>JAIWNE010000003.1:0-600000 GCA_025331445.1 Blakeslea trispora | reverse complement strand
GGCAACTTTTCGGCTGCAGATATTGAAGCAAATCAAGGTTTCATTCAAGATTTTATTAGAAAATACAAAATGTCTACTAAATCTAAAAAGCGATTGCCACCCCCTCCCCCTCCTCCTTCTGTCAAGAACAAAAGCAAAACCAGACCTCCTCCTCCTCCTCCTCCTTTGACAGATAGACCAGCACCAACAAAGAGATATTCAGCTCCTCCTCCTCCTCCTCCTCCTCCTCCTCCTCCTCTTCCTCTTCTTATGGGAAGTAGACAGACACAAATGAAGAGGTACTCGGCTCCTCCCCCTCCCCCTCCACTTTTTAACCGAAGCATAAGACAATCGCCATCAATCGCTTCATTGAACTCGCCAACTCTTTTAACACCACCTTCTACCGCTCCATCAACGCCTATGCTTACATACACTAAACCATCCCCCTCAATCACTTCAAGGCCGCCGACCCCTATCTCCATACCTCCTCTTCCTCCTTCATTGCCTGTGGGGGCGACTTTAACCAAGAAGCCTTCTTCGCCGCCACCTCCTCCGCCACCTCCTCCTCCTACATCGCTTCAAAAAAATATGATACCCTTATCAAATCAATCAACAAATATAGAAGCATCATCATCACCATCGCTATCAGCCACAAATAATAAGGACAGTCGTAATGACCTGTTAGCAGCTATCAGGTCTACTGGTGGTTTTGGCTCATTAAAGAGAAGTGGCACACTCAAGACTGTGTCTGTCAATGAAAAGAATGGCTTGAATGCTAGTAGCAATGTAGAGGCTAATGGCATGACAGCTAGTCTTGCTGCTGTGTTACAGAAGAGAAAGACAGTTATGCAGAGTGATGACGAAAGTGAGGAGGAAGATGATGATGATTGGGACTAGCTTCCTTTTTCGATCTTGAAAGCAGAATTGTACAATACATAACCCTTTAAGCTTTTGCTGTTTCAAATGTATTTTGCGGTTCTCTCTAGCTTATTAACTTGTGTATTTACTGTATTATAATCAAGTGTTCATATCAATTTTTAAGAAATCCTTTTGTTTGAACCATACAAATGTATGGTATCCATCCGAACAGGATAGATCTGTTCTCCAATAACACTTCTCTTAAGCAAACGTCTTGGTTTCTTTTTTTTCTTATCTGTTTTTTTGAGCTTTTGTCTTTTAGTTGGCAATATATACGTCGTAATTTGATTTATAGTGTACCTTCAGTTTTCTGATGCGCTCAGTTTCATTTTTCGTCTGGGATCCAAACAAGGGGGTAATAATTTTTTCTTACAGCTAGTTGTCATTCCATTATTTTTCTTTTTTCTTTTTTTTTTCTTGCTTCTTTTGTTGCTTCTCGACCAACTACGCCAACATGCTATCACGCAGTATTAGAGCTATTTATCGGGGCTCAATTGTTGGTATTAGAAAGCCCACATGTATTGCAACATATCATCAGTCCACGCCTCTCTTCAAGAAGACTGCTGAGCTAGAGCAAGACAATCATTCGCCTTTTGACAGATTTGCTCAAGGGATGAATGTGATTAAATCTACTGTTCTAAATGCTCCCCCATTGCGTGGACTTACCCGGCCTAATATTGAGTTACTTCCATTCACAGGCCAGGCAACCAATTGGGACCAGGCTGTGAGAGAAGCTCAGAGTCTTGTCAATTCAGCTGATCAAGAACGCATCTTTGACCCTGTCAAGCTGATAGGAAAAGACCTTTGGGAATTGAAGGGAAACATCACTCAACTTCTGGGATCAGGACACCCTTTCATTCAGACTATTGGCAAACATTATCTCGAAGGTGATACCAATCGCATTCGACCTTTGTTGGTTTTGTTGATGGCCAGAGCAACATGTGAAACTCCCAAAAAGGCACCCACATATCAAGAGCAAATGACTCAGAGTAGCGCCGAAAATCCCATATTACCCGCACAGAGACGATTAGCAGAAATCTCAGAGATGATTTATACCGCTTCTTTGCTACATCATGATATAGTCGACAATGCTGAACAAGTGACTCGACCAGGATTTGGCAACAAACTGGCAGTGCTTGGTGGCGACTTTTTGTTAGCCAGAGCTTCCCTTGCATTAGCTTACTTAAAGAACCCTGAATGTATAGAACTGATAGCTACATGTATTGCCAACTTGGTTGAAGGCGAATTTATGCAACTTCAAGATCCTCACGAGAAGAATCCAGATCAGAAGAAAGCTTTTGACTACTATCTTGGAAAAATATATATGAAGACAGGAAGTTTGATTGCTCAAAGTTGTAAAGCTTCATCTGTATTGGGTGGCTGTTTAGATGAGACTGCCTTAATAGCTTACGAGTACGGCAAGCATTTGGGTACTGCCCTGCAAGTATGTTCACCATTTCTTTTACATATGTATATTTTTTCTAAATTCATCGGCAATGACAATAGTTAATCGACGATCTGCGCCAATTCTCACAAAATGCAGCCAATATGGATAAAGCAAAGATGTCTCAGCAGATCACAGCACCCTTTCTGTTTGCTTGGGAAGAGGTTCCTGAATTAGGTCCTTTGATTGAGCGTGAATTTGACCAAGAGGGCGATATGGAAAAGGTATAGTCCATGTGTAACAATGCAAATTGACATATGCTTATTTATTAAATTACCATAGGCTCGTGTTATGATTTACAAGAGCAGTGCTCTCAAGCGAACACTTGAATTAGCCAACACGCATATAGACTTAGCAATTGCTGCCATAGAGAAACTGCCCTCTTCAGATTCACGATCAGCATTGATTCAGCTCGCTAAAAATCTTCCTTCTAGAAAAGAATAATTGTTAGACTACCTGTTTCCCTTTATTATTATTATTCATCATTGCCTATAATCATATGTACATCAAAATATATCTGCATATTCTCTCTCTTTCTCTCTACTTTTTCTGTTTTTCTCTATCCGAAACTACTGCATAGATAGCACGGCTCTTACATTTTGTTGGATGGCAACTGGTATGCTGATTGTACTAACAGAAAAAATACAAACATGAAATAGGAATCAACAAGCCCTCTTTTTTAGCCTCTGACAGCACCATTATTGGTTGAAATTTGTTGCTATTCTTGCTCAAGCAAGGACTTTCAAATTTGACACTCTTTTTCTTTAAAAAGTTTTTTTTTTGTTTTGTACAAACTTGATCAACTCGAGATGAGCAAAAAAGAAAAGACTGTGGATCCTTTAGTAGAAAAGAAGGTAGAGGAAACTGAAACTGAACAGTCTGCAAGGTATCTAACTTGGTGTCGTTTACATAGGAGAAGAAGGAAAAGAAGGCACCTAAAGAGAAAAAGGAAAAGAAAGAGAAAAAGGAAAAGAAGGAGAAGAAGGAGAAAAAGGAAAAGAAAGAGAAGAAAGAGAAGAAAGAGAAGAAAGAGAAGAAAGAGAAGAAGAGAAAGCACAGCGAGAGCGAAAGTGAGGAAGAATTCATTATTCATGAAAATTTCCATGCCAAAAAGACTAAGGTGGCAGAATCAGCTCCTGTCAAACAGCAAGAGGTAGAAACAAACACCTTTTATACTTTATTGTACCTTTATCTGATTTCTGCCTTTTTTTTTTTTTTTTGCTCAGTCTCAAAGCACAGGTGGTTGGAATGATTGGAACAAAGCCTCCTTTGATGGCGATGATGCCAAAAAGAACAAGTTTTTGAGACTTTTAGGTGCTAAAAAGGCCAACACAACAAGCGCACCTGCTTTTGTGCCTGCTTCTACAAATGCAAAGAAATCAGGCGGTTTGTTTGGTGGATTGAAGAGCGCTATTGACCAAGATGAAAATGCAAAAATCTCTAAAATGCTCGAAAAACAGTTTGACCATGGTTTACAATTTAAAAAGCAAATGCAAATGGGCCGCCGTGGAGGATTAGGCTTTAATTAACAAAAAGAAAAAAGAAAAAGAAAATAAATAAAAAAAATAGATTCACACTATCTCTTCTTTCCTCTCTGTTTTCTTCTTATGGTTTAATACTCTGTATACATTTTAGGTCCTTCAAAGAGAGGGCTTAAGCGGACTTGGCAACACCTAAAAAAGAGGAAGATACAACGTTCATTATTCACAAACTACATTTTAAAGAAAAAAAAGAAAAACTTACTTTCAATGTCAACAATAGCTTGATCCAAAAGTTCTTGTTGAACCTTGGGGTCTTCCAATTGCTTGTTAACCTTTTCAATCAAGTAAGCAGCCAATTGCTTTTGTTCACGTTCACGGATTTGAGCTTCATGACGAACCCAGGTGTCAAGGGTAGTCTTAACTTCGGAAGCAACAGCGACTTGTTGCTTCAATTCGAAAGCTTCAGCTTCCAACTTGGCAGTCTCACGAGAGAGTTCAAAGAGAGCCTTAGTGACATCAACCAAATCCTTCATTTGACCGACTTCATCAATGCGTTCCTGAACAGCACTCTTGTGATCATTACGAGCTTGAACCAAAATATTCTTGATACGCTATTCTCCCATCCCCGTAACAATAAGTATACCATAGTAATTTTTTCTTTTCTTCCTCTCTTTCACTTTACTTACGTCAATGTGTTCATTGGCCATGTTGGTGAAGGGTTCTCTAAGGTACTTGAGCAAGGCACCAAGGAGACCAGCAGAAGCAACCAAAACCAAGGTTTCTTCATTGAGGATATAGATTTCCTTGGAGATCAAGAAAGCAGCCAAACCGGTGGCACTAGTAACATAACCAGTCTTGGAAACAATGGAGTTACCGGGAAGAGAGTCGAGGAAGCTGTTAGCCTTTTGCTTGGGTTCTTCTGTTGATGTCATTGCTGTTATTTATCGATACTATCTTAACTATGTAATTCATAAATCTTTACCTTCTGTCTTGGTGGTGAAACCACGAACACTATATTTGAATAGATTAAAGAAAAAAGAGAGAAAAATCAATTAAATTTGTTATTTCCTTAGTTTTTTTTTCGTTGCCAACTTACGCAGAAGCGCGGACAGCTTGACGAGAAGCAGAAATCGTAGTAGGGCGAGCAGCAACTAAATAAGATAATATGAGCGCCACGATATTTAATATATTTTTTTGACATGATGTCTACCTGCAGCACTCTTGGTCAACAATCTAAGAGCCATAGCGAAAAACTAAACAGAATACATTATAGTGTGAGTTTGTCAAGTTTGGGTATCTCGAGATTGAAGCAATAAGTCGTGTCGTAGTTGCTTACAGGAAGATGCGTTTATCTGAACAAGAAAGGCAAAAAAAAAAAAGGAGGGCTTGTTTTATTTCGAGTTTTTTCTTTTTGTTAAAAAAAATTATTGACCCCTCACACACACATATTTTTGCTAGTCTTATTTGGTAGTACGTGTGCAGAACATTCTCTTTTGGCACTTGACGAATTAAAGCTGGAGTTGAGGTCTGCTTTAAAAAAGATGACGTTGCTGTCAATTTTAAATCTTTGCGGTACAGTCCGGCTAGTGAACATTGTCGGCTACAGAAAAATCAAATTCTGTCATAACCTATATTTCTTCAAATGAACAGAGAAAACAAGCTTATTTATGCATCAGTCCCATTACATGTTTTTCTCTAAGTGCAAAGCATATTTTCAGAAAATCAAAGGAAAGAGTAGGTTTATGTTTGATATTTTCTTGGCCATCTCGGAGTAGACAGCCATGATTCTGGGTGTGAGCATCTCACCAGTTTTGAAAAGGGCTTTCCTTTGACACCATACTTCACCTTTGATCAGAATAACTTAATTGAGTTTGAATCAACAAGTGTGATGAATGATTTGCGTGTCAATAGCCTCTACTTTCTATCAAGTCTCTTCATTTATCTGACTTATGTATGGGAGCATTGTTCGTTACCAAGTAAAAGCTTCTCATGCTGTTTCGGTCAAGGAGAAATAATACTTGGCCTTTGTTCCGACTTTGGCTGTTGTTTTAACAACTTTATAGGTAGTTCTTTCATAGATAACAATATGGATTTAAAAAAAGTGAGAGTTACTTGTACTTTTTTTTTCAATCTAAGGCGGACTGTTACTGGAATTTGGTATGCAAATCATAGTGGATCTTCCAAATATTAGCTATATTGCTTGAGGAAAAATAGGGAATCCTCTAGTGATGACTCTTTTTCTGATAAGCACAGACATTGAGTATCCTATTTATTCTAGTTTCTGAAAAATACAATTCCATAAGGTTTTTATGTTTTCTCTTTTTCCATTTACTGAACAAGAAGGGAGAGTTTGAGGCCTTATATTGGCCCAGTAGGTACCTGAAATACCTGGCTCTTCTGTCAGACATAGATAGAGAGGTGTTTGACTCCCTTCTTTAGGTGTGAGCATAATGAAATCAAACAATCTGGAAACAATAGGCAAAGAAAACAAGGTTGTATGAGCAAATAAACGGGTACGTACAGTTCCTGGATGATAGGCTATTGCGAGAGAAAGAGTTTGCAGTTTTTTTTAGTAATGATGAGTAAGGTTAATTTTTTGTTTTACCATAAATCTTGATGTTAGTGGTTTTTGCTAATTCAGGTACAAGCTGGCTTACACATGCCTTGCTATAGGCATAATGATCTAAACCTTGAAATCGGTAGCTTGTTTTTAACCAGCTTGTATCTATATTCTGAATGGCGTAAAGCGTAGAACTGGAAGCAAACAAGACACGCCCATCATCTGCATGCATCCAAGGCAATAACAACTGAGTCAGTATCATTGGTGAAAGCAAGTTCTTAAAAAAAAAAGAAAGGTTAGCGAATTCTGTCTTGAAGACTTTGACTTTAAACAGAACTTGCTATTTGGCATTGTGATTCATATCCATCTACTGTTGACTGATAGGGTACATTCATCACACCAGCATTGTCTAATCAGAAATATCCCCCAGAAAAAAAATGAGTTCTCAAATATAGAAAAAGATCAAACAGACAACATTACTAATTAAGAGCTGAATATCTTTGTTTGGTACTTTCAACTTGACCTGCTCAGCAAAGCTACGAACAGAGCTTATTGAAGCTAGATCTAGTGAAATATAACTTATTTTGCCAGACTCTGTGAATTGCTGTAATTCTTCACTCATCACTTTGCGACATTGCTCAATTGAATGTGTACCTACAAACAGAAAATTTAGAAAGGAAAAAGAGAAGAATGTTGTAGAGCTACCTAAAATAACCTGAAAGCCAGCTACCAAAAGATGATGAGTGATCTCTAGTCCAATGCCTGAGTCGCCACCTGTGATGACAGCTATTCCACGAGGTCCTTTATAGGCGTGTGTCCACTCATCTACAAGTTGTTCATTGGCCTTATATGTTGTAGCTTGCTTAAATAGTCCTCTGTAACAAGAGGCAATATATAATGTCTCAAAAATACCAATAAGATAGACACGTATAAAGACAGGTATAAGAGAGAGTTTGTTGAGCTCAATATTAGCAGCTTCTAGAAAGCTACTATATGTAGAGGGTGGATTTTTACTGGCTGTCAAAATGTTTGCCCGAGATTTAGTTTGCACTACAAAATATATCAAGGAACCGAGGCAAATGAAGACCAAGATATAGATAAACAACAATAACATTATGCTCGATCTCTATTTCAGAAAGAAAAAAGTAGCTTGAAGATATAAAAAAAAAAATAGAGCATTTTCTAAGCGCGATTTCATTTTCTTGCATAATTCTAAATCATGAACGCTTACACCTTTTATCAGGTTAGACTGTTCTGTGTGGTATAACATGTACGCTAAAAGCTTTCATTATGCTACCATTTAGGGGGGGTTGACAATACGCTATTTAGAAACTTTGTATGCGTTTATTGACATCTTGAAAACTGCTGATTGGATATTTTTTTTATCCTACGCCAATTGGATTTTTAGAAATTCGCTATTTTGGACTGTACGCATTGTATATCACTTTACACATCCTATTTTGTTTGCTTCATAAGCAGTCTAAAAGTAACACACATATAAAAAAAAATAATAACAAATCTCATTTTTTCATCTTTTCCCACCTTTTTTTTTTTTTATTTTCTGAAAAATGCTGAAAACATTTGGACTACTCCAAAGACGGTTCTATCATCCCAGGCTATACAAGAAAAACGTACTTATGTAAGAAGAGCATGAATCGTATTATCATCCTGTAACAATTAAGATTATGATGATTCTTTCTTTTAGTACAGGTGCATCTGCTGGTATTGGCGAAGCATGTGCTCGAGAGTTTGCTAAAGAAGGATCAAACTTGGTAATAACCCTCCCCTTATTTATGAAATGGTGAAAATCAATAAGGCTCATTTAATCCCATACAGATTCTAGCTGCTCGACGTGTCGAAAAGCTAGAGCATTTAAAAAAAGAGCTCTTGAGCAAACACAAAGATATCCAGATTCAGACAATGGCACTCGATGTGCGCAAAAAGAAACATATTGACGATGCATTTTCTAAGCTGGATAAAAAAGATGACATTGATGTCTTGGTCAACAATGCGGGTCTTGTCATTGGTCTAGATCACCTGATAGATGTCAAGGAAGAGGCCTTTGATACAATGTTTGAAACCAACGTGAAAGGGTTAGTTTATGTTACTCAAGCTGTCTTGCCGGGCATGAAGGCCCATGGTAAAGGACACATTATCAACCTTGGCTCAGTTGCTGGCAAAGAAAGCTATCCTGGTGGAAGTATCTATTGTGGTATATACTCAAAACAGAATGTATCTATATATCTGTATTAACATCACAAATCGAATAGCAACAAAACATGCTGTGGATGCAATTACTCGTGCATTATTATTTGAACTCATGGATACACCCATCCGTGTTAGCCAGATTTGTCCTGGTATGGTAAACACTGAATTCTCAACTGTTCGCTTTCATGGTGACAAAGAAAAAGCGGATAATGTATATAAGGGTGTAGATCCTCTTGTGGGTCAGGATATTGGTAAGAACAGAGAAACGATGATCTAGTTGATCTCTAACTTGTGTATATGTCTAGCTGAACTTGTTACATTTACTGCCTCAAGACCTGCTCATGTTAATATCTGCGACATGCTTGGTAAGCCAAGTCACCATGATGTTGGATGAAATATAAAAAAAAAATCTCATTCATTTCTTTTTTTTTGGATAGTATTTCCTACTGCACAAGCTGCTGCAACTACTGTTTATCGAAAGCCTCAATAACAAAAAATAAAGAAGGGAGGATTTATAATAATAGATGTGAATGAAAGAGAAAAGGAAAAGAGTAAAGCGAATGGTAGATATTTACATAATTTAGCGCCTTCTCTTCGTATTGGATTCATCATCAATATCCATATCAACATCTGTCAAGGTACGCTTATTGTTCGTTTGGACATCTAACTCAATATCATCAAACACATGAGCTGCTGGTGTTTCTATATGAGTGACTCGTTTAGTGGCATCTAAAGAGAGAAAGAGAATGAGCTTCTAAAATGTGTGTTATGGCAGTGATGTTGTTTACCATATTTGAGACCCTTCTTTTTAAGAACTTGGTCAATTGATTGAACATAAGCATTGTAATGCTCCCATTCCTTTTTGTTGCCTTCTATGACCAAACCGTTTGATCTCAAAGCATCTTCTAGATGGTAGTGACTAGTAAAGATTGACAACCTTTGTTAGCCTTTCTATTGATTTGTCCAATGCATAAATAACTTACATCTTGGCAATATCGCGTGCTCGTGAGATATCACTAGCAAAGGCGTTTAAGACCTTGAAGAACTTGAGTGCGTTGTCTCTATCTTCATCCTTGTTTCGTTGATAGGCATCTGCAGCCTTTGTGATAGCAAAGGTAATACCATCCAAATGAATACGCTCACAAATGACCTGAGCAGGTACCTTTCGGGCAACATCCTCCTTATCTGCCTCTCTCAAGGAAGCTGCCTGAAGCTTAGCCAACCGGACAGTCTTCTCGATAGATCGACTGGACTCAGCAACATGGGTATCAAAAGATATCTTGAGAGCTTCCATGTAGGCACGACAGATACCATCAGCCACTACTTCACCAGAGATCAAATCTGTTTGGAATTCAGCTACCAAGGCCTTGATCACATCATCTAAGACAGGCTCATTGTTACCATATTGACTGAGCAATACAACGGCGTACTTCATGTCAAGCACACCCATCAATACGCCACGAGCAAAACTTGAGAGTGACATGGAAAGCAACCTCTTATGGGCTTCAAGTGCATGCTTTGAAGGTTCGTCATCAATATCAAAATCGTCCAATAGCTGTCTGTACTTCTTGAGTTGCTCTTCAATGTAGTCACCACATGCTTTTTGAAGGTCATTAGGACAGCGTGTCTTTAATCGAGCTAAACCAGCGTTATCAAACAGGTCACTGGTAAACAACCAATAGATATCGATCAGATAGGCTAAAGCTGTGGCACGCACTTCCTCCAAGGGACTAATATCCGCAGCTTTGATGAGTTCACTCAACTTGTCAAAGGTCCAATCGCGACGGCGCTCAATTGCAGGAGCTGCTTCCGAAGCATTTGTGGCAGAGAGGGCATGACACTTCCACATCATATAGCGAGCAAGGATAGCCATAGCTGACAAACTGATACCCTTTTCTTCTTTGGAGCCAAATGCAGCACGATCGACAAGGGCGCCTACATGATCAAGGACACTCATACTCATACCTTGAGTGTCATCCAAGGCGGATGTGCCATCAGCAAAATTCATTAGACGTTCCAAACGAAGAAGACCGACAGAGATAGAATGAATCAGGGCAGATGTATAGTTGGCTGTAACCAAGTCTTTGCCACTACATGCCTCTCGGACCTGTTGAACGACGGCTGTCTGGAGCTCGTCCATAAAGCTTCTGTTGACTTCCATTAGCTGGGTGTTGTTCATCACATGACAGAGTGCTTCAGCGCAATTCTTGAGCAGGTCGTTCGAGATGGCACTGAGGTAGACACGGTTCAGTATCTCCAACAAGGCGTCATACTCCTTTTCGGCCCGTAATTCAATATAGACCTGCAAGTTCATCAAGGTAGGTATAGTGACCAGTTGTTGCATACGATGAACTTCATCAAAGTGCTTTGTTAACAGCTTTGGAAGAGTTTGAACCAAGTGACGAGAGAGCTCATTTTTGCCTTCTTCATAGTAAGAAGCTTCCAACTTACGCTTGTCTTTTGTACCTTCAGGCATGTTTTTGTCTAAACCTTTGGTGATGGCTGTCTGGAGACAGGCAACAAACACATAGATCAGGACTGTCTCTTGTTCTTCATCCAGTCGATAACAGTCCTCAATTGTGCTACCTGTGTCCATCTGATCGATGTCTTGAAGGGATTTAGAGTGATCTCTGCAAAGGTAGTCAGACATCGTTTGATAGTCTTGAAGTTCAGGCAATTGCTCCCAAAGGGCATCTACGATGTTGGCAATGATTAATCTACGTTTCTCTGTCAACTGACTGGTCAAATTCTCAAGGTCCAACTGCATAGCATGATCGTCGTCTTTCGACTTTTGTGATTCCAAAAGTGTGGCTGTCTGTTCAACCAGAAAGTGGGCGAATGCCTTGTAAGTGACCCAAGGTTTGTTTACCACAACATTACTTCGACGACCGCTAGATAAAGCACGAGTGGTTGACTGCAAGAGAGGTGAAATGACATTGGTATCTAACATGGACTTGACAAAAGGAGCAGCAGACTTGCGAACACGAGCAGCGTCAGAGGCAATCATACTAGAGAGATGATCGCGGCCTGTATCACTAAGGATGTTGATACCTTGTTTGAACAATTGACTACATAATTGAATGGCATGAACTCGAACAGACACATCCACATCATACAGAGCCATTTCCTCGATACGCGATTTGAATCGGTTGATAAAGACAGAGAGCTTAGTGGCTATATCTTCTAACTTGTACAATTTGGAGATCGATTTCAGTGTCTCGGAACGAACACTGGCATTAGGGTCATTCAGCGACCAACCGAAATAACGCAGATAGGCGTTATCGACAAAAAAGCCTTGAAAGTTTTGCATCCAATTGCAAAGTTCTCTGATACATTCAGTACGAATGACAGATTCAACATCGCGCGAACGATGAATAAAGATACCTTCAAAGAACTCTTTAAGGTATTCCTCTAGATCTTTACAATGAGATTGAATGTTGGCATAGTTTTGTTGTAAGAGAGTCAGATTCTTTGTCTGGCTTTTCTTCTTCTTTTCGGCACTCATCTGGCGACTGGCTACAGACAGGCTGTTTCGTTCTTTCTCTCCAACAACACATAATTGACCAATGATTTGCAATCCAACAATGGTAGCTGTATGACGGAAGGGACGATAGACAGAGCTTATGAAATAGAAATAGACATGTCAGTTCGAAAAAAAAAAGGGGTATACAGTTTTGCACATTTACCTAGACATGGTAGTCAACCAATTCTGTAATGTCTCAATCAAAATGCCATCATAGATAGCACTATGCTGGCATTGTTCAATCAATTCATCGAAAAACAAGAGCAAGTTACGCTTGAGTGTACGATGCTCTCTTGCTTTGGAAATAATGGGATAGTCTGCATGAGGAAGCTAGAGAAATAAAAAGAGTTATAGCTTGATTCATAATAATAAAAAGGACAAGGGAGCATTCTTTCACTTTACTTTAGCTAATTCCTCTTGTAACTCTTGAAGTGCACTTAATGAACCATCTTCTTGGTTTAATGCATCATCAGTGACAGCCATAGAACAACCAGCACTCTACAGATGTGTCAGTCTACTTCTTTGCTAGTCATTAATTCAGCCTGCTAAACTTACGCGAATAACAAAGTTGATCAAATGCTTCAAGGCATGACGTTGATTGACTTTGTATTCCTCAATCCATTCAGTTACAATATCATCCATACTAGAATCAGGCAACATAGCTTTGTCTTTGATCATAAACCAATGTTAAATTTAAATAAAAAAGAGGCATGGATTATCACTATCACCCTTTACCAAACAAGCTATCCTGCGTAGCTAATGTGTCACTGATTTGCTCCAACAATTGGCTGTTTGAACTGAGCACAACATTGGTAGCTACTTTCTTGCTTTTGCCTTTTCTGGCTGTCTTTTTCTTATTCGTTGGCAACTCGTCTTCACTTTCTGAATCAGTTTCAAGTTCGTCTTCATCACTTGAAGCATCATTCTGAGTAATTCTTCTTCTGTTTGCAGCTATTGATAAGAAACATAAGTTGAACAGAAAACGATACAGTTCCCCCCTTATTTTATTTTACCAGTCTTTTGCTTCATAAACATATCAGTTACTGTTCTATTGCGAAGAGGTCTCTGTGAGGAGGACTCAGCCTATTTACATGAATTAGCCTTAGGTAATAGTCTTGATGTACTGATAGACTGTATATACCAGAGATGCCTTTTTAGATCTAGTCATATTCTTTTTGTGGAGTTTATAGAAAAAAAGAAAAAGAAACGCGTTAAATTGAAGTATGTTGAATTTGGCAGATTCCATTTATTTTCTGCGCACGCGTCTTTTTTTTTTAACTCTCTAATCCCCTTTTTGCTATCCTGTCTCGAGACTACCATTCATCTTTTTTTTTTTACCAACACTTTATATGCATTATTAAACTCAATCTATCCTACTTCTCTTTTGTCTTAAATAAGAGGTCCCAATATGATTTCCACAATATTAAGATAAAAAAGGACCTCCTACTTGATAACGATCAAGAGACGTGCTCATTTGGCTAAAATACACCAATCCTTCATGATGCAAACAAGCTGAACACCTACAAAGAATTGTTCAAGTAATGAAAAATAGCTGCTTGTAGTTCAAGCGTGAAAAATATTAGTTTTTTTTTTTGAGGAACAGAAGGGTTATATCATAAACCTTTTAATATCTAGTCTTAACAAGGTACTCAAGGACATTCTACTTTCTACTCCAACTGAGAGTACCTTTTTTTATACTTCTTAGCTATAACCTTCATTGCACTCTTAAGTGGGCACCGAGAGTAGTTTTTTTTTAAATCCCAATGATACATTTTGATATTTGATCAGGTTATGAATTACAAAAATTTAGAGCATTTAGATCTAGTTATGTCTCAGACAGGATTGAATGTAGTGTTGAGAAAAGAGTTAATTATGCAACATTTAGGTCGATAGAGTGTACCAAATACGGTTCTAGATTTTGACTAATTATTGATGCAAACGCTCTGTAAGATACAGTCATTTTTTTTGTCAAGGACGTTGCCCAAAAAAAAAAAAGGCTATGATTAAGCAAGCACTTTAAACAAAAGAATACGCTTACAGTGCTTCACTGTGAAATTACTGATTTCTCTCAATTAACAATTTTAGTGATAAATGTTGATCTGATGAATCTACAAATTACATTATTTGTAATTTGAATCACATTTCCTCTTCTGACTATCATTCTTGAATTGGTTGTCTTTCCAAACTTTCTTTTATCTCCATTCACATAAAGAGATGAAGTCAAACAAGCTGACAATTTTCAGTAATAAAAGGAAAGCATGTTGGGATTATGATTTTTTTTGCAAAAGTTTAATGTTCACTTAAGGAAGATGAAATCTGTGACGTAGCAGTCCGGCGGTGCAGCACATGTCCGGCCCGGACAATAATTTGGAAATATATTGTAGCAAGCAGTTCGAAATAATATGAGCAGATTTGGCCGAGTTGGTCTAAGGCGCCGCACTCAAGTTGCGGTCTCGCAAGAGGCGTGAGTTCGAATCTCACAGTCTGCAATCTTTTTTTAGTTTCGTGTGAAATGTTACATGTCAAGGATTTTTGCAATGGATTCAGGTACGGAAAGATGTTAGGTTTTGTTTGCAACTTATTTTTTTTTTTTTGAAAGATGATATTGTTAGGATTAACAACTATTCTTACCGTAGCTACATTAATCGCTTGACTTAAGAGTGTCAGTATTTTTAAGGCTTGCACTCTTATATTGCGAATACTTCTAAATCAAACACTCTTAAGTCAAGCGGCTACTGTAGTGAAAGAGACAAAACAGAGCAAAAGCAGCAATTTTATGTGTAATTAACATCATGTTATTTAGATCATAAACCCTAAGAGATAAAATGTTAGAAAAAAGAAATAGATATGAAATATGAATGCGTTCTAGTAGGTTATAATATCAAGAAAACTTTAAACAATATAGAACAAGGATTTATGTAAGTTAGGACGACTAACAGTTTTTGAGCGTATGATGAAGATCAATAAAGTTGTTTGTTAGTAAGAAAGATTTCAAGTTGAGTCTTGCTGGATTTGTAAATACTGTTTCAAAAATCAAATGAGTGAATCGTCTTGTGTTGGGTTATGAATGTATAGTTTAATAGTATAGAACAAAAAGCTCAAGTAAGATATAGACGCAAGTGATTCGTGCTAGAAAATCTCAACAATCTGTCAAATGCAGCACATAATATATAAAAAAAAAAAATAGATTTGGATCCAAAGAAACAAAAACAACCAAGTATTAAGATAATTCCTAGGAAGCAGAAGAGCGGCTGCGTTTACTTTGGCTTATGAATTAGCCATATTGAAGAGCAGGAAGGAGGCTGGTAACACTGGAAATCTTCAGAGAAGGTGTGATCCTACTTTGTCTGTTCTATTTGTTTCATCGAGTATTGTTTGAGCACAGATATCAAGAGTAGGAAAGAAAAAGGTCATCACAGAGGTTTTGTTATAGTTAAAGTTAGTGCTTAAAATGGACGCTTCCTGATGTGCTATAAGTCTATATGATCGATGAAAAGAGCCCTAATAGTTTCTTATGAAAGAGAAATAGAAGATGATGTACCCTTTCTTGAGAAATGTAGTCTTGCCAGACAAAAAATTGGTCCTGAAAACACCAAATTGCGAAAAATTCTACAGTTATGTAAACACACTTTGCTGTCAACAAGAGGCAACACCAGCAAGTTTGATCTGAGAATTTTTCTTTTATTTTTAGTTCAAAACTTACTCTAAAGTTATCACTATAGCCCCAAAATGCAGACGAATAAGGGCTTAGAACCCTTCCTTTGAAGCTTATAAAAATCAAATGTTCAATCTATGATATTTATGACTAATTTTCTTTTCTCATGCATGTTTCTTTTTGTTAGTAACTTTATCCGAGATATATTGTGTCTTATTTCTCGCTGTTATTTTTGAGCCAATCTATTCTTTTATTCTGATCCATTTATCTTTCTATTTATGAGCTGTTTATTTTTTATAAGATATTGAGCAATATGGCTTTTCAAAATAAAAATAAAAAATGCACAAATAATTTATAAAGTCTATGAGGTCAAAAAGCCCTGCTAATAACAATAATCAGGAACGTACCATCAATAGCTTATTTGTGTGATTCATCACAAAATATCAAACGCCGCGTTCCAATGATTCCCCTTATCCTTGTGAGTCTTTAAAGGGCGACAATTAATCAAAGCAATAAAAGTAGTAAAAAAGAATGAATAGATTTATGTAAGGTACTCGATATGATCTAAAATGGTAGATTTAAAGAAAGAGGTGGCTACCATCAACCTCTTGTCTAAAGACGATAATGTCGGATTCTATATAAAAAAAAATAGACTGACTTTCAACCTCAACACTTTCTAGTGGTTCCAGATGCGCTACTCAGAAGGAAAAATATATAAAAAAAAAGAATCAGCCCATACCTTTTTCTCTTTTGCTTTGTTTCTATTTTTTTTTCTTAGAACCGAGGATAAACCAATTAAGACCATGCCACCTAATACAGCTTCTTCTGATGGCTTGCTGTCACATTCTACGCGTATCGTTTCAGAACAAGAGTTCCAGGAACACATCAAACAGGGTGATTCTGTATTCATTTATGACGGCAAAGTATACAAGGTCAACAACTTTATAGCAAAGCACCCAGGTGGTATAGCAGTTATGAAGAGTGCTCTTGGTAGGGATGTTACTGATGAAATACGAGTGATGCATCCACCCAAAGTCTACGAGAAAATGATCAACCTCTATTATATTGGCGACTATTTGCCTGATATCTCGAAATCGGTCTCAATAAAAACAAAAGAAGAATCAAAGAAACATAAGGAAAGCTTGGCAGAAAAAGAAGAAGAAGAAGAAGAAATCTATACAGCGGCTTGGAAAGGAGGACTTTCGTTAAAAGCATATGATGATACTCTAAATACTATACACAACCACCATCAGGGCGATCTGGATCATTACACAAAAATTCAGGAACATTTGGACAATGAAAAAGTAAGAGAAGCTTATCGCCAATTAGAAATTGACCTGAAAGCCTGTGGTCTGTTCGAGTGTAACAAATGGAATTATGCTAAGGAATGCTCTCGATTCCTCCTGTTGCTTTCTGCCTCACTATGGCTTACACTCAAGGGAACAGAGACGTGGCATTATATGATGGGTGCTGCTTTTATGGGGATGTTTTGGCACCAACTTGTGTTTACTGCTCATGATGCTGGTCATAATGAAATTACAGGAAAAGTGGAAACAGATCACCTCATTGGTGTCTTGATAGCTAATTTTATTGGTGGGCTTAGCCTTGGCTGGTGGAAAGACAATCACAATGTCCATCATGTTGTCACAAATCACTTGGAGCACGACCCAGATGTTCAGCATTTGCCTTTCTTGGCAATTAGCAATAAATTCTTTCGGAATCTGTATTCAACCTATTATGAAAGGGTCTTACCTTTTGATGGTGCTGCTCGCTTTTTTATTCAGTACCAGCACTACTTGTACTACCTGATTCTATCTTTCGGTCGATTCAACCTGCATCGTCTCTCTTTTGTCTATTTGTTGACAGCCAAAAATGTTCGAAGTCGAAATCTGGAGTTGTTTGGTATTGCCTGTTTCTTTATGTGGTTCGGTACACTTGTGTCTACATTGCCCAATTGGTCTATTCGTGTAGGGTACATTCTGGTGTCTTATATGATTACTTTTCCCTTACATGTTCAGATCACACTTTCTCATTTTGGTATGTCGACTGAAGACAGAGGGCCTCAAGAACCCTTTGCTACCAAGATGTTGCGTACCACTATGGATGTCGATTGCCCTGAATGGCTTGACTGGTTTCATGGTGGCTTACAATACCAAGCTGTTCATCATCTCTTTCCACGTATACCTCGTCACAACCTTCGAAAATGTGTTCCTTTCGTCAAGAAATTTTGTGACCAAGTTGGCTTGCATTATTATTGCTATAATTTCTCTACGGGAAATGGTGTTGTCTTGGGCACTCTCAAATCAGTAGCCGATCAAGTCAAGTTCATGAACCAGGTTGCTAAGAAAAATGCAGATATCTGGGCAGGCGAGAAGATGCATCAACATTAGATCTGCTAGTTTCTTTTTTTTTTTCGTTATACATATACGTATTATATTCCTCGCTAAAGTATGTTGCCTGAGTTTATACGTACTATGTACATGTAAATAGGTTATGTTTTCTTTTTTAAAAATAAAATCAAGTATACTTTTTTTTTTTTTTTTTTAAAAAAAACGCCAATTTTTTAAGGTACGCCAAAAATGACAATTTTTTCTTCTTTTTTCTTTGGTATTAAAATAAAATGAGTGACAAGGAAAACAATAAGCCTTTAGAGTCTATAAAAAAGGTGAAAGAGACGCAATTGATAGAAGGAGTGGTACTAAAATGGATGTAAAAAACAGGACTCTAAACCATCAGAATTACAGCATGATAAGGTAAAAAAAAAGAGAGAGACTATGCAAACAAACTCTTATACGCTAAACTTTTAGACACTGCTCAATGACACAAAGAGCACTGAGCTTACCGAACCAACCAACCTATCCAAAGTAAGGCAGAGAGAGAGTATGTGTGCTTATGTAACTTATCTTCTAAATCGTACTTTAGCAAGATGACTTGGAAGTGTCTGTTGAAAAAGCAAGACGATCAGCAGCACCAGGTTTAGCGGAGACACCATGGAATCTAGAGGACTCTGTTGAACTCGCTCGACCTTCAAAGACAGTGCTAAAGGAAGTGCCTATTCAAAAGAGTGGCTATATCAACATTCATCACAAACAATTACAAACTACAGTGCTACTTGAACCAGCAAATCAAGTAGAGTCACTAGAAGCAGAGATTAGCAAAGTACAGAGAGCCAATACAGACAAGAGAAAACAATTGTTGGCTTTAAAAGATCAAATCAAACATAGACGAAAGGAGCTTGGTGAGATGGAATCAACTGCTAGCCAAGTAACAACTGTCCAGGATAACATCAACCAATTAGATCGTGAGATTGGAGAACATAAGGAGATGTTTACTGAACTATCAGGCATGTTAAAGGAAGTGGACGAAACGTGGTCAAAATATCAGCAGGAAATTGAAAAGAAAGAGCAATTGATTGAGGAGCGCCTGAACCAGCTTTCTACAGTGAAATACCAGATTCTGGAATTAGAAGAGCAAATCTAATAGCAAGTGACATATTTTACATAATTTGTTATTTCGTATATGATGATCTCCCTTTTTTTTCTAGTAATAATGAAAAAGTAAAATGAGAGAGTTACCAAGAAACTAAGCTATAGTCAATAAAAAAAAAAAGACCCACTCTCACTTACAGCTGGCACGATATATGTAGATAGAAAAAATAAGGAAACTGATGGTACATGGCTGCTCAGTCAGTATTAAGGATCTCTTATAGATATTTGTGTCCATGCTTTCTTTCTTTTTTTTAAAAAAGTCATCCGTTCCTATTGAGTGAGGATTGGTGTATAGAGCGAGAAGGAGTGAGATTGAAAAGAATTCATTTGACTACAATAGTCGCTTTTTCTAAGCGTGTTCCTATTCTTGAGAAATGCATTCTTATATTATCCACTCTTAACTCGAGTGACTACTGTAGCATGTTGTGGAAGAGTACCAATTGATAGAGTAGCAAATAACGGTTTGAAAGTCAAGCATTCTCAGAAAAAAAGAGAAAGAGAGATCTTGTGTAGAAAAACGGATGGGCTTGGTATGAACTATTCCTGACAACTTGATCTGATATTGGAAAGGATACACATATTTTAAAACTACGCCAATTGCAGCTGTGGCAGAATGGTTATAGCGATAATTAAAAAAAAAAAAATAGGAGTTGCAAAATTATTCATTTAGTGCTCTTCCCCCCTTTTCTCTCTCTCTCTCTCTTTTTTGTTTTGTTTTGCTGAGCAACCAATGTCTTCTACTCTGATACCACGCTCTAAAAAGCTGGCACTGACTTTGTGTGTCATTACAGGCTTCATTGGATTCCTGATATTCTCCTTTTCTAGTACTTATATGAAATTTGGATCAACTCATAAAGGTAAAATTTATCAGTGCCTACTTTTTAGTTTATTAAATTTTTACTATCTCTCTTGATGATACCAGGACTTGCAAGTTCAAAAACTGTTCAGTTTGAAGAAATAACAACACCAAAAAATGAACAAAGAGAATACCCATATACCATCGTAACAGGATCAAGTGCAAACCATTTGTGTTCATTGGAGAATTTCCTTTACTCATTGCACGAACTACGTCTTGATATCGAGCCAGGTCAATTTCCCCGAGTCGTTGTGTATAACATTGGAATGAATCGAACTCAATTACCTATTCTTGATCAGCTTCAAGCGAATGGATTAATCGATCAAGTTATCATGTTTGATCAGGAGCGCTACCCTCGATTTTGGGATGTAGCTATCGAAGCAGGACAATATGGCTGGAAGACTGGCATTGTGAATGATGCCCGAGTACGTTATGGTGGCGTTCTTGTGTGGCTAGATGCAGGAAATCAAATCACCAAAGACTTCATTCTTAACATCAAGCAGCTTATTCGATCCGAAGAGTTTCATGGTTTTTGGTCTCCTAAGAGCGATCATGGTATGGGTAGATGGACACATCGTGGTATGTTCAAGTTCTTTGGCGCTGATGAGAAAGTGTATCGATACAAAAAGAACTGTAATGGTGCTGCTATTGGATTTGATACTGATAATTCGACTATTGTCAACACCATCATTGCTCCTTGGTTTGAATGCGCCCTTCAAAAGAACTGTATTGCCCCACCTGGTTCTAGTAGACTGAATCATCGACAAGATCAGGCTGTGTTGACTTATTTAGCTTACCTGAATGGTCATCAATGTGTTGTTCATCCCAAGGAATTCTATAGGCTCTTGACACACCGCGATATTGCTTGCCGACCAAGCTTAATGGAACTTGATCTGCAATACAAGCTAAATCACCCTTCATCTATAGGTAAGAAATATATATACCAGGAAAGAAAGGGAAAGTAACTCATCTATCTTTAAATCCTTTAGATTCACCAAAGTGGGAACGAGTAGATACAATTGCATTATACAATCATCCTGAATGGAGATATTATGAAGATAGTATTCCTGTAAATCTCAAAAAACCTCTTGTTCCTCTTGCATAAAAATCCCTAAAAAAAAAAGAAGAAGAGAAAAAAATAAATAAACAAAAGTAGAGCTTATAGAATCATCAAGCCCCTCCTTTTTTTTATTGCTATTATTGTGATTATGTAGAAGGCTTAGCACATTTACGCAACTCAATAGATTTGGTTTTTGGGCACTGCATTTCTTGCCAAGAGATAGGTATCATTGTTGCACCAGCAACGCTAGTAGCGAAAACAACACCCAATTCATTTTTGGCTGTAGAAAGAACGTAAGATCTAGCATCACCTAATGAAATTACTTCTGCCTTCACTATATCTCCAGGTCTAAATGAATTATAAATCTTGACTTTGTCTTTCTCTGCTGCTCTAACGTCTTGTGTACTAAGCAATCAAGAGTTATTCCCTCCATTGATGCATACTGTGGCAAAGTAATAGCTTACCGAATGATGCCCATAAAATCCTCTTTACATGTCATATCGCCAACCACCATGATAGCAACCACGGCTTGATGAGGAGAAACACGAATTACTTTTCCTGTGATCTGGGAAACTGACATTATTTCTCTCTAGTTTTCGGTGTGTGTGTGTTTTTTTTTTACTAATTTGGCTTACCACACTACCAACTTCAGGCACTGCTGATTGTTCTTTTTCTCGAGAAACTCTCATTGTAGGCAACTAGTACATGAGCAAAATCATTTGTCTATAAGTAAGCCTTGTATCTTTTCTCTCTCTCTTTCCTTACTCCTCCTTCTTGATTTGAGGGATCGACATTTCGTTGTCCAACAACACTAGCATATAACAAGCCATCGCGCTCATATGTTCCAGCTCCTTGAATGTAGTCTGCTGCATAGCCGAGACGTTGGCCTGGAGTCACTGCTTCTGATTTCTTTGACATCTCTGTTAAATCTATAAATATGTATGCTATGTACAAGAGACAAATGCTTTTTTTTTTATTTTTTTTTGGAGAAATTACCTGTGACGCTTATTTTATTATTGCAGTATTCAACTTTAAATTGAGACAATTTTATGCTTTTTTTAGACAGTAATCAAGTTGAGTTGAAAATCATGCAGAAGAAAAGAATCATGTTGCTTAGATACCATAGATGAAACAAGCTTAATCAAAAATATTGATACTATTGCCTATCAACTTAAAGTTTAGTCATCTTAATGAATGCAACTAAATGATCAAAGTTAGACAAACAAGAAAACAGGCACAGATGTCGATAGATGGCCAATTTCAATGAGAGAAAAAGAAGCAACTTAGTAAAATAAAAGAGTGACGGAACAATAGATAAGGCTAACATTAACAATGACTTGGAACTGTCCGAAGCAATACTATGTTGGAAATAGTGCATTGATACTTCTTTTCTATCCTCAAACTACACGCTTCATTTATCTGAACGCAGGGTTAAAGCGGGTTCTAAATTACTAATTTCAGTAAACTTAAAAGACATCAGACCATCATTTTCCATGCCAACATACAAATGAGTTGCTCGATTCAAAAGTATAAAAAAAAAGAAAAACATAAGAGAGAGAAACCTCAAGATGAAGAATATGAATGTCCTGCTATATAGTGTCTGCAAGGCTACTTCTATTTCCTTTAGGACTAGTTTGATCATCTCAAAGACAAACCCTTCTAGATTGTTGGCCAATTTGTCTCCTCGAGCAATTTCACATTGGCTTCCTGAAAGATTTCGATTTCAGAAAATATGACAAATCATTTCCGAATCAAGTGTACCTCATCTCTTGTTTTTACCTATTAAAGAGGTGAGTAAAAAAAAAAAAGTTTTCAAACTCAAATTACAGAAATTGTATAATAAAAGAAAATTTCCTTTTTTTTCTTTCCCCTTCCTTTCTCCCCTTTCTCTTGCTCTCTAATTCTAACCTCTCTCTCTATCGTTTCTCATCTTGACAATTGGATGAATAGCTTTAGCACTACATTACTTCATTATAGCTCTCAATATGTCAGAAACTATTCCAATTTTAAGCAATAATTTAGATAAAAACCAAATTGGCTACCAATACGAATTGCGTTGGCTTGTCAAAAATGCCATGCCTTTAGTGGTAAGCTATTTGTTGCAAAATAGTCTTCAAAGCATTAGTATCATCACAGTTGGTCATTTGGTATGTATTCCCATAGACAAATCCAACTAAATCAAAAGCTAATTTTTTTTTTAAAAAAAAAAATGTGACTATAATTAAAAGGGATCGACTGAATTGGCATCTGCTACATTAGGTAGTATGTTTGTTACTATCAGTGGCCTTTCCATAGCTACTGGTGCTACCTTGTCCCTGGATACCCTTTGCTCTCAGTCATATACGAGCGCAGAAGACAAGACGATTGTAGGCCTTCATGTACAGCGTTGCCTGGCCTTCATGTCTCTCCTATACATCCCCCTTATAGCACTCTGGTGGCATGCGGAATCTATCTTTTTGTTGTTACGTCAAGACCCTGTTGTAGCACAGTTGGCAGGTACTTATGTTCGTTGGATGATCTTTGCTGCACCGGCTTTTGCCTTGTTTGAATCACTCAAGAAATTGCTTCAAGCACAAGGTCTGTTCCAGGCACCTACTGTTGTCTTGCTGATTGTCACTCCTATCAACCTCCTACTGAACTATGCTCTTGTGCATATGAGTAGTTGGTCCCTTGGCTTCTATGGCGCTCCTGTTGCTAGTTGTATCTCTTATTGGTTAATTGTTGCTCTGATGTCTTTATATATCAGCCGTGTTGATGGCTATCAGGCTTGGCCCGCTTGGTCCACTAAGGCTGCTTATGATATACATCATTGGAAGCCTATGCTCAAGCTAGCTGTACCAGGCATTCTGTTGATCTGTACAGAATCTTGGGCTTATGAAATCATTGCCCTAGGTGCCAGTTGGGTCAATACAACCAATTTGGGTGCACAAAGTGTCATTCTAACTTCGATTACAGCACTTTATACACTCGCTTTTGGTGTAGGTATTGCATCAGCAAACCGTGTAGGTAATCTATTGGGGGCTCAACAGCCCAAGCAAGCACGCAGAGCAGCTCATACAGCACTTTGTGTAGGTACAGCTGTCGCTCTAGCAAATGCAATGACTTTATTGACGTTTCGCCGTACATGGGCCTCGATATTTACGGATGATCCAAAAGTAACTGATCTGGTAACTCAAGTGTTGCCCCTTGTCGCCATCTTTGTGTTTGCAGATAATATTGCTGGTGTCGCTGATGGTGTCTTGAATGGAATGGGACGCCAGCATGTAGGTGCAATGTGTAATATTGGTGCTTATTATTTTTCTGCTTTACCTGTTGGATTCTATCTCTGTTTTACTAGAAAGTGGCAACTGATCGGTTTATGGGTTGCATTGGCCGGTTCTTTGATTGTAGCCTGTCTATATACTGTCGTTGTCCTTTTGTGTTCTAACTGGAGAAAAGAAGCCGAGAAAGCAGAAGAAAGGTCCAAGGACGAAGAGTTTTAATACTCTTCTATTCTCTTAAATCTGCCAGAAAGTACTTGGACAATAATTCTCATTAAACATTTATAGTCTTTTACAAAGTTTCTCTCTCTTTATTTTTTCTTTTCTTTACCAATCATTGACTTTGCAAGGATTTAAGCTTTTGCCTTTCGTAGTACTGTAGCCATCCAAACTAAAGCTCCAGTTATGCTTTGTACAGATAAGTGATTTACCTAATACCTGACCCCAGGTAGACAAATCAACCTTTTTGTGAGGGCAAAAGCGGTCTGCTTCAAACACTTCGCCATCGCTCGTTTGAACGCGAATACGGTTGCCACTAACAGGCTTGATGGGACGACCTGTGAAGATCTTTTTTGTTTGTACATTGGACACTGAGGTAGAAGGCTTACAGCTCTTGTCATCACATTCAGAGTCACTGTCACTACTACTACTGCTGCTGCTACTGCTACTGCTACTACTACTACTACTACTACTACTACTACTACTACTCTGCTCCATGGGTTGGCTGCTGAGTTCGTCATATTTAGGAGGTGTATCAGTCCTTTCAGACAACTGAGAAGGTAGCATGCTAGAATCTTGTTCAGAGAAAGAAACGGACTTCTTTCTGCCTGTTATTTTGGGTGGTTCACTGGTCTCGGCATTGGCAGGATCAACATTCAAATTCATGATAGTGTTGCGAATAGTCTCTGGATCTTTAGATAGAACACTACCTTCAGTAAACAATGCAGTTGGCTTTTCAGCGCCGTTGATGATACCGCTAGTGACAGGTGTGCCCAAATCTCTTTTGGCTTTCTTTTTCTCTTTTTCTTCTTTCTTTCCTTCTTTCTTTTCTTTTTTCTCCTTCTTCTTTTGCTTCTTTTCTTTTTTTCTATCATACTTGCTATCCTTGTATTTACTACTATTGTATCTAATGCTGTCAACAGGACTTCCAATTGATTTTCTCAAGAGATCTTTGACGAGCGGTAACAATTCAACCACCTATCAGTTGTTGATGAGTGAATGTCGTACGAGATAAAAAAAAAACACTTTACCTTCCAACTATCGTTTGACAATTCACGCAAATCGCTAACCTAAAACACAAAAGAAACAAATGAGCAAATAAACAATAAAATGGCCATCTTTCCCCCCCCCCTGAATAGTTTCGTTACATAATATAGACGATTTCTATCCAAAACCTCAATGTCTTGGTCTATTTGGCCTTCTGTCCATCTTCGATCCTTTCCAATTTGCTCCAACAAGGTCGAAACTCGCTTTAGAGAAACAGTTGATTAGTGTCTGTGATATAGGTGTCTTTGTTGATTTATGTTACCATTGAATCAGGTAAAGGAACATGGCCAGTTTCTAACAGAATAGTAAAACAAGAAAAAAGAAGAGGCGATAGATAAGGCAACAGATTATCTGACTGACTCTATATTTGTTTACCTGTACTTGAACTAGCTGTTGCACCAGCCAAGCCAGAGGCAAGATAGCTCTCAAACATATTAAAGCTGCCCCCTTTGTTTTTTCCCATTACTCTTTATTAATATATAAAAGAAAAAAAGAGGGAAAAAAAAGTATATTAAAAAAAAATATTTTTCTATTTCAATGGCAATGCCCAATTTGGGCTGTTCTTGGTATCTACATCAATTCTGGTTGGCTCCATGTTATTTCTCAAAATGGCAACCAACTTTAAAGACCGCATCTATTTTAAGACAATAATGAAAATGTGTACGTCGATCCATTGAAATATTATTGGCTTATGAGTTGACATCAGTCTCAGCATTTTATGCTGTTTAAGATGTGGAATTTGTTGTCTTTTTCTTTTTTCTTTTTCCATCACTACAGTTGAGGCCTTACCACAGTACCCTTCCCTTGGGGATCGTGCCCTGCCGAGGCTATGTGTACTGTAGTGTGAGCTTGATAATGTAGTCCTTGAACTTATCTTGCCAAAGTGAAGTTTTCTTTGGGTCACCATGGCTTAAGCCTAAGCGAGGATCATGGAGCGATTCACTGAATGAGTTTAGACCACTGGGCTACTTGGTGGTTTTTTTTTTTTACAAACGTTCATCGTGGCGGCTTCACCCAACGGTTAGTTAGTATAGCTAGAACTCTTGCTTGTTGGTTGGGATCTGGGGATGGAGTCAGATAAACTCTCACCTTCACGTGGTTGACTCTGTTAATAGAAAAGGACTATATGATGAGTCCTTTGAGAGAACTGAGAGGAGTTTCTTTTTTTTTTTTTTTACTCTTCAATGAAGTTTTCTTATCATTTAACGCGACTTTGTCTCTTACAAAAGAAATACGTCAGTAGCATCGAGTGCCTTTGGCAGGGGCATATATATTTTTCAGCAGGGAAATCATTAATTTGTCTGTTATTGCAACCATAAGGCATTCAGTGACGATGACTTGGTAGCTACCAGAATGCACACAAGTCTGGTAGTGTTAAGTACAAGCATGTTTTTTGTGTTAATGTTGCAGGTGTAAGAATAGAGCAAGACTTTTGTGTTGCAAAAATGTTCAATTACACTCTCACAAAGGCCTATTTCAACAGTAATCTCCTGCCTCAGTAAAGAAATGAAAAAGATATCAGAGGTTCATTGAAAAAAGACAAGAAGACAAAAAGCGCAATCCTAGAGTGTTTTGTAGGCATCAAAACAATTTTTGCTGAGAGAGGGTTTGACCATTCCCTTAATCTTAGGTGTATCAAAGATGAAGCCTCCTCAAGTCAGTGCCGTGCAACGCATTGTTTGCAAAGCCAGCCAGATTTTCAAGAGCAACTCTTATTGTTAGAAACTATGGCTACAAGTTCTGACCATCTATTTGAATTGTATCTAAAGTATCACTGCCAATGCAACCGAATCCAGTCCTATTAGGGTGATAGTAAGCGAGTTACTCATCCAAATTGCAAAGCTCATGAATCTTATTCGATTTAGTGGTCGCCTCCTTTTTTTTTTTTTGCTCGGCATTGTTCTTTCTCGCCTAAAAAATCTACTAACTCATTTTCACAGACTTGGACTTTTGAAGCAATGTCTTCATGTAGAGCAAGCAAGTACTTTTCATTCTCTTATTTTGTTTTGATGTGGTTCTTGAAGATGTATCAAAGACATAATTCCGAAAACTTCACTTAGATCAAAAGCAGCCGGACTCAAAGTGTCTGAAAATTGCTCGAAAAGGTTATTTTCAATATGAAAAATACATAACGAGTCACTCATCAACCAGAATTGGACTCCGTAGACTCAAGTTATTTCCTTCTAAAGGAACGACTAAATTTTTATACGAAAAAACAATTAAAGTTCCTCTTTTAAAATCCAAGTTGTGGTCTAATTTATTTTTCTCTAGAGAAACACTATGTCTCAATGCATTGCACATGAACAAAACAAGTGAGGTAATCAGTTTTAAGAGATTAGCTTGAATAGACTCAATTCTATGTTTAGGAAGACACTTAAGTTCATCCCTCCCCCACGGCAACAAGATGCCTCAAGCAGATTTTTAGGAAATACAGTCAGTAATTTTTTGAGCTTATACTTTAATTAACCACTTTTAATCAGCAATGTTTGTATCTATTCAAAATACAGAGGATGAGATACGTATGATAATTTTTCAGTAGAAAGAAGATTTATGTTTAATGAAGAAAGAGCAAAGAAGCCGGTTGGTAAGAAGTTTGACAAAGTTATCCAAACAGTCAATTCTATAACCTGATATGAAGAAAGAATGCAAAAGTCAGACTGCAGCATGAATAACACATTTGATATTGATCCCAAGGCATGAAAGACATCAAGAGATGTGTATAATTCGATATCCAATAAGATGGACAATAATTGTTTTTCGCACCACATTGCCAACGTACTTGGTCGCATGTAAATATGAGAGAACAAAAGAATTTCTTCTTCTAAACTGTGTATGTGCGTTTGTTCTTTTTAGTACTGACAAGGTAACAAGGTAGCCAAGAACTGAGCTTTCTAAGACCACTTTCATTCATGAGTAATTGTTGTCTCAAACCCGATTACCTGCTGTCAATTAATACTTGTGATGGTGAGAGACTGGAGTTATTCATCATGAAAGCAAAGGTATCAGAGGCATACAAAGGTGATGTCAAATTTGTCAAGACATCAATCGTGAGGAAGAGTATTCTGAATGAGCTGGTGTCCCGCGGTCTTGACGTTGAAGAAGCTGTTGTTTACAACGCTCTACTACATGGCAATCAAGTATATCAATACCAGATGTCGTTGCGACATTCTGGTATTTATGTCATGCAAGAAAAATCAACTGCCGTCCTTCTTACTTCTGTCAATGAAATCGATCGCTTAGTCAATCTCATACATGAGCTTATCGAAGTCATGACATGTATCAAGTATTGCAATTAATAAAAGAAAAAAAAACGGCGTACTCATCATTCAATATAGATGAAGTTCGACTAACAATTAGAGATGCTTGAACCGCTCCCAAAGGACAAAAAGGAGCATTCTTATATGCGTCCAACATTATTTAAACTCAAGGACAAAAAAGAACAGGCTTGATACCCTGTTACTTGAATAAATTTATTATGTTGTTATCCCTCTTTATATCGCCACTCATCCAAACACTTGGCCATTTCTCCCATTATGTCTAATTCTTGATTTGGAAACACGAAGGGTTTACTTGTCTCTGCTTTATTATGTAATCACATCTCATTACTTTTAATTTTAAAATGACTTTTGAAAAAAACATGGAGATTCAGCTACGGTCAAGGAGTTATCAAAAGTCAAAATTGCTACAAAGGACTCCAAATTTATGTGACATTGAAGTTATATCAATCCTTTTGTGCTTATTTCCTGCAAATAGTGTTGTTAGCAGATACAGTTCCTGGCATAATCCAAGCTTAATAGTCAGGAAAGCAGATTTCTTGCCGTTTTTGAATAATTCAGAAAGACAAACCGCCTTTCCGGCACAGAGATATCGTCAAGAACAAAAAAAAAAAAATAGTTAAAAGAAAAGAGGTAATTCTGAGTAGTTATGAGATAATGACAACCGAAATGTCATGCGTTGAACTGGGATTTAATATTCAAACCGTTTGTATGCTTTTCTTATTTCATCTCATCTAATCCTACAGTTTTTTTTTTCTGTTAAAAGACAGAAATACTACCATAGTAAACCACTTTGAAGTAAGGTTTTGTTTTGCTAGTAAGCTTGTTCTGTAGTAGTACTATTTTGTCAAAGCTGTAGCCATCACTTTCATTTCGATGTAATGAAACAAGTCTGGTAGTACATTGTATTCAGACTTATGGTCATTGTAAAGCTCCATAAAATTTATATGTATTTCTAAGCTAGTATTTCCTGGCAGATTTTTTTTTCTTGTATTGTATTAATAGATAACCTTATTCATCATTTTAAAAAGAAAACCCTTGCTAGCGTTTTCTATTCCATAAAAAAACAAAAGTGTACGAACGTACGATGATATTGATCCTGAATACAAAGTTAATATAAATACAATTAATCGTGTATCAAACCAGGACAGAGTTGTATCTTGTTTGTAATTCGACACACATCTCGTCTTGGGTTGTATGTCTTTTTCCTCTTTATTTTGATGTACCTAAAATGCTGCATATAATTATTCTTAGTATATAAATATACGCTTCTGTAAAAATATAATAGACATGGTGATACCACAAAAGGTCTATGCAACGCTGATTCGGGGGTACATTCTTTATTTAGCCATTGGCCATTTATCTTTGAGGTTACACAATAAATCAACTACAGTGATACCTTGTATAAATAAAGGACCTTTGTTCCCCAATCTTTTTTTTTTTTTTTTTTTTTTTGTTCTTTTTCCTTCATATATTTTCTCTTTCGCATATAAATATGGCTTCAACCGTAGCCATCTCAAACAGTGGCGAGACCTTTCCTCGACAATCCATTGCTGATCTCACTACTGAGATCAAATCAACCAGAGGTGATATACCACCACCTTTAGTTGGTGCAACCACTACAATCATTGATGACAAGGTGTATGTTTTTGGTGGCCGTGTTGCTTCCACCCGGCAACTGACGAACAACCTTTATACACTTGATTTAAAAACGTTTGTTTGGATTCGCCATGTTGTCTCACCTGATTCTGCAATGCCTCCTACTCCTCGCTATTTTCATTCAGCCAATGCATACATAGATCGATATATCGTCATTTTTGGTGGGATGGCTAATGAAACTAGCAAACTACAGCGGCAAATGACAACCACAGAGGACAAGTTATGCGCTCTTAATGATATTTCTATATTCGATATTGAGACTATGGCCTGGCTTCATATCAACATACCACCAAGCATCTTTACGCCTCAAGCTCGATACGCACATTTAGCTACCATTTGGGATCAAGACAAATTGATAGTAATGGGTGGACAAGATATCAAAAACCAACATCTACAGGAGATCAGTATTTTCGATCTCTCTGATAGAAATTGGATACATGGTGGCCCTGTTGATGCATCTTTTGACAGCTATCGTGCAGTTGCTTTTTGTCCCACCATAAAAAATAATGCATCCACACATAACGGTAAATCGACTTCTCCATTTTGGTGCACACTAGAGAAATCAACAAAAGAAGAGGATGAGAATGAATCCACCATCCAAGAAACTTCACCTGTCTGCCTATACTCAAATTACAACTTTAGCGATCTCACCAGAGAATTGCAGAGTTTTTGCCCTTTAAAATCACCCAATGCCTCTATGTTTAGTAACCATGCTTCAAAGATGAACGGCAGTAACTTACCACCTGGTCTCCGTTTTCCTACTGGTTCTTTAATGGGTCATTACCTTGTTATTTCAGGTACCTACCTAAGCTCAACTCAAAAAGGGTACCAGATTTGGGCGCTGAATCTTACCAACTTGAGCTGGTCTCAAATGGACACTGGAAGCGCAATGTCCAGCGGTTCTTGGAATAGAGGTTTACTATCGAATCAAAAATATTATGTTCTAGGTCATAGTCAGCGCGATTTAAAAGATGATTATAGCTATCGTCGTACCAACTTTGATCATGTAGCTGTTGTTGACCTAGAAGCATTTGGCATCTATGCTTTACCCCCTTCTACCTGTTCTATTGCTGCTCAGGAGCTTGGTCTATCCATGCTAAACGAAACCACAATGTCTGACTTGACTATCTGGACTACAGATCAACAATCTCTTTCTGCCAATTCAACTATTATAGCTGAGCGCTGGCCTGATTTCGCTCAATTATTAAAGGAGCAGGACAATACTCAGTTTAAACATGTGAACCCCATACAAAAGAAGAATCTACTTTTCCCCGAAACTTATTCAGTCACTCTTGCTTTTCTACAATATCTCTATACAGATCATCTGATTACTGCTCAACAACATCAACCACAAATCCTGTCTCGTCTTTTAGTGTTAGCAGACATGTATCACCTCGAAAGACTTCGACAGCTATCGACCTATGCACTTCATCAGCTGCTGACTATCTCTACTGCTAGTATGGTTTATGAAACTGCTACTCTTACCTTTCAGGGCGCACTCCAGATTAGAGCATTACGTATCATGATTAATGCCAAGCGTATGCTTTTAAGTCAACAGCAGCACAACGGGAAAGATACATCATCAGTTCATGGTTCAGCTACCAGTCACTCTGGTTCGTCGTCTCACAGTAGTTATCATCCTTTGCATGAGCCTAATACACCTGGATATCCACCTAATTGGCCTTACCCAATGACACCATCAAGTTCTACTTCGACACCTACAGCTAGCTCCTTTGCTAGCAGTATGTCTCATTCGATGGAAGAGCCTGTTCCTTCTCAATCTTATTCATCAACGTCACAGTCCAGTTTACGGCGATTAGCTCAGCCTATCATGACATCTCACCATAGTGACAAAACCAACCAACGTTTTACGCAATCCACCACTAACACTTTAAGATCTCCTCCTCCTACACCTAAAAGCAAGGGATTCTTTTTCGAACTCAATTATCTCACTTCAAGGTCTTTATCTGGAGGTACATCGCATTAAGCTGTCCATATCCCATTATACCAAACTGTAAACAAAACACATGTACACCTCCTTTTTTTTTTTATCAAACAAAGCTCTAGAATAGTCTGGCTACTATTATTTATATACAAACGATCTAAAACAAAATAAATAAAAATAAAGTTTTTGTATTTTCACACATTTATTCAAACTTGCATAGTCTTCGACCTTATTAAGATGCTGCCTATTTGGAGTTTTGACTCATAATACATCTAAGGATTAGGCAAGCAAAAAAGCTCAATACTGTGTTTAAGAAATAGAAAAAAAAAAGGTCAAGTTGATACTGTTTCATGTTGACAGTCGAAAAGAAGAAAAACAAGCCATTATACTTGTTGCAAAAAAAAATCCCCTGAAACCCCTATTTTTTTTTCTTATTGTTTTCTTTTTACTACCGTTTTTTTTTTTTTTAAAAAAAGACATAATAAAAGAAGGACAAGAAAAAAAAAAGGGTCTTTATCAAAAGCCCAGAAATTTGTTTAGAAGCAGACAAACTATATTTCTTAGCTTTGCTAATCGTTCTGATATGTCATCGTATCAGCCACACGAAAATAAGTAAGCAAGCTTGCACGTCTTGCGACAAAAACAGATAAATGAAAATAAGAGTAACGGACATAAACAATGCAGTGTTGGGTCGTACTACTTTCTCTTCAAAAGAAATATAAACCTGAAACTCTCTCGTTCGTCTCTTTTTTTATTTCTATTTCATTTCTAAAATACTATTGGAAAATGAGCAACGAAAATGCACCATTGCTAGGACATCATGGATCTGAAGCTAAAATCACTTTTTGGTCCTCTCTAAGGGTTACTATATGCTCTTCTTATGTCAACTATCTTTTGATATTTGTACCAATCTCCATATTTTTCTCAATCATTGAATCCTCTGCTACTGTTGTATTTACACTCAACTTCATTGCTATCATTCCTTTGGCTAAACTCTTGGGTTTTGGTAAGTCATCATGCAGGCAAGTAAAAGTAATTCGTCTTACAAAAAAAATATCATAGCTACCGAAGAAATTGCACTGAGATCAGGATCAACTATTGGTGCTTTGCTAAATGCTACGTTTGGTAATGCTGTTGAATTGATATTGGGTGTTATTGCTTTAAAAGAAGGACTTATTCGTGTTGTTCAAGGTATGTGATTTCTCATTGACAAAGAGCATGTATCTTACTTTACATAAACGATAGCTTCTGTACTTGGTTCAATACTTTCTAATCTTTTACTTGTAAGTTTACGTGTTTCTTGTTTGTTTGTTATTGATAGACTGACATGTGAAACTGATTGATAGGTTCTTGGATTCTGCTTTTTCTTGGGCGGCTTACATAGAACGGAGCAAAAGTTCAATATTACAGGTACATGAAGTTTGTTTTAATCTGAAGAGCTTATTCTTATTATTTTATGATCAGCCGCTCAGACATCGTGTTCACTTTTGGCTGTCACCACCTTGTCACTATTGGTGCCTGCTGCTTTCTCCGTTTCAACACCTAATGAAGATACGCAAGAAAGTATTTTGCAGTTGAGTCAAGGTGTTTCTATCGTTCTTTTGATTGTCTATGTTCTTTATTTGCTCTTTCAGGTAACACTAGATGCAAACATAAAACAAAACACAAACAATAACCTTCTCTTTTTTTCTGTTCCAAATTAGCTCAAGACACATACGTTTCTGGTAATAGGACACAGCTTTGTTCCTTTTGTTCTTTTTAACATGTCTAATTCAATATCTAGTATGAAGATGAAAATGATGAGGAAGAACAACCATCCACTACACTTGGGTTTTCAATTGCATCGTAATGATTTCCCTTTTTTTTTATCAAACAAACCCCAAAAAAGATGAGTAACCAGTGCATTATAGATTGTCAGTCCTTGCATGTATTGTTTCAGTCCATGCAGAGTATCTTGTTGGCGCGTAAGATAAACTTAAAAAAAAAAAGGGACTTTTAAACACAAGTATCTAACTCAACATTGAATAGTATTGAAGGTGTCGTCAAGAGCTGGGGAATAAATGAGACTTTTGTAGGCATCATTCTATTGCCCATTGTTGGAAAGTAAGGATAATGTTACCAGAAAGAATTAATGAGTGAGACTAAAAAAAAATATATTTTAGTGCTGCTGAGCATGTTAGTGCTGTCACATTTGCCATGAAGGACAAGATGAACTTGTGTATCGGTATTGCTATTTCTTCTTCATTACAGATTGGTTTGTTAGTTACACCAGTTCTGGTGATTGCTGGTTGGGCCATCAATCAGCCTATGAGTCTGTTTTTTGAAACTTTTGAAACAGTGATCTTATTTGCCAGCGTCTTGATTGTAAACTATCTAATCCAAGATGGTCGATCTAACTGGCTCGAAGGCATCTTGCTCTTGGTAAGTTAAACATCAACATTCCCTGAATGAGCTAACATGTATTTCATGATCATAGTCTTGTTATGTGATAATCAGCATGGCATTCTATTTGTATCCATAAGTTTAATAATAATAATAATAATAATAATAATAAAAAGCATTATTACCATACCAAAGAATTTGAATGATCTTCCTTTTCACGCTACATACAAACTTGTCAATGATGGTTCTACATTGAAATAGAAAAAAGCATGTATTCTCATTCTCACGTATTTCCTTCCTTTTTTTTATTTTGCATTTCTAGGCTACATAGTTACAAAGTAGCACAAATAACTTTAAAGTGAATCAAGTTGCTTTTGTATCCAGTAACAGTTAGCCAGCCTTATTTTCTTTCTCTTTTCTTCTCTTTTTGTTTTTTTTTCTTTTTTTTTTTTTGCAAATGACACTCCACCCCAGAAAAAGCCAGCGTGTCTATAGATCTCCTTCTAACCCTGATGACCCAAGCCCTTATGCTAAATGTGCATCAGCAACACCTAACGAAAGTCACTTCATGGATATTGATGCTGAAGACAAAGAGGCAGGCACTATTTTGATGGCCTTAGCGCAACATGCTAATAGAATTCGAAGTCATTCGACACTTGGAACAATTGAAGAAAAAGTAACCAGCTTTTCTAAATGTCGCACAAAATCTTATTTCATTATGCATTTTTTAATGTAGCCAACACAAAGCCGCTCCATGTCAATTCGCAACTTGTTAGGTTTGTTGATGGGCAATGGCTAGATAAATGAAGATGTGTTCACTCTCTTTGTTTTTTTTGTTAGATGATTCAAATCCAAATCGAGCGTCAGGTGTAAGTTTCTTTATGGAGATAATGCGTCGTCAGTTGATGAAACGCAATTACCATATTCATTCCTTTTTTTTTTTTTTTAGCTTGTTTCACCTCATCGCTCTCTTTCAAGTGGGGCAAAACCCTTTTATGAGTCAAGACGACAAAACAGTTTAAAGAAAGGAATCAAAAGTAAATAAGTATAGTTTTCGATGAAAGTAAAAACTTATTGGTAGCTGATTGGACTTTTTTCATATTAGTCTGTCTTGCTCAAAGAAATACATATATGAATGAAGAACCAGAAGAGGAAGTGAAGCCATCTACAGTATATCATCGAAAAAACGGTAAGTTAAAGACACACATAAAGCAGAGAGAAAGCTCAAGTATTGATAACAAAAAAAGTATCAAGTGTCTCTTTTAGGCACCCAGATATTGTCAAAACTATCATGCGAAAACCAACAGCCAAATCTATTAGAAAAAACACTTTGCACATCCACATTAGCTACCGAATTCATGCTCATATCACTTCATCCAATAGCCTGATATCTAAAGTAATCAATCTTCAATACAGAATTCTAGATAGTCGACTAAAAGTTTAGATATTTTCTTAGTCAAAACATTTAGAGACCTCATCAAGTGAATTGGTTCGTCCTCAGCATATTTATGATCCTAATCCATCTGCATTTTCGCCTACTTATCGAACATCGATTCATAACACAAACAGAGCAGGGCTCAAACCCATCACAGCTTCTCGGAGACACATGTAGAGAGTCTCAGCTTTTGTTTAATAAAAAAGTATTCAAAGCAAAGCACTAGAATGGTATTCAATCATCTTTTTTTTTTTGTGCTCAATCTATTTTCTTTTGTCTTACCGAAACATAACTTTATGTAAGCAATTCTACGTAAGGAAAATTCAGTGACATCAATACTCAAAGGTCTTTTTAGCCATTTAAATACTATTGTTTTTTTTTATATAAAGAACAACAGTACTCATAGAAAATGCTAACACACTCCTATTTCAACTATTACACAGCTGAAGACAGTCAAAATCATTATAAAAGTAGTCATATTCACAAAAGAATAACCAAGTCCTAGTGATGATATGGAAAAGCTTCTTTGCAAACACTTTCGTTTCTTCTCATGTTTGTCACACAAAGGAGAGGATTACTCAGTGCTTTATATATTCTACCTTCAACATCAATACCAGCTCGGTATCTCACTGTCAGCTGTTTAAGAAAAAGAAAAAAAGTCAGCGAAGCAATAATGTTCCATTGGAGATTGTTTCTGCATAACAAGTTCCTTACAACACTTTTGCATTTTTCAAATTTATGTTCTCTTGGTGGTTAGGCAAATCCTATATGTGCTCTAGACAGAACGGTTGATCTAATGGACGATTAAGCATAGCAAATGGTGTTATTCGCAATCCTCTTGTTCTCCTTTCTATGCTATCGCTAGTTAAAAAAAAAAGAAAGAAAGAGAGTAAATTCGATTGAAAGATACGTTTTAATCTATATTGCTTTGGTCGAAAGTGAGTCCAGAATATCAGTAACACTTTTGCTCAATTCTATGATATCTTTCAATTCGTTTATTCTCTTTTTTTTTTCTTACAAAATACTTGAGCATAGAAATTGCTGTCCTTGACTCTAAATCGTACCTTATCTAACCTTACCATCGTTCTTACTTCTTGGTTGTCTCAGTTGAGCCTAGGTTTTAGAGGTTTACTAAAGAAAGACAAGTTGATTTTGAGAACAGCCGGTACTTGTAACAGCAGCTCAATTTCACAAAACTTGCTTAAATCATAAGTTCCTTTAAACTATATAGCCTATAGCAAGTTGTTATTTGGTTTCATAGTAAACAATCGCTATTCTTCAATCGGTCATTTTGTTGGTGCAATCCAAATTCTTTTCTTCACTGAAAAGCAAATGTCTGAGTTTTAACATGAAAATGGTTGCATGCGGTAGTCAGCCAATCGCTGATTGTATGAAACAGCGATAGCCAATTGAATCAATATGTTTCACTTCCCGGTTTTTGCTTGGCATTGACGTATCGATTAGGTTACCTTGAGCTCATCTAATTTATCTGTTTGCTTTTTCTTTTCGCTTTTTTTTTTTTTAATCTTTTTTCTTTCTTTCTTTCTTGTCGCTCAAAGAATGGAAAAGAAACAATACATCCCAGTTCCAACAGAACAAGTAGATCAAGAGGCTGCATTGCCTTCATATGAAGAGCATAACCAAGCTGAACAATCCAAGAAGAGTAAAATAAGCGCAGCAATTGTTGTTAAAATAAAGATTAGCTGACATTTTTGTAGACCGTAGACGCTTCAAGTTCTTCCTTCTTGGTGGTGCTGTTACTCTCTTTGGGCTGACACACCTTTGCCAGAATGGCAGCATGAAACATGAAAAAGTAAGCGAATATTCATGCAGCCGTTGTTGTCAATTGTCTAACTTGTGCTTTTTCTTTTTTATGATAGGATTTCCAAGCCATGGTAACAAAAAAAAAAGTTGCATAAAACAAATAGAAATTAAACATGTTATTTTTCTCTCCGCAAACAATAGGATGTTCGTCCTCAAGATATTCCTGAGCCTTGTGCACTAAAGCACTTGGAACAATATCAAGAATTGAAGCACCACATGCAGTTCTTGGAGGATTCTTTCGGTGAGCCTTGGAGTCCTCCTCATCATGGATGGTACCAAGGTCCTCCTCCTGGACCACCTGGCACTCCTCCTCCTAACCCACCACCTGGAAAACACCACAAGCACCACAAGCATCATAAACATCACAAGCACCACAAACATCACAAGAACCATAAGGAATCTGAACAAGATGGACCTGATCGCTTCTTGACACCTTATGGACCTCTTCGCCATCCCCATCGTCTCCCTCCTCCTCCTCCACCTGATCATGAGCTTGTTACGGCAGAAAACTTTGCAGACTTTATGGCTGCCGATGGCGATCATCGCAAAAAGCACCCTCACCACCATGAGCCATTCTGTAAGATAGATGAGCTCAAAGCTGAGAAGACTACCTTCAAGTTTTCTCCTGAGCAATTTAAGCGTGCTGGCGTCTTTCTTAACGGCTGGTTCTCTCGTGGAGGCCATGTACGTCTCTTGAAGTCTAAGGATAGTTCTGTCGGTGATGTCAAAGTTACTGTCACTATCTATTCCGGTCGAGACGAACTTCAAAAGGAAGTAAAGATTTCTGCTTTTGACCACGAAGGTCAATACGCTGTTCAAGTTGAGCGTAGTCGCTATAACAAGAAGAGCGACCTCTTTTATGAAGACAATGGTCATCATCACCATGATGAGCGCAGACAGGAAGACTGTCTTGTTTCTAGTGTTGATGTTGAGTTCCCTAGCAACATGGATTACTATGAAGAAATCTCTCTTCATATCAAGGCTGCTCAACGTATTCATGGTGGAGAAGGCATTGAAAGCATTGAATTTGGCAAGGTCATGGCTGGACTTGGACGTGGTGCCATTATCTTTGACGTAAGATGGTTTATCTTGAACAACCAGTTCATATGGCTTACATATATATGTTTATTTATTTAGAATTTGAAAGCAAAGAATTTGGTTCTTGGTACTCTTCAGGGTGTTGTCATGGGCACTTATCAACCTAGCGAAAGCTTTAAGGCTGGTACAATTCATGGTGCTACAAAGGTTAAGATTGAGCCTACCGGAAAGCACGTCAACATTACAGCCTCGTCTACTTTTGGTCCCGCCTCTGTTGACATTGTAAGTGAAAGCTTGGGTATAGCTGTCATTGTCTCTAACATTGTCTTTTATTAACATCGATATGTAGCCTGCTGACAGCTTTAAAGGAAACTTCCTTCTGTACAACCTTTGGGGTGAATCATCTACTGTTCAGGCTCCTAATCCTGAGGATATTCATGTCACCAAGTACAGACCTACTTTCAAGGCTGGTTACTACAAGAAAGATAAGACCGGTTCCAACGTTGTTGTTGCTGCTAAAATCCACGGTGGTGAAAGACTTTCTTTCAATTAAAATGTTCCTTTTCCAATGATTAGTTTATTAAAGTGATTTTCAAAGGAAACTACTATGGGCATGTCGTTTCTTCTCAGTTACATTTAAGAAGAGTATTTCCACTCCCCCAAAATCTAACTGCATTCTATAAGAAAATAGAGTTGAATGAATTAGGATGCCATAGTATGCTTAGGAAGAAAAAAGATCTATCTAATCATAACAACTTGGTTCATTCAAGTCTATTTCTTGCAGAATGCCTATCAATTGCGGTTAGTTTTTGGAGTGAAGCTTTCAACATATATCTCTATTGCAGATACTGTTTTCCTTATAAAAAGACAACTTGGGCTTTATTTAGTCTAAAGGTTTATATAGAAAAAAAAAAGAAAATCTTGGTTTATTCAAAATCATGGACACAATCTACAAGTAACCTTCGCTCGCCATAAGGGCTTATAAACAAGTGTAATTTGTACAGACAAAAGAAACTTATGAGCATCAATAAGAAAAAAAAATCTATTTCCACCAATATAAACAGCTTTGCTTTGCGATTCTTCTGTCTGATTGAGCATCCTTATAAGAAAAGCTTAGTAAACAGTTAGTTTGTTATTTTGTAAATTTTGATTAAGTTGATCATTCCTTGCCCTGCTTCAAAGTAGGTGACAACAACAATTGGATGGACAGACACGGGAAGACGACGACAACAATATCACCATACAGTACATAGCCTTTTGTCAAAGCAAGGATAGCTTTCAAGCCTCATCTCAATTGCACATTCTGCCTTTCCAAGTCTTCATCCAAATTACCCGACATCCTTTTTCTGAGCTGTGACTTTGACTTTTTTTCTCGAGTCAACCCTGGAATCTCTAACGTCTTATTTGTCAATACATTTTTTTTTCTTTCTTTACAGTAACAAAATGGCCAAGAAAGCAAAGGCAAGAGTGATCCTCGTCAAGTTATTATCTACTGCAGGTACTGGCTACAACTACATCAAGAGCCGTCCTAGAATCTCTCCTAAGCTCTCCATGATGAAATATGATCCCCAAGGTAAGATGAGTAAAGCACTTGTGATTGCTTATGTTGACATCTTTTTTTTTTTCTTTAGTCAAGCAACATGTCTTGTTTACCGAAACCAAAATGAAGAAATAGAAGAACCCCCCTTGCTATTCCGAAAGAATGTATATGTATATATATGTGTATTAGTATTGGTACACACAGTGAGAAAGAGAGAATATCATGCTTAACACCATCATGATAATAAAAAAAAAAAATAGAGTAACTCTTTTAATTGCTTTATTGTTCTCTCATGGAAGCAAATGGATAGAAGAGAGCAAAAGAAAAAACTCCTGCCAAATTTAGAACCAGAGGATCCTATTGAAGCACAATTGAAAATATGCGTTGGTTGTTAAGCAACATGAAGGGGAAAGAGAGAGAGGGGAGCATGTTCAATAACCTGTTTGCTATCCCTGCCTGCAATAACCTTCGTGCCAGAATGAAGAAAGGGGACTAGAGAAGAACGAATCTAGATGTCTTGGATTCTAAGAAGAAATCTATATTGTATTTGTTTGACCGGCGTTTTAGCTATACAATCGATATCAATATTGTAGCGCTCAATTGATGTTGAAGGACAGTTCATAGTATGCAAATGTGTGGGTAATTAAGGGCGAAGATTAAATTCAAATGAAGTGAAAAAAAGAGAGAGAGAAGGGGAAATTTGATGATAAGGAGAGCAAGGGCTGAGGATGCAGCTCATACTGGAATCTCAATATAAAGAAGTCTTGTGTGTTTCAGCTAGTCACTCAATTGTGTTTGTTCCAATTCATTTGTTTTCTTAAGAGAGAAAAAAAAATAAAGGTATAAATAGTTATTAACATTGTTCTGTATTTTCCATTATTCTTCACTTAAGCTTGACAATGCTTTCTCTTCATCGTGCAGTTGCATGTTGCCTGTTCGCCTTAGCTGTTGAGGCTGCAATCCCATCAGATATGCTATCCCATACATGTCAGCCTGGAGATAAAAGAGCCTCACTTATAAGAGACTCTTACTTGTTTGCTTACAATGGCTACAAAAAGTATGCATTTGGTCATGACGAGCTTTTGCCAGTGTCTAAATCTTATTCAGACTCAAGGTAACCTTTCTTTCTTTTTTCTTTTTCTTTTTATATTGACATGTTTTTCTTCTATAAATTTCGTTTGTATCCACAGAAATGGTTGGGGAGGTAATACATTTTCTTTTTTAAGAAAAAAAGTGCCAACAAGCAAGGTCTTGGTCATACTAATTTATCTTTCATCATTGCAGCAAGCATCATTGATTCCCTGGATACTATGTTAATCATGGGTTTGCGTGACGAATATGAGGAAGCACTTGCTTTTGTAGAAAACCTAGACTTTAGCGATGCTATTGGATACTCTAAAGGGTTTGAAACAAACATTCGTTACCTAGGTGGTCTCCTTGCAGCTTATGATTTAGAGCCGAATCCGATTCTCTTGAACAAAGCAATAGAAGTAGCCGAGATTACTTTAATACCACTCTTTGTTAATACTCAAACTCCTTCAGGTAGATCAGTCAAAGTGCCTTTGACTTATATGGATGTAAACAAGTAAGGAAAAAACAAACAAAAAAGGTTGTAAATCGAAACATTTGTTTTACGAAATTTGCTTATAGTGACACTCCAATTGCTACAAACACAATCAATTTGGCTGAATTTGGAAGCTACTTGATGGAGTTCACTAGGCTAAGTCAAATATCCGGAGATCCTAAATACAAGCAATTAGTCGATGACCTTACATCTGCTATTTTCGAACAATCATCAACCATGACAGGTCTCTATCCAATGGATTGGCGGGTCAGGCCATTTAGTCCCATTAATACCTGTAAGTCCAATTTGTCTTGGAGTCAAAGCAAAAAAAAAAAAAAACTAGTGGTGTGTATTTTAATTGACACTTTTTTTTTTTTTTTACATTTAGCACCTATTAGTATAGGTGGAGGTGCTGATAGTTATTATGAATATTTGATCAAGAACTATCTTTTAGATGACAAGAAAAACCCTGAGTTGTTAGAAATGTGGCAAGACTCTGTTGAAAGCATAGATTATTATTTGTTAACTCCTACTGCTGAAGATCCTGCAATACAGTTTGTGCCATTTGTCGTTAACAATAAGCTGCAGTATTCTTCACAAGAGTTGGTGAGTTTGTGATTTCTCGTTTCTCTGGCTATATACTTGATCTAATCATACGTTCAATAGAGTTGCTTTTGGCCAGGTAACATTTTGCTCGGCGCTACACAAACAGAAGATCAATCCAAGCAAGACAGATACATCCGATTCGCTCGCACATTTCTCCGCTCATGTATTGAAGTCTGGAGAGATACCAAGACAGGCGTTGCGCCCGAATCCTGGAGATTCAATCCCATAGACAACCGCATACAAGACAGATTGACCAAACTCGTTAACTCAAACCGCAAAAAACAAAAGAGAGGTAAAACTTTCTCTATCACCAATTCTATTTATGATTTAAGACCAGGTAAAAGAGGAAATGATTTGTTTCTTACAAAGTTGAGTTCTTACTTCTTTATGGCTGTAGAAACAATCGAAAGTATATTCTATTTCTATCGCCTTACAGGTGATAAAATATATCAGGTAAAATCATAAGCAATCTCCCCCCCCCCCTCGAAAACCACAAAAGAAACTCAACATATTCTGGTCTAGGATTTGGCCTGGAATATGTTTCTTAGTATTGATCACTATGCAAAAGCAAGCGTAGGTTATTCTCGAATGAAAGATGTAGATCGAATTCAAATTGGTCTCGATAATTTCCAAGAAAGTTTCTTCTTTGCAGAGACCTTGAAATACCTCTATTTGATATTTGCCGACAAGGACTGTATATCTCTAAATGACTTTGTATTTAATACAGAAGCCCATCCCTTTAAGTTACCAGAATCTATTGAATATCAATAAAGTGTGTGTCTATATGTGCATATCTGTATGTGTGCGTGTGTGTGTGTGTGTGTTTTTTTATTGCTATTCGTCATCTGTCTTTTTTTTTTGTGAAAGCTACATATGGTACAAAGAAAAGTGGTAGTAATGGTTTGCATGCATGCCTGTATATAATGATATAGTTTTCTATAGTGTGCTTGATCGTCTATTTGCCCAACTTCTTTCTCAAAGCACGTGTTCTCTTTCTCAACTTTTTGTGCTTATGCTTGTTCATCTTCAAGCGACGCTTTCGAAGCACACTAGTCAACTCGAATGTTTCGGTTGTCTTTGTTGGTGTTATCATGGTAGGTTGAGGGGCTGCAGGTGCACTGAAAGGTCGGAAGCGAGAGACATAATCGGATACTGAAGCTACAGAAATAGACTGTGTAGAGGCTATTTGATAATATGCAGTTAGAGCAAAATAAAAGTAACTTGATAGAGGTAGTTTGATAGATTACAAGTAGTTTTCAACAAGTCCTTATTGAATCCCAAGACAGGATTCATGGTGGTATTGATGCTGGTGCTAGTAGAGACATAGCGTTGTGTAAGACGAGCAGAAGGTCGAACTGCTGTAGTTAATAAGCGAGAAAACAACATAAACGAGTATAAAAGAGAGATGGGGTCAATTTTTAGATAGGGGCTGAGCCACTGTCATTTTTTTTTTAAAGCAAGGTTCCTTTTTTTTTTGTATCAAACAGAGAAAAAAAAAAAAGTAGGTGCGGACTGGAACAGATCTGAGTCCGGTCTTTGCAGAATATGTAAAGAGAGAGAGAGGGAGGGAGGGAGAGTGGTGTGAGAGAGAAAAGGATTTCTGTGAGGGTGCAAGAAAATTAGAGAAAAAAGAATGACACGGTGGGGGATAGAACTCCATGAGTCACCGCCATAATGGGGATTAGATAGCATAGCCTAAGGTCCTCCTTTTTCGCTGCAATCTAGAAGCCATGGTAAGAGCAGAGCAGACCAGCAAGGCTCATAGATAGATGGATGATAAAGTGTACGATGGCTAATACGATTTTTTTCGTTTGATGTAGTCTCTTGTCGTTCCCGAAAGAACCACTGTATGTAAACAACCTTGATTCAGCACTACAATGAGTTAGATACATGCATAAACTATTGACATGCCTAGATGACTTACTTGCTTTTTTAATGTTAGTTCCAACACATCATTCGTCTTCTTAACACCAACGTCGATGGTCGTGTCAAGATCCAGATTGCCTTGACTTCCATCAAGGGTGTTGGTCGTCGTTTCGCCAACATTGCCTGTAAGAAGGCTGATGTCGATCTCGCCAAGAGAGCTGGTGAACTCTCTTCTGAAGAATTGGAACGTATTGTCACTATCCTCCAAAACCCCGCTCAGTACAAGATCCCCAACTGGTTCCTTAACAGACAAAAGGATATTGTTGACGGCAAGTCTTCTCAAGTCATCTCTAACGTTCTCGACACCAAATACCGTGAAGATCTCGAACGTTTGAAGAAGATCCGTAACCACCGTGGTCTTCGTCACTACTGGGGTGTCCGTGTTCGTGGTCAACACACCAAGACCACTGGTCGTCGTGGTCGTACCGTTGGTGTCTCCAAGAAGAAATAGTAAGTTGAATGTTATGCATTGTATTTTCGAAATCTTGACATTTTTTTTTTTTGAAAATTAGGATTTCTTTTTCTTTTTTTTTTTTCTTAAAGGCAATTTATTCATTTGTACACAATAAAAGAGAGAGAGAGAAGGAAGAAGAAGAAAGACATTTTTCTTTCTACATATTATCTTGGACAGTCTTTTCAGCAAGTTGATAGAACTTCTCTTGCTTGGTAATATTTAAGGCATCTTCAGAAGGAGTAGCAGGCTCCTTCTTCTCGTAGTAACTTCCGGTTTTGATATCTGGATTAGTAATGTGGAACATGTAGAAATCTGTGGATTCATCTTCGGATGTGGCAAAATTGAATTTGGAAATAGCATATTTCATGGCCACTCGAAGTACATAGCTAGAGTTACGAGCGAGTTCTGTAGTGGGAACAAATCCAGGACAGATAGCGATTGTCTTGATGGAAGGATATTTCTTTGCTAAGCTAAATGCAATCCAGATGACAGCTAATTTAGACATCTTGTAATACTTCATGGAATCCCAAGTCTTTTGGCTGCCCTTAAAGTCCTCTAATTGTACATCCTTTGGAATCTTACGTGATTCTCCTCCGCCTCCACCATTGATCTCAGGGTTATGTATTTGTGAAGCAATAAAGATAATGCGTTTCGTTGGGTGCTGACTCTTTTCAATAAAAGGCAGTAGCATTTGGTTGAGGAGCAGAGGTGCAACAGCATTCATATAGACTGTACTTTCATAACCATGAATTTGAGAAAACTCACGACGAGTACCACCTGCATTATGAACAATGACATCAATAGCAGGCAAACCAAGTGTACCAAGTTTTTCAACAGCCCTCTTCATCGATGGCGTATCTAGCAAGTCCATCACAAGGCCATGTAAGTTATTTTCGTATTGAGGTGTATCCTTGAGAATCCATTGTCTAGCATCCTTCAATTTTTCTTCAGTACGACCAGTGATAATCACTGTATGTCCTGCTCCTATGCATTTCTTGGCAGTTAGTCTACCTAGACCAACAGTAGCACCAGTAATAAAAACAACAAGATGAGTATCTGACATGAATGAGATAAGCAATAATGAGAAAAGAAAGAGAAAGACTCAAAAGAGAAGAAAAAAGAATCTTTTTTATTATTCTATTTTATGTTTTTTGTGTGACACAAACACGAATCTTATCACAGCATAGACATTTGAAAATAAGAAAGCAATAATGCCTACACTAAAAATATTGATATCCAAATTTGTAGCCTTGTACCATGGCATTCTCTCATTCATCTGTCTTCTGTACCATAAATCACTTCCATCTCTTACTGAGTACAATACTTCTTCAATCATGTCTGCTGCATATGTTTTTCTTCTACTACGGATTTGCACTAGCGCTTGCATACTCTTCATGTTATTTGCAAACTTTCCATCTTTGTCCAACAAGAGATTGCTTAATTTCTCAAATGTATCGGTCACGTTGTGCTTCTTCCTGTCGACTTGTAGTGCTACACCTGATGCTACAATGTTATTAGCATTTTTAGGCTGATCACTTGTGAAAGGGTGTAACAAAAGAGGCACACCATTGTAAAGAGATTCATGAATCGAACTAGCACCACCATGACTGATAAATAGTTTGCAATGACTATGCTGAAGGATGGCAAACTGAGGAGACCATGTTTCGAATCGCAAGTCCGCATGATTTTGGAGTAAATCACGAACTTTATACACTTTTCCTGAGCGTGTGATAATTTGTTCAGGTAGATTGTGACGTGATTTCATGGACAAGGACCAGATAAAGCCGTTTAAGTAATCAGATTCGTAAGCTTCTACCAAACTTGTCAAGAGTACTTTAAACTCCTCTTTGCTAGGATTATACATCTGTCCGAAAGCTATATAGACAACACGCTCGTGTGAGTCCATAAATCTCGAGAGTTTATCATTCAGTGGATCATAGGCTGTATTGATGATTGGTCCAACATACTCCACTAGAGGACCTACAGGACGTGGGCTCTCCATTCCCCAGAAGCCATTGATCATTTTGATTGTATTTGAATGTTCACCAAAGGATTCGATGTCTTCTATATTTAGTGCCTTACGAGCTTTTTGAATCGCTTTTGTCACAGGTAAATATCGATATATCTGCTTCGGAGTAAGAATGTACCGATTGTACAACCGTTCTGCAAAGCTTAGATCTAATGTAGTTGGTTGGCTAATAAGTTGATTTGTATTAATAAAAGGTGCTCTGGTATCTATAGTAAAAAAAAAAGCTTAGAAAATCAACAAATGAGATTACATTATTTAATTACCATCAGATAAGCTCATTGTCATATAAACAATGCTAGGCAAATTAAGTGCTCGGGCAGCATCAACACAAGCCAAGGTCATTTGATCACATATGGCAATGGATGTATTAGAACTTTTATAAATGTCCTTATATGTCATGAACTCGTCTATATAGAGGTCTTCCACGATTTGCTTATAAGCTTGGAATATTTTAGGCGACAAAGAGTCTTCTGTATCAAACAGGTCACGAAATTGAACTTTTGAGTTGTGAGGGCCTAACGAAATTGTCTTGATAGAAGGAGCATAGCCTTCTCCAATCTTAAGAAAAGGTTCCTTTGTCAGAAAAGACACATTATGTCCTCTTTCAGCAAGGACTTGTCCTATCTCCAATGCCCATGCCATATGACTTAGACCACCCATCGTTGCAGCTATATGAATCGTTTTGGGCTCAAAGGTCATAGGTTCTGGTGACAGTGCCCACACCTGGGTTGTAACAAGCGTATGTAGTAGAGGAGCAATATACCAATATTTCATTTTTTTTTTAGTTTGATCTAAACATGTTTCAAAATCCATATACTATTTATACTGGATGGCAATCACTCTACCCCTCCTCCTTCCGCCTGACCCTCCAAAGTTGTTACCCCTCCTATGCCGACTTAATGCCTGGTAACAAGCCTTGATTTGAGATTTGTTCTTCAGCCAATGGAGTTCAATTGTTTGCCCCCTAAATATCCTTCATGGTTTGTATGTCTATTGGAAGAGAGGAGGAAGACATCCTTATATATGTATGTCAATCCCTTTTCTTTATGTGTTGGAATGCAAAGAAAACATAAAACATTGTTACTTCAAATGATAATTCGTAAAAAGAAAAAAGGGGAGGGAAGGATGAAGTGATGCTTTAGAAGAACAGATATTTTTGAAAGCTTGTAATTGTGATCATGATTATCAACCAACTTTGTCTTTTTCTGTTACTGATGACAATCAAAAATAAAACAGAGTCTTGTCGGCAGTGCAAAGGCTGAATATAACAGAGCATATTTCCACCATTTACAAGACATAAAATATTACTTGATCCATTTCACATGATAAAGTTTGTTAAATGGCAGGTGAAGTACAAATTAAAATAGTAAATTCATCATGCCGTTATAAGAATATATCAAGTTGAAAAAGCGCTTTTATGCTTGACTTTCACATGTTTACTTCAACCAACCAAGTGTTTGGTGTTAGGTGGCATCTCATAGGATTAAGCTATTATCTCTGTCAAAATTCAACTAAACATGAGCTCATAAGCTAGATCAATGATCTATCGCACTTTGAAATACTATCATCATTTTCTTAATGCCAGAAGAACAGATAGAGACAGGTTTATTTTTTTAAGGCTTTTATTCTTTTCTCATTAACTACAGTAAAGCAGGTGTGGATTTATACTACTATGTTGCTTCTTTTTGGCCTGTAGTCGGCTTTCTTCATTGTTGCTGACACATTTTCAAAGTGATTCTATGGTAGAAAGAAAAAGAAAAAAGAAGCCATACTAATAAATCAAGCATTGTCTGTACAAAACCAAAGTTGCCCTCCAAGCAACCCAAGACTCCACAGTATTGGTGAAGCCGCTATCCAATGCCTCCAACTCTTGCACCACTTGAAAGTTGGTGGTTTTTCTAGCACAAATGGTTCCAAGCTTTTGTTGCAAAACAAAGAAGGTGCCAAAAGAGCCCTATAATGTATGCTAAAAAGATAGGCGCCAAAATAAATAAATCACATCACCCTCCCAATTGAATGAAATGATATGCTCATCATCGCACACCTTCATACATTCAGTGAAAATTCTCTGGTTCAATCTGAGGTACTTTGAATGTTGATATTCGCAGAGGTTTCTGTTATTGTGGGCCTTAAACTCATGATATGCAAGTTCTTGACTATTGTAATTTTTATCATCAGATCAATTGTTCTTCCTGATGTTGTTGTTGTAAAAATTGCTTTAGTTTTCTGCTTCTCAGATATCTTTTTAGCTCTTGAAAGGATGACTTTCCACGTCCTTAAGAAAAGAACAAAAGAAAAAAGCCTGTTCATTTTGATCAGTACAGATACGCGACAACAATCATGATAAACTACATGCCTTCTTTCCAAACAGTTTTTCTTTTGCATGTCATTTAGACAACAGGAAGCTTTCTGTGTGTTTATCTGAGCAATCATTAGAAAAAATCTCATAGTCTACTGAATAGCTTTGTTATCTTTGATTGCAAGGTGTTCATTTAATTAATAATTAGACAAAAGAAACAAAGGGAAAAATAATACTTCTTTCCTTGGTTTCATAAAGAAGATTGATTAGTATACTGATTGATTGATTGTTTATTCTTTGTGTATAGACCATTCTGGGCCTTGTTCTATATAATAGACATCTTGGTTCTTTTTTAAATAATACAAAAAGACCTAATCTCCATTGTTAGGGCTCAAAGAGAAGATATTGGCACTGATCGTTTGCAGTGATTATTGTTGGTTATTTTGCATTAGAAGAGAGAAAAAGATGATATAATGTTGCTCTTATATCAATAAAGAACTTGCATGTTAATCATGTCACATAAACAGCTATATAACAACTTTTGTATGTTTGTGTTGTTCCAATAGTTAGCCTGCTTATATAGACCGTATGGTTTAGACAATTGTAGAGAAAGGAATCTGATCTGGTATTACAAAAGAAGTAGACAATAACAAGACTTGCTTTGTTGTTGGCGAATCTTACTGGCTCAATGTCCCTGAGCATGCTTAGACTGATTCATGTACTTTTTGGTAAACCAAATCATCGTCAACCTGAACAAGAATGATTGCAATTAATTCCAGTCGATTGCCTTATGTAGATGAGTAAAACCAATCGAAAGCAACACCTTAGTTTAACTTCAGGCAAGTCCTGGTTCATTTAGCCAAGCTAAACATATGCGAAGTGAGACTTTTGAAGTTTATCTTTTAAGCTTATCTGACTTGTTGGACAAGTATCACTGTAAATTAAAGAGGAGTTTGGCTGTCACAATCAAAAATACAGGAGAGTGAATGTCGGCATGAAATAGCATGGCATCTCTTAGTTTGTTTACTTCTCAACGCCCTCTAATTTACTGATCCTATTGGTTATCACATGCTTTTTTTTTTGTTTACTGATAGGATAGATACAATAGAAATGACAGGCTCTGATTGGATGACTGGTTTTTTTCAGTGTGCATTTGAAGTAAATAGAACGTAATGATCATCTTCTCCCTCTTTTTCTCTCTTTCTTTATCAAAGTCAAATCAACTACATCTTGAAACTTTGTCACCCAGACAACCTCAAAGGCAAGTAACAACATACTCTTCTTTAATAATGCTCTTATCTAACTTGCTTTGTCGTGCATAGCCTAAAAATCTGCAATCTACGCAAGTCTATTATTGCACCAAGAGCAAAAAAAAAAAAACGTTATCTACAAAAAAGAAGAAAATACGCGTGCCTTTCCATCTACAAAACTACAAAACTACAAAACTACAAAACTACAAAACTACAAAACTACAAAACTACAAAACTACAAAACTACAAAACTACAAATGCTTTCAAACTCTTTACAAATCCTTTTTACGCGTTCTCTCTGCTCTCTCTCTTCTTTTCTTGGTGCTTCTGCCTCTACTTCAAGCTTGATGAGGGGGTAAGGACAAAGACTGATGCTGCCTTTCCTGATCCTATACAAAGTGGCTTACGACCGGAATCTAGTCCATTTTCACGAACGACCCTCGTTTTCTAGTATTGGGACTGAAGTCGGAATGACTGAGGGCAATTACGCCGCCTGATCTGTTAACACTATGAGCGTGTCCTGTAGGGATCTGGGCAGAGGAAGTGGGTACAGACATACTTGTACTATTCCTCGTTAGTTGACTGGTATGGAGTTGCTAAGGATTTGGGATAGTGCGAACAGAACTGAGTCTTCTTTGGCTTATTCAAAAAAGTAAGTCAAGGAAGGCTTACCCTCTGCGTTCTTACTTTTCTTGTCTTGCTTTGTTGTTGGAGGTGACTCTATTACTAAACAACTCAAGACTTGCCTTTACTGATGCCTTGCTGGGTCCCTGCTTCTGTCTCTATTTCTGCTTCCATCTCTGCTTCCAAATGTGCCTATTCAAATGTGCCTATTCAAATGTGCCTATTCAAATGTGCCTATTCAAATGTGCCTATTCAAATGTGCCTATCCAACTGTATCTTGACAGTATTTACCGCATCTGAACCACCATATACCTTCTCAGATTGCCTTAAGAAGAGTTTTTTATCGTGTTTAACACTTTTTCTCTTCACCTAAATAAAAAGTCTATTTTCTATCTTGTTCCACAATAATACTTACAGACATCACAAGTTATTACAACTGTCTTTACTTTTGCTTGAATTTCTGTCTTTCTCTTTCGCTTTATCTTTTTTTGAGTCTACCTTGTCGCTCCGGTCAAAGTGGCAAATAAGCAATGGTTTCGCCTGGTATGTTTGATTTGGCAAAGAAAAAAGAGACAGCATTTACCCTCAATTAAACAGATCTTGTCAACAAATCGAAATGCTCTTTTGTTTCTTTATCTCTCTCTTTTTAACAATAAAATCTGTTTATTGCATTTCTCTCCTTTCATCATTGGATAATAGCTCAAGCGTTATTCTTGAAATACAAAGCTGTTACATCGGATGGCTGTTCTAATTACATATGTTTATGAAAGTGTTTCTTTTATTAGATTTAGTTTCTTTTTCTACCATCAACTTTGAATCAAAAGTCTACGGATAAAAGCCTTTGCTTCCATTCTTTGTGTAATAAACAAAGCTAATTTGTATTGACAAGAGGGCTTTGTATAGTGCAAAGAAGGAAGTAATTTGTGAGAGTATGATTCTAATCATGTATAGTCTAACAAAAGATATACATATATTAAGAGGAAATGCAAGAAGAGTGAATGGAAATACTTAATTAGATAAAACAACTTCTTTTTGGGTGCAATTAACTTTTTATTGTTGACAAATCGAAAAGAGAACTTAAATGGGCTGTAGGTCTTTATTCTTATACAAAATAAAAGGCAAAGAAATACAGCAATAAGTTTATATTCCTAAAACAGGGGGAAGAAGCACAAAGCTCTGTGCCAAGAGACGCTTGAGGAGTTCACATAAAGAGGGGGGCTTTTCCATGGATTCGTTCAAATATTGCTTTGATTTGAATCAACTGCAAAATGCTGTAAGAGAGGAAGGCTTTTGTACCCACTATGGTCTACTGGCCACAATGATACAGCTATTTTGTTATATAGCCGTATACAGTGCTTGTTGCGATTTGATATGAGAGAACTGTCAAGTTTGCCCCATAGATCCTATCCTGGCTTTTATCCTTTCTTTGCTTATGTCACTGTTCATCATTAGTATAGATTATCCAATGTGTCTCTACTTTTGCTTTTCTCTTTGACTCCAATTGTAAACGTGAGCAAATCATTTTTAATTGCCGTCATTTTTTTTTTTTTTTTTTTTTTTTTCAGATTCTCGAATTGTGAGTTAGAACCTTATGATTTACGCACACATGCAACTTACTAAGCTATCTCTCTCTTTTTATTTTTTTTATTTTCATTTTCTTCTTTCTCTGTATAAGATTTGACTTGTTAATAATGGGAGACCAAGGTACAATTTTGTATCACTCAAGAACAGACTTTAATGAAAAAGAAAACTGAAGCATATTGCTGTAGGTTCAACGTATGCTGTTCTACAAAGCGTACCCGTCATGGTCTCTCCTCTGTATATTTTACCCAAGAAAGTAAGCATAACATTCTATATCTACATTTTATACTTAGCCCTCTTTTGACTGCAGGTATCCATCTACTCTGAACTTCAAGCATTACCAAACGATTTGTCACATTTGGTAAACCACTACAGTAGAGGTCGAGATGGAGTGAACTTACTCTCTCTCTTTCTTTTTGTGTGTAGCCAACATATTCATTTCATTTTGAAAGAGACGTCATATCTCAGATAGAAATTGCTCGAAACAGAGCACACGAAGCTGAAGAAGCACTTGAAATAAAGAAAAAGCAGTATGAAGAGGAGCGAATCAACAAGCAAAAGCTGGCTGCTAGAAAGATTGCTCCCGGATTTCTAGATACAGATACACGTATTTTGCAACCACAACAGACTTATGTCTATGATCAGCCAACAACACACAGTCCTGATGGAGAAGAGTCTCGTCCTGTTGTATCACCTAAAATGTCTTTTCCTTCGCTGAATGGCAATACTTCCTCTCCTCCTCAGAAACACATGGTATCCTCTGCCTCTATGTCTTCTTTACCTATAGCTCATGATCACAAAGTAAGTTTAACAAAAAAAGAAAAAGAAAGAAAGACTTATCTTTTGTTTAAAATTTAGCACTTTGATTACCTGAAGTTTGAGCAAGGATTAGCACCGGCAGATCCTTGGGATACTCTCGAGAATGATATGGTAGCTCTCAAATCCATTCTCGGTAGTCCCAAGTCTAATTATGTCAGCTCAAAGAGTCATTCATCACCTCCTGCTTATCTTAATCAACATCAACAATCTTATACACAGCCTTTGCCATCGATGCCGAGACCTTACCAAAAGAATGAAGGAGGTAAGAAAAAGAAATGTATTGAAACACATTGCATGCTGACTTGTGTTTATAAAGTGTATTGGAACCTTCAGAACAATCATAGTAGCCCTAACGTCAGCAGCTATTCTGTCCCCACACAACAAAGACATTCGACACCTGTGCCTGCTCTTCCTCCTAAACTCTTCAATAATTCACCTTTGCCATCCTCTTCAACATCCTCACCTATCATCTCTTCTCCACCTGTACCACATACACTCTCCAATGAATATCAACCTACCATCAATAATAAGACGACTGTACTTTCACCACCGCCTCCACCACCTTTACCTCCACCACCTTCTTCACAACCAACTATACCACATGAAAACTTGATTGCAGAACTCGGTAACATGGGATTCACAAGGGCTCAATCGATCGATGCACTAGAAAGAAATGATTATGATTTGATGAAAGCAACTAATTTCTTGTTGGACCAAGCATAAATTGTTATTAAAGAATGTTTTATATATAAAAAAAAAGAAAACAAATGTATGCATATATGTTCTAGAGAAATACAAGGTAGTTTAACTACCCCACCATGATAAAAGACCCAAACCATCTTCTTGGATAGAGCACTATGATCCCCTTTTTTTTAGTACTTTTTGTTTAACCAAGTTGAAAATAACTTACAGTAAGAGAATAAGGTGGTATTTTGGTTGAGTTGCCTGCAAGATCGCTTGTTGCTGAAATATCTGCTGCTGACTGTCTTCTACGTGGCATGTTGGATGAAGTTGGATGACTGGTAGGTGTTGTATCTGTAAACTGTTCACGCAACACTCTAAATCGAATAGATTCTTCTATATCCATAAACATCTTTTCGCCTTCATAACTCCAAACCCATACTTGTTCTGCTGGATCACTATAACATCAGTATGAGTTTTTTTTTTTTGCTTTCTTTTCTACTCTCATCTATTCTCACTGTTGTTTACAATTTTGAGCCTGGTTGAAGAGCTCCTCCTGGAATCAAGATATCCTGAAAAAAGCCCATAGTGACTGTATCGTATATAAGTACTATTGTCTTTTTAAGCAACATACAAACACACTTTACCTACAACACCACTAGGTGAACAACTTTTAATTTTGCCTGTCAAAACTTCGCCTACAAATGGACGGAAAACAACTAGCCGGAAAGTAACTGAAAAAGGAGATCGGGATGAATGACGGGATATATAAATGACACATGTTGACAAACCTTTGACATAACTACAGCCATCACCATAGAGAATGAAGCCTTCTGACTTTTCAAGAATGTCATGTACACAAATACAAAGACCTACTTCTTGCACTACTTTGTTGGCATATTTGTCATTGAGCACATCGGTAATGGCGCCATTGTCGTCTTTTCTAAAGTCATTAGGTACAATCTTGACTGTATCTTCGAGTTCGGATAGAATGAACATTGGATCCAATTGAACAGAATAGATAATATACACACACACAAAGTAGAAAAAAAAATTATAAGTTTGAAAAGTCAAAAAAAAAAGTCGCTTCTACAGTCAACTCCGCCAAGTTGATTTTGAGGCGGGGCTGCAGTTATTTACGACCACCTCTACCAAATATCAGAAGGCAGATCAAAGATATATATTTGGCACATCATGCTCTGATTGATGTCTCTGCTTACCTTTTTAATAGTAATTGCTGTCTTTAGATTCATTATTCTAACTAGAATAGCACATATAGCCTTTGTCTAATTGATGTTGTAGTGTATCCATCATTTTGTCAGTCCAAAAAAAAATAAAAAAACATCATATACCAAATGGTTCACCCCAAGAGTTAATGATAAGCTTAAAAAAGCAGAGAGTTTTATAGTTAAACGATGATCTTCCCTATTGATATTTGCGCTAAAGCTATTCAAATACAACAGAAAGCATACCAAAAGATTTGCATGTTCTTTTCTGATCCAGCAGTGCTAAAACTATTACTGCATCCAGTGTAATCTTGTCCGGATTGAAAGTGAAACATTTGATATCTATCTCTAAATGATATCTTTCTATCTCATCTTCAGTTGTTACAATCGCCCTTCTTTGTAAGTTGGCATAGATAAGCATAACCCACCTCTTTTCTCTTAACTAATGTTTTTTTGTTCTTGACGATATCTCTGTGCTGGAAAGGCGGTTTGTTTTTCTGAATTATTCAAAAACGGCAAGAAATCTGCTTTCCTGACTATTAAGCTTGGATTATGCCAGGAACTGTATCTGCTAACAACACTATTTGCAGGAAATAAGAACAAAGGGATTGATATAACTTCAATGTCACATAAATTTGGAGTCTTTTGATAATTCCTTGACCGTAGCTAAATCTCCATGCTCTTTTCAAAAGCTATTTTAGAACCAAAGGTAATAAAATGTGATTACATAATAAAGCAGCGACAAGTAAATCCTTCTGTTTCCGAATCAAGAATCAGACATAATGTGTTAAAAAACCAAAAGAAAAAGAGTTCATTGTATGATATTTAGTACTACCTGAGATTAGGCATTATTCTCATGATGATCCATGAAATAAACCTTTTACTTCTCAGACAACCACAATGATAAGATGATATGGATAACACAGGAAAAAAGTACAGGCGTGGTAGTTATACTATGGTTGCTGATAAGATACATTGGGACGTTTATTAATTTCATGATGAAGGATATGACAACACCACCATTGGAAAGAAGGTTGGTTTTTCTAGAGAGGCTGTAAGTGGCATCTTAAATGTGCTGTAGATCGCGACCCACTCATGAGCATGCAGCAAGCTAGAGACGAATTGAAGTGTAGCCACGTCAATGTCTGTAAAGAAACCATTGTGTCTTATCTTCGCGGGCTTAGATTCAAATCTTACTATGCAGCACACAATCTATCTCTCGCGAACACTCACAAGAGAGACCGCCTAGAATGAGCCTAAGGAACGCTTTGGTTGGATCCCAGATCAAAGGGTTCGCTTCATCTGGTCTGATGAATCCAGATTCTTCGTGTAAGGAGTGCACAATAGTGCCAGAGTTCCTCGTCGTGTAGTTGAGAGATACAAAGAAGAAACCACAGTGCTCACTATCAAGTTCGGTAAAGGAGGAATGATGGTTTGGGGCTGTTTTTGGCAAGGTGATGTTGATCCTCTTCTTGTTGTTCACGGCACTATGGACCAGATCAAGCATATTGAAGTCTTGTTTGAAAAGTTCCAGCCTTGATTGATGGATTTACAGTCTTAGTATGATGTAAGTCTTATTTTTCAAGAAGATAGAGCTACATGTCATACTGGGTTTTTAGTGTACAACTGAGAAGAACCATCATATGATAAAGGGGTTTGACTTTTGGTCAGCTCAAAGTCCAGATTTAAATACCATTAATCATTTATAGTGAGCTCTTGAGAAGAGGATTGAGAGTTAGAAATTTGATATTAGCAGTACCAAAGAACCAAGTAATAGGCTGTTGAATCAGTGGAATCAGATTGGTAATGATCTGATAGCCCGTTAGATTGATAGCTTGCATAATAGACGTCAATCTGTTATAGATGCAGAAGGCGGTCTTACTAAACATTGGATTTATTTTCAACTTTACAATATCAAAGCAGAGCCTATAACATAACATTGATGAAAAGATGGGTGCATTTGGGTTACTTGAAGACTTCTTTGTCATGATGCCTTTAATACTGAGTTTTAAAGCTTAAAAAGTGTCAAAATTACTTTCAGGGTCAGTGTATTACAATGTCTTATTTAGTAATCGTGGTCTCAATAAATTCTGGGTGGGTGAGGGGGATTTATTTTGACACTCATAAGTTACCCAACACCATAAGCTTATGTCATGACTTTACAATTCTTTTTTTTTTAAGATGCATCGTCCTGAATAACCAATGTATCTATTGCTTCTATAGTCGCATGAGAAGGTGGATCTATTTGAGGAAGTGATCGAAGTCGATCGTTGAAAAACAACACATCTCTTTTTAGTCTTTCTTTGCCTTTTTCTGTTTTAATCACTGTAAGTGTGATCTGCTCAGACAATCGGCTGGTAAATGATTGAAAGACTTGATACATAACAGACTAAATAAACAGGTTCAATTTTGGTTTCTTTTTTCTTCTTCCTTATTACCCCCCCCTTTCCGTCTGGCCTTACCTTGAGATCATGAGTAGGTAAATACTTGGAAAGGACTTTATGTAAACGCACTGTTTCTGTTACAAGTGTCTCCATATAGACGTTGGCATGCTTGCCTGTTTCCATCCCTTCTTGATCCCAGTCGATTGCTTGCATTGCTTTGGCATGAGCAGCAAATCGCTCGTTCATGATAGCCACCAGTTTTGAATGAATCTCACCCTGATGATTGCGATAGTCTTCTACGGCACGATCAAACTCGGTCAGCAAGGAAGAAGAAGCATTGGGCAGTAACTGGTGAACGCAGTGCTTCAGCTTGGGAATCAAGGCGATCATAACAGCAAGTGATTGAGATGCCAAGGCCAAGTGCTTGGCTGTAATGTTCTTTAAGCCGGCTGATCGCATGGCACCTGCCCCTAGAATGACCTGGCATACTCTTGAGTTGAACAGCTTGAGCATTTCAACTAAACGATAAGTAATTTCAACAGTAAGCGTAGGGTTGTCTAGGTTCAATGCACATTTTAGATAGTCCTCAAACATCTTGAGGATCAACAGACTACAGCCTACTACGTAAAAGCTGTGGCCATCCAAAACCAAATGCTTTGTAGGCTTCTCCTCTTCTTCTTCGCTCTTCTGAGATTGTCTGCTGGCTGGCTCATCCAAGTGAGAAGCAATGTGTCCATCACAGATACCATCTACAATCCATTGGAAATCAGGAGGCACTTCGCTTGCTACCCATTGTTCGTTTTCAATCAACTGAGCCTCTTGCTTCACACGCTCCATATGAAAATGTTCAATAAACGCCTTTTGTTGAGTTGTCATAGTACCACGTAAACCAAAGCAAGTGCGATTACACAAGGATTCGCATTGAACCACAAATGTACGAATGGCATCGGAAAATCGATAGAAATCAGTAGGGTTTAACAAGGCGTTTTGATCGTTTCGAAAACTGATCAATTTACCACAGCGGACATGGGCCAGATCAGCAGCTGAAAAAAGGATGTCGGCCGACTCCTTTTCTATCTCGGGCTGGTCGGAAGCAATTGATACGATAATCTGATGGTAGAGAGAGATCCTTTCGATCGCTTTCATTAACGTTGAAAATAGATTGAGGAGCATTTGAAAAAAGGCACTGAATGGCATGGATTTAAGTTGTTTAGACAACTGATGGTTCAGTTGATCTTCTTGAGATGATATGGCAGATGAGAGAACTGACTCTGGGTATTGCTTTCGAATGATGTCTTTGATTTCTACCATCAATCGCTCTCGGTATTCTCGTAAGGTCGACAGGAGCATCTCTGTTCGTAAAAGACCCATGGCACTGGGCCTCAGTCGATCCCTTAGTTCTTTTTCTCCATCTAAAGTATGTGAGACTGAACTAGCCTGTTCCAGAGTCAAGGTGAAATCCGACAACAAGGTAGTGAGAAAGTCATGCTGTGTCATGACGCCAACTGCTCTTTGCATTTCATCCAATTGAGCAGAAAAGTTGGTCAACGCTTTGATGGAATTGAGATCAATATGATCATCATCTTTTTGATTCTTTTTGTTTAAAACTGCCTTTGTCTCTTCAATCAGATCCAAGGCAGCAAAATAGTCTCCTCGGCCCAGAAGGGCTTGAATCATAGGCTGAGTGGCACGAATGTCTCTGACTGTCTTTGTCACTCGATACAATTTCTCTAGATTCCTCTTTCGCACCTGAAGTCGAATGATCTCAAGGCCATCTTTACATTCTGTGTCTTGGATCTGTTTCATTTTCTGCCGAATCGTATGAATCTGGGATACACAGTCTAGTGTTTGTTGATGAAGGGCCTGAAGGTTGCTTAATGCTTCAAAGAATGAAGAAGATCGGTTCTCAATTTCCCTCAACAAATGTACCTCCACTGTATCTAAATAATATGAGAGTTTTTCTTGTAAGATGGAGTTGGTGGATGTGGGAGGATTAGGGCCTGTATGGCCTACAATATCAGCTCCTTCACATACTGTGTCAAACACCTGAGGGTTCTCTAACAGAAAATCAGACTCAAAAAAGATAGAAGGCACATTTTCCAACATTGGCAAATCGCGTGGTGGTGTTTTGGCTGAATCGCTATTGTTATCGTCATCGAGCAGACTCTCACTTGACAGAACATGTTGAGGTAAACTATAGGGGTTTCGGGTTGTCCTTCTCGGTTGATGTTTACCAAACGGTGATTGAGGTGAAAGTAAGGCTGCTGCTGCTGCTGCTTCTTCTTCGTCAGTAATCGTTTCTGTAGTTGAATGAGAAGGGGGGTTCTGTAATTTGTTGTAATGGTATCTTTCAAAGGCAGGTCCAATATGATTTAAATAAGCTTCAAAATGACTAGGTTTTATGCGGGAAATAGAGGCATGTGTGACAGGTGGAATATCTCCTTTACTGGGCCTTGTGAGGTCTTTAGGTTTAGCTGGGTCATTCAAGACACCTACAAAACAAGTAAAACTACTGCTTAATATATATAAAGAAGAAAGCCAAGAAATTACCAGAGATGGCGTTGAATCCAATATCTTTTGTTGTCCAAGGCAAAGCTGTTTCACTCATCGTGCTAAAGTTGGAATAAGTAGATTGATGTCGAGCATGTTGTCCTGTTGCAAAGCGTCCTAACGGTCTTCCAAATGAAGTAGCCGACCGAATAGATGGGGGTCGACTGCTGTTATTGCTTGAATTCGCTGTTTCATTCCGAGCATAAGGCCGCTCTCGAGCTAAGGGACGACTGTAGCCCATATTATTAGTAGTGATATAGAGAGGTGGCGTATCAACATGTTCGGACTTGGATAATGTTTGGTTTAAACGTGTACTGCTTGTATTATTGTCTATAGAAGACCTTGGTGTTGTATTGCTATAAGACATGACTTATTATATTTTATGATTATCGTAAGCTATTACTTTTTTTTTTTTTAGTTTTTTCTATAAAATATACATATGTTTGCTTATGTAAAAAAAAAGGGGGGAGGGAGGAGGCTAAAAGAGAAGAAAGGATTTTAAACAATAAAACAATGCTTACGCATTTATAATAGTTTAAGCGCTTTTTCAAAAAATCTGCCCTGATAAACTGTAAATGCGAACATTTTATTTATAAAAAGAAAAAAAAAAGCGAAAAAAAGCACTATATGTACAAGAATAATAATGAAATTATAATAATAATAAAAAAAAAAAGAAAAAGACAAGAAAATATATAGAGCGATGCATATGTATAGAAAGAAAGAAAAAGGGGGGGGGGATGGTTGTATGTATATGATCTGAATTAAGTGTAAGTGTTGCTTAAAGATAAATTATTTCTTTTGAAAAATATATAAATGTATGCAGTCTCTTGTTCAGGGTTTAATTATTGCTGTGGTTGTTGTGGTTGTTGCGGTGGTAGTTGTTTCTTGTGGTTAGTTAGAATGCTATTATTGGAGGTAGGTGGAGGATGGGAAGGTTTCTTGGGTTGTGAAGGTGGTTTGACTGTTAACTTGATGATTTTCTGAGGTTTAGATGATGCTGTATCATTCTCTTCCAATGAACGTTTCGTATAGTTCGTATTCAAAGGATCTAAGAAAAAGAAAAACTAATGTTTAATCACCATTTTCTTTCTCTCAAAAGAAGAGGAGAAAGGGGGGGTTGAACTTACGATTCTCAATTGACTGAGGTGGCTCGGTCCAGTCAGGTTTGTGTAAATAAGGATGATCTGATGGTTGTAACGATTTGTCTTCATGACCGTTTCTTTCATCCATATGCACTTGTGTATTATGATGAGTAGTAGAAGGCACATCAGGCACCAAAGGAGGGATGGCTTGTGGATGTGTTGTAGAAGATGGTAGTTGAGCAGGAGTCAAGGATTCAATCTTGGCTCGCAAAAACTCAGTTTCATCTTGAAGACAGACCTCTAAGCCCATCAATGTACGTAAATAATACTTGATTTTGGGCAAATCCTCTAGACCAAGATGAGTACGTGAACGGCAAAAAGCCTGCACTCGATCACGGTAACTCTGCATCATCTGATAGATCTTGTAGACATAGTCATAATCTTTCGGTTTAAACTTGAAAGTTTCAGCTGTCTGAATCAATTCAATAATCTCTTCTAGTTTAGGCTGTCTTGATAAATGGGTGATCTTTTTTGTGGACTCGCTTGTGTGACAAACAGGACATACATAAGAATGTGAGGAACGCATCACATTACGAGGCACTTTGACACATGAGCCATGATACCATTCACGACAGCTATCACATTCAATCATCAGTCCAGACTCGGATTTGCGACAAATACAATAAAAGCTTTGCTTGTTTTCGCTTGATGTGATACGCTCTACATTGTTCATTGTCTCACGCAGCACTGTTTCTAGTGCCTTTTGACGACCATTCATAAACGTGTAACGAACTTGTTCATTCCAAGCAGTAATGCGAGAAATTTCATTGGCAAGCTGTGTAACCAAGTCTGATTGGAAGCATAATTCACGGCATGAAGTCATGATATGTTGAGCGTCTATCAAATAAGGTCGTTCAGACATGGTTGGTTTACTACATTGGTTCAACAAAAAGTCCTCGAGATCTTGCAAGATCTGCTTTGAGTGAGCAATGCTGTTCTTGAGACGTTGAATCAATTGAGGATCAAGTGTGACGGATAAAGATGGGTCATGGGGATGCTGTCCCAACTGCAACACGGCTTCCTCGTCATTCATGTTGATCTTTTCCTTGCCCTTACAGATGTTCTCTGCGCGCTGCAACGCTTCTTTGCCGAATTCCTCCATCTGTACAAGACGATGTAAAAGCGATCCAGGGTAATTACGCATGCCAATGTCTTCAGCATCCTTAATGATTTTACGGAATGCCTTGGGGTTGAATGGACTATAGAGTGCCTTCTCTGCACGCTCTTCCCAGGAACTAGATTCAATAAGGTTCTTGAGCTCATAAAACTTGACGGAATCGGCCCGTAATTGGAGTCCCTCTTGGTAGAGCTTTGTTTGCAAGTCTATGTTGCCAGAGCAGAAAAGACTTTCGTTCAGCCTGGCTTCAAAATGACTTAGTCTGGTGAAATAGGATTTGAGTTCATCGAGAAGGAAGAGATCGAAGCCAATCTCTGATGCTTGTTCAACCAGCTCCTTTGCCTTTTCCCATCTTCTCTTTCCGGCTGGCTTTTGAGTGTCATGTTTGCCGTAAAGTAGTCGCTCTGTTTCGACAGTCCAGCTATCCACAGTCTCAATAAAATCTTTCAATGTATCTAAGCATTCTTTTGGAACGTTTAGCTCGTGGCCTTCTTTCAGAAGCTCTTTCAAAGGTTTTGTAGCACTGCCTTTTGTTAGAGACGATGTAACTTTGTCGACTCGTTTCATCCATTCAGTAGGATCTATGGCTGACTGAGTTACCTTCTTGACTATCTCATCTATCTGAGTATCGGTAAATCGAAGGTACATTGTTTTCTCAGAGAGATCGCAGGTACATAGCTCTGATGCATGTTCTAAACAGCCTACTTTTGTTGTGCATGGACATCCAATGTGAGACAAGAAAGTGTAGCAATGACAAAAGACACACTGTAACTCGTTACGTGCGTCAGATGTAGTCTCTTCTTTGATCACTCCAGTTGCTCGAATAGCATTACGTTCATTTAGCTCTCTTGTCTGCATTTCTACCAAGGCACGTTTGAGCCATTCGACATTCCCGGTTGGCTTTATGTTCTGTGATGCTGTCACAAGCAATTCGTCATGGGAGAAACAAGGTTGTCTTCTAAAGGCCTTGTAACGCTTTACACATTCTAAACCATAATCAACCCATTTACCAGGAGCAAAATTTACCGCTTCGCAGAAATTGAACTAGAAAAAAAAAAGAGAGAGAAAAAAGGATTAAAGAAGGAAATGTCAAGCTTATTCAAATTAGCTTACACCATGGTTAAAACCAGAATGATATGCTTTTGGATAGGTAACAACAAACTGGCCAGGTCTTTGATCTACAGCATATACTTTGACATTTTCTTTCAAGAGACGACCTGGACTTAGCATAGTAACAAGTTGAAAGAGTAAATCAGGTTGTTGCTCAAACAATTCAGGCACAGCCTTTCTCATTGTATCTTCGAATTTTGCAGTATCTGAACCAGGTACACCATACCATGTTTTGGTTTCACCCCAATGCATATAGTTAATAGAGTAAGTATAATGATCTTCATTGTGCCAGCAAAAGGCAGAGAAACACATGCCTACATAGAGCCAAGGTACCATCATACCACTGATATCTGATTTGATATGAGTAAACAGGGATTGTGGATCGACTGGTATGACATTCAGGTTCCAGGGATCAAACCGGCCCTTAGGCATCTGTTCTGCAGCTACAAAACCACTGCCATGCTGTGTACTATGAAGATCAGCACCATATTCAACCTCGCAAGTCTCATGTGGATTTTCTACTAGCCGCCAAAACTCATTTTCGCATTCTTCTTCTGTGATCGTTTTGATCTCTCCTGTTGCCTTTGCAAACCAATCTTGTTTGAATTTGTCGCATACTTTATGAAAGTCACCTAGGCTATGTTCTTCACCATCTTCAAAGCCATAATCCTTGCCTACGGCAGTTAAGCATTGAAGACAAAACCAATCAGTTTTTGGGATGGACGTTAAAGGAGGGTTAAGACAATATGTATGATAGCCACGGTTACAGCCATCGCAAAGCAACAGTTCTTCTTCATTTTCGTTTTTGTGACAAATTTCACAAGTATCACTTTCATCATTGCTGTCTAAAGAAGCACGGTCTAAACAGATAATGAGCATCAGAACACAAATTTTCCTCTTCCTTTCTTTAGTTGTATTTACCTTCTTTCTTGATCACACGTTCTACATCATCTTTGTGTTTGGCATACCAGATTTCATAGGGTAAGATAACCTTTTGGTATGCTGTCTTTAAGGCATTAGACATGGATGTACATTGTTTACGAGCGTAGCCAAGGACACGCCCAATTTCGGCCCATTTTTTTAATCGAGTGACCTCCTGTACACCACCACGCAAAGAAACCTCATTCTTTAGTTTATAGAGATCAATTGGTCTTTTGTCAAGCTGAGGAATTTTGCCTACTGGTCTACCAGTCAGAATATGATATTTTGTAAGCTGTTCTAGATAATTGACATTGGTACGAGTCTCTCCTTCCATGCTGTTTAATTTCTGCAAGCGAGTTCGAAAGCGAAAGTTCTAAGAATTTTTTGTTTTAATTTCACTTGTGGATTTCTTTTCTCTCTCATAAATTATGCAAAGTTAAAAAAAACACACACAAACCTCCGTGTTGAGGCTAAACTCAGGCTGATAGTCTTTAGGTGGCACAATCTTAATAATACCATATTTCTCTCCTTCTATACTGATTTTTTCAATGTAGCTGAGAGGGTCTTTAAATTCTTCTTTTGTTGGGTAAAACGTGGGTGCTTCCTGCAGACCAAAGATTCTAGGATGCTTACGATGCGTAGTGGCATCTTCATCAGCTTTGGTTCTGACTGCTTTTAAGTCAAAAGGTGCACCTATGGTTGTTGATGAGTGCGCTCTTTTTGATGCTCTTCGCATTATAAGTTGATCAAACTGGATTCAGTTGTTTGTGTGTAAATATATTGAATAATAACTGTATATGAGTAAATTGAAAATAAATCGTTACAGTTTTTGATACTCACGGCTACTAAATTTGCGATATTTCAATTTTTTTTTTTTTTTAGTTTATATACCCGTCACCTTATTTACTCATTCCGGGACCTTTTAGGTCGAACTCTTTCGGTAGACGTCATTGATCGGCCTCTTTTTCAGTTGTTATTTGCAAAATATGGCCAGTTTTTTTTTTGGGTTTTCGAATTGTTAATCTGAAAAAGGAAACTCGGCTTGGTATGTTACAAAAGATCAGGTACACCATTTCTCAAATGCACAATTTTCATTCCTTTTCGGTACAGTCTGTTTCTCTCTGTGAATTTCAGCAATAGTGTTCTCTCTTTAAAAGATTACCTTCTATATGGTTTGGCTGTATCAAATGAAATAATGTGTCCGAGTAGAAATTCTCTTTTTCTGCTTTATTCAACAAAAAAGGAGAGGGTGTTTTCTTAGACTCTTAAAAAAGGGAAGCCAATGACAAAGTCAATTAAAAAAGAAAAGCGCAACGTTTCTTTTTTCTTGGTGCCTATTTTGATACGCAAGAAGTTGTTTTTGTCTTACTTTTATTGTTACAGCCTATATAGTTAAAACGAATGATTTGATGTAATAGTCTATCAAATTGAGGAGAGAATTGGCTTCTTTTTCTCCTTTCTTTATAATAATAACAAAAAGAATATCTCTAAATATATGCAAAAAAATAAAAAAAAACTAATGCATTGGTCCAATCAAGTTATGATGAGTTCGAACCAAAACAGGTGTACACCCCACTTCGCCCTTCCAATTCATAATACTGTCTGCTCTTGTAGGTCCTTTTGTAATTATGCCAATTGGTTTTCCTAATTGCTGTGCCTGCCTTACTAATCGGTAAGATGAATAAGTTGCCAAAGATGAACCAATAATGACAACAGCCGAAGATTCTTGAACAAATTTCTCTGCTTGACGTGTAACTTCTGGCTTAATGTTTTCTCCAAAAAAGACAACTTTAGGCTTTGTCTTTTGGCTACCACAGGAAGGACAGGGAGGAATATCAAAATCATCGTACGAAACACCCTGAGGCAATTCAACATCACCATCCGGGTTGATTTTGCTTTGACCAATCCATGCCTTCCATTCGGGATTTCTTGCATGAATTCGATGTTGATAGCCACTTCGGTCGATATCATTTTTACCACAATCCATACACTCAACTCGATGCAATGTACCATGTAGCTCGAGCAATCGATCGTCAGGAGCACCTGCTTTTGAATGTAGATGATCTACGTTTTGTGTGATCAATGACTTGATGTAAGGTTGATCTGCTGTCATAAGAGATGCTACAGCATAATGACTATCGTTAGGTTCTGCCTCTGCCATCCTGGACCAACCGAGGTAACTACGAGACCAATAACGTTGACGATACCTATGAGAGCTAGCTAATTCATGGTATAAAATAGGTCGATGCTTTGGGTTTCGAACATATCTATCCATCTACTTTTTGAATTGATCGTGTTCTTTTTGAAAAACTGTATGAAATGACTTACGTTCCCTTTTATATAAATAAAACAAACAGTTAAATACGCCCAAGTTTTGAATTGATGTTCCTACTATCTTACCTGATCTCCTCTATAATCAGGTATACCTGAATCTGTTGATATGCCTATGAGCTGTGTTATTCAATTGTCTAATCTAATTGATTTGTTATTAGGCATTACCAGCTCCTGTAATGACAAGAACATCGCCTTGATATTGCTGAAACATATCAGATAATAAATCGGACACTTGCTCTTGGTCAAAAGAAGAAGCAAAAGCAGGCAAGGTTGTCTTTAATTCTGGTATCTTGATGGTTGTGTTCCATATCTTTGCTGATACTTGTTTTGACAGCACGCGAGTCAAATTAACCATATTCACAGAAAAAGAAGAGAGAGAGAGAAGTAAAAAAAAAAAAAAAGTTATGCTGTGCAGTCGTCATTGACACAGTTTGGCTCCGTTTTAACTCAGCAAGACATTTTGTGCATTTGCGTGTACTTAGAATCCATGTGTAAGTCTTTCACTTTTACCTGTGCTTTTTTTTTCCTCTTTCTTTTTTTTTTTTCTTTCTCTCGCTCTCACTCACTCTTTTCTTTCACTAGCCTTTTTTTTCCGACCTAGCAAAGTTCCCTACTAATTTGAAACAAGTTAAGGTTAAACAGTGACTACCAATATATATTCTTTGTTAAACAACACACACACACACACACACTTTCTCTTTTTCTTTCTTTCTTTCTGGAACCAACAGCCAAACTCTACGAATACAGCATACCTTACTCTATACAGCTGTTTGCTTTTGTTTCTTGCAAACCTCATCTCGCTTTCCACCCTCACCCCCACCCCCCTTTTTTCTATAGAGCTTTGGTTTATTAGATAAACTACTAGAACATAGAACTTCTTTTTTTTTGCTGATAAAAAAAAGAAACAAAAAAAGGTAAAAAGTTTAGTCATCTTCAAACGTCAAGCAGAGTAACAAAAGCTTATTCAAGTCTCTTCTATAGCTGCATATTCCTTTCTGCATTTCCTCGCTTACATAGAAGCAAAGCTTTATAAAAAAAAACCGAAAAACAAAAAACTAAACTAGAAACTCAAATATACACTATGGCACAGCAAAAGGTAGGCTAAATATCATAGAATGATTTATTTAAAATGAAAGACTGACATACGTGTTTCTCTTTTAATTTGATTGTTAGAATAACAAAAATACTAGAACCACAGTAAATGACAAGAAAAGTAGTGAAAAACGAGGTTTTATATTCTAATCTTTTTAATTTCTTTATTTTTTTTTTAAAAAAAACAGCAAAACGAAGATGAAGGTAGCAGCTTTATGAGTGTACCCATCAGCAATAATCCTGGTGAAGATAATGCTTGGAAAGCTGTTGGAAGTCCTTCAAGGCGAGGGAGCACAATCGCTATGTCTCACGGTTTAGAAAACACTTCAAAGAAAATCAGTCCTCATGAAAGCCCAATCAATGAACATATAGAGCCAATCAGAAGATCATCTGTTGTGTCGGAACTCAATGGCAACAACAACAATAACAACAATGGTGGCAACAATTGGGGGTCTTTTGGTGGGTTTCAGTGGGAAGGTCCCTCTATCTTTGACGAAGATGGTAAACCAGTTAATCTGCCCAACACCCAGCCAATACCTCCTCCAGATGTAGTGGACAACCAAGGCAACTCACTCTTGCATAATACGAATTATGATGTCCTTTCTGTTCCTATGCTACCAGGTGTTTCTCTCGAACCCATCTATCGTCAACATCGAAGTCTCTCTTTCTCTATGGGCCAAGATCCTACCTTCTTTGGCTATGATGACTACGAAGACCAACCACCTCAACCTTCACATTATCAGTCACCTTTTAGATCTTCTTTAGCTCCTATGGAGGAAGAAGAAGACAGTTATTTTGATGATCTCGACTTGGCACACATTCGATCTCGATCCAAGTCTTCAGGTGCTGCATTTGGTCTCTTGTCACAGACTCAACATTCTCGCTTGATGAACAGTGGACATGTTCGACGTGGTTCCGAGCAACATGATGATCTCTTAATCAATCAACGTCGTCGTTCTTCTTCCCGCTTTTTCAATACAGATCAACCATCATCCTCTCAGATGTCTTTGGGTGATAAGGAACGATTGGATCTTATACAGCGTCGTATGTCTCAACAACCTCAATTTCAGGATTATTCGTTTCCTGAGACCCCTAATGCTAACTACAATCTGATGAGAAGACAATCTTTGACCTTGAACACTCAGACACCCACCAATATTCAGCAGTTAGCCGACCAGCTAGAGAACACTCATCTCAGATCAGATCTTCAAGGTTCGAACGCTTTCCAACAGCCTACACAGCAACCTTCTGCTCAGCAGCCACAATACAGAAACGATTTGTACGCACAGCATTTACAACAGCAGCAACAGCCTCAGTATCCTCCTCCTCCCTCTGTCTATCCTAATGGTCCTCCTATCTTTCCTCTTTATCAACAGCAACCTCCCCCTCCTCGTTTCTCTCCACAACAACAATCGCAACCATTGTCTCAACCCCAACCAGCTTCTCAAACATCACAACCACAATCTCAACCACCACCACAGACAGCGCAAAAGCAGCAATCACAACAAATACCTTCACAAGTGGCTGACGATTATTTCGACACAGATCCTAGAGGTTTTCAAGACCTTGGCAAAGGTGTTCCTATTTCTCGCTTGGATCCCAAGCTTCCCTTGTACATGGTTGAATTTAAGGGTGGTAGAACTGATTTCTTCTATGTATTGGATTCCAACCAGTTTCATCCTCAAGTAGGTGATTTGGTCATTGTTGAAGGTGATCGTGGTAAGGATCTAGGTAAGGTGGCTGCAAACACCTTAGCATTAGAGCAAGTGATTGTACTCGAGCAAAGAAAGCAAGCTCAGTTGCAACAGTTGGAAAATGAAAAGGATAAAGAAGAAGATACAGCAACACCTGCTAAAGCACCTAGAGAGATTCATATCAAGCGTATCTTCAGATTAGCTGCACCTGATGAAATCAACTTGCTGTTAGTCAAAGGTCAAGATGAACATAAGGCATTGGTTGTATGCCAGCAAAAGACGAAACAACGTAAACTCCCTATGGAAGTTGTAGATGCTGAATATCAATGGGACCGTCGTAAATTGACGTTCTATTTCGAAGCCGAAAACCGTATAGATTTTAGAGAGCTTGTTAGAGAACTATTCAAGATTTACAAGACTCGTATTTGGATGTAAGTTTTACTTCTGTGGGATATAATGTGGAAAAAAAAAGAAAAATACCTAACTCTCTCTCTTTAGGTGTGTTGTGACTCCACCCATTACAATCGATGATATTCCTACCATTACGCATAATTCATCTTGATCTATTATCAAAAAAAAATGTACTTTTAAACCCCTTATTTCTAATATAAATTTAAACGAGTTACCGAAAAAAAAAGAGCTATATTTTCAGGTGTCTGATTGTCATAAATACAAAGATATAGACCATAAGTTTGTGATTTGTCTATTGCAAAGCATTTCCGCATATTTTGCACTAGACAACTTAGTGCAAAAAGAAGCATATATCTATACAGCTTAGGAATAAAAAGTTCGATAACAAACTAAATATGAATGTATCAAATAGAGAAAAAAAAGAAAGAAGGCAATTCATTGCCATTATCAACACTATACACTTCATTTGATTTTGATGCTTCTAAAAAAAAAAGCGAAGGTTGTTGGAGTGAAAAATATATCAAAAGAGCCACTAACAATCGTCACTTTCGCCAACAAAGACAATTTCTTATCCCCTTCATGGACCACTTTTTATCTACGACCTGTAAACCCAACTTTACTAAAAGAGTAGTTGCTCAAGAAAAGAAGGCCAATCTTTAGACCTATATTAAGTCGTGCTGTTTAGCAAGACTATATCAAACAAAAAAGAAACCCGCAGACTTATCACTTTTCTTTATTAAACCATTTATTAAAGGAACAAAAACAGCCATAGTGAGACTACTAAAAATTGACAGAAGCATACAAAATTTGTTACTATAAAAAGGCATAAATGACTACATGGATAAGCATTCACAGATTCTTAAATTATTATAACTCATGAACAGACATTAGATTAATTAGTTTTCAGTTTCATTTATTTTATCACAAAAGATCAATTGATAAATGAAGTGAATCTAGTCAGCAAGTCAATTTAAATCCTAGAAACCACGAAAAGACAAGACTTCGTCACAGACTTCCACTCGATGTTGCAAGCAAAGAGCTTCAATTAGGTCAAAAGAAATGTCCCCACCTCCAACGGTGACTAAAGGAGATCTTCAAAATCTTGAAAAACTCAAGATAACGCGTCCTTCCTAAAGCCGGTGTTAAGAGATGTGGGCCTCGCATCATAGAATGGATTGAACTTGTTATCATCCTTCAAAATTCACTTCGTTTGTAAAGTAAAAAGATATTCTAGTCAAACTAAAGAGAAAAGTAAGTATCGCGTGTATAGACTAAGCAAAAACTAATGCATATGGTTATACGTCAGGAAGCGATTAAGTTATTGTCGTCACAATGATTCAGAAGCAGAACTGACGAATTGAACTTTGGTTTCATCATTTCCGTATAACCATATCATTCAAAATAAAAATGATAATTACCTAAAGCAAGACAACAAGAGCCCCAAGATTAGAACGCGGACCACAAGCTCGAACACCTGCATGTATCAACAAGGTTTTAGAGTTTCTATTAAAAGTAGATTTAGTAAACTGAGAACATCTTTTTTTGATTTCTTATATGTAATGCAAAAAGAATCAGATGGTGGTGCATGTATATTTATCCAATCTCTCATTTTTTTCAGAAGCGTGGATGCAATTCGTCATCTTCTCTTTGCATCCATATGGATGGATATAAAGAACTTACCATTTTAATAATAAAACCTTGCCAAAGATACACAACAGACTAAACGACCAAGTAGATAAGAGTTCATAATCTGTTGAATAAAAAAAAATGAAAGGTTAGACATTTTGAATCATTAAAATGAAAATAGTCAAGAAGAGAAAGAACAAAGAAATGCTCAGATACGAGGAATTCCATTATCGTTTGAATCGACACGGCCCTATTCAGGATATCATACGAGGTTCTCTTCTCTGCAAGAAAAAGATCTCCTCTTCTCGACTTTAAAATAAAAACTTGATACTTGCCTTTTTGTTTAACTAAAGAATGAAAAGAAAAAAGTGAAAACCAACCTCCCCCCCTCCTCTTTTTAAGTTTTTTTGAAAAGAAAAAATTTTTCAGCATCTTCTGAATGATAGCCGTCACTGTGGCCTGTATAAAATTATCGTGCGTTTGTGGCTTATAAAATTTATGAAAGTTATTACTGCTACTGTAAAGACAAAAAGAAAAATAACAAAAACACTAACAGTTATTTGTATCATTAGCTTTCTCAGGACACTCCATCTAGCAAGCTAATATTTATAAAAACATGTTGTGTTGGTGTCAACTATTATCGTTTATAGCTAGTAAAGTTGCTCACTTGTGTCTGTTAATCATTTGAGATAAGCTCTCAAGGAGTTTGAAGTTTCAAAGCCGTCACAGACCTATCGATGCATGGCTTTCTATACTAAATCACAATAATGCGTAGAAAGCAGTAGGCGAACACAAATGTTACTAACTCTTTCACCTGAAATATACTTGCAAGCATGCATGTAGTTTTTTAGCTAAAGTAATGGAGCAGATTCATTTTAAACCAAAAGAAGAAAAAATAAGACAAATATATATTAGTGCTAGTAAACAATGATCCTATTGATTGATCTTCTGAGTGAGGCTGAACATGGCTTAATAATATTGAATGGATTCAGATGCCTTGCTGAGAAGCAAGAAATATTAGACTTTTCATGAGCTATAGCAGAGATTTTATTTTGCTGAAAGTAGTGCTTCTTCATTGATTGTCTTGGACATGTCCAAACATCTACTCCTGTTGCTTGTTTATGCCAAGGGTGCTTTGATAATACAATCTAGTAAACATCTCTGTTTCAAAACATTAAATGCTTCAATCATTTCCGTCTGTTGACAAATAACAACTCATTGGGCCTACAAGATCGTTTGTAACTAACGAGTAGCCGCTTCTTTGATATGTCTTTTGAATTTGCATATTGCATAACATTAATGAGGAAATCAGTGAACTATATGCAACTAATGTATTTGTTCTCTAAACTTTATTGCTGTAACGGTTACAGGTAACAAAACTAATAAATGCTAAAATGCATCTCTTTCATCAAGAAATGCTGTTTCCTCACAAAGTCTATTTTAATTCTGCGAACTGAAAATAAACGAAAGAATAGCATGTGAACGATTGAGCAGGACGGTTATACACTTCATGTTTTTGAAACTAGTGGTTAACTATACTAAGCTCCAAAGTTTAGTAAGAAAAAAAAAAAGAGAGAAAACTCGTGCTTCAGGAGTTATAAACGAACCCATATAAGCGCAACTATTTTGGAACTTAAAGCCCCTATAAAAAGCAATATTACGTAAAAGGTAAATTGATTAACTTGAGTTAGGAGAATTGAAAAAAGAAGTTGCTACTTTGTAATTAGAATGAAATACTTTTACAGACTTAAGAGAGAATGGATGCAAGACGATCATTTATTGTTTGTGGAGGGATGGTCTCTATAAACAAAAAATACAACTTTTAATAGTCATTTAATGTTTTTAGAGTTGCATCGGCAATCAAGTATCTGGATACAGAAAACACTTGCAAAAAAAAAAAAGGGAAAACAATTCTCTCTTTAATGTAGGCCATTGTTACAATCTGCAAGCCGCTTAAACTCCAGTTTTTTTTTTTTAAAAAATACTAATAACAACAATACTTTGGTAAATCACTAGAGCTCTTTACAGTTGAACATCTTCTCCAATTTTGATAAAAGGTGTACTTTCTTGAAGTATCTTCCACTAAAGTTAATTCGGAAGATGCTTAAATCAAGCAGAGCTCATACAAATATGTGGACTCTAATAGAATCATTGATTCTTCATGCCCTTCCTGATATTGGCTTCCTGATATTTGTATTACATGTAAACAAATATGCAGTGCATTGGTTAATCTGAACATCATAGCTAAACAAAAGCATAAGCATTGTATTCCAATAGCTGGAGTAAAGGAGTTTAGTCAAACCATATTGACCCTACTGTCTATAGTAGGAGCTACTTTTTTTTTTGTGTAAATTTTGTTGCATTTGATAGGGAGCAGATAGTTTGCCATCATTTTCGTTTCAAGCCTATAAATACGATGTGCTGAATGTTGATTCTTTTCTAAAAAACACCCTTTCTTTCTTTCTTTTTGTCAACGCAAGTCAAATATGCTGGCAATGAACGAGTCAGAGCTAACTAGCATGTCTACTTTGGTCGAGGAAAATAGTCTAGACAAGGAAGCAAAAGACACAGAAAGTTTTCAAATGAATCAAAGCAGCAAGATTCAACCTTTTTCTAACTGTTCATCCATTACACTTGAAGGCAGTAGCAAGAGTGATCAAACATGTACGCTAAGCAAGCAAGATGAAAAAAGACTTGTCAAAGCGCTTGACTTGAGAATTATGCCTTTATTTTGCCTGTTCTATTTTGCAGATTTTCTTGATAGAGCCAATATTGGAAATGCAACGTATGCCAGTCTAACTTTCACAACAATTTGGGTAACTAATACAATTTCAAAAATCAAAATAGCTTAGCAGGCCTTCAAGAGGATCTCAAGGTATAACTGCAATATTGATTGAATGATGGTAGCCAAACTAAAACCATAAACAACACGAGAATAGATGTCAAGTGCAGAACTAAGTACAGCTATCTCAGCCTTCTTCATTACTTATGTAAGAGAAAAGCAGCCATCTAAGACAAAAGATGAAGAAAAATAAAACAAGCTTTATTAAATGTTAGTATTCACATATAGATAATTTTTGAAGTACCTTCAAATTACATCCTAAAAAAGACGAATGCAGCAAAATGGCTATCTTTTATTATGCTAGTTTGGGGAATAGCAACACTTTTGACAGCTTTTGTTCAAGACTTTAGAGGGCTGATTGTGGCCAGATTAGTGTTAGGGTAACATTCATTTCTAGACTTATCTTGTCCAATCAATGACATTTCTTTTATTGGTAGAGCAGCTGAAAGTGGATATATTCCAGGTATTATGTATTTATTATCCAAAATCTACAAACCTGAAGAGTATAGTTTTCGAGTGGGACTTTTGATTGCAATGGCAACCCTGTCTGGCTTAGTATCAGGTCCTCTGACATATGCCATGTCCTATTTCGATGGAAAAAATGGATTGAATGATTGGCAATATTTGTATATTTTCGAAGGTGTTCCTACTATTCTACTATCTTTTGTTTCCTATCTATTCTTGTTTGATGATCTTCAAGATGTTTGCTGGCTATCAACTGAGCAGAAGCAATTGCAGCTCAAGCGCATGTCAGTTGATCAGCAAGAAGACACAGGAAGCGACAGTAAAGCCAGCATCTTGGCATTTGAAAAAGTTTTTAGAGACTGGAAGACGTGGGCATTTTCTTTTGTCTGTTTGTTAAATTCGATTAATGTCACAAGTATCACTGTGTTTGCACCCATTTTGATAGATGGTAATCAATGTGTTACGGCACTCATAAATAGTGTGAATGTTAGTTACATTCATGCGACATTGCTTTGACGTATATTAACTTTCGTTGGCAACATACAGGCTTTGGCTTCTCTCATTTAAATTCTCAGCTTTTGACGGCTCCACCATGTGCGGTTGCTACTCTTACAGTGCTGGTTGGTGGATATCTATCAGGAAAATACAGCAAGAGATCATTGCTTTTATCAACAGGGTCAGTCACTATGGCTATTGGTTACCTTTGTCTGCTGCTGTTCAATGACAAGTGGGGTAGAGAGAAGTACAAAGTATATGTCTAAACTTAGATGCTCATTGGACTACTTTCTTTCATTATTTGAAATGACATAGCGTTATATGGAGCACTGTTTATCATACCCGCAGGAGCAGGTCTTCAAGCGGCAGCAGCTATAGGATGGTCTGCTGTTAACTATTCAGACTTGACAGTCAGAGCAATTGCTGTTGCATTTGTACTTACAGTAGGTAACATAGGACACATCATTGCAGCTTATTTATTCAATACAAAGGATGCGCCTCGATATGGTAAGATAGGAAGAGAAATAAACTACATAGAAGCTCACATACTCTTACAAAAAAAAAATAACAGCTTTTGCTGTCATCTTCAATATGATAACCGCGCTACTGTCTGCATTGTTATCAGCCCTAGTAGGGTTCCTCTTATATCGAGAAAATTTACGAATGGACCAAAACCCTACAAACTATGTATGTTTTATAGCCACTGCTATAGACTTTCTCATTTATTCTAACTGCTTTATTTTACTAGAGTGATTTTAGATATCTTTACTAATTAGTCTTTGTACGTACTCTACCTAATAAACAATAAATGACAAAAATGACCAAAAATGAAACTTTTTTTTTTACAATGAAAATCTTTTTCTTCTGCAAAAAACTAAAAAAGACTTATTTATTATGAAGACACGGCACAGAAAGCAAAGAGGTGTTCTTAATATAGCTGAACTACCACCTCAATATGTTCAACGCTCAAAGCATTTGCGTCGTGCCGAGATCTTACGAGCTCATTTAAAGCTGAAGCAGTTGGTCGATCAAGAAGAGTACGAAGATGCCCGTCTACTATTCACCGAGCTGATCAGAACCTCACGATATAACATACAAAATTTCTGGAAGGTTTGAAGACATAATTTTCTTTTGTTTGCCTACTAGAAGAAATGATACTGACATGCTCCAAACAATAGATTGGTATTCAAATTATAGGCAGAACGTCACCTAATCAATTGACAGACTATTTGCGAGCTGTTTACATCAACGCACCTCCTTACTTGGTAAGGAAAAGAGATATGACGAGAATACAGCCCTGGTTTTTTTTAACACGAATTAGTCTCTTGTCACATTTAGTGCTTATATTGATCAACTTATGATAGACAAAAGTTGGTCAAAAGCTATTGAAGAGATTGATCTGTAAGCAATTTATCTATTCAGTCTTTTTTTTTTTTTTTGGAAAAATGACTGATTGGTGTAGGCTTTTTGTTCGACCACAATATCACCATCCAATTCTTCTGCGAAAGAAGGCGGTCTGTTCATATCAAAACTGGCTCGAAGCGAAGCAGAACTTGCCTGATGAAGATGAAATACAAGACGAATATGATCCAGCTGTTATGCGATATGAGCGATGTTTGAGGATAGCGACAAAAAACCTAGAGGAAGCATACAAAGTTTATAATGTTGATGTAGAGCTAGTCAGCTTTATGTACAATGTAAGCAAAATCTCTCTCGAAACACCTATAATTGTTTACAGTTTGTTTGGCTTGCACCATAGTTTCTGAAAGCAACAAATGAGGAGGCAAAAATAAACAGTGTTGTCCTTTCATCATTAGATGCTTATAAAAGCCGACCTGACTTTTACTTGCTAAAGTAAGCAACAGCGAAACAGTGATGATATATTTTGTTATACTAATTGTTGAGCCTTGACTAGGTATCTACTTGAAATAAACGAAAACAACAAATATTTTGACAAATCCCGATTCATATTGTCTCTGTATGAGCACAACCCGCTATATGATGCTACCTATGGACTCAGAGAGTATGCTTCAGCTTTCTGTCACCAGCTAGGCAAGTATCAAGCTTAGTAAGTTAGACTGCGCTGTATCTAACAAGGATTACAGAAAATCATCAGGAAGCGCCAGGAAATATAGACACCAGCGAACGATTATTTTCTTTGTTCGTAAGCCGTGTTGAATATGGTATTGTCGAGCGATGGTTTTTGAAGCTCATAGTGCAATACATATTGAAGTATGCTATAAGGTAAATTTAAAACAAAAGTCCGGTCCTCACCTTGCTCACTGTTGCTTTTAGCCAAAAAATATACGACATCTATCGATCAAAAAGTCTTTTTTATTTGCTTAATTCCACATATATTTCGGAGAGCTCTAGTAATTCAGAATCAGTTACCAGATGGGCAAAAAAGATGCAGGAACTTTTCCAACCTTACGAAACAGAACATGAATTGGGCAGTTCTACTGAAACCCAAGAGGAATCATCAGATTCAAAAGCACCCAATCAAGAATGTTCATCCATTAAATCATTCCAGACCGACCAGTTTGATGAGCTCAAATCAACTACAGACAAAGCGTGCGAATTAGTTTGTAAAGAAGAAGCAAATGACGAGCAATATAGAGACAGTCAAGCTGCATCATTCTTGGATGATATTACTATCTTGGATCAATACTTTCATAACCCTTTGTTAAACATATAGTTCTTTATACCCGTTTCGATAGAAAATAATTGGATTTTGTTCATTACAAATAAAACAAATTTAAGGCTTAGGCTGATGGGTTGTCTCAAGATCTATGGCTCATTTCACAGTTTGCTCAACATGAATTGTATTATGTCCATGATTTTTTTTTTTTTAGAAATAACACATCTCATGCTTTGCACCACACCATTGATAGAATATCTAGAGCATCAGTTTATTGACCTAGCACTTGCTCCTGTATTGTCAGCGAAGCAAAAGAAAAATGAGATTGGACTGGTATATGTAGCACCTAAACAGAAGAACTGTAATTTGGTTTCTACTTGACGTAAAGGCACCAACAAAGCAAGGTATCTCAGATAGTTGCTGTTTTTTTGCAGCAAGCCTTTACATGTTAAAATGTATTTTTTGTGTGGCTCTTAAATAGGGTTTGTGCCAGTAAAGACATGAATGGATCTAATATTGTTGTTTCACTTCTTTTGGTGACATCTTCCTTTTTTAATTGATTCTGAGGATAGAGAAAAAGTATAGGTAATAAAATCTTGCAGTTGTAGCAAACTCAACTTGTTCAAAATACCAGCCGATTCTATTTCACTATTCATTTTTGCTATAAACTATGGTGTGTCCAAGCTAAGCAGAGACGTTTCATCAGCCTAAAAATTACATCTAACTCGATCCAAAAGCCACTCGTAAGCATGACCTTAAATACAATGCTTTCACTTTTATTTTGCCTGACTATGTGTGGAACTCCGCGTAGATAAGGTCTAATTGGTATACATCTCTGCAATTTGAGAAATTAAGAGAGAGAGAGAGAGGAATTGAATGATTGGGTGTAAATTGTGCTGGTTATGCCTGAGAAACTCATTTTGAGCCTAAAACAACAAACTCTCCTGCCAGCATTGAAGCGCATGTCAAATGAGTAACCATTATGATGAGAACAAAGGTCGACTTCCTAGATAGCTGTATTTTTATTGACAAGTCAATGCTCTGTGTAAACATGTACCTGTATTGTAGCTCGACTTGTTAAGAGAACTCAGTAGTTACTGGAAAACTCTAAACGAGGGCTGCAAAATTGGCTGTTTGGGACGATATCTACGTAAAAGTGTTATTTAGATGAAAATTAAAACATCCAAAAAGCAAAGCTAAAAAAAGGAAGGACTTGGGGTGGCTCAAAAGTAGAAAGAGCAAAACAAAAACATCAACAACAATAACAGCTATTTCAGTCTATATTTCGATGTGTTTGATCGACGTGGACAGCTTAAAGGCTACCATCTTATTACGGATGATGTTCTTGAAACTATGCTTTAGATCAAATTAAAAAGTCAATTGTCAATAGAATAAGCATTTGTATGTTTCTTCCTCATTATTCTTCTGAACTCAATTTTATTGAGCGATTCTGGTTTGTAGTTGAGAGTTAGACAAAAGGAAACCTTGACTTTGGGAACGATTGATGTGTGTAACAGTGTTTATTTAAAAGATCTTCATGTATCTTGCCGATATCCCGACTAAAAGGTACAGACACGTTTAAACCAAAAACGCACCTCTCTAAGAATGCATAGTTGTGCAATCTCTTTTTTCTTTTAGTGTACAATCCTCGTTTCTTATTCGTGCAATCTGAATTTTTTACAAGCGCAATTTTAATCCTTTTTTTTTTTTGTATGTAGCCTGTTTCCTTCAGTGTGCAATCCATTTCCGAAAATAGCATACATAGTGATTTCAATATTTCTTGGGATCTGTTTGATGTGCAGGTACCCCTGAATATTTTGTGTCTCTGTAATTTTGCATTTGCCAAAGTTTCATTGAGAAGAGAAACCAAGAATAAAACTTGATAAACATATCGTGCTTTTCTCGACATGGTTTTTTCTTGTAGAGCGCAATGCTCTTGATCTTCCTTGTTTCCTCCTTTTTTCTAGCTATAGCGCTTCTGGATATTAAATAAAGTTGAGTAACTGAGTGCCATATGGCGCTTGTCAAAATTTATTCCGAATCTTCCCAGATTTACAGTAGCCCCCCGCTCACATTGTTTCATCCAACTGACCCTACATTGTATTGCATAATACAACTTGTACGAGGTAAGAAAATCCAGAGTGTAAAGACAAACTAGAAGCATTCTGATATTGGTAAGTACCAAAACCAATGTATTTCTCTTTACATTGTTTTTTTTCTTTTCTTTTCCGAATTGTACCCTTCAAATTCTATTTTTCTTGTTCTTGTTTTGGCAAAAATGACGTTTATCTTCTTGCTTCCCTTTTCTATTCATGAATGAAAGCAATTGATTGAGACTTTTCCTGATGTTTTAGAAACTGTTGGGCTCAATTAATAAACAAGGTCTTCTTTCTCTTTTGTCAAGAACAAACGAAAATATAAAGTATAGTATTTACATGTCAAATTGACATAGCATGGTCAAATTATAGCACACTTTTAGTTAGTGTTGTTCCATAAAAATTAAATCAAAAGTTAGAATTACCATGTAAAGTTAATTTACCTGCTATAATACAAATGCAAACTGCTTATTAAATGATGACGAACAAGGAAAATAAATTGGCCGTAAAAAAAAAATCTAAATAAAAAAATGGCTGTTGTCTGATAATTGTTAAAGAAAGCTGGATAAGCCACATATCAGTTTAACTTTTTTGATGACTTGTTTCTGTCTAAAGAAAAAGGCTGCTAAAAATAGGCACATGATCATGTTAATGTCAAACCTTTTGTTTAGTGCCCCTGACTCCGTAAACTTTTATTAATAAAAAGTACATGTTTTCGATGTACTACGTCAGAGAATGTGTTCATGGCTCAAATTTGGTCAATTGACGGACCCTGATATTTTTCAACTAAAATTACCTAAAAAAAAATAGAGAAAGCTTTGGAGCGTCTTCCGATAATCGGGAAAACAGATTTTTTTTGTCGCGAAGAAATTTTATATAAAAAGGACAGAAAAACATTCAGAGAAATTCATCCTTTTCCCGTCTATCATACTTTGTATAAACAACCATAATTAGGGTTTCCCGCTATTAAATTCTACAACAAGCAGATCATCGTTACACTTGACAGAAAATGGATTCACGAACATCCGGGCTTCATCCCTTCGTTATATTTTGTGCCTTAATTGCAGCTTTAGGTGCATTTAACAATGGTGTTAACACTTCAGCATTAAATATTCCTTCTGGTGCACTCACACAATGTCCAGGTGTGCCTTACGGTACAGTCACCTACTATCCCAACTCACCTTTGCCACAATGTATTCCTATGTCTGACTGTAAGTTCAATTTTTTTTTTATGTATATATCTGAGTTGCTCATGACTTTTTTCTGAATGTAGGGATCTTGTATGTATTCATTACACAACGCAAATGATTGCGTATATTAAGAAAAAAAAATTAATATTCCAGCTCCTTACTAACCTGTGAATTTATATAGAGGTGCCGCTACTGGTATGTTTGCTGTTGGTGGTCTTTTGGGTGCTATGATGGCCAGTTACATGGCTACCAAGTTTGGCCGCCGTGATTCTATGATTATTTTGAACGTTTCTTTCTTCATCGGTGCCATTCTACTTTCACTTGCTACTGAGCCTGGTCAATTTGCTGTCGGCCGTATCTTTGTCGGTATTGGTTCCGGTTTCATGACCGTTGTCGTTTCCATGTATATTGCTGAAATCTCTCCCCCCAAGTACCGTGGTGCTCTCGGCTGTTGTCTTCAACTTCTTATGACTGTCGGTATTTTGATCATTGAATGTATTGGTCTCGGCCTCTCTTCCGCTATTGGCTGGCGTATTGTTGTTGTCATCACTGTCGTACCTGCTTTGATCCAAATGCTTGTCTTGCCCTTCTGTGCTCGTTCTCCTCGTTGGTTGATCAGTCAAAACAGAATTGATGAAGCTCGTGTCCAGTTGATGCGTCTTCGTCATGGTGATGTTCAGGAAGAATTCACCGACATGATCTTGTCTCTTACCAAGGGTGGTAACTCAAACGATACCAAGAAAGCTCCTGCTAATGATGATGGCTTTGATAACGAAGAAGGTTCTGCAGAAAAGCCTTTCGAAGGTGAAGAAAACATTTCTATTGTTCAGATCTTCAAGATTCCCGTTTTGGCTGTCTTGACTTTGAAAATGATGGTTGTACATGCCTCTTCTCAATTGACAGGTATTAACGCTGTCATGTACTACTCCACTAGTATCTTTGAAAACTCCTTTGGTGATACTGCCAAGTACGTGACCATCGGTGTTTCCGGTTTGAACGTTGTTGTCACTATGGTTGGTCTTGTTTTAGCTGATCGCTTAGGTCGTAAGATGTTGATGTACATTTCTGCTTTTGGTATGTGTGTCTGGGCTGTCTTGATGACAATCGGTCTTCATTTCGATGTCTCTGCCCTTCAAGTTGTCTCCATCTATGTATTTGTTGGTTTCTATGCTATCGGTCTTGGTGTTATCCCCTTCGTCATCAACTCCGAAGTCTTCCCTACCTATGCTGTTTCAGCTTCTTCTTCTATCGCCTTGGTTATCAACTGGCTTTGTAACTTTATCGTTGGTCTTATTTTCCCTGCCCTTAAGACTGCTTGTGGCCCCTACGTCTTTTTAATCTTTGCCGGTCTTTCATTGGTCTTTGGTCTTTTCATTCTTTTCTTGGTTCCCGAAACCAAGCAAAAATCCATTGATCAACTTGGTCGCGAACTTGGCTGGTATGGTATTGACCCAGCTGATATCACTGGTCAAAAGGAAAAGCAGTAAATCTCTTTCCATTAGCTTTCTTTTTTCTTTTCTTTTTTCTATATCTTTCGCCATCCATTTCTTATCATCCCCCCTGTATCATTAGTGTCTATTAAATTCTCATCTCATTCTATATATCATCTGCAACATGCAATCCCTTTTTTTTCTAATTCAATAATAAACTAGAATCTGTTTTTTTTTTAATATCTTATCATGATGTGTATATTTTATTGAATTGCATCAAGTGCTTTTGAGAACATAGCTAGTAATTGCTCTTTGCTCTCTAAACCTACGCTAACACGCACTAAAAAGCGACATACGCCATACTTTTCTGCCCAATCTAGTTCTGTGTAATGTGCAAGAATTGTGTAAGGACTACATAAAGTAAAATCTGTACCGAGCGAAGGTCCCTTAGCACAGCTGAGATTATCATAGAAAATAGAAGCGCTCTTCTCGTCTTCCAACAACACAGAAAACAAACCACCATAGCCTGAAGTCTCGGTGTTCAATTTGATTGCATCATAGTTCTCTCTGCAAATAAACTTAGGGTAAAACACCTTGCGCACTTGTAGGCAAATAATAACAAAAGAATGCCACTAATCAATTGAAGATCCTTCATTCTGTTATCGCACTTGTCTCTTACCTTTGGGGTGCTCTAATAGAAAATCACATAGTGCCTCAGCATTCTGGTTGATAATAAATGATCTCTCTTTAAATGTTCGAGAATTGCGTTCTAAGAAAATGACATCTTCGGGCCAAAGTATATCTTCATAATCTTCTTTTAGAGCATCTTTCAGCTGGCTATAAAAAGCGCCACTAGGATTCAATACCAAACTAAAAAAAAAAAGAATATACATGAGTATGTTATGTAGCATTTCTATTTTCTTTTTCTAATTACCTTCCGCCCATGACATTAGATGCACCAGAAAAGATTTTTGTCAAACTACTGACAACTACATCTGCCCACTCAAGAACTGCAATGTTACAAAAATTACCGATGGTTTCGTCAACGACAAGAATGAACTTGTATTCGTCAGCCAAACGACGAAGGCGTTTGATGTCAGGTGACTTCAAGAGAGGATTTGAAGGAAATTCACAAAACAAACTCAATATTTTCTCTCCTGATTTCAGCATATGCTCTAATTCATCTATGCTCTCATTTTCTCCAAGGCCGTAAAAATGGCAACCTGCTCCCCACTTTTGTAAGATCTTTAGAGTATCTGTGTAAGGGAAGCTAATCTTAAAGTTAAGTTACTCTGTCTTATTTTGTTCGAACTTCGTCCACTTACCCAAAACACACACTTTTCTGAGTAGCATCACCTGTTATCATGGCAATCTGATGAGCATGATAAATCGAGCTCATACCACAAGGATACAAATACACATCTTCTTCAGACAATCCCTGAATGCCACGATCACCTCTTAAGTTACGCTGCTCATTCAGATCTTGCAAAGTAGTGTGCTCTTCATTATCGTTGTTGATATCTACTTCGCCCATCAATACACCTGCAATCCTACGTCTTAAAGCAAGCTTAGCATTGTTGGCAAAGGCCACAGGTAAGTTTCGACCATATCGCTCTTCAAGATAGGTGTGTTGCTCTACAGCTACTTCTTCTTGTGGCTTCTGTTGTTCGGTTATCTTTGGGACTGACTTGCTGTTGCTGCTATAATGGCTACGACTGCGACTGCCCATTGTTAGTTTCGGTCTATACAACAATTGGTCCTTTCCTTTAGCTTCCAAACTGCTAGACTTTTGATGCTTTTCGTTCTCTTCTAAAATACGCAGGCAGTATTCAGCCATACGAGAGGTAATGTTATCACCAGCATGTTGCCAGAACTGTTTGGCAATAGGAAAAGCGTCTAGAGGAAACAAGACGATGTGAATAGGAATGCGCTCGGACTGGCCGTCCTCTGAAGCAATTTCAAATTCTGCAATACGGATGACTCCGGTAGAGTTGGTGTAATATCGTCTCATAAAAGATCGGCATTGTTCAGCTACTTTGTGTGAAGGGAAGAGCATGCCAGAATCATTCTCTTTACCAAATTTGGCTACTAGACGAGTACATAACTATACGAAATAGAGTTGAATGAGCCTCTTCGAATTCAACCTTTTCTGGAGCTTCTTTGTTGGCATACATTACTTTTTGAATAAGAGGATGAATGAAGAATCGGGGATAGCCACATTGCATTTTAGAGGTAACAATTGGATTTGCCTCTTCATAATAAATATTGTCTTGCCAAGTTGGTAATGTGACTGATACGGCATGTGGTGTATGGGCAGGGATAGGGGATCCTACTTGAGTGGGTGCTTCCATCATGGTGAATAGAGCTTAATGAAGAAGAGAATAAACTAGCAAAAGAAGAAATGTGATGGTTTTAATTTTAAAAAAAATAGTAGATTTCATCTCATCAACAATCAGATTTGCAACTCCTCTCATTCAATCAAAATCAAGCAAAATATGTCATTCTGTGCTGTGATCAACTGTGTAACAACACTTTTTTTTTTCTTTATGTAGACTATTATTGAATCAATAGTTAGTGATAGTCTTTATGCTGTGATAGCCATCTTTCTTTTGCTTTCTTTTCAAGATTACTTGTACTAAGCAGCTAAAATGAGTTGATCCATACAGTTAAGCATGTAATAGACTGGGTTTTTACTCTTTTAATTCTGCTTTAAACTCTTGATTTAATCTTAAATAAGCTCATGGTTGACAGGCTGAAAAAGGAATATATTAGAACATAAACAGAAGCCGTATAAACAAATCTGGAGGGAGAAATATCTACAGCATATACAACAATGTACTGTGTTGGATTTGAAGAATTTTGTTTGGTATTATTATGTATGCAAACAGAAGCCCTAGATTTCTAAGGTGTATTTTTTTTTATCTGATTTTATGCAAAAATTTTCTATTGAAAATCAATTGTAACCGAGTAATATATCTACTCGAAAAAGAAATAGGGCTAATGATACTTTAAATCGCTCAATGTCTTTCATTGTTGTCAAGTACTCGTGTCATTTCATGCAGATTTCAAAATCTTTACCTAGCACTCATTATTTCTTTGTTGTTCCTCAATGGCCTTTGATGATTCTAATATTTTAAAATCAAGGAAATAATATTTGCACACATGAACTAAATAACGCCATCATCATCTAGAAGAATAGAATATGCAATTTAGCACCACTTTGGTCTGTACTTTAGTTGTGCTAAATATAATAAGGGCTTTAGAAGTACTTGACAGAAAAAGCCTTTTCTCTCTCTCTCTTTTTCTTTTAATACAATTATCTTGGTACTGTTGAATTTATTGTACCTTCATATTCACCCAAAAGAATAGATTAGAAAAGACACTCGTTGTTTTAGCATTAATTAAACTGACAATGATGACAAAAAGAAAGAGTATTATTTACAGTAAAACAAAGAGAATTTAGAAGAGAGAAGGGGGGATATATCTATTGTGATTTAGCAACCAAGTCTTGTACCATTTGTTTACACTCTTCTGTGCTCAAATATTCTGAATTTTGGATAGCGTTTGAAATCAAAACTGTATCCTTGATTTCTGCTGAATTGATCCAAACTCGACCATTCATACCCACTGCTGTCTCGAAAGGAAAATGTTCACCCAATAGTGCCAAAATAGGCGTATCTGGATCAAGTAATCTTTTTTTTTAAATAGGGAATTAGACTAAAGCTCGACAAAATATCTTTGAATTATTCCCTACCTTCTGCATAAACCAAGCGAACACTTGAACATGTAACCACCAGTGAGCTCACCAAAGCCGTCTGCTTTTCCAGTTGTAGGGTTGACACATTCAAGCTCAGGCTCCATGTCAGGATTGGCCAAAGCAACACGACAATACACCAACGAATGGAGTGCAACATTAGGCTTATTACGCTTTGTAGCACCTTCAAAGGCTAACATTGGCAAGATTGCAGAATGTGCTGTGCCAATATCAACACGAAAATATTCACCCATTTTGGCAATCACAGTACCAACAACTGATTCACCTGTAGACGCAATGTACTAATTTTTTCAAAAACAAAGCAAAAGTGTTGGCTGCTTGTGAGTCAACAAAGGAAAACATAGATCGAGATTCACTTTACTCTTTTTTGATTGCTTTCGATCCAATATCTATTGCCGACCTCCAAGTGTTGCAAGAAGCCTGCTTTAGTAGCAACAACTTGATCACTTTCTTGTCTTAAACCAGGGCCTAACACAATAGTTGATTCGGTATTGACATCAATAACATCGCCCGGTAAGACAACGCGCTGGTCTACTTCCATGATATACTGTTAAAAGAATAATAGAAAAAAAAAAGCAAAAAAAAAGGTCTATGCTGACTGCTTTTTTTTTTGTTATTTGCTCAAATAATCATACAAAAAACAAGTGGAAAAAAATAAACTAAAGGAAATCTGTCTCAATAAGAGCAGGTGGGAAACATTTGGTAAAAACTTGTCTCTGTAAACTACAAAATACTCGCTTCAAAAGGCTTTCATATGGTCAATATTTATCTTTGTCAACGCACATGTATAGCTCATTTATTCAGAAAAAAATAAATAAAGATGATCGAGACAGCTAATCACTGTTAAAGTTAAAATATCAATAGTTTTGGAGTAAAACTGATTTTGCTTATTAACCTTAGAACTTATATAGACTGATAGGCACTAGACTAAAAGCCAAAGACTTTCTCTTTCTCTTTCTTTCTCCTTTTTTTTTAAATGCTTTCATTTGTGACTGTAATTGAAAACAAGCTTTTTTCCTCTTTCTCTTTCTCTCTCTGTTTGTCTTTGTCTTTGTCTTTGTTTCTCTAGTGCACCATGAACGTGTTGGAGAGATTTCCAAAGTTCCGGAGCTACCCTCCTGTACCCAACTGGTACTCTTCTTATACAACCTCTGTAGTTGAGCCTCACTTCTTCCTCTATGCTACTCGAAACTGTATTGTTGTGCTTGGTCTTCAAGACCTACGATACTTTAGTTCCTTTGTTGCTTCTAACGAAAAAGTGACAGTTATTGCAGCACAAGAGAATTTTTGTTTCACAGCTGGTATAGATAAAACTGTAAGAGTATGGAACATATTGATGGGTTCTTTGTTGACTAGCTACTGTGAACATAAGGTAAATACTTGAAAAAAGTTGCATGAATACAATGACAGTAAACATCTTCATTTATAAAAAGGCAGAAATCACAGCTTTAAAAGTGATACGAAATGGCACAGTTGTGATCTCAGCAGACAAATCTGGCAGTATCGTTATCATCAATCCATTCGACAAATCATTAAAGAAGATACAACACAAGGTCAAGTCAGAGGTAACTAGTCTGGCAACAACTGTGTATAATGGTCACGATTATCTTGCTGTTGGTTATGCCAACGGTATGGTCTTTGTAGAACAGATTGAACAAGATCTATCAACATCAAACATGTTCCAACTTCCAAATGACAACGATGCCATACTTTCATTGGACTGGCAAAAAACTCCTAGTGATAGCGAATCATGGCCATTGTTGGCGTTTAGTACAAAACGCTTACGAAATATTGTTGTCTGGAATCTATCCTCTCAAAACATATGGGCTAACATTCGGCTGCCTAATCCTCCAGCACAAGCAACAGAGCAGCAAAAATCAACAGTCTGGATAGAGCTTGCATGGTCTCCTCATCAAAGAAACAAACTATTTTTATCTTCATACATTGGATCTATTGTCTGTTTTGATCTATCGTCTCCCTCATATAAATTATGCAACAATGAACGATTGGAAAAACATAGTAGAAATGTGTTTACTATTAATTGGTTTAATCAGGGTAAACAATGTATCACTACCTCTTTGGACAAGCAGTTGATTAAATGGGATGTGAAGAGAAAGAGTTGTCAACAGATTTTGAAAACGCAAGGAAGCTTCCCTTATTGTCTTGATTCACCCAAATGGAATGGTGATCAAATAGCGATAGGCATGGGTGATAATGCTATCAAAATATGGCAATATGAAAACACTCAATTGATCATGAAGTCCAAAAAACACCATGACTATTACAAATCAGATGTCTTCTGGCGAGGTCTTCAAGGAAAGATTGAAAAAGTAAATTAGTAAGCAATCACAGTCAACTGTCTCAAGATTAAGTCTTTCTCTTTTTTTTTTTGATAGATCAAATGGCATCCTCACAAAGAAGGGCTTCTTGCATTCAGTAATGAGTATGGGCATATAGGTTTATACGATGTGATTAATTCTCGTCGTACACCTTGTAAAACATACCACAAATCACCCGGCGCCCCGTTTATTGATTGGGCTGCAGACATGCGAGATGCTTTACAGGAAGATGATATGGAAGATACACTTATATCCTGTGGTAGCGATGGCATGGTACATGCTTACAATGCAAACAATGTGCAGTTGCCATGTATCAATCTAACCGAGCGACTCAGAGAAAAGAATGATACATGGTTCACTAGTCTGGAATTAACCAAATCAAAATGCTGCTCCATGCGGATAGACCACAAGGCAAAATACATGTCACTTGGGCATATGAGTGGATTGGTAGAGATCTATGCACTTGATAATCTAAAGCTTGTCTATGCCTCAAACTATCACCGTGAAGCTATTCGATCACTAGACTTCAAATGTAAGTCTTAACAGATATGTACCATAGGGGGGATGACACAAATGTACTGAAACCTTTTTTTTTTCTCTTTGCTTTATAGACACTGAAAGGTCTTTGCTACTAGCATCTGGATGCGATGCTGGTTTAATAGCTGTTCATGAGGTTGAGCTTGTTGATGTTAATAGCGTACCTGGTATGTAGAGCAACAACAACAAAAAAAACCCAAAAAAAAACACACGCTCATCCATCAGCATAGATGTGGTTGCTGCTCATTCAGATATCAAACAAAGTCTGAATGGCCATAAAAAAGGCATTCAAGATCTCAAATGGAGTCATCATACTGACAAATTGATACTCGCATCTGGCTCTGATGACAGCTTTGTTATTGTCTGGAACATAGAAAGCTGTCTGCCTGTTTCGTTGTTCGATAGACATCGTGGCCGACTGCTTTCTGTCTGTTGGTGTCGCCTAAATCATAATCGTCTCTTTACAGGCAGCGAAGATCGATTCATTTACGATTGGAACTATCAAGATTTTCCACTTACAGGGTCATTACCAGCTACCAGAACTCTCTATGACAAGGAAAGAAGCAAATTGAATCAGACGAATGCCAATAACAAGAGAAAGGCTGATATTGTTAGTCCAGATAATCCGGGTCCTCCTGTTGATGCTGAGGCCGCTCAGAAAAAATCAAAGAAAGCAGCCAACTTGGCTAAAGAGACAGACCGACGTTGTAGCAGTATGATGGTAGCTCAAGAATCAGAAAAGTCAACAAGTCGCTTGAGAAAAGAGCAATATTGTCTGATCTTGGCAAACAAGCTATCAGAAGTAAATGATATGGAGAAAGTCATTAGAGAATTGAAGGAGACTTATCTAAAAGACGACCAGAAAAGCGATCCAACTGTAGTGAGATACGTTGACTTCTGGAACGATCGAGTTAGCATGAAGCAATTGACTCCATCCCATGAAAATATCCATGAGCTATTTTACGGGGATAAAAATGATATCCGCCGTTTGATTGAATTGGAAGGTACTATCATAATTCTATCTTTGCTTTTTGTACTGCTACTTACGCCTTTCTTATGAACAGTTGCTGAACTGAACAAAAAACAAGCAGTTGCCAGCCCAGGAACATTATACAACGTGTGCAACAATGCGAAAAGCAATTACGATATAAGTTTAGCTATGGACATTATGCAAGCCCAATTCAGCTTGTTTGAAAAAGACGCATTTGATTCAAACAGCAATAGCTGCTTAACAGATTGGATAGTACTGGCCATGAGTCCGATGGGTAAGTTTACGATAGATTGATGAAGCAATACACAGATAAGCTAATTTTGCTTTTTTGGATAGTGGGGAAACAGAAGTGGATTGAACTGATGATGAAGCAAGCTCAAAAACTAGAGAACGTAAAGCAATATCACTTGGCCGCCTCATGTTATATTGCTTGCTCTCATATTTATGAGGCAGTTGAGTTGTATAGGCGTCAAAATATGTTTCAAGAAGCTATTGCTCTAGCAAAATTAAGGCTACCATCTGAAGACAAAATTATACCTACTCTTTTTGCTGATTGGGCAAATGAACTACAAAAGGGAGAACAAGATACAATGACAGCTATATGGTATGTCTTCTTTAAAGAAAGAAAAAAGTTGCAACTAACTCTCTGACAAATACTATTCTCTCTGTACCAAAAAAAAAGCTACATATTATCAAAGCAAAAAGGATCCGTAAATAACGCCATTAACACATTAGCTCGTAGCTGCAAAGAGTCAGCCTTATTTTATGCAGCATGCCTAGCTTCTTATTTCAATGAAGCCACCAAGGAACAGCGAATCGAACATTGGCTAAAGAAATTGAATGAGCGAATGAACAATAAAGATAGCAATGCTTGATCTGCTTCACCGGAAAGGATTGACTAATTCCCAATATATTCATTTATTATTTTGGTTTTTTCTCCTTGCATTTTGTAAGGTAGGTCGACGTTCACATTTGTTATGCGGCAAGGTGATTTCATGTTATGTATTACTACATATTTATTGGATTTTATTTATTGCTTTTCATTTATAGACATGTCTATTTTTTTTTAACTGGTTCATTTATAACTAAAGGAGAGAAGGTACCAAATAAGGGATGGGGAAGAGATGCAAATTCGTATTCTGTTATTTATTTTACCACTCAAGCTGTGTTACCATCATGAAACAAATCAACAAATGCCTGTCTTTGCTCGACAAAGAAGATGTTCCGAAGATACCACAAAAAGGAATTCATGATACGTATCACTTCTCAAATAGACAGGAATGCTTGCTTTATTTCGAAATGTCTTTTTATGTCTACATGAGATTGAAGATCCTTGTTTCATATATTGAATAAAATTAATAAAAGAAAATGGGTCGATTGAGATCGTTCAATCTTTTCAAACGTCCAGTAACAGAATATGTAGCATTGTATCTGATTTACCGATAGTTCTTTATGTTTGAAATTCTTTATAAAGACAATGGGGATGCTTTCTCTTATTTCTTTTTTCTTGTAGCAATTGAGAAACCGTTCTGAAGTGTCATATAGACAAATTTGGAAAAACCTAAATACGAATCCCGAGAATAACAAACAATATATAAAGAACTTTTTGTTTTGGAGCAAATGCTTGTGTTATCTGCATGCGCTTGCTTGGAATTAGCTATAGCTCATTCGACTTCAAGGCGGCTTAATGGCAGATTATCCCACCATCAATGCACGTGTGTTTGCATTACTCAAGATCAACATTAAGGTTTAAAGTAGCAAATGATTATATTTATTTCCTCTACTCACTCAATAATAGTATACTAAATGTGTCCCTTCTCTTTAAATCCTATTTAAAGAGAACAAAGAATAAAAGAAGTATTTAGGCTCATGAAATGCAATCGTTCATACAAATAGCACGAGAAGAAAGATTTACTGTCTACCAGACGAAAGCAACAAAATAAGAATCATGTTTATACAAGATGTATCTGTGTTCAAGAAATAGACGACTCATTATGTTTTTAAATTACGAATGAGAAGATGCAATCACACTTCTATCTCCTATTCGTCTATCTAATCATCCTGCCAAACGTTGTCAGGATTTTGTGAAAGGAGACACATAAGCCCATAGATTTTCAACAAACAAAACATGCCTTTGTTTTATTTGTCGCACATGAATCCTCAAAACAAAAAAAAAGATGATGCGCATTTCAGCGTTCACAATAAGCTAGATGAACCAGCAAAACAATTGTATCTGTGAGAGCTTCATCGTCGTAATTAAAGGAGGAAATTAGGGGTGCATAGATTACAACGGTTATGCATTTTTCATAAAGACTATTTATTTGCTTTTGTCTTTCTTTCTCGTATTCCTTCATTTTCTATTTCTTCTCTTTCTCTCAAACATCAATGACCATGAATGCAGTCAGCGAATGTAATAATTCCAGCACACCCTTAATTCATCAAATTCTGTATTTTTCTAAAAACATTTTCGGGAAGATATTGAGTAACAACAATATCATAAACACTAAACGCAGCTTAATGACAAACAATCAAGGCACCAGACTAGTAGAGCAGGCAGAGAAATACTTATTTGGCCGAAATGGTTTTCAGAAAGATGCCAAATTGGCTGTTCGACTTCTTCATAAGGCTAAACAATATAATAAAGGAGCTTGTGCAGTACTTGGCTTTTGTTCTGAGTTTGGGTTTGGCATGACCAAGGATTTTAGAACGGCAGAGCAATATTATCTTCATGCATTACCTCGGCAATTACAAAAAGATATTACTGATGAGCGAATCTTACTGGCCGTTTCTCGACTTGCATTTCTTCGAAAATATGGACGCCCTGGCGTTTGCATTGATCGTATTGAGGCGCATAAATGGGAGTCGTTGATAGAATTGGGAGGTGCCAAGTCAGTCAGTTGGATACAGCGTGCAGCTATCAATGACAACTGTTCAGCCAGTCAATATTGTTTAGGTATCCATTATCATGATGGGCTCGCATTACCGAAGAATGAAAGACTTGCTTTTTTTTGGTACAAGAAAAGTGCAGAACAAGGTAACTGTCGTGGACAAGGTATATTGGGATATTGTTATGGTGAGGGCTTTGGTGTCGAGAAATCAGAAAAGACAGCCATGGAATGGTATCATCGAGCAGCGGCACAAGGAGAGACAGTAGCAATCTACAACATTGGATACTGTTACGAAGATGGTATTGGTGTAGAAAAAGATGTGTCAGAAGCAGTCAAGTGGTACATGATAGCAGCAGAACAAGGAAATGCATTTGCACAAAATTCGCTTGGGTATTGTTATGAAGATGGTATTGGTATTGAGAAGAACGAAAAAATGGCCACTCTTTGGTACTTTCGATCTGCAAAGCAAGGTTACCCTTGGGCTCAATGTAACCTAGGTTATTGTTACCAGAATGGCATCGGTGTTCCGAAAGACGCTTCGGTGAGTGTTGAGTGGTACCATAAGGCAGCGGTTCAGAAACACTCAAGGGCTCAACACAACCTAGGCTTCTGCTATCAAAATGGTATAGGCGTAACCAAGGATGAGAAGGAAGCAGTTTACTGGTTTCAACAAAGTGCAGAACTAGGCAACATTTTCGCATTTCATTCACTTGGTTATTGTTTTCAGAATGGTGTTGGGGTACCTGTCAATGAAACAGAAGCTTTTTATTGGTATTCTTTGAGTGCCGAGCTCAATCATGCACCTGCACAGTTGACTCTGGGCTACTGTTATCGTAACGGTATTGGAGTCGAAAAGAACGAACATGAAGCAGCTAAATACTTCAGGCGCAGTGCAAAACAAGGGAATCCTGTAGCTCAAAACTCTTTAGGCTTTTGTTATGAAGAAGGTATAGGTATACAAAAGAACTCCAAAAAAGCAGCCTATTGGTATCTACAGGCAGCACGCCAGAACAATGCATGGTCACAATGTAACCTTGGCTTCTGCTATGCGAATGGTATCGGCGTAAAACAAGATTTGTCTCGAGCTGTCTTTTGGTACAAAAAAGCTGCAGATCAAAATCATGCAAGGGCTCAAGATAAATTAGCACTTCATTTACAAAGTGGGTTTGGTGTTGGACAAAACCTTGAATTGGCGTTTGAATTGTTTGAGTTGGCTGCAGCACAGCGCCACGTAGCTGCTCAATTTCATTTGGGTAATTGTTATGAAAAGGGGTTAGGATGCTCTGTTGATCTTAGTAAAGCAACCATGTGGTTTGAGAGTGCTGCTATGGGTAAGTTTCTTTTTTCCCTAAAACTCCACGCGTATGACTTGCTCATTATTCTACTGTTTAGCTGGTTGTCGAAGTTCACATGAGCGACTGCAAAGTTTGCTTGTGCGTGAATGCCTTTTGACTTCTGGGTCATGCTCGTCTATTACAGACATGAATGATCAGAATTTATACTCAAAAGGATTCATGTTGGGAAGTAGTGCGCCAGCTGCTTAATACAACTCATATTGCAAAGAAAAGTTTTTTATATTTAGTCTTATAATGATGAAACTCTAAAATGAAGGATGAAGAGAGAGCAATAAAGTGTGTTGCCACATTCTTAGAAATACAAATAAAGGGAGAAAGAAGAAAGGAAAAAACAAAGTTGTACAGTAAGAGAAGAAAAGCGCAAGAAAAAAGAATTGTATATAACGGCAGTAAGAACCCCACCATGGATTTTATGACCAAGAAAAAAAAAGAAACGAGTACTAGATGTTTAACTGTGAAGTTTGCCATAGCTTGTTTAAAGCATAATCACAACTCAGAAAAGTTCATGTCAATTTAGGGGTAAAAAGTCTTGTATAACAAAATCTCGAGTTCAGCTAGTACGAGGATTACCTGAGACTGTCAAAGGAAACACCCAATGAGTGGACTCGAGAAAAATGATTAACATTTGCGTTATCTCCTGAGTATACATGGTTACTTGCATCTTTCATTTTGTTCTCCTAAAGTCATCAAATAATCTTGATCTGTGATAAGAAATAGAGTGAAAAGAGAGATTGAGAGGAGTAAGTTGTTAAAGAAGAAAATCTTGACTTGGACAATAACTAGTGCTTGAGAAATGTTTATTTGAAAATGTCTTGATGGATTCTATCAATGTTTCAATTCAAAGTTACAAGTGTATCTGGATCAAGAGCCTCTCTAAAATTACAGTTGGTTTACTAGAGCTACGCAATCTATGTTTTTCGAAGGCATGATTGAGGCTCTTTGTAAGCAACAGCTTAACTTATCTCTCTCTCTTATAAATGCAATCACTGTCTGGTAAAGTAATCCTTTCGGAGAGAGATTAGACAGGCGGGTTTGAGCTGTTTGGTTTATGCAAACCATAATTCACTTTTGATTTTTCTTTTGTCGTTGCTCAACACAATTAATATAAAAAAACATAAAGAAAAAACAAAAAGAGCTTTCCATTCGAAAAACAAACTTTTATTTGGCAATGAATCGATGATCTTTTTGATTAGATCTTTTGAAAGACGCCTTGAAAAGTGGATCAAGCAAAATAGCAGTAGAAAGAAACACAGAAAAATAAACAGAAAATTCAACCAATCATAAATTACCAATTTTGTAACACAGCCACTCCGGGGCAGGATGTAAAACTCATTCGGTAAAAGCAAACAGGAAGTGAGCAAATGCTGAGATTCCTTCCTTTATTTTTCACGTATGTATTGATCCATCATGGCCAAACAAGACAACCTACACAGAAAGAAATGTCAAAAGCGAAACGAAATGAGGATAGATGAAGAGGACCAGCAACGCCTTTTTTTGAGAATGACAATGGATGGATGATAGTGGATTGACAATAGATAACAATACAGCCTGTACTGAGGGAAGCGAGGAAGGGGGTGCTACGTACATTCTTACTGTATAAACCTCTATTCACTCATTCACGCCTACTCGCAATCATTAATCCATCCATCCATCTCAGCTCCTTTAGTATCGTGTAGCAGTTAGAGGTCGTCAGATAGATCGATGATGAAAATGAGGACGAAAACAAATTGGAAGTTCAAAGGATCAGCTGGGATAGAGAAGAGGATGAAATCAACATCAGCTCATTTCTTTCTGTGTAGATGAGTTGTTGGCACCATGCACATAAAGACTTTCTTTTCCACGTCCAGTACTAACGTTCTTCATCTCTTTTATGCATCTCCATTTGATTGAACCTTTCAAACCGCATAAATCATTTATATAAACAGTCAAGATGGCTTCTAACAAGATTGTTAAGCAAGCTGGTGCCCCAGCTGCTGATGAGTTCGAACTCTCCGTTGCCCAAGCTCTCGTTGACTTGGAAGCTAGCGTTCCTGACTTGAAGACTCTTCGTTCTCTTCACATCTCCGCTGCCAAGGAAGTTGAACTCGGTGCTGGTAAGAAGGCTATTGTTATCTTCGTCCCTGTCCCTAGCCAATCTGGTTTCCACAAGATCCAAGCCCGTCTTACTCGTGAACTCGAGAAGAAGTTCTCTGACCGTCACGTTGTCTTCGTTGCTCAACGCCGTATCTTGCCCGTTCCTAACCGTCGTAACTCCGGTAAGCAACCCCGTCCCAGATCTCGTACTTTGACCGCTGTTCACGATGCTATCTTGGACGATCTCGTCTTCCCCACTGAGATCACCGGTAAGAGACTCCGCCAAAAGGTTGATGGTACCAAGACCCTCAAGGTCTTCCTCGACTCCAAGGATGCTACTTCTCTTGAATACAAGATTGACACTTTCTCTGCCGTCTACAAGAAGCTCACCGGCAAGGATGTTTCTTTCGAATTCCCTGCTGCTGTTGAGTTCTAAGATGTTTGTCGAATGTAATTTCTCATTTTTATCGTTGCTAAAATGCATTTATTCTACATTTTTCAGCTATAAAATAAAAACAACAGGCTCTCTTTTTTTTTTATTTAACATAACTTTCGTGTTACATAGACCTTAAATTAGTTGTTCAGTGTATATTAATGCGTGTTTAAGATGGTCTTTATTCAAAATAAAACAAATAAAGTAAATCGAGTGCGTAACGGATCATATAGATGATAACTATTGAAAGGAAAGAAAAAGCAATAGACTACTAAAAAGAGTCGACGAACAAAGTCTTGAACAATAAAAAAAAAGTGCTGCATAAATGTTTAAATGAGAGACAGAAGGAGCACAAAACATCCCGGCCCGGAAATGGAGCTCCGCTTCAGTTTCTTGAAGCTCAACTGGAAGGTGGAGCAGAATCTAAGTAAGCCAACAACTAGTGAACAATAGAAATCCTTCTCTTTTTCTATCCACTTAGAATAACAAAGTACGTAAACCCATCCACCCCATCCACCCCATCCACAAAGACACCATCGAAATGTTTGAAAGCAAATGGATGGATAAAACTAAAAGAAAAAACGAAAGCCATGGATGATTAACAACTTGTTTGCTATAGTATGTCTGACCACGAAGAAGTCATTGCTCAAGAAGTCGAAGTTGCTGTTGAAGCCACCTCCGGTCAAATGTCCGTTGAAGATGCTCTTCAAGAAGTTCTCCGTCGTGCTCTCGTTCACGATGGTCTTGCTCGTGGTTTGAAGGAAGCCGTTAAGGCTCTTGACAGGTAAGAGATTTCTTTGATCTATTTGATCCTGATGCTTACCACGTTTATACTTATAGACGTCAAGCTCACTTGGCTGTTCTCGTTGAAACCTGTACCGAATCCGAATACATCAAGCTTGTTGAAGCTCTCTGTTCCGAACACAACATCAACTTGATCAAGGTTTCTGATGCCAAGAAGCTCGGTGAATGGGCTGGTCTCTGTAAGATCGACCGTGAAGGTAACGCCCGTAAGGTCGTTGGTTGTTCTTGTGTTGCCGTCACTGACTTCGGAGAAGAATCTGAAGCCATGAACGTTCTCTTGGACTACTTCAAGACCCGTTAAATTGTGCTATTTAATTAAAGCTGTTTGTCTAATAAACAAAGAGTGAACAAACCATACTCTTGCATTGAGTTTAATTTTTGAGGGTGTTTATTGTATATCTGAATTGTAGCCTAGAATCTATGTATAACCTTAATTTTCGTTTCTTGTGTATGGCAAATGCAAATGTAAATGTTAAGATAAAAATTATGCTTTTCAATTGGTTTTTTTAATATTGCTGCTTGTCTTTACCCGTAAAAGCTACAAAAACACTATCTCGATTCTTCAAAGAGACATCTTGTTGAGTTATCGGTTATTAGTTTCTATGATTAAGACCACACATGCACGTATAAACATAATTGAAGATGCTAAAGGCGATTGTTTTGTTCTTTTTTTTTTCTTTATTTCAAGTAAAATAAAAAAAATATTGCTCTACTCAAAGACATAGCGTTTAGATAAAACCAATCTAGAAATAAATAACAATTAATTAAAGAGTTAAATGCAATTGTTTGTTATAAGCTTTACCTTGTTGGCAACGTCCAAAGCATCAACATCAGCAGTCAAACGAACGAAAGCCTTCTTGTAACCATCGGGTCTAAAAGCAAAGAAAGAAGAGTTAGATGATGTTTCCTAAAGGTCCAATGATATGCCCATGTTAATATTTACCTGATAAGGGTGTTGATTTGAGCGGCTTCAACATCATAGAGACGCTTGACGGCATCCTTGATTTGGTTCTTGTTGGCCTTGACGTCAACGAGGAAGGTCAAAGTGTTGTGTTCTTCAATCTTCTTCATGGCAGTCTCGGTGTTGAGGGGTTGACGGATAACACGGTATTGATCCATACGGGGAGCGTGGGCAACGGACTTACGGGCATACTTGGGAGCACGCTTCAAGACCAAAGTCTTGGGGATGTGGAAGTGAGTAGAGGTGCGGATCTTACGGACAGCCTTACCGTGGACACCCTTAAGGGCGGCCTTCTTGGCGGCGAGAGCCTTGTTCTGAGAAGCTATGAGAACAACGAAAGAAAGGAAAAAAAAAGCGCTTTGTTAGACTTTCTTTGGTTCTTTGTAAAAGATTGTCGTTGTCAGAGCATGTCGTTCACAGCCTATACACACTCTCTATTTTTTTTTAAACTGTTTGAAAATGATTTTTTTTCTTTGATCAATCCATCCATCCATCATCTCAACTTGTATAGCAACATGATCGTCGCCAAAGAGTGGACAAGGAGTGAAGATCTGCTCTGCTTGACATCTATCTGATATTGTTGTAAGCGATAGTTACCAGCCATTGTATGTTCAGAAGGAAAAGAGACTGTTCACTCGTTTGGCAGCTTCTGTTTACTGTAAGTAGATTCTTTCATCCACCCCTAGCCGGACCAAGTAAACTCAGCCATTCTTTTTTTTTTTTAAGTGGCAGGAATTTAAACCCCGTAAGAACTTTTTTTTTGAACCTCATTATTATTAACCAAGTAAGCAATCAACATTTAGATTTGTCTATATAAAAAATTCCAAAAAAATGAACAATACAACGAATTACAACTGAATAAATCAGTTAATGGGCTGCACTAATAATATAAAGAGAGCTTCAAATTACATAGAGAATAAAAGAGAGACAAGCTATGTTTAATCAAAGAGGGAGGGGAATACACATTCTATTTTATTTTTTTTCTTTGTATCTAACTGATTTATGCAGAAGCATCAACAAGCTCATGCTTGGATTTAGCCAAAGCAAAAAGACTTTCAAACTCTCCAGAGTTTCGACACATCTTATAAAAGACTGATTCTGTGTCACTGATCAAAGTCAAGGGACTATCGAACTCAACAATCTGTCCTTGATCCAATACTAAAATACGATCATATTCAATGACAGTATGTAAACGATGAGCAATACAAAGGATAGTAGAGTCAGCAAATTCAGTAGAGATAGTTTTCTGAATAGCCTTGTCAGTCTCAAAATCAACACTAGCTGTAGCTTCATCCATAAACACTAACTTGCTACGTTTCAATAGAGCACGAGCCAAACAGAGTAATTGTCTTTGACCTTGAGAGAAATTACGACCACCTTCAGATACGGACTAGACAGATAAAAAAAAAAGAAAGGGTAAATAAATAAACTCTTTATACTGTCATTCATTTGATACTTACATGATCCAGATTCTTGAATACATTAGCATTGACTTCATTCAATGTTGATTCAGATGTGATGGTGTCAGTACTGGAAGGCTCTTCATCAGAAGGTAGCAAGTGAACACGACGTAAAGCAGCAAAGATATCCTCGTCTTGGAATTGATCAAATGGATCCATGTTAGACCGAAGAGTACCAGAGAATAGAGTAGGATCTTGAGGAATGATGGTCAAGTTTGAACGCAAATCCTCTGTACCAAGATCCTTGATATCAATACCATCAATCACAATGGATCCACGACTAGCTTCCACAAATCTAAAGAAGGAGAGGGCCAAAGTAGATTTACCACTACCTGTGCGGCCAACCACACCAATTTTTTCTTGAGACTTGACAGAGAATGAAATACCCTTTAAGACAGGATCAAGATCAGCTGCATATCTAATCTCAAGATCTTGCACATCAATCTTGCCCTTGGAAGGCCACTCATTGGGTGGTCTCAACTGAGTAATGGCAGGTGCTTCTTGATCTATTTCCATAAATTCAACTATACGTTCAACCGCATTAAAACTCATTTCCAAGCTAGTGTAACGACGAATACCCCAGAACATCTGATCGGTAAAAAGCAGGATAAAACTGAGGCAAAAACCAGCAAGAGAAGAGTTCATCTTATCGATACTAACCAAGATAATAAGACCAGTCAAGAAATTGATGATAGCGCCTGTAAAGGCGAAACGGACACCAATCCAACGGTTGACAGCCCAAGTGTAGAAATAAGGACGCGAGTTAGCATCAATATAACACAACATCTCTTGGAGGAAGCGACGGGTAGCACCAAATGCACGAATGGTAGCAACACCCACAATTGTTTCTGTGAAATTACTGAAGAGAGGAGAACGTGTGACAGAATCCATACGCTTCAATTCACGAGAGGCAGAAACGAACATGGAACCAATCCAGATGTTGACGATGGCAACACCAACCAAAGGTACCAAGAAAGCTGGTAGAACGACAACCACACTTATGATACTGGTAAAAATGACAATCCATTGGATAACAAAGTTCAAGAAATCGTCAGGAATACGATCATCAGTGGTTTCAAAATCCTTGGAGAATCGATTGAGAATACGACCAACAGGTGTAGTATCAAAGAAACGAAGAGGAGCTCTGAAGACACGATGCAAGAGTTCAGCATACAATTGTTTGTTGGCACGCAAGACACCCCAGAAAACGATAGCAAAACGGGCAGTACCAACAAAGATGTTGGCAATGGTGATCAAACAGTAAATACCAAGATAGAAGTTCAGAGAATCATCTTTGTTGCTATTGACAGAGAATTCTTCGTGTTCGACAGTGTTGAGGAAAAGTGGAGTGTGTGCAAAAGCAACCTGCGGCTGAGAGAGAACACTGCCTTGTTGAATGATGTATGTGCTATTTGCTTCTGTCTCATAGGATTGAGACCATTGCTTAATCCACCAACTTTCAAGCACATCTAAACCACGCGAGCCAAGTACAGCGATAATCACAACAGCCCAGAACAAGGCACTGCCTACCATATTGACATACAACTTGTACAATCTGAGCTTGACCATACCTGTAGCGCGTACTTCATCTTGGACAAGAGTACGAGGCTTCTTTTGGTCTTTAGCAGCGTCTGATTGCTCTGTTTCAGAGGATTGAGATGGAATTGTTTGTTCGATGGCTATTTCTTCTTCAGCATTTTCTTCGAGTTCATCTTGATCTTCGGCTTCTTCATCTTCAAGAATAGTTGATAGTTGACCTGATTGACGCAATTCAGAAGGATGACCCATTAAGGCAGCACGACCGTTATCGATGTGTACAATGTAAGCACTTCCCTTGATACAAAGCTTCACATGATGAGTCACCAAAACACGAGTACGGTTGACCATCAAGGGACCCAAAAGGCATTTTTCGTACAAATGTTTGGCAGTGTGAGCTAATTCACCCATTAAAAAAAAAAGGGAATTAGCATGATTTCGTATATATCATTTCACTTTCTTTACCATCAACAGCACTAAGTACATCATCCATCAAAATTGTTTGAGCGCGAGAATAGACGGCTCTTGCCAATGAAACACGAGCTTTTTGTCCACCACTCAAAGTGATACCTTTTTCACCAATCTCGGTTTGATCACCATCTTCCAAAATTGACAGATCTTTGTCAAGAGCACATGCATAAAGTGTATCACGGTATCTTGATTCAACATAAGGTAAACCAAACAAGATGTTGTCACGGATAGAAGCATTTTGAAGCCAGGCTGTTTGTGAAACATAAGCAAGGGAATAAGAAAGCAACCAATCCTTGGGATCAATATCGCTTGAGACAGTAAAGTCATCAGAGACCTTGTCGGCAATGGCATGACGTGGGCATCTTGCTTTACCTTTCAGTATAAGCGCTTCACCCAACAGACTGAGCATCATCAAGGTCTTTCCGGAACCAGTAGAACCACTGATCAAACTCAATTCGTTATTAGGGAATTGAATGTTCAAGTCCTTCAAGATAAAGCTGGAGCTAGGTTCATCTTGCTCTTCATCAGTGTAGTTTTGTTTAGCCCAACCTACTGTAGCATTTTCAAATCCAATGAAAACATCATTGTTTTGATTCTCAGCAAGCTCATCTTCAGCAGGAGGCTCAATCTCTTCTTCATTCAAATAAGTCTGAATACGCTTGACACTGATCCAAGCTTGAGTCAGCTCAATAAAGACTTCGGGCAAGACGTTCAAAGCAAATCTCAATTCGTTAAAAACAGTGATGGCAGTAAAAGCGATAGGTGCTGTCAATTGCTGTCCTTCAAGTTTTGTAAATGACCAAAATGAGACAAGTGTGACCAAGATGGGTGATCCTTGCCAGATAAAAGAGAACATGACACCAGAAAGATATGTAATGCCCAAATGATGGAGCTCAACCGATCTTGCTTCCATAATACGCTTTTCCCAGTTCTTCTCCCAAGCAAAGAACTTGATTTGACGAATGCCTTGAAGCACTTCATTCATCAGGGAGACACGCTTATCACGAGACTCCATCAGTTTGTCTTGAGTTTTAGCATACATCTTAGCATTGTAGTGGTTAATGGGTAGTACAACAACCATGACCAACAAACCCAAGAGACAGGATCTTCCCAAAAGATTATACAAAAAGTAAATACCAACAGTCAATTCTATAGGAGCAGAAAGGATAGAGAACCACCAAGTAGAGAATTGAGAGATACGGTTGGAATCAGTGCTCATGAGATTGACAATAGTACCAGTAGAAGAGCTGATATCTTCATTTTTGTTGGCCTTGTCATCTTCATGACTATCATTGTCTTTGTTTTCTTCGTCATCCAATTGAGGTGTTGCTACTGCCAAATCGCGTCGACGCAAGGTTTTGCGATAAATTTCGATATTCAACATAGCCTTCACTCGGACTTGAACAGATGATGAAGCTGAGAATAGAAATGATATTAGTAAAGGAAAATCTAGTCAGCCATGATTCATTTCTGACTCACCAAAGTACCACAATTGACCCACAGCAAGACCCAAGACGAAAATAGCAATACCTAAAAAGGTAACAATCAAAAAGCCCTTTCTAATCGATTCTGTGTCTTTTTTGCCATTCATCTCTTGGATCAGAGTCAGAAATTGATTCACAAAGAAAGCGGGGGTATAATAAGCAAGCGAGGTAATGATAGCCAAGATGACTTGAATGACGATGGCTTTTTGATTGGAGATATAGATACGCTTCAAAAGACTCGATCCTCTAGTAGAGCCAAATATATAATATAGATTGTAACCTCTAAACAAAGGAGGCAAGATGGGTAAATCTTCATTTGCCAATGTCTTTTTGCTGTAGGCCAAACGAACAATAGGTGTGACCCATTCGAAATAGAGAATTGAGAAGATAGAAGCAACATCGATGCTTACCACTTGATTTCCATTTTCATCTACAAAAGGTGCACCTCTTTGAGTAGTGGCTGTTATATAGGCAAGATCAGTACCGACCAAAAAAGTCAAGATAGTTGGCAGCATGTGAACCCAACCGTCTGTTGGACGAGTGACATAAGCATCATACAGATTATAAACAGCAATGGACCAAGCAAACAAATAAAAGATGCACAAGTGAACATTCAATATCCATCCCCATTCACTTGGAAAGGGATGGCGACGAGAGACAAGTACAAGGACAGAGGCATACAACCAAGCAACAAATTGAGCACAATAAGAAGCAGTCAAAAGCCAATCTTCAGATTCAGCTTGTTTCATATGATCATAGAAATTCAACACAGAAAATAAAGTCAACAGGGCTGTACCAAAAGTAAGACGAGTTAAGCGATGGCCATCATCGCTAATAGGTATAGAGGCATTTCGGACTGTATCAAAACGAAGCGGGGCAGGGTCTTGTTGTTGAGATTTGTGCAGATGTATACGCTGCAGAGAAAGTATGAAGGCACTGGAGGATACACAGAATGCAAGTGCTCCAGATAGCCAAGCAATAGACGCAGTGCTATCTATTGACATGAATTGCAATGATGAACAGGAAATGAAAAAAAAAAAAAGAAAAAGAGAAAATAAATCAAAGACTTTTTTTTTTTAAAAAGACAATCGCCCGAAAAAAAAAAAAGGGTTTGACAAAAACTGTAAAAAATTACACAATAGCTGCGGCAATGGATGCATCTTTTTAGTACCCCGATTTTGAATTGATCTCTACAAGAAACATCAACGTAATCATTGGGTTGTCTCTACATGCTTAGTGTTTGATTTCCCCCTTTTTTGCTTTTGATGTATACGCCATCTAGCTTAATGTCATATCTTTTTTTTTTTGCTGGCATAGATTGCACTAAATCGAAAAAAGATGAAACAATGCGTCTTTGTCAAAATGAGAAAAAGAATCAATTCAATGCAGATCAGAGTACAGCAAAGTGAACAGAGAATTCTATTATGGCTTAGAATTCCGTAGATCTCTTTCTTTTTGACTTGCAAAACTCTATCTTCTTTTGCCTATACATGACCTGAAAAGAAACAAATAAATAAAGCGTGACTCTAGAACACAAAACCTATAAAACCTGACACTTTCCATTTTAACTCATCTGTTTCTAGACCTTTACATGACCAAAGCCTTTGTAGCACCAAAGGATTTTTTAGAACAAGGCATAAGCAGTGACGCCCTGAATCCTCTTTTTTTTTTAAACTGTCTTACAGGTCATGGAAGCTTATTACAAATCAAACTTTTGCCCTGATTTGCAACAAGCTTATAGACTCTAAATGGAAAGCCAAAATATGACTATGATCAATGTACGTTCCAAGTTTTAGCGGCTAATGAACAAGGAGTCCTTTTATCCTACCTTTTTGATCTTAAGCCTGATTGGTTAGCTGTCAAAGCAGCTAGTTCGAGATAAGCCCATCCTGATCCCTAAACAGACCCCGTACATAAGGTCATTGTTATCATTGCGATCTTTTAAAAAAATAAATTGGCGGCCCTTCATTGTTATGTTCTTGGCAACATTTACATACTATACAAGGATTACACGGGAAGGATCTTACGTACTCCTTATACTAGTTCCTTCTGTCTATTGCATCATTCAACAGCCTTGGCTTATGGTGTTTAGTAAATTTGGCTTGTAAGATGTTCATAAACCTAGCTCATGTACTTGCTTGAGTAGTTCGCTTAAAAGGAACAACTTTACCTCTTTAACAAAACCAAATGTTACAGTAGGTCAGTCAATTGAAGAGTAAATAATCTAAAGCAATCCCCCTCTAAACTTATAATCGCTTCAAGCGCTAAAATGCTATTGCATTTAGGAGTAGATAATATAAGAGTAGCATTTCACTTAAATAAAGTATAAAGTCGATTCATCTTGTCTATCATCGATTACTTTCACATCACCATTTCACCCTAACAAACTATATTTCATACTAACATACATAAGAGAGAGAGAGAGAGAGAGAGAGAGAGAGAGAGAGAGAGAGAGAGAGAGAGAGATATGTGAAGCTAACTCTGTCATCTACTAAAAAGAGAATGACAGTGCTAACAAGCAATTATGCTGTATTGATTGGCAAAGGGTGATGGATCGCGTTTGAGTCAGTTTGTCATAGTTATTCTTTCTTTGCTCCAAGAGGTAGGTCTTTTACACTCCACTTGCTGACTGAACACTCGATCAAAACAAGCCGAGATCTTGGGCAATCAGAGTCATGTTACTCGAGTAAGTAAAAAAAAAAAAAAAAAAATACCAGCAATAACACCATGTACTGCTAGTCAGTGAGTTACTTTTTTTTTTTTGGCATGATCGGATATTTGTTGTCTGAAGTATTTCATTTCCGACTTTAGTGTACTCATTACAACAGTTTCGTCTAAATTTAACCAGCTGCAACTCTGCATTGTATTGTTAAAATCGTCTTAATTTTAAGTTTGATAAACTCTAAAGAAACGCGGTTTCTGATTTTGGTCTCTCTTTTTTTTTTTTCGCGTAGTCGCTTTTCATTTTTTTTTTTTGACTTTAACCATGTCATCGGAAGATCCTCCTTCTACTTTGATACGATGGTTAAAAGACAGAGCAGGAGTTCGTATTACACACGATTATCTAGCTAAATGGCATGCTGATCAGCCAGAGCCAATACACGATTTCGAAGCAGCCTATCGTCAGATCTTGTCTGATTTCTTAAGTAAAGACATGTCCACTACTTCGCCATCAGTCATTCCTGATGATTTCGGACAGACACCCATTCAGACTTTTCCTCCAGGTCACTTACAGCAACAAGGAGTGGTACTACAGATACAAGATGCAAAAGATATCACCAATTCCACCTTTTCCTTACTAAACAGTCTTCAAAACCTAACCACCGTACGCCAAACATATGTTGAGCGACAAGCAGGTCAAGAAGTGACTTTTCCTCGAGGCATGTTACGCTGGACCTTGACAGACGGCACAAAACAGATTCAGGCTATGGAAATGGAAACCATTCCTGAACTTGATCTTAAAACACCTTTTGGCTGTAAGGTATTTATATGTTGTCATGATTGTCTCTATGGATTTTTTTTTCTTATGGATTGTTTCCTTTTTTGGTAGGTGCTGATAAAAAACTGTCAAGTGAGAAGAGGTATGCTTCTGTTATATAAGAGTAGTATCAAAGTAATGGGTGGAGATGTGCCTACTCTGTATGGTGGTGATATGGTAGCTGAACTAGAGCGAAGGTTTAAAGCAGAATTGGGTATTGCTCAACAGACAAGCCAGACAGAAACAGCAGCATCCAGCACATTACATTCTTTCTTTACAGCACCTACTCTAGTGGGTTCAGCCAATGATCATACACAACCAAGAAGACCTAACCATTCAAGGTCATTACCACAGACTGCAATGGATGAATTTGATGATTTTGGCGATGATGATATGCTTTATTCGGCTATGGAAGAGCTGGTTAACAGACCCACCCATGCTAGTTTGCCCGACACAAGCATGCCTCAACCTTCTTTAACCTCGGATCCTATATCCACAATCAGTGATGATGACAATGATTTTGTTGAACCTTCTTTTTCACCTATGCGGGTGGATGCAACTCGTTCCTCGCCTTCTTCCGGTTCAGGCATTAGTCTATCTAAATCAAAGAAACCCTTAACAGCATCTAATGAAACACCACCTATACAAGAACCACCCAACAAACGTAGTCGATATGATACCATAGAAGATCTGCCTTTATCCACATATTCAACCGAGACTGTTCATCCACCAGAAAACGATACTGATGATCATGCCGATGATGATGATGATGGGATGGATTTATCAGACCTTGGTTGGGTTAATACAAGTGTCTGGGAGAACCTGAACAATGTTAAACGTGAAGGTGTTACTATAGATGAAGAGGGCAGAATGCATTGTACATTTGATGTCATTGCAAGAAAGCTAAAGGCCATGCAACAGGATGAGCCTAGTGAAGACTTGGCTGATATTGTGTTTACTAGAGCAAAATGTGTCTATTTCACAAATCTGCGTTTATCACAAACACAAAAATTCAACTTGGAGATTGAAATAGCAGATCCAGACAACACAAGCTCAGAGACATTTAATGTCATTCTGAATGATCATGTAAATCATCTTTTTTTTTTTATTTTTCTCAGGTCTTCTAAATAGTTTTTTTTTTTTTTTGCGGTATAGGTATTAAGTGAGCTTATGGGCACAAGCAAGCAAGCCTTATTAGAACTCTCAAAGCAAAAAGGCGGTCAAAGACGTATCATGAAAGAAGTAAGTGTATCCAGTTATGTTATGTACAGATTGTTTAACCCCTCCCTTGCATTCTAGGTATTTCAGCCATTTCAGCGTAAAGTAATGTCAGCAACAGCAACTCTTCAACTTGACATATCTGTCATGGAAACAAAAACTTCTCAAAAAGAACCAGGAAAAACGGTTTTTTTACCTGTTGTGGTTGGCTATGAAAAATATGCGTAGGCCTACCTTGTTTATACCCCCTCTCTCTCTCTCTCTTTCTCTTTTTTTTTTGTTTGTACATAAATGACAGATACACAATAACCACTTTAAGAAGACAAGCATAACAGTCCAATCAAATCGTCGGATATGTTCTATCCTTTATTTCATCATCTTAAAAAAAGGGGGGAAGCATAAATTGCCAAGAGATTATTTTCTAACCTGAGTATGAGCTACCCACAAAAACTACTAGGAACTAGCTTTCTACTGTTGTATATAATAGGCTGTTATGCTTCCAAAAAAAAAAAGAATGTTATTCTCTATTCTCATAAAATATCAACTTGACTATATCAAAAGTCCAATTATCCTTTTTTGAGCCAAAAAAAGAAAAGCGGAAACGATTGCATAAATTGAGTTTTTAAGCAGTTGATGCTATATTGCCACATAGATATCCAATCAACACTTCCGGATTGATATTGAATATGTGGGTGTGAGTGTATGTGTGTTTTGCCTTCTTGATGAATAGAAAAAAGGATGGAAGAGAGAAAGGAAGGACGGGAAGCGCAACCTGAATGTAATTTATTAAAGTTACCGCTTACTAGCACATACAGCCGAATTTGGAAGTTTAAAATGCTTAAATGTCGAAATTAGATCTCATTTTGCTACATTGTGTAACTTAAAGGTAATTTAGAAGTCTAGTTGTCTTTATTTCTTTCTTTTTCTCTTTTTCTTTTTAAAAGACAAAAGTTTTATTACATTTATTCCAAACATACATATTAAAAGAAAGAGCCATGCTGGATGCTTCAAACTCACAAAAAGAAAAATCAAGGTTGATCTATGTAATTTCCATTTTTGGTTGTCTTGCTCTTTGGATCACTGTATATAATCAGCATACTGCTTTTTCAAATTTACCGTCTGAAATAATTACAAGCGAGTTAAATGAGACAAGGCCACTTTGCACACCAAAGACGTTTAATTCTGGTCGCTGGATCCATAGTCCATTATCATTAGAGACACCCTTCACAGCAACAGATATCGCACATGTTGCTGGCTATCACTGCTTGAAGAAATTTGCTCATCGATGCTTTCGAAGACCTCGCCAAAACGAACTAGTTCGAGCCAAGCAAATGTAAGTATATCCCTATCTAGTTTCTCTCTCCTCTCTATTTCAATTTTAAGGAGAGAAAATAATGAAAACATGGACTGATTCTTTTTTTTTTTGTGTGTGTGTTCCTATGGGATAGCATGGACTATAAATGGGAGCCAAACTCTTGTGATATATTGGAAATGAACCCCAAACGATTAGCAGATCATCTTACTGCCCATCCTATCTTGTTTGTGGGTGATTCTATTACACAGCTACAGTTTGAAAGTCTTGGGTGTTTGTTAGGAGAGCATCTACCAAACAGACATCCAACAAAAGGAGATTTGAATGGTGGAAACAGTAAAATCAAAGTAAATCAACTTGCCCCCGAAAATAAGGAGACTGCTGCTATGGCTTATATTCGTTCTGATTATCTGCTTCGATTGGATGATTTCAAGGTCATTAGCCCTTTTGAGCCTGTGGGTAAACAATTAGGAAGTGGCGAGAATTATCCATGGTAAGATTGTCTTGATTTATTCCATATATTGATGAAGGTAGTTTTAAAAAAAAGGATTAAATGTAGGGTTCATGCCTTGTCCGAATTCGATTATGTTGTGATAAATACGGTATGTTAAAAAAAACAGCAAAGCATAAATTTTAAATTCTAAAAGAAAAAAGAAATTAGGGACCACATTGGCATCCTAACTTACACTGGGGACCCAATGTCTCTGAAAAAGAGCTGTTAGATGCCTTTAAAAAAGCAATGGCTAATGTATTGGTCTATTTGAAAGAGAATGTTAAATCACATCAAAAAGTATGGATTAGAACAACACCTTATGGTCATGCTAGATGCTCTCAATTTCCGGAGCCTCAAACCAACCCTATAGCGCCCACAGGTCAAACAGGCGAATACGAATGGCATTTGTTTGAAAAGTTTGACCAGATTTGGGAAGAGTTATTGGCGTCTGTAGAAAAGGATTCGCGTTTTGGTGTGTTTGATATCGCTGGTCTATCAAATCAAAGAGGAGATGCTCATTCAAAACCTGATGTTGATTGCTTACATACTTGTATTCCTGGTCCAGTAGATGAATGGAATCGATTATTATACCATGAAATCATGAAGCATCAATGATAGAGAGATCTTAATCCTTGTTATTTATTTGTCTTGTTAGAAAAGCGTTATAGAATAAAAAAAAATTGTGTATATGTAGTTTAGTTTGGTATTTGTGAATTAGCAGCAATAGAAGCCATTTGTCTCCATTGTCCATCATAACCAGTTGTCCAAAGACGTAGTCGACCATCATCACCGGAAGATGATAAAATGGTGCCCGTCACATTCCATTCTACTCGCCACACTTCCGCTTTATGATCGTCAAAACAAGCAATCATTTCAATTTGAAACACTTTAGCGTTTGCATTCTGTGTAGGTGTACCTGCAGGTGAGAAGGCAGATCTTCCTCGCTGAACAGATTGCTGAGGCTTTTGTACTGATACTGTCTGCTCAGTCAGTTTAAAGATACGTACCATGTTATCCTTGCAAGCAGTAGCGATCAGTTGATAAGATCTAGCCATATTAGGAGCCCAACTAACATCATGCACTAAATCAGTATGACCAGGCAAAAACTCTGCTGGTATCCATCGATTATGACCGTCATGCTTGAAGATTCTAGCACCAATTTCTTTGCCTAAACCAATCACCATCATAGCTGTAGATGAACGATTAGGACACCAGTCAAGGCAATAGCCACTGTCAGCATCAATCAGACGATGCGTATGATTTGCAGCTGCTGTTTGACTTATGTTAGCTGAGGAGCCAGGCGAGACCCCTTGTCCTGCTCCTTGGTTAGTTGTAGTGTTTGTACCGGTAGCCGTAGCAACAGTAGAGATACCATCAGAGCCTGTTACAGGAACAGCTGCAGCAGAAGGGTTAGCGGCATTTGAGATGCCTATATTTGTCAATGCTGAAACTTCTGATACACCAGGTGTGGTCACGTCATGGCTTGTAGTTGAACTTGCACTTGAGCTTGTACTATTTGTGTGAGATGGTTGTCCAAAAGCATGATTGATAAGTGAAGTCTGTGCTGCAGTGTAGGGCAATTGAGTGGATTGTTGCGGTTGAAGCGATAGCTGCTGTTGTTGTTGTGCTTGTGATTGAAGCAATGGTTGTTGTGTTTGTGGTTGTTGCTGTAACTGCTGTTGCTGTTGTGGTTGCTGCTGCAATTGTTGTTGTTGTTGTTGCTGTAGTTGTTGCTGCAGTTGTTGGGTATTGGATTGATAAAAGTTATCTAAAGGTTGTTGCTGCACTTGCTGCAGTTGACCCTGTTGGGATTGTTGAGCTTGAGAAGGCTGTAAGGCTTGAGACAGATTGCTCTGTTGAGTTGATTGAGATGGATGAATTGGTATTGATTGTTGTTGCGACAAAGGCAATTGCATTTGTGATGAGGCTTGTTGTTGCAGAGTCTGTTGTGAAGCTTTTTGTGAAGATTGCTGCTGAGCTTGAGATAGCTGTGCTTGTAACAAAGACAATTGCTTTAAAGGCTGTAATTGCTGTGGTTGTTGCTGTTGTTGTTGTTGTTGTTGTTGTTGCTGCTGCTGTTGTTGTTGTTGTTGTGATTGCTGTTGTTGCGGCTGTTGTCGAAGTTGACTAATACCAGAAGGTGTACCTTTGTGATCGTTTGAACCATTTTGGTGACTGGAAACTTCGAATTCTTCCATTTGAGACCATTGGGCCAAGTTTGTTGGCTCTAATGCCTCATAAATGCGAACAATGCCGTCTGAAGAACAAGTCGCCAATCGAAGCAGATTTTGCGATGGTGAAAAAGCAATATCTAAAACAGCTCCTCTAGATTCCACCAATCTAAATCGTTCTGCCCATCTTTTCTGGCTATTTCTTGGTTCTGTTGAACACATGAGTTTACTGGCATACCCAGACACAAGCATACATATATATATATATATTTCTTTACCTACTAATTGTTCTTCCCAAATCTTTACTTGACGATCAAATGAGCAACTCGCAATCACTTGACCATATTCTGGTCTAGCCCAAACAGCTTTCAGGATAGATGAGTCGTGTGCTTTCCAAGCATCGTTGAGTTCCCAAACCGAGGCATCTAATCTCTCAATAAAATCCCACACTTTAAGGCGCTGATCGGATGAGCAAGTGACAAGCCGCTTTCCATAAAAGTCGTAAGAGACATCGTGAATCAAATCTTCGTGATCTGTATCGAATTTGGTGAGACTACTTGTCATTATAACAATGAACAACACGATATAACCTGAGTGGTTTGGTCCCGCCCCTTTTCTCTCTCTCTCTGCCCTCTGCCTCAAGCCCGGGATTTAAATGTTTGAAAATTATTTATTTGGGTTTATTCGAGATTGCATGAAAAAATAAGCAGTGGATGAGGTCCATTTGGTTTTCCTTTTTCTCAAGTAGAACATAGATGCTAATAATTTTCTGGCTCAAACTCTTGATAAACTAAATAAATACATGAAAGCACCAACAGAAAACAGTCTGGAGCAAAAAAAAAAAAAAGTTTAGTGTGGATGCTGTGAGTGTGAACGCTTCAACTATGATACCAAATAGCTCTACGATAGGCTCGTTTGAAATAGCAAAAGTCTTGAAAGATATGATGTACAGTTTTTAAAGAGCAGCCCATAGCTCAATTCATAAGTTTATTGTTATTGGTCATCTAAGTATGGTTAATAAAAGCTTACAATTGCAGTATCGTTCCTTTCTCCTCTTTTTGCTAATGATCAAATTTATTTATTTAGAAACCAAATCCACTATGATTCTCTGCGATCCACCAGCAGGTCATGCGACAAGAATCACGCCTTTAAGCTCCATCAATTTGCCTGAGGAAGATGATGATGTATCCGATTAGCTCCTACAATACTAAAGGTCGTCTATCAAATAAGACTGGTTATGGAGGAAAGCAATAAGCTTGTGTGAAAAAGAAATTGCTGATATCAAGAAAGTAGAATTGTTAAACGGCCTGTTAATGTTACCTTGTTTCAGTGTCAAAGCAAGTAAAAGGGTAGAGAAGAAGCACTGAGGATAAAGAAACTGATATTTTGGCTGAAAGAAGAAGTCAATAAAATCTCACTCAAGTAGACTACACACTCAAATCAAGCGACTAATGTACCATTAAAGGAACGAGTGGCTTCATCTGCTTGATAGCTTCTGTGGAATTATATATATAGCCTTTTCAACCCAAATGAGTACAAATGAAACTGCTTGTTATTATTTTGTTTAGATGACAGCAATACTTGCTCATTCTTCACTCTTCTTCGTCTTTTCTCGAATGCCATCTTTTAGGCTTATCTGACTTGTTGGACAAGTATCACTGTAAATTAAAGAGGAATTTGGCTGTCACAATCAAAAATACAGGAGAGTGAATGTCGGCATGAAATAGCATGGCATCTCTTAGTTTGTTTACTTCTCAACGCCCTCTAATTTACTGATCCTATTGGTTATCACATGTTTTTTTTTGTTTACTGATAGGATAGATATAATAGAAATGACAGGCTCTGATTGGATGACTGGTTTTTTTTAGCGTGTATTTGAAGTAAACAGAACGTAATGATCATTTTCTCCCTCTTTTTCTCTAGCTTTATCAAAGTCATCTCAACTACATCTTGAAACTTTGTCACCCAGACAACCTCAAAGGCAAATAACAACATACTCTTCTTTAATAATGCTCTTATCTAACTTGCTTTGTCGTGCATAGCCTAAAAATTTGCAATCTACGCAAGTCTATTATTGCACCAAGAGCAAAAAAAAAAAAAAACGTTATCTATAAAAAAGAAGAAAATACGCGTGCCTTTCCATCTACAAAACTACAAAACTACAAAACTACAAAACTACAAAACTACAAAACTACAAATGCTTTCAAACTCTTTACAAATCCTTTTTACGCGTCCTCTCTGCCTCTCTCTGCTCTCTCTCTTCTTCTCTTGGTGCTTCTGCCTCTACTTCAAGCTTGATGGGGGGTAAGGACAAAGACTGATGCTGCCTTTCCTGATCCTATATAAAGTGGCTTACGACCGGAATCTAGTCCATTTTCGCGAACGACCCTCGTTTTCTAGTATTGGGACTGAAGTCGGAATGACTGAGGGCAATTACGCCGCCTGATCTGTTAACACTATGAGCGTGTTCTGTAGGGATCTGGGCAGAGGAAGCGGGTACAGACATACTTGTACTATTCCTCGTTAGTTGACTGGTATGGGGTTTGCTAAGGATTTGGGATAGTGCGAACAGAACTGAGTCTTCTTTGGCTTATTCAAAAAAGTAAGTCAAGGAAGGCTTACCCTCTGCGTTCTTACTTTTCTTGTCTTGCTTTGTTGTTGGAGGTGACTCTATTACTAAACAACTCAAGACTTGCCTTTACTGATGCCTTGCTGGGTCCCTGCTTCTGTCTCTGATTCTGTCTCTATTTCTGCTTCCATCTCTGCTTCCAAATGTGCCTATCCAAATGTGCCTATCCAACTGTATCTTGACAGTATTTACCGCATCTGAACCACCATATACCTTCTCAGATTGCTTTAAGAAGAGTTTTTTATTGTGTTTAACACTTTTTCTCTTCACCTAAATAAAAAGTCTATTTTCTATCTTGTTCCACAATAATACTTACAGACATCACAAGTTATTACAACTGTCTTTACTTTTGCTTGAATTTCTGTCTTTCTCTTTCGCTTTATCTTTCTTTGAGTCTACCTTGTCACTCTGGTCAAAGTGGCAACTAAGCAAAAATAAAAAAAAAAAAGGCCTTTTCCTCATGAGCTTCCCATCTCCGCTTTCCAAATAAAGAGATCTCAAGAGACACATTCCCTGTCTGCTTTTAGACTGTTATTCTGCATCTTGTACGATATTTACAGCCCAAGATGCTTGTTGTCAATCATTCATACTATTTCATACTTTGCCAGTTACAAAATAATGAGAAATATTGTATTTGCAATGGTTTCGCCTGGTATGTTTGATTTGGCAAAGAAAAAAGCGATAGCATTTACCCTCAATGAAACAGATCTTGTCAACAAATCGAAGTGCTCTTTTGTTTCTTTTAAAGATTCAAAAATGAAAATCAATAAAATAACAAAATATGCTTCTTTTTCTTTTTCTTCCCTTCAATTCAGTAATTTGTTGAGGATAGCTTTTACAGTGTCGTCTATATTCATTTCTGTGGTTTAAATGAGGACAGTCTCAAGACTGTAATGCGAATAGATCAAGCTGTAGGCATTAACAGTACTTTGTTACAGTCTTTTGTATAGAGACGTGCGTGATGAAAAAGCCATTCATATTGAAATTTGTTCATTTGATAGATGCCAATGCAAACACTTTTCAGTACCTTTTTTTTTTCAGATCAAGTTCTTTGATCAATCTTTCTTATTTTGACATTGTATCAGCATTGTATCTAGCTTTATCTATCCAACCAGCCAAACAAAGTCAGTGTATATCCATAAAGTTCACTACAACATTGATATCCACAGTCTAGTTTGTTTACTCTCTCATGTCTAGCAAATGGGGGCTATCCAGACTGATTGCAAAGTCTGGCCTGCTCTATTCCAATCCATGCGAGTCAAGCGTGACACAAAATGGAAGGGGAACCAAGGATTTTAAACAGCGAACCCGATTCAAGAGATTTTGGATTTTTATTATTTTAGATTTCATTGTATTTGTTGAAATTCATCGTTGTCAGTGCCGACTATTATCACCAACACTATCACTGTTGAAATATACCGAGATGCAAAACAAGAACGCGTAGAACAACTGATTAGTGCCAAAAGAAAAGAGAGAGAGAGAGAGAGAGAGAGAGAGAGAGAGAGAGAGGAAAGAACCGGTAACTTGTATTGACAGATGTAGAGTGATTGAATGGAAAGAGAGCTATGCTTTTTATTGCATTTTGCTTCGTTTGGTTTATTGTTTAGACAGTGACTCGAAATAGAGGTACCTACAAGCATACTTTATATTTTGGCTGTTGTTGTTCAATCACCAAGGTATCGGTTGCAATCTATTCCACGGCCCCCTTTTTTTTCTTTCTTTCTTTCCTTCCTTCTTTTAGCCGGTGCAACATCTACTTTTAGCTGGTAAGCCTGAGTGTTGATTGGAGGCTTAGACACAGAAGATAGACACGGAAGATAGACAGACTCTCAGTAACAGGAATAGCGTGTTTAGTCAGCAAGCATACAGCATCAGAGAGTTGAGGGTCAAGCTGCAGAATGAAGGATTGGATCGAGGTTGCTCAAGAAACAAGTGGAGAAAGAGCAGAGGAAAAAGAAGACGAAAAAGAAGATAGAGATAGCCGGTACAACGAGCGATACAGTATTCTGTTGTATTGCATTGCACGATGGAGAAAGAGAGGAAGAGGAAGTTGATAGATGGTCCAAAGGATGGTCCAAAGGATGGCCGTATCATCTCAGTATAAAATTATCTGCCAATTCGTCGATGATCAACATAGCGCCACAGTATAGCACATTCAATCATATGCTCTTGACTTGTATTGAACTCTGCCTGCGTTACCCTGCATCTATGTACAATTATCTATCAAATGCGGTGGAGGAGAAAGACGAGGATCAGAAACAGCGTGACAAATATAGCAGTGTGAGGAGCATATGAGGAAGATGCAGCACAGCCAAGTGATGAGGAAGACTTTTGTTCAAGTAGTTTGACAGCATGTGATTGCGGCCCTGGTGAATATGCCGGATACGGATATGAATATGGATATGGATACGGATACGGATACAATTCCGTGATCAAATGTACTGATGAGAGCAACAAAGGGCTATCATAGTATTGTACATGTTGTAATGAGTACAGATTAATCTGAGTCTATGGGAGGGGACGAAAGAGCATGTAAAGCAGATATGACATACTTTGATTCAACCATTCTTGCCTATCCGAAATAGTACAATGAATGTATCACGTGGAGAAGCATGTAAAGCAATGAAAGATCCATCTTCCTTCTGTGAGAGTGAGTGAGTGAGTGAGTGAGTAAGAGTAAATGAGAGGCTCACTACCAATTATCGTTGCACCCTCTTTACTATGTTGTCTGAGCATTTCATCAACTTGTATGCAATTACTGAGTGAAAAAAAAAGGGGGGGGACTGTGAGTAGCACATACTATCAAGTAAGAAGAATAAGCCTTGACTATGCAAACATGTATGAGATCAGTAGAGTGCTTCTCAAACAAAAGCACACCTTGTTAAAGCACTATTATATGAGAGAGATAAAGGGCTGGAAATATATGCATGAATCTTGAGGATGGATCATGAAGCAATTGATAAGCATAATAGAGTGTGTAGAGGATGTTCATCATTCCATCCAAGTCAGGTAGAGATTAGGTTTGATCAAGCAGTAGATTTAGACAGGTTGATCACATAAGAGTAACAGTAATCGAGCAACCTAGTGTCAGTCAGTAGAATGCTTATTGAATGTAGGCACAATTTACTGAATTGATTGAACTTTTATTCATTCAACAAAATTAAGTGATCAAGAAATGCATCTTTAGCGAGCAAAAAGAAAAGTAAGATTTTATAACAAGTGTTTATTTATTGGATTTATAACAACATAATGTTAGAAGTCTATTAGCCAGTTTATTACAACTGTTTCCAAGGGTAACCAATCGTGGAGGTTGACTTCAATCTACCCTCTTCTCTAGCTCACGGTGCGAGATACCGCCTGAGTGACCTCGTAAGGTAAAACAGGGGAAGACCATACCAACGTCCTACTGAGGATCCCTAGGGGTTGACGACAAGCAATGAGAGCAAAGGTAACCAATACCCTCAAAGTGTCGCATATGTCAAAGACTCGAAAGGAAAAAGAGTGTCATATTTCGTATGAAGAAAACATAACTTGTATGCTAGGGGTACCCTCCCCGCTCTTCATCTTCCATAAGCACTCCCCGAATTGCTTCTAATATCCACGTCTGAACCTGCCTAGTAAAGAACCATAGCTCAAAGAACCACAGCTCTCACTTGACTAGGGTAGCCAGCATACGTCCAGGCATCACCCTCTCTCTCTCCCTCTAACTCTCTCTAACGAAAAAGAAAGAAAGAAAGAAAAAAAGTGAAGCTGTCACATCCTGAGTGAGAGTATCCTCCCCTTTAACTCCAACTCCTAGCTCTCTTATTCTCTACTGCTCCCTCACTGAAGGGGACTAAAAAGCAAAAGAATAGTCATGCGAGAAGGGAGAAAGAGATCAGCAAAAGAGAAAGTCCAACACTGCTACGAAATCAGGAGGGCACCCTTTCAAACATAACAGCAGCCAACGCGTCTATCGAAAAGATGTCATTCACGCCTGTCTCTCTTGCAACTGTGCATTACTGAAGAAACAGTAACGAGCTGCCTCAGTCTGTGCGATAGCAAGAATCACCTTGCCCTTGAAGAGAAAAAGAAAAAAAAAAATAGGGCGAATTTTTTTTTTTTCCTCTATATGAAAATTGCCTTCTCCTCCCTATTTTCTCAAAACCAATCATAATGATAAGCACAATGATGACGTAGCACATCACTCAACATGTATTGTTGGCTTCTTTCTTTCTTTCTTTCTCTCTCTCTCTTTCTTTGTATAGCTGATACAATAGAGAGTAAAGGGGAATTGACAATATGAAAGAGCTTGCTTTATTATGCAGCTAATGACTTTGGATATAGAACTCCTCTACAATTGCAGTAACACATAGCCAACACCAAAATCATGAAATTATGCGGAGCAAGAAAGGAAAAGAAAAGGAAAAAAAAAAAGGTACTTCTAGCCGAGACCTCGTTATGTTCAAAAAAGAATCAAAGCATAGTTGGAACGAACAACACAAGACAAGCCAAGTTAGCCAGTCATGCTTGTCACTACAGTAATTGAGTATTTTTGAGAAGACACACACTCAATTTCAAAGTATTGATTGGTGGCTTATCCGCCAAATCTAAAGCATCAAATAAATGCTGATACTCCTTTGAGCCAGGTGTTAGGAAAAGAAAGAAAGAAAGAAAGAGAAATCAGTGCTGTATAACAACATTTGAATGAAAGGGCTACATCTCGTTTGATTTACTCTGAGAAAAAAGAAAGAGAGATGAATTGTTGTCTCCAATGAAGATCTGGATCCAAGCACTGTGTAACTTTGTTTTCTTGTTCTTTTTTTATGTTTGGGCTCTGAGGTAGCTGTCAAGATGGTTTTTCTCTTGAGAGAAAGACATATGCTGTACTTTTGGAATTGGAAGCACCAAGGATTTACTTGTCTGATTGTGAGGATTAGCTGTGTTTGATTTACAGGGTTGAGATACTATTGCTGTATACTAGTGTTCTTTTGTGCTGATACAGTAGTCGCTCGATTTAAGAGTGTGATCCGAAATCTGATACTCTTAAATAAAGTGAGAACTTTTCCATTTCCTCCATATATAGACAAAATTTACTCTTTCCTAAGACAAAACTATATTGTTTTTTGGGAAAAAATGATTGTATGTTAGACTACTTTTAGAGATTTGATATCCTCTGCGCAAATTTCTTTCATTTGTTAAATCGACAAAACTTCGAAGCGAATGAAACTATAACAATATAACACATCAAATGAGACAATCTTGTAACAAAAAATGAGGTAGATAACGAAAAATAAGATCTTTATTGGAAACATATACACAGTGGATGAGGAAACAAACGTATGCTAAGATAATTGGCAATCTGTTGATGGTGTTGATATATGCTTGGGGAGGGGGACAATCTTATTCTCAATTCATACATCTTGAACAAGTCTTAAATAGGCCAATGTTTAACAAGCTTTCTTTTTGTTGCACTACATGGCTTAGGAAATACATTTAATGGCCAAGTAACCGTTTTGCATTGTGTCGTTCAAACAGCTAGTCTTGAACAAACACAAGTCATTTGAAGAATTAACTGGGCAGTTGACGATCTCGGACAAAAGAGAGTGTAACTTGAGCAAGCATTCAGTCAGCTTCTTTTTTTCTTATGACTACATTTAGCCTATCGTATATCTCTTTTTTAACTGCCCTTTTGACATTTCAGATATTGCTTGATTGAGATATCAGTTAACTTTTGTTCCAAATGAATCCATTGAAGTCTGTTTGAATGTTCCTTTCTGTTTCTTAAATCCAAGTACTCCAGTTATGATGTGGTAAATTGATCCTCGAGCCATGGTTTTTGTCGACTGACAATATGTAATTTCAACTTGGCTTACTTCAGGACGAGACTAAATGCAATATAATATAACCGCATTGTTAGATAAAGCAACACTTGTTGATTGCAATTTTCTTGAGTGGATGAGAAACCAGTCTTTGCTGAACACACTTTGTGAATATCCGTAAGTCTTCAAGCTCTAGTATAGACATCCATCGAAGGATGTCCATTACAGCATGTACAATAGTCGCTGTATTTAAGGGGCAAAAGTTCTTGAGTCTATTTCCGGCAATAAGGTACTGCTACCAAAGGGACAAAAAAAAGCGGACGGTCTCATCCAACAGATGACTTGATAAGTTATTTCCTCCCATAAACGTGGTGTCGTAATAATTGGGATAGAGATATACCAAATGTTTCACCTTCATTTCAGAATAAGATGACACTAGACGCAATGTATTACAATTGAATGAAAATAGCACTGTTGGATCAGAAAAAAAAGTATGCAAACCTTTTGATATGCTTTTTTTTTTTGAAAAAATCAATCGTAATTGATGATAGGGAAGACTATCATTCTACTATAAACCTCTTAGCTTCTTTTGAAAAACTTATAACTAATTTTTTGGGGTTAAAACATTTGGTACATACCTCAATGCATAGTCTTCCCTTTTTTCAGGCCCTGTAAGAATTCGAATCCTCTGTACATGAGCCTCCCCATGCACAGAGGAGACAGGCCAAATAATACACAGTTTTGGCTACCAAGACAAAAGTATAGATCAAAGAGCATACTGTTAAAAAGAAAAGGCGAGCTACAAGAAAGATAGAGGACATAAAATATAATGATAATGAAAACAAAATAATGAAAACGAAATAATAAACAAAATATAATGAAGGAAAGTAAGTGAAAAAAAGATGATCTATTTATACAGAAACCAATTTCAGACCAAGGACAGATAAAATAGAGCAATGACATATGAGAGAAGTCATGCTGAAGGTACTCCATCAGTAACCTTGTTCGAGTTGGTTTCTTGGATAGCTATAGCGTCATAACCACTTGGATAATTTGATTCATTAACGATCCAGAGTAGACTCACGGACAGACTACTTGCAACTCTCGCGTCAGAGTATGTTATTATAAAGCTCATTTTTTTCTCATAATTTCTTACATCGCTTAGTTGTTTTACTTTGTCTTCTTGTCTCACAAAGTACCTATTGTAAATTATTTATTGAACAAAAAGAAAAAACCATTGTTGACTAAACAAGTTGTTTGAATTAATCAATGTCTGTACAAAAGCAATTATTTGCTGTGCGATCCTTGTTCCTCGCAATTGATGCATTTTGTTTCATTTCTTCTTTCACATTTATTAGAATACAAGAACAAAATAAAGCTATCTTATCACTCGTTTCTATTTTCTGTTAGTAGTCATTTCCCTATCACCTTTTTTTTAGAGCCATAATCATCTATCACACCGAGTTCAAAGTCATCTCTGCGACTAACAAGTGGTAAAAAACGAGAAAATGGGAGAAAAAAAAAAGAAGAAACTCTAACAAACCAAACTGGAAGCTGGAAGAAAAAGAGGATATCTCTTTTCAATTGATGATGATATATTTAGTTTTTTCTTGGAAGCCGAGAGAAATCCAAGTTGGAAATCAAAACCATCTCGAATGATAACCAAAGTACTTTGGGTTGACATGGATTAGAACATCATTATATTTCTTCATACCTCTTTATATTCTTAATGTATTGGTTCCACTCTAACTGGGAAAGATTAAGAAATTTCTGAGCCATATTCTTGACCGCTCTGTATCTTCTTGCCCCTAATATCTGTTGCTTCCCTGGTTTATCTTTTATGGTTTCTTGGAAAACCAACTTGTCACGAATCACTATGTCATTATCTTAAACAATGCCACTGCATGATTGATTTCTTCAGTAGGAATACTGATGTATTCACCATATAGAGTTGTTGTTGACTAATCAAATGGATGCAAGAGTATGTGGCAAAGAAAAAAGCTGAGCTTTGGACAACAATCTTGAGGATTGACTATGCTCTTGCCCTTCAACAAGCTTTTTTCTCTGAGGTTCATGTCATCTTGATGAAAAAAAGCTGTCAAAATCTCATGTTGATGCATCTCTGCTTTTTTTTTCTTGCATGTACGATTCTATTTCAACTATTTATTGATGAATTTGCTAACGGACAATGTGTTGGTCAGTAAAGAACAGCTTAAAAGTAATAGTATTTACTGCAAACAATCAATACCAATCTCTTTCTCTTCTCGTGCTAAAATGGGGATTTGGTCTTTTGGTATCATTAAACAAAGAAACAAGATGTACATTGATACGGAACAAGAATAAAGCAAGTTCGTCTATACAAGAAACAAACAAACAACCAATATACTTGCCAATGTAGACATGGATCAGTAATGTGGTCAATCTGATTTATATCACAAAAAAAAAGAGACTGTCTGTCCTACTTTCTCTAATTGTCATAAAAGTGAATACTCTACATACAAAGGTAACAAAGCTGTTCAGTAGACTATGAGATATTCACTGATGCTTGCTTGGATCAATACACCAAAGCATTTTCTTTATTTATGTGACATGCAAAAGAGAAATTGTTTGGAAAAAAGGCATGTATTTTATCATGATTGCTGTCGTGGATTTGTACTGATCAAATTGAACGGACTTTTTTTTTATTTGTTCTTTTCTTAGAGATGCGGTAGGTCATCCATTCAAGAACTAAGAAGATATCTGAGAAGCAGAAAACTAAAGCAATGTTTACACTTTAGACTTTCCAAGTTTATGGGAGTCATACTTTTTTTGAAGATAACTGTGAAAAACAGCATATCGGAGCGGCACGCCCCTTCCCTTTAGACTATTTCATGCATACACTATTTTCGGACATAATTTTTAAACACATTTAAATAGAGCTATCGAATCTCTGGTTTCTATGTCAATTTAATATTGCCTCTGACTAACAAAAGTCAACCCAATGTCCAAGCATAATTTAAGAAATGGAGACTTACAAACGAATGTGTTGCCATCTGACATTTGGTAATTGAGACATGGACATTTTTTAACATTTTGGTTATGGTTGCCATTAGGACCAATTTTTAATGATACATAAAAGGTTCGATGCCAGATCGAAATACACTATAATGATACTGAAAAAAAAAGTGCTGAAGAGCAGCTAAGACTTTTTGTTTGATTTAATCAGCATTGTATGAGCAGACTGTGGTGCAAACTTCTTGATTGCAGCAATAAGTTCTGGGAATCGTAAAGGCTTGGTAACATACTCATCCTAGAGAAAGTTGTTGTAAGTATTCAAGTATTCGAAATTCGGATGGATTATATCAACTTACCATTCCAGATTGTAAACACTTCTCTCTATCGCCAATCATTGCATGTGCAGTAAGTGCGATAATGGGAACATGCGACCCGTTTCTAGTTTTATGCTCGATCTCTCGAATCTTTTGAGTAGCTTCGAAGCCTCCCATGACAGGCATTTGCACGTCCATCAAAATCAAGTCATAACTACTATTTTCAAAGGCCTCTACTGCAAGCTTACCATTAGACACAATTTCGACTTTGTGGCCAAACTTCTCAAGTATGCGCACAGCTAGCTTTTGATTTACAATATTGTCTTCAGCCAAAAGAATATCGAGAGGGAGGGGTATAGACGAGTCACTTGGTAATGACGAATGACTTTCAAGAGCAGGTAAAAGGGTGTATGCAAGATCTGACAGGGTAACGGGTGAATTGATATGACCAGTAATCCCAAGGTCAATACAGAGCTTCATATTGAGACTATGTATTTCAGGAGCAATTAAAATGATAGGTGTGTAGCGCAGATGGACTGCTTCACGAATCTTTTCGGCATATGCAACATTGTCAACAATAACGGTATCAAACAAAGGTGGTTGCTTAGTGTTAGTAGACTGGAATATCGGGAGACTAGACATATTGACAGAATCCGATATGCCAGTGACTCTGAAAGGAGTCAAACCGAGCTCACAAAGCTTAGGTTCAATACCCATTTCATCATTATTTCCATCCAAGAATAAAATGTTGCGGCCTTTGTATCGCTTCATCTTCTCAAAGGCATCATGACGTTCTTTTGGATAGCGCTTGAAGTTCAGTGTAAAATAGAATTGAGAGCCACGACCGTAAATTGATTTGACCCATAAGTCGCCACCCATCAATTGAACCAAATGTTTTGAGATTGAAAGACCTAACCCAGTACCACCGTATTCACGACTATTAATAATAAATAAGAATATTTAACAATGATATCTCAGGTCTTCTTTCTTCTAAATAGACATATATATAAACACTTACGTTGTCGAGCCATCTGCTTGGCAGAAAGTGTCAAAGATAAGGCTAAGCTTGTCTTCCTGAATGCCAATACCTGTGTCCTTGACGCATAGCTCTAAAATGACATTGTTGTCCGAGTCTGATACAACTCTTGTTTCTAAGGATACTTGGCCACGAGTAGTGAACTTGACAGCATTTCCTATCAAGTTTGTTATAACTTGTCTCAAACGAAGAGGATCGCCAATCAAGTGATCTGGAATAGCACTATCGACATTATAAATCAAGTCTAGTTTCTTTTGATTCGCCTTGACAGCTAAAGTCTTGAGCACACTAAAGATAGCAGACCGCAAAGAGAATGGAATAGACTCAATGTTCATTCGACCAGCTTCAATCTTTGAGATATCTAGTATATCATCAATGATACTCAGCAAACTGTTTGCAAGGCTAGACACGATCATCAAGTTTTCTCTCTGTTGACGAGTCAATTCGGTTTCCAGTGTTAGCGAAGTCATACCGATGATACCGTTCATAGGGGTACGGATTTCATGACTCATGTTCGCCAGGAATTCACTCTTGGATCGATTCGCTAATTCAGCAGCTTCTCTGGCCTGTCTGTTCTTTTGAATGGCGTCACGCAATGAGTTGACCATTTGATTGATTTTTGTCTTTAGCGAGTCCATTTCACCAGATGCTTCAACGGTAATCAATCGAGAGAAATCGTTTTCAGTAGCAGCAGCAGAAATTTGTGCAAATGCACGGACTTGAGTTGTCAAATTTGAGGCCATTGTGTTGACATTACTAGTGATATCGCGCCAAAGGCCTTGAATGTCCTCTACTTGAGCTTGGACACCAAGTTTGCCTTCAGTACCGACTTCTTTTGCAACTCTTGTCACTTCAGAAGCGAAAGAGCTTAGTTGGTCAACCATAGTGTTGATTGTATTCTTCAGCTCTGCTATTTCACCATGTACTTCGACCTCAATCTTTTTACTTAGATCTCCTTGAGCAACAGCTTTACATACTGCAGCTATAGAACGCAGTTGATCCGTCAAGTTGCTTGCCATCAGATTGACGTTATCAGTCAGATCCTTCCAGGTACCATCAACACCAATAATAGTTGCCTGACCACCTAGCTTGCCTTCTGTACCAACTTCGCGAGCGACACGAGTTACTTCTGAGGCAAATACTCTTAATTGATCCACCATGCTGTTCACTGTAATCTTGAGCTCGAGTATCTCTCCGCTAGTCTCTACATGGATTTTCTTACTCATGTCACCACTTGCGACAGCTTTTGTAACTTCGGCAATTGATCGTACTTGGGTTGTCAAATTAGCAGCCATTTGGTTCACATTATTTGTCAGTTCGTTCCATGTACCAGCGACGCCTTTAACGACAGCTTGCCCACCTAGTTTGCCTTCTGTGCCGACTTCCTTCGACACTCGAGTGACTTCGGAAGCAAAGACACGGAGCTGATCTACCATGTTGTTCACAATGTTCTTTAGCTCCAAGATCTCGCCGCCTGACTCTACTTCGATCTTCTTTGATAGGTCTCCTAAAGCTACTGCCTTTGTCACTTCAGCAATTGATCGTACTTGGTTGGTAAGGTTTGCGGCCATCTGGTTTACGTTGTCTGTCAGATCCATCCACGTACCATCTACGTTTGGAACTACTGCTTGCCCGCCTAGCTTGCCTTCTGTGCCGACTTCGCGCGCTACACGAGATACTTCTGAGGCGAACACATTGAGTTGGTCTACCATGTTGTTCACAATGTTCTTTAGCTCCAAGATCTCGCCGCCTGACTCCACTTCAATCTTTTTGGACAAATCACCCAAGGCAACAGCTTTAGTTACTTCAGCAATTGATCGTACTTGGTTGGTAAGATTGGCAGCCATTATATTGACATTGTCTGTCAAACTTTCCCAAGTGCCACCTACACCCTTGACGACAGCTTGCCCACCTAGTTTGCCTTCTGTACCAACTTCTTTAGCAACTCGAGTGACTTCGGAAGCAAAGACACGCAACTGATCCACCATATCGTTTACAATATTTTTCAACTCTGCTATTTCACCACCTGATTCTACTTCAATCTTCTTGCTCATATCACCATTGGCAACAGCTTTTGTAACTTCAGCAATGGACCGTACCTGTGTTGTGAGATTAGCAGCCATCATGTTTACATTGTCGGTTAGGTCTTTCCATGTGCCTGCCACTCCCTGTACAACAGCCTGACCACCTAATTTGCCTTCTGTACCGACTTCTTTTGAAACACGGGTGACTTCAGAGGCAAATATACGAAGTTGATCTACCATGTTGTTGACTGTATTCTTAAGCTCAAGAATTTCTCCACCTGACTCGACTTCAATCTTCTTACTCATATCTCCATTGGCAACGGCTTTTGTCACCTCTGCAATTGATCGCACTTGATAGGTCAAGTTGGCAGCCATATGATTTACATTATCCGTAAGCTCATGCCATGTACCACCAACATCTTGAACGACAGCTTGCCCACCTAGTTTGCCTTCTGTGCCGACTTCCTTCGACACTCGAGTGACTTCGGAAGCAAAGACACGGAGCTGATCTACCATGTTGTTCACAATGTTCTTTAGCTCCAAGATCTCGCCGCCTGACTCTACTTCGATCTTCTTTGATAGGTCTCCTAAAGCTACTGCCTTTGTCACTTCAGCAATTGATCGTACTTGGTTGGTAAGGTTTGCGGCCATCTGGTTTACGTTGTCTGTCAGATCCATCCACGTACCATCTACGTTTGGAACTACTGCTTGCCCGCCTAGCTTGCCTTCTGTGCCGACTTCGCGCGCTACACGAGATACTTCTGAGGCGAACACATTGAGTTGGTCTACCATGTTGTTCACTGTATTCTTTAGGTCAAAAATCTCTCCTCGAGTTTCTACATCAATTTTCTTAGACAAATCGCCCTTTGCTACAGCTGTTGTAACCTCAGCAATGGATCGTACTTGGGTTGTCAGGTTAGCGGCCATCAAGTTTACATTATCTGTCAAGTCTTTCCATGTGCCTCCAACATCTTTGACAACAGCTTGTCCTCCTAATTTGCCCTCAACACCAACTTCTAATGAAACTCTAGTTACTTCAGCTGAAAAATTGTTAAGTTGATCAACCTAGTATGAGAACATAAATAAGCTGCTAGATGATGATATAAAATAGACAAAGTACTACCATAGTATTCATAGTATTAATCAGATCAAGCACTTCTCCTTGTGCATCGGCCGTAACCTTTTTTGTTAAGTCACCCTCGGCAACAGCTTTAGCTACTGCAGCAATATCTCGAACTTGACCAGCAATTTTCTCAGACATCATATTGACATGATTTGTCAGATCTTTCCAAGTACCGCCGACATCCTTAACAACAGCTTGACTGCCCAAAAGACCATCAACGCCCACTTCTAGAGATACACGTGTCACCTCACCAGCAAATATACACAGCTGTTTTTTTGCATTAGCCTGGCTTTTCTTCTTTATTAAAAAAAAGTTATGTCTTTGAGAACATTACCTGATCTACCATGGTATTGATTGTGTTTTTCAAGTCAAGCATTTCACCTTTGACTTCAACCTTCACTTTCTTTGTCAAATCGCCACGAGCTACAGCTTTCGATACGTGCGCAATATCTCGTACTTGATTGGTAAGATTGATAGCCATTATGTTTACATTGTCTGTCAGCTCTTTCCATATGCCATCTACGCCAGCTACTTTAGCTTGTACACCTAATTTGCCTTCTGTGCCAACTTCGTGAGCCACGCGAGTGACTTCTGAAGCAAACAAATTCAGATGATTGACTTGATGGTCAAGAAGAAAGTATATATTTAGCTATACTAAAAAGAAAGAAGCGTTTACTCATACACGATTTACCCATTGTATTGAACGTATTCTTCAAGACAAGCGTTTCGCCTTTGCCAGGCACAGTCATGGTCTTACTTAGGTCACCTCTAGCAATTGCAGTTGAAACATCAGCAATGTCCCTTACTTGCTCAGAATGATTTTGAGTCATGCTATTCAAATGTAATACGAATTCTCTCCAGATGCCTTTCATGGAGTCTTCAACCTCTACTTGTACTCCTAATTTGCCTTCCACAGCTATTTCATGTGAGACTTTTAGTACACGTTTGGTGATATTCTGTAATTGATCTGCCATCAAATTAATGGCGTCTTTTAAATCATTATGCATTTCGTGCTGACAATGAATTCGCTGATCCAATTTGCCATTGTATATAGCTGAAACAACTTGAACTGCTTGATTTACGCAATTTTGACAACTCTCCAAAGGTTTTAGATCCTGACCCTCTACAAAAAGAAAGACAGTGAGTAAAACAAGAGATCAGTTGGCTATCAGATGATTTGAAGTCGACTTGATGTACCTGTAGCAGCAGGCGCAAGTTGTAATTTATCTAGCATAGGTGAAGTTTGAATCGAACAGATATCATCCTCTGGGGTTCCTTTGTATGGATCTACAGATACGTTTTCTTCAACCTCATCAAGGCTGTTATGACAACTAGTATTTGGCTGAGTTAACAAGTGGTGTTGCTGCTTTATTGCTATTCGAAAGCGCTTGTTTTCTGTTTCTAACTTTAGCTGTCGTTGCGCTATACTTTTGAGAGTTTTGTGTATTAATTGTAGAGTATCCTGATGGCTTGCTTCTTCTTCCTCTGAGTCTGTATTACTTTCTTCAGGAATTTCTGTGCGAGGTGGTAACAAGCTTGATATGCAATACTCTGTATCGCCTTTATCAAGACGCAAGACCATGTCTCTTATTGGAGCTAGTAGTTCTGTCATGTCTAAAGAGTTGATTTGTTTGGTACGCAATGTGGGTGAGGATGAGATACACAATTTTTTACTTTTTGAAGAGTCACCAGTTGTAGAACGTTTCATAACTTGATTTTCTTTATCTGTTAAATTAGAAAAAGCCGAATTTTTTTCACTGTTTTCCTTTGCCTTTTGGCTTTCGCTTGTTCTATTGGCTTTTTTGTACGCACACTTTCTTGGAGATCTTTTTATTTGCCTGTGTTCAGCACTCTCTTCGCGTATTTATTCTCAGGCTTTTTTTTATGAGGGTATATGTATCGTATATACAAGCAGAAATAAAACAAAAGAAAAAGAATAAAGGAACAAAAGAAAAATAGGAATTTAGAAGGTTGTGGATATGAGGGTTTTTTTTTCTGGTCGTGTGTAACTGACTCCTCTATCATTCACAAATTGGGCAATTTGCAAGGTTACACTGCATTTAATTGGTAGGAAGAATAACACACGGTTAAAATGATGATGCCATACATCATTTCCTGAAATAGACTGCACACTGAGAGAAACAGGTTGGATCAACAAAATAATAGCATCATACACTTGAGCTTGTATGCCTTGAGAAAACCAGCTATATAGTTGGGTAATATCAGAGAGACTTAATGTATGCTTTCTATTGCCTTATTGTTAATTTAGCCTCTCAGTGTGTCTATTCAGAAGAATATTTGCAATATTGTCAATACTATGACCCAAAGCTACAAACATATGTTTAAGTATAAAGTGAATGAAATCAAACAAAATAGTCGTTACAGTATGAACTGTTGCAGGCTGTTGACTTCCCACAACGTTCAGTATGCAAAGGGAAGAAATGAGGCACTATAAATTTGGATTCAAGTAAGGGTATGCCAGATTTTGTTTGGCGCTAAACCACAAGTGAAATCAGGTATATTCCTAAGAAGAGAGAGAAAGAGAAGTACATAAAATATTATTGGGTCATGTAATACAATAAGACGCTTTGTGCATTAATTGATGCAAGCTTTCTGATGATACAAGTATAAAGAGTTTGCACAAGAAGAAATAAAGCGATGCAAAAACGTTGTTTTCTTGCCTTTAAATGCTCCTCTCATTGACAACAAAGTCGCGGTCAACAAAAGCGGCGCGTACACAGAGGAAAAAGGTACAGATAGAAGGCAAGTTTGTTTGGGTACAATCGGTGGGTACAGCTATTGGATACAGTCTTTGAAGCGTGTAAGAAGCAGTACAACAAAGAGAGTGTATGTTGGCAGCTCAAGCTCATTCTCATTTTGCACAGCGAAGCTCATCTTTCATCCAAATCGCTAGCAGAACACTATACACAAGAATGCATACAAGTATTTACCTTGAGTAAATATTTAACCTCATGCAATCGTATGCATTAACCCTAAGCACAAAAGTAGTTTGACATATCCTTATCTGGGGGGAGATGATGTTACACTGAATTAACAATTCTTACAATTCAGGCTCAAGCTGGTTGAGTTCTAGAATCAAACCCACCAACCTTGAAAATGGTAAAGCTGAATTATCACAATTTAGTCATACTCATAGTCATTGCAAGTGATAGAAGATACTCCTCATTATAAATCAAACTTCATAACAGCACAAGGCGACCTAATAAATGTTCATTTAAGGGGGAAAACTAGCCCTGCAGTTACTCTTATCAGAAGGGATTATCACTTACATTACGCAAGGTGCTATCCCAGTAGGCTTTGCAGCTTCTGCTTATGTCACTTTAGGATTTCTGACAAGTAAAAGGCACTCTAGATAAACCTAAACCGGTTTTGCTTTTTCTGGGTAAATCATCAATGATGTGTGGAAAACTCTTTCCCTTTCGCTTTGAATTGAAAAGTCCCTATGTCATAATTAACGACGCAGTAGTTCAAGTTAGTAGTGAATGGAAGGGTAATAGTTGTGAAAGTGCATTTCTCTGTTTTCTATCACTTTTAGGCTAATTGAGTGGTTCGGGTTTAATTTGGTTGTCAAAAATAAAGTTAAGCGTATTCTCTTTATGGCTGTTGATGATTCGGTTAAGATTTGTAAGCCTCTCCCTTATATGCACATGGAGACATCAACTCAGTGCTTTTACAATCATCTTGAGACAGTGTACCTACTTGGCAAGACATTAAGGGTTGCTATTTGTTTCGATTAATAAGCTGCTTTGTATGGGAATACAGTGTTCCGCTTTAAGAAAGTGAAAAGGAAATTTTATTAACCGCCTTTCTTTTTTTATTATACTTTAGTGTTGGCATGGCTAAGTCTATTCGTTTAGATGATTAGGTAATCCATGCTTTCTTTTTTTGTAAGCCGATATATCTTGATCAATATAATGCGATTTTATTTTTATACTACAGAACTTTCAAATCTCAAGTTAATACACCATATAACGATTTTCGGATACTAAATTGTTTAAAGTCGACAATTGCATGGTTGTACAAGACAAAGAATTAGATTTTGGGATTTATTTCATGCAAAAAGGGAAGGAAAGAGTTCTGTAGCAAACTGTGTGTAAATATAGTAAAGTATACAATCATCTCAATAGTTCCTGTAAGCTACAAAGCAATCAACTAAGGAAGACTATCATGAAAAGAGTAACAGCTGATAGAATATGGTAGAAGAATCTTGTTCAACAACATTTAATTACAGTTACATTCAGCCCTAAAGTACAACATTTCCTGAAATGGACTGTACACTGAGAGAAACAGGTTGCAGACAAAAAGAGCCCAGGCTGAATCAAATAACAATACTAGCATCACACACTTGAACATAAGTTCTTGTATATCATTAGAAAATTAGTTATACTGCTGTTCAAACCTAGGAGGGTTCTTTATATTTAAGCATATGCTTGCAACTTTGAATCAGAGCAATTGATCTCTTTTCTTTCTCTCTTTTGCTGAGTATTTGTTTATCTTGCAATGTGGGTAGCCAAAGAAAAAGATGTCCAGTCCTTGCCCTTGAGACTGAGATTGTTTTTAAACTCGGAGAGAGCAGCCAAACAGATCGCAATCGCTACTTTTAGGCAATTTATGAGCTGCCAAAGTCTGATAGCTTTACTATCCTCTAAAATGCCAATGAATTGCCTTTGCATAAATATCACATGCAACCAATGCTTTATGTAAAGATAAGTGTCTTTGGAAAGCTTTTCTTCGTTTTTCTTTTTAAATAATGACAGTTTTAGGCTTTTGCTGCTGAGATTGTAGAGGAGCCTGATGTTGTCTTTTTGCCGTTTCGCGGCCCCTTTTTTTTTTGGCTTTGTCTTGCTGCATATTTTCTTTTCTGTTTAATTTTGTTACATTTCATCGCTTTTCTATCATCATCGAAAGGACATGCTCAATAAGAAGATGAAGAAGGAAGACCTCTTAGAGTGTTGAAAATAAGTCAAAGCGTTCCCTGTTTGAAATAAAATTTGCTGGAATGGCTAGTCTTTGGAATTAAAAAAAAGGGATATTTATTGTGATTTTACAAAAGAAAAAGAATCATCGTTTCTCTTTAACGAGGAACTTTAAAAATACAAAAGACATTGACATTGTAACTATTACAAAGCAGACCAAACGGACAACGTCTGACCAGAAAGCCTGTCCATTGAATCCAAATCGAGCTAAAATAATAGGTCCAGGAATTTGAATATCGGCAATGGATTTGTCTCTTAGTGTAATGTCTTTGAGTTCATTTACAATCAATGCTTCAAAACCATAATTAAAAAAGCTGAGATGCTGCAGCCAGCTAAAGAAGAAGAAGAAAAAAAAAGAAAAGACATTAGATGAGCTCATGCTTTTCTTCAAATTGATTTTCATTACTTTACCTTAACATGGGAGGAATATGGTCTATCAAGGAAAAAGAAGGATGGTAATCATCAAATTTATGAGTTATGCCAACAACGCTTTCAATCTAGTAGTTAACAACTTACCTTTGTTTAGCAAAAATCCTCCAAACAACATAGAAAACAAAATAACCAAATTAGCAAGTAAATTAGCTACAGAGATATTCTTGAAAGCAGTTGCAAAGCACAAACACAGGCCAGCTGCTGACAAATTAAACAGGACAAGAACTAAAAGAAATTTAGCAAACACCGAGAAAGCAGCGTTCAGACCAATCATGTAATAACTTATAGATCCCATTAACAAAGGTGGCAAGACACGCAAAGGAACAATATCAAACAGGACTTTAGCTACAAAATAGGCACTAGGACTATAGTAGCCATTTTCCCTTTCTCTCATAAACAGTACGCGCTCTTTGTTGAACATGTCCAAGGCACTTGTGGAAGCAAAACTCAATAATGCGCACATGAAGAACAAAACTCCTAATCGATTTTGTACGCCTGAAAGATCAACGTCCACTTGCCAAAAGAGACATCCTAACAAGATGGCCAGAGTGATTGCAAACACAAAATGAGCAAAAAACAAAAGCGGGTTTCTGTATAGATTGATGAACGTGCGGGAGGAAAGAAGTGCCTATATGATTTTTTCTCTTTGATCAGAAAAAAGAAAACAATAAAGTACTCATGTTCTATAAGAAAGATTGGCTTACTGTTTCATGATAAAATTGAAAAACTGAAAATTCACTTGTATGTTGTCCTGGAGTATCCACCCAAACATTGTACGAATCCGTTTCCGTGTTATTTGATTGATCGACTCGAGCTTTTATGGTATCGAATAGTTCTGATGATTGAAAGGAATCCAGTAAATAATGGGCATGATTCGATTCATTCAGTAAACTGAACTCTTCTTGATGCTGTCGGTCTTGTAAATCTAACGATGGTCGAATCTCTTCTAATGGTTCTGCTTCCATATCGTTCTGATTTTGATAGAATGAAATTGGTGTTGTAGGTCTGTTTGTACTTTCTGTTGGTTTTTTTATAGTTAGATCAACTTTGAACAAAAAAAAAAGGAGGGTTACGAATTAGTAAGGTACTTCTAGTGCTTTTTTTTTTCTTCATTCTTTACTTAGATAATCTGCAATGTTGTAATCTGATGGAATAGTAAATCCAAGATTGCTGAAATAAGCAGAACAAGATTTGACAGGGCCAAAATAAATCTATTCATTGCAAACTCTTTAGCTCTTTATGTCATTTCTAGTATCCGTTTTTTTTTCTCCTTCCTCAGTTACCTGTCGACCATTGGCTAGTAACATGAGAGAATCAAACATTTTAAAAATATTTGATCTAGGCTATGATAACAGGATCTCTATCTTAGTTTCGTATCTCTAGATTAAGAAAATCAGTCTATCTTACTTGATGAATGGTCACTACAATTGTTCTCCTTCCATCTCTGGCAAGCTTTCTTAAGCACTCCATAACAACACCTGCATTGAAAGCGTCCAGGCCGCTTGTGGGCTCATCCAAAAACAACAGACTAGGGCTAGTCACTAATTCCTTTCCAATACTCACTCTTCGTTTTTCACCGCCACTGATACCTCGCTGTCCAGGCATGCCTACTAAGCTGTCTGCAATCTTTGCTATTCCCAACTCCTGCATGACATCTTCTACACGCTTCTGTTTTGCTTTCAAGGGCATTTTTCGAGGCAATCTCATGAGTGCAGCATACGTCAGAGTTTCTCGCACAGTCAATGTGCCCATGAGACTATCGTCTTGATCTACGAATCCGGCAAGTTTCTTGAACTGTCTCTTTGTAGGCTGTGCATTGTTGATCCACATGTTGCCACTGATGATGCCTCGTTTATGCTTCCGTGAAAGTATATCCAGTAAGCTTGATTTACCTGCCCCTGATGGACCCATCACAGCCATCATCTGTCCCGGTTCAAGATATCCATGAATATCAGACAAGACTTGCTTACCATTTACGTTGTAACTGATATCTGAAAATGTTAAAGACACCTGTGCTGATTGTGTGCTGTCCAAGAAATGATTTTCATCGTCTTCATCAAGTTCAATTCGAGTACTAAACATCCTTTTTTGACGAATGGCTGTCAATCGAGTGATACCGAATAGCAAGAGACAAGCAATGAAAATAGCAAAAATAATCATCAATTCTGTATAACTTGAAAACTCTCTATTCTGAATGATCCGATTTAATAATGTCATGAAAACCAGAAATGAACTTGTACTTACAATTGGGCCAACATCCATAAAATCTTGTTGATTTGCACATTCTCCAACATCACAATCAAGTTGAATGTTGTCGGGAAAGACGCTTACCAAGGTTGAATATTCTAATAGGCATAGACAAAATTAAATTCTATGGATTGAAAACAGGATACCTAGCAAGGAACAAAACGAAAAAAAGAAGAGCACCAACATACCATTATACCAGCAATCCTTTCCGTTTTTACAAAACCATTCGGATGGGCCTTTTACATTCTTCACTAACTGAGACATGTCTTGTTTTGCCCAATTGAGTTTGGTTCATGATGTACATTGTGTCTTATTAACACAAACATATCATAATCTTACCTACTTCTCGTCCACACATAAAGGCATCCTTCATACACCCACATGTTGCTTTAGCACAACGACCTTGTACATCATCATTATCAGATGCTAATGTTAAAAAGAAGGAGAGGAGTGAGTGATCTGCTTCTTCAACAAAGCTGATCCTGTCATTTTTCTTTTACTTGTCTGAGAACATTCACTCAATTCACAATAGAATTGTTCTTCATCGTCTTTCCAAAACTGAAAGACGCATTCATCCTTTTGCCATTCACAAGATAAAGATACATGTGTGTTGTCTATCCAAGGTATATCTATTTTAAGAGAGAGGTAAGGTCAAAGTCATAAACCTAGAAGAGGCGTATGATTACTTGTTGTAGCGCACCATGCATGCATCGACTTTAATCCAATTGCGTTCTTCAGACATGTTGCGTCTTCTCCTTTGACAGCCTTACAGGCATTGTCTTGTTGACAAACATTACAATTTATTCCTCCCCAGCTTTTCAAGAAAAAAACGATTAAGTCATGTCCTACATAGAAACAAACACAGAAAAAGAAATTTGTACCCAGGATCACATTTGCATTGTTCGCCTTGTTTTCTCGGTTGCCTATTATCCTCATAAAGTGATCCGCAAAGAGGTTGTGTACAATCCAATCCACCTAAAAGAAAATTCAGTCTTTATCTTGATACCATTTTCTATCGAATTTCCTTACCCCAACCAGCAGGACAGACACAAGCACCACTCACGTCACAGCGACCACCATTAGCACATGTATCTGTTGAGAGCTGACAGTTGAAACATACAGGGCATTCTGGACATTCTTGTCGCTTTCTGACTCTGTATGGAAACAGAATCGTATTGTTTTTCATTTGTTCCCAACGAAAAAGAAATAGAAAAAGAAAGAAAAGAAAAAAGAGGCAGAAAAATGCAAAAATGCATACAGATTTTCAGGTTGAAAGTTTTTAAAACTCAATCTAATCCAATAGGAAACTAAAATCAAGAGCTACAATTACTGTAAAAGGAAATGACTTTGCTGGAGGCCATGTTCTCTTCATCCGAGACAAAAAAAAAAGCTACAATCCTCGGACGACATTCATGATTTAAACTTGATTGAATAGCTCTTATTTTCTTTAAGCTCGGATGAGTAAGAGGCTATAGTATCGAAAGATATCAATAAGAAGCATAAAGTATAGGAACAATAGCACCAATCCTATAGAACAAGCTAAAGAAATTTGCTATCATTCTTTTCTTTATTTCTGCCAAATATGTTTTTCTCTTTTATGCTCCAAATCAACATTAGCTCGTATCCTCCAATATTTTCCAGAAATAGTGTATCTAACACAGACCTTTCCGATATCTTTTTTCTAAAGAAACATTGAATTGATGACCTACCTTTGATTCAAACATTTTGATTAAAAAAGAAAGAAAAAGCAATAGAATCATAGAGAGAGACTCCCCTTTTTTTTCCTTCTTTCCTTGACAACACTTTCACATGCAAAAGAAAATTGGGGGGGGGGTTAAGTCACAAAGTAAAGGAAAGAGGAGGGACCAAACATTGGGGGAGAATCTATGCCCAAATGTTGTCCAAGAACATATTCTTTTTTTTTTTTTCTTATCTCGGTCCAATCTTTTTTTAAATACCCTTTCTTTCTTTTTGTAAAGATAGTCAATTGAAGTGATGGGTATTCAACAGAGAAATATGACAAAACCAAAAGACAGAGATACTTTGTTGCCAAAGAAGAGTCAAAAGCAGATCCTCTCATGGCATGAGATTCCAAGTTGGATGCAAGACAATGTGTTTATTACTGACGGCTATCGAAGACAAACCAACAGTTATGTAGACTGCTTGAAAAGTCTTTTTTATCTTCATAATGAAAGTGGTAAAGAAGTAATCAATTTTCTCTCTTTTCTTTTTGTCGACTTATCTCATTTGCTTTTTTTAAAAAAAAGTCAATATTTGGAGTCACTTGTTAGCATTTATCTTATTTATTGGCTTTGCTTTTCAATTTGTCTGGACACAACCTTATGTTGAGACATTGACAGCATTTGATTATACCTATTTCTTTATCTTTATTCTTGGTGCTTGTGCTTGCTTAGGATTATCTGCCAGTTTTCATTGTTTTTCATGTCATTCAGAGCCAGTAGCAGCCACATGGAATCGTTGTGATTATGCAGGCATTACCTGTCTTATTGTGTAAAGTAGTTTGGAGTGTAAAAAAAAAAGAGAGCTCTCTCATTCATTCATTTTATCTTAGTGGATCCTTTTTCCCTGTTGTTTATTATGGTTTTCATTGCCATCATCTCTTTCAAGGTGAGCGAAAGAAAAGACAATTGAATGATGCCATTATTGATCTTTTTTTGTTGTTGTTATGATATTAGTCATTTATTTGACTACTATTGTCATTTTAGGGTCAATCACAGTAAAGTTTTATCAAGAGAGAGAGAGGAGATAGTTTGACATGCTGACTCTATGAATTTATGATTAGGCCGCCATCACTTTAATGAAGCATTTTCGGACTCCTGCTTATCGATGGGTTCGTGCCTGTTTATTCATGGCACTCGGATTGTTTGGTCTGATTCCTACTCTACATGGTATCTGGGTTTACGGTGTAATTAGACAAACCAAGAAGAATCATTTTGACAAAAACTAATGAATTTCATTAGTTGAATAACTCTTTCAAGACAGTATCACTTGGGCATATGATCTTGATGGCCTGTACTTATATCGCAGGTGCTGTTATCTATGGCTGCCGTTTTCCTGAAAGAACCATGCCAGGAAAATTCAACTACTTTGTAAGTCTACAGAAAGAACATGTCTATTTGTTTATATGGCTCATGTTCTCTTTGTCTATATAGGGTTCTTCTCATCAAATATTTCATGTGTGTGTGGTGATAGCTGTCATTTCTCATTATTTAGGTGTTTTAAGCGCCATGTCATTTTGGCATGATGCTTCAAATGAAGAATTCTGCAATACTATGTTTTTTTAGATTGTTTTATTTCTTTATAGATAATCCTCTTCTTGGATAATATTATTAAATAGAAAAGAATAAAGGAATGAGAGGATAAAAAGATCACTCTGATAGTCAACTTCTCTCTCTTTTGTTGCTGACTGAATATTAAAACCATTTTTCATGCCAATTTCAATGACCGAATAAAAAATCAGACCATTTGACATTTTACGGTGGTCTACACCGATTGAATAACAAATAAATAGATTTCTATCATTTGGTAACCCTTCCTTCTTCTTCTTCTTTTTGTTTTTTTTTTACCTTATAGACTGAAAAAAAAATGAACACGACTATAGAAGAAAATCAGTTTAATTGGTTAGAAACAAAGTGGGAGGATCTCTATAGGGATCGTAATGCACTACTAGTAACAGGACTTCTTGCGTTCACTATGCATGAAATTATCTATTTTGGTCGTTTCATTCCTTTCCTCATCTGTGACTATATACCTTATTTCAAGCAATACAAGATACAGCCTGACAAACAAAACAAGCCTGAAGATGTCTGGAAATGTACCAAATTGGTATTATATCAACATTTCTTTTATGAAGGCCCTCTTATCTTTTTGTTTCATCCTATGGCTACCTTACTTGGTATGAACATCAGTGCTCCCTTTCCTGAATGGTAGGCTCCCTTTAAAATCAAGAAAGACACAGTGACTAATCGACAATGTATATAGGAAATACATTGCTATTCAAATTGCTATATTTTTTGTATTTGAAGATGCTTATCACTACGCTGTTCATCGATTGATGCATTGGCCCCCACTTTATAAAAAGATACACAAAGTACATCACGAATATGCTGCACCCTTTGGTATTGCTGCTGAATATGCTCACCCTCTGGAAACATCCATTTTGGGGTTAGGTACCATTGGCGGACCTCTTTTGTACCATACGATCGAAACATTCTATCTGCATCAGGGTAGAAACTGGCAATTGCATCTCTTTACCATGCTTGCCTGGATTGTCTGTCGTCTCTTTCAAGCGATTGATTGTCATTCTGGATACGATTTCCCTTGGTCTCTCCGACATTTTATTCCTTTCTGGGCTGGTGCTGATCATCATGACTATCATCATATGGCATTTGTTGGTAATTATGCCTCTTCTTTTCGATGGTGGGATTACTTGTTGGGTACTGATGTCAAATACCGTGCTTATCGAAAGAGACAAGCTGAGATGAAGCATAAGCTTAAAAGCCATTAGTAAACACTCCTTTCTCTCTCTCTCTCTCTCTTTCAATCCAATCAACATATATACACATATAGAATAATGATCATAATAATAATAAAGAAATGTACAAATATATTTGTTTACTTGAGGGGAACAAACTTGGAAGAGTGAGTGGCACCAATACCGGGACGACCGTGCTTGACAGGCTTGTAGGTAATGGAGAATTCACCAAGGTAGTGACCAGTCATTTCAGGCTTAATTTCAACTTGGTTGAAGGTCTTACCGTTGTAGATACCAATAACGGAACCAATCATTTCGGGGACAATGATCATGTTACGGAGGTGAGTCTTGACAACTTCGGGCTTTTCACCAGAAGGAGCGTTCTTCTTGGCAGCACGGAGCTTCTTGATGAGACCCATAGGCTTACGCTTAAGACCGCGTTGGAATCTTCTGCGGGCACGACAGTGAACGAGGTCCATGAATTGCTCAGAGGACAAGTCCAAGAGTTGTTCGAGGTCGATACCACGGTAAGTGAACTTACGGAAGGTTCTCTTTCTGGGAGTTTGCTCGTCAGCCTATGATATAAAGAGAGAACCTTATTAATTTTCACACCCTCTCACACTCATTTGTTTGGAAGCTTATAGAGAAGACAGAGCAGAAACAATAGAAGAAATATAGACAGTGGTGTAAAGAACGTTTGGTCATCACTTGATTCCAATAGATCAAATATCGAGCTAAGCTTTTATGGAATCCATCCTCTTGCTTATTTCTCTGTCTCTCTTCATCCGTTTCTTATAATAACAATCGAGGGGTAGATGATAATTACCATGATGGGAAAAAAAGGAAGGTTTATTTAGAATGGATTGTTCATGAAAGAATATGTCCGTGCGTGTGTGCGTGTGTTTCTTGAATCTCTTTAGAACGCTTTGCACCCCACATCAACCATCTCTTAAAGAAACGCACCACTGCTACTACCCCCCTCTCTCTGTCTCTCTCTCACACTTTCTTACTCCAATCTTAGTAGTTATCCGGACCGGAACAAGCTATCGGAGTATGAATATGCTTGAAGCCTCTTTTTGTAAAGATTTTTTCTTACTTTTTTTACTTTTTTTTTTTTTTTTTGTTAGTAACGGCCCCTCAATTAACACATATACACCTTTCTAAATAAAAGATGAGACCCATTTTGCTTCAAGGTCATACTCGATCTTTGACCCAGATCAAATACAACAGAGAAGGTGACTTGATTTTTTCTGTCTCCAAAGACAAAGAAGCCAACGTGTGGTACTCTCATAACGGTGAACGTCTCGGTACTTATGCAGGTCACCTTGGTGCCATCTGGACTATTGATGTGAACGGTAACAAATTGAATATGCATCTCTTACATTACCATGATAGGCTAATAACAACTATTGTCCTATTTAGCCAACTCTACCTTGCTTGTTACTGGTTCTGCCGACAACTCTTGTAAGCTTTGGGAAGTACAGACCGGTCGTTGTTTAAAGACTTGGGAATTCAAAACAGCTGTCAAGCGCGTTGAATTCAGTGAGGATAGCTCTATGGTCTTGTGTGTTACAGAAGAACGTATGGGTTTCTCTGGTACTGTCACTGTCTACCCTGTGAACAGTGATATCAATGGCACTCGTAAGTTATGATTGCTTCGTTTTTGAAAAGAAGAAATAGACACTAATGTTAGGAGCGGATCTATAGAATCAGACACACCTTTGGCTACTATCATTAATAAGGGTGGTAAGAAGGCAGTGGTAGCCGGTTGGACTTGTTTAGACAAGTATATCATCACTGGTCATGAAGATGGTACTGTATGTCAATGGAATTGGAAAACAAACGAAAAGATCAACTCCATCAGCCCTCATGAAGGCGTCTTATCCGATCTTCAATTCAGCCCTGATCGTACTTATTTCATTACTGCCTCTAAAGATAAGAGTGCCAAGATTATTGATTCATTCACATTGGATGTAAAGAAGACATATGTTGCTGACACACCTCTCAACTCAGCTGCCCTTACACCCAAGATTCAAGAATTTGTTATTTTAGGTGGTGGTCAAGATGCCATGAATGTCACAACTACCTCTGCCAGACAAGGTAAATTCGAAAGCAGATTCTATCACAAGATTCTAGAGGAAGAAGTGGGTCGTGTCAGAGGTCATTTCGGTCCTATCAACACGATTGCTGTTCATCCTGATGGTACAAGTTATTCAAGTGGTGGTGAAGATGGTTATGTTCGTGTTCATCATTTCGATCCTGAATACTTTACATTTAAGCTTGAAATTTAGATTTTTTTTTGAAATAATAATAATAAGCAGGCCAAAAAAAAAAAAAGACATTTTTATTGCGATGGTGGTAATGAATGCATTTTTTGTCGATTGAGTTGATCGATTACAGCGCGTGTTAGGGATGAATTGGCTCTACCATGAGCCTTTAATTGTGTAGGTTCATTATTATAAGCATGAATCTGCGTTGTATAGGCCGTTTCTTCTTGTTCTTTTGGCCGGGTGATATACGTGATGGGTGGAGGAGGTGGAAAGGCTCGGTTGGGTTGATTGAGATGAACCGCTGCCCATTTAGGATGCTGCCGTTCAATATCCATTAGTGTGTTCTCTAATATCTGAATACGTTCATGCACTGTAAAGGGTGGTTCAGCAGCTGTGTCTATCTTGACATGCAAATGATCTTGGAGGTTCTGAAGTCGTTCATTCATATCCGCTTCACTCAATTGATCTGTGACCATGGTTTGCTTGGTAGACTGTAGAGAACGAGCCAACGGGCCGTCTTCGTTATTCACGACATCAAACTTCATCTGTATGTTTCGGTTGATCTCTCTGGCATCCGTTCTCGCACACGTCACGTCATCCGCTGAAGGATCATGTCGACTCAGGAATTCGGTACGGTTGCTTTCGTCTAGTTCGTTTCTTTTGGCCTGAATAAATTGGTTGATCCGTTGTTCTACTTCGCTTGAGGTAGCTCGGATCTGTACTTGTTCACTATGAAGTCGTTTGATGCGTTCATTCTCTTCTTCTTCTTGTGACTTGGGTCGTTTTTTGGGCACCAGGAGATCGCTAGAGTGTGCCTCAGGTTGATCGATCAGTTGTTCTTTTGCTTCCAAGTGATGTTCGAGTGACTGCAATAGTTGTTCTACCAATGACTCAAGAGCCATAGGTAGTCTCTCAAGCTGTTCGCGGGACAACACAACCAATTCAGACTCAAGGCATTCTGCTGTCTCTATCAGACCTATTTTCTTGAAGAAATCTGAAAGTTTATTGTTCCATGGTGTATGTGTTGACATTCTATAAAGAAAAATAGATTTATAATAAACAGTGATAAAAAAGACGCACTGTGACTGTGTGCGTTCAACATGAAAGTAGATTGTCTTTTTCTTTTCTCTCGTTTTTTCTAAATAATAATAAAAAGACGCGTCATCTATGGATAAATATCAAGGCGTATTTGTCAAGATTATACTGCATAATCAAGACATTATGAAAGGCTATATCAACGGGAAAGATGCTCAAGGTCATCTCTTATTAAAAGATGGCAAGTAAGAAAGAGAAATACAGTCTGGTTTATGCATGACTCATGTCTTCTATAGCCATCATACAGCAGCACCAACTACCAGATAAATATGAGCCTATTTTATCAGTCAATACAACTCATATTAAAGACCTAGAAGTGCTTGAGATGAACAGTGAGGCAACACATACACCTCCACAGCCTAATCTACAACAACTGCACTTTCGACAATTTCAACAACATCAACAGATGCAGTTTCATCACTTTCAACAACAACAACAAATGCAACAGCTGCAACCATCATTACACCAACTGCAAACACAACTACATTCACCATCACAACCGCAACCACAACCACAACCACCACCTCAACCACCACAACCACCTCAACCTCAACCACCACAACCACCACAACCACCACAACAATTACCCCTTGATCCTGCCATCGTCTTTCAACATACCAACAAGGTCAATGTGATGGATCCAGTCATGTCACACCATCATGCTTCTCCTAATCTTAAGCCTCTGGACATTACTTCCATCTTCCAGACCTCTAGCTCTTTACCCTTTCAAGATCCAGCCATTGTTAGCGTATGTAATAAAACCATTAAATAGAGTAAGTCTCTAACCTTTGCTTTAGTTTACACAGCAGCAACAACCGGAACAACAAAAACAGCCTCAACAGCCTCAACAACTTCAACAACTTCAACAACAGCCTCAACAACAACAAAAACAACAAAAACAGCAACAACAAAATCCTCAGCAAAAACCTCAGCAAAAACAACCGGAACCACACCACCAACAAACAGAACCTCCTAAAAAACCGCTCTTTGGTGGTCAAAAAAAGAACCGGCATGTAAAAGAAACAGTTGTATTTGAAGATTATGCAGACTTTGAACAGGGGAAACATAAAAAGATGGACAAGAAACCTAACAAAAAATCAACACCACCTCAACAACCACCTCAACAGCAACAGCAACAACAGCAACAACAGCAACAACAACAACAACAACAACAACAACAACAACAACAACAACAACAACAACAACAACAGCAACAACAACAGCAACAACGAAAACAAAGACAACAATCAATTCCTAGTGTACTCATTCCTCCTCATGTCAAACGTACTTCCATCACACCCCCACCACTTACACCCCCTACACTACCTGTTCGTATTTTGACTGTATCCGGAGGTGAGCCTGTTCCGACCGTGAATTCGAGCCAAATGGAGATTGTACGCTCTGTAGCAGCTGAACTAGGCTTATCGCGTACTCAGTTAGTAGAGGATGGTGCTTTTGGCATTAGCATGATGGCCCTGAAGGCCATTGGTGGTCACCATCGTATTCAACCTGATAATCACAATGCAGCTCCTGTCATTGTCATCTTGGCAGGACCTACCTCCATTGGTGAATTTGGTATTGCTGCTGCACGTCACTTGGCCAACCGTGGCTGCCAAGTCATCATTAGTATGGCTGAGGATATCTATTGTGGTGCTACTGTACATCAATACAAAGAATTGGCTAAATTCTCTGGTGCACGTATTGTGTATTCTTTAGAAGGTGAGGAAAATTTGAAAGATTTTTAGAAAAAACAAGATAAATTAACTTGTATACATGTAGAATTGCCTGATCCATATACAACACCTGTAGACTTAATTATGGACACTTTGTTAGGTGCAGACATGTTAAAAATCACACCTGCCATCAAGAATCAAATTCACTGGGCCAATAGTAATAAGGCACCTATACTCAGTATTGAATTTCCTAGTGGCTCAAACCCAAATGATGGGAAGGCTATAGATCTTCATATTCTTCCTCGCTGGACACTTTGTCTTAGTGCACCTTTCACAGGCTGTACCTCTCGTAGCGTGACAGGTGAGCTTTTTGTAGCTGATACAGGTCTTCCTTTTCATTGCTTTGAAAAGGTAATCCCAAATTTCCATATTCCTTGGGGAAATGAATTTGTATTGCCATTAGAATATGCTTCTCCTTGAAAGAAATTTATTAATAAAACCATCCTTCTTCTGAAAATTCACGCGTCACAGCTAATAGATAGAGTTGTGTGGTCTCTAAAGAATGTCTTTTGCGTATAGGTCTTGAGAGATCTTCTTCTATTTCTTCTTCTGTTTCTTCTTCTTCGGTTATCTCCTGTATGGAGAATGGCTGAGCATGTAAACGAAGACGTACATTCTATAGTGTTCAGTTTAGTAAGCAGCCGAAAGTATGTCCAAGCATAAGTAGTTTACTCGAGTGCCATCATCTTCTTCATACTGTCGTTTACGACCCTCCACTAAAGTAAACGATGTGTTGGACAGATGCATCATAGGAGCATCAAATGTTTCCAACAACACATGCCACATATCAGCCAATGGTATACTCTTCCGAATCTGACACACCTCTTCCTTGTTTGAATCATCTTTTTTAAGCTGAGGTGAGAGATAGTACAGAATACTGTTTCTTTGCTTTGTTTGTGGTGCCTTTTTTATGATAGGCATAGGTTGTGGTGCCTGAACATGATGTGTCAATGGTTCTTCTTTCGTCCTTTCAACGACTGTCACTCTCGACTTTCTTTTAGTGAAGTAGTGATCAAGATTAGACATTGTGTATACAAAAAAAAAGGGAATGGAAAGAAAAAAGAAAGGGGGAGATAAAAAAATTTATTTTTATACAGGACACTTTCGAGGTTTAAATCATGCCAAATCCTTCTGCATTACTGATACTCGTTAATAGCCGCTCTTTTAACTTTTCTTTACTACTGTATTCACATAATAATAGAACATTGTAACATGTATGTGAAGTAGGTAACCTAGCAAAAATTCGTTTTGGATTTAGTAAACAGAACTACAAGTTATTTCTGAATGTTTCTTTTCTTTTACCTATCAGAATCACCACCATTTTTTGCAATCACAAACTGGAGTTTGCTCAACCCTCCAATAGGTGCTCTATCGGATCCTGTAGCAAAGAACAAGAGCTTCTTTTTCTCTTCATAACTAAAAGAATGAACAATTTCCCAGAAATACCTATGTAAATCATATAAATATACACTTGTTGCATTTTCTTTTCTTTTTTCTTTTTTTACTTGATAATATCGGAATCTTTGTTCCAACCACCATCATAGACAGTAGAGGCTTCTAAAGCATCAAAATCAAGATCAGAGCTACCACAGATAAGTTGTTCTACTTCTTCAGGTCGAAATATCTTGATGGCACTGTCTTGACAGACTAATTGAAATCCTTCTTTAAAGGCATTCAGTTGCTTCTTAATACAGTCTGACAATACAAACTGTACATAGAGATCCACAAATTCATGTTTGTTTCTATCTGATAGCTGAACAGTAGAACCAAATGGCTTGAGATCACAGGTATAGACATGACCAAATGATTGAATGTCTACTTGAAAGTTACGATCATACTCGGTTTCAATATCACCTTGAAAATGAAGCAATCGCTCTAATCCTCTACCTAGACTCTAGTAATCATCCTATTTGGTCAAAAGAACATATATGCACACATACTGAAATAACACTTTACTGGATCAAGTTGTTTTAGGTCAGATAAGGTTGTATGTACATGCATCAATTTCTTATAGAGTGCTAACGGGAAATGAAGATCGAGTATCACACTATTATATACAGCTAATCCCAGCAATAAGCCTACCAACTTGTATTCTCGAATATTGATCTCATCTAGCACAGGATTGGGCGTAAACCAGCAAAGTCTTGATTCTTCATTAAATGTAAACATGCCATACTTGGGATCAAATATTTCGCGTACAATCAATTGAAAGAACTCCTTTTGAACTCCTCCTTCATCCACACCTTCTTCGCCTACAAACTGAACTCGAAGTTGCTTCTTTAAGTCATGAATCGATTTCTCTTCCAGCTTAAAGTCATAAAAAAGGAGAGGGAAGGAATTAGATGATATAAAGATATCATTTTTTGTTTTTACTTTACTTGAAGAAGAGTATCGGATATAATATGATCCCGACGAATTTCCAGTACAAGATAAGGACTATTGACACCTATTTCATCATGATAAAAAGTTAATTCACGATGATGTGTTTCTAATAATAATACTTGCCTTGAAATAAGGCCCTGAAAAAGGCATCTTGAAGTTCGTGTCGCATCTGAAAAACACTCTCCACCTTTAATACATCTGCCTTCACAGCTGGATTCAACATGAAAGGATAATCGCAAAAAGAGAACCTATCTCAACAAGCCAATATCAACAACACATACATAACTACATACGTATACACACATACCCCTTTTTGTCTTTGAAATTTGGGAAATCTTCTTTAATCTCTAATTGATCATTGACAGCATCATTGTAGAATTCTGTATAAGGTACATATCCCTTATGTTCATTTAAGCGATCTATCACTCAATAGCGTTAATAAGAGAGAGAGAAACAGACATAGGCCTTCGTTGACTTTACACAAAATAGAGATACATTTGGTGGCATTCATCATAGCCACATCGGAATGAGGACTAAATCCACCTGCTTGATGATTGGACCGAGAAAGTAAACGTTTACTGACAAACTGTTGAAATACATTCAATAATTGTCTGAATTGAGTTACAACAGAATCAGTGGGTGATTGGGGTTCAATGATAAATCCAAAGAATCGATCTCCATCCTGTTCATTTAGATTGGATAACATGTCACTTATTTCAGATAACAGACAGTATTCACCCTCTGTCAAAAAGGCTGAACACTAACAAATTATAAGTGAGATAGAGAATAACCAGACACATCTATCCTCTCTCACCTGAAATAAGATCAAAACCAGGTTAAATTGATCCAACGAAAGAACACTCTTTTTACGTACAATGGAAGCAAACAGTTGTTTAGTATGCTCTACTATGGTACTCATTAACAGTCTAGGTCCCTAATGTACGTTTCATTTAACCTCACTCATGTCTCTTATTGAAGCACACTACAAATTCAGCTAACTTGCCTTTTGAATGGCTTTGAATGCTTCTCTTGCTTGTGCTTTATCTACTGGACATGCTTGTGTTTTGTCCTTCTTTTATAAGAAAAAAAGATGGAGTTGTAAATAACTCATATAACACATACTCCAAGCATTATTTTACACTTTGGAAACTGGTGTTGATACAGTTGAGGTGACTAAAGACATGAGCCAAATGCTCGGCAAATTTGCTCCAGTTTGATGATGCATCTGCTTCTTGCTTTAACTGTAAAACAATATCTAGATCAAGGTAATCTTAACACCCCCCCTCCTTTCTTATGAGTAAAGAACAAGAGAAACGATTCAAATCCCAATACCTAAGCTCAGAGTTGGATGTGTCATTGGTAAAATAATATACAGTAAAGAAAAAAGGCAGAGAGAGAGAGAGAGAAACGCGTGGAAATATAGAAAAAGAAAAAATAGCGACGTTGCCTTATTAGGAATTCAGGTACACATCGAGAAAGATTAGGCTCGAAGAGGTTTGAGTTGTATGCAACAACGAGGCTTTTTCAGAATAGCTTGATCATCATAATAAAGGAGAAAATCTTTTACATAAGCATATATTCGAGCAATACAGTAACTCAACTACGCTGTAGAGCGTTATGATGAGGAAGGGATACATACAACAAAAATAGTGAGTCATCCTATTGCCATCTTAGGAAGCATATTTTGAGATTCGGTTCATAGGAATGGTTTGCTTTCTATTCAACCTGGTTAGTTCAACAGAGTAGTTATCTATAGCTTATTGCCCTTCTCTATCTCGATTAAATAACCAAGAATCAATAAAGATTCTCTTGCATTTATGCTTGCTATGCTCATCATCTCATATATACACGTCTAAATACTCCTTGAGATTTGACTGATTGCATAACAAGAGTAAATGAGCTGATAACCAAACCTTTCTATCAACTCAAGCGTCTAAGGTAAGCCAAGAGTGCAGGATTGATAGCCTACCCTCTTATTAAACAGACGAATATCAAAGAAATGGACCTTTAAGATATTCAGCATTGATTTCGGTACATTGATTCAACAGTGCTTTATTCTTTCCTTAGCAACATATACTGAAAGCCCCTGAGGGTATGACTGTGTGTCTCTAGAGCTCAGTAGAAAGGCAGCTATAGGTTTTTCTTTGATCATATCCAGCAAGTGAAAAGATCCTCGAAAATTTGAATCTGCGACTCCCTTTTGCCAACCGGAGAACAAATGTCAGGGTACAGCCATATATCGGTACACATAAATGCACACGCACTCAATTTTTACTTACATCTTCATCTTAGGGGAAAGAAACTGATACAATGACTGATGAGCAAGTACAAGCTCGTTTAGAAAACAAAGAAGCCGATTCCCAGGTAAAGAAAAAGTAAAAGAGAGAGGGAGGGAAAGAGAGACATCAAAAGCCCACTGTAAAACATTCAGCAATAAGCACATCTTTTCTGAGATTAAAGCTTAGGTGATCGTCTTAGAGGATGACGAGCTGGAAAGCGACGAGGAAACAACATCACAACAGAAGCCATCAACGGAACAACCAAAAACGACTGAGCAACAACCAGAGGAAGCACAAGACCAAACACATCAAGCACAACTCATTGAATCCGTCTCGCCGGCTTCATCACACTCAACATCAGGGCAGGAAGCTCATCCCATAGAGGCGTCAAATCAGGAGCACCAGACTCCATATAGTACAGTAGGCATGGAACAAGACAGAAATGATGATGCTAATACACAAAACTACAATGAGATTTGGTAAGCTAGAGCAAGTTGTTTATTTCACACGAATGTATCTTACGTTGCTTAATCTTTTTTTTTTTTAATTCTTCCAAAAACGCAATGTCTCAGGGCTACCATTGCGCCACAGCCAAGTCCTTCATTAAAAGTCTTACAGCAGACAATGCAGTTGAACGAACTGAATGTGAATAATACCAATGCATCGGATGGTCATAGCACAGAGGACCATTTTAAAAACACACAGGATCAAGGACAATCAAAAACAAAGAAAGGCTCTTCTTCGCATGCAGGCAATAGCGCATTAAGGCAACCTAAAGCATCAGAAAACAAAGACGACAAGCCGGCTGTCGGATCAGCAGAATGGCATAGATTGCGTCGAGAAAATCATAAGCAAGTGGAACGTAGAAGACGCGAAACAATTAATGATGGTATCAATGAGATTGCTCGAATAGTACCTGGTTGCGAAAAGAATAAAGGATCCATTCTGCAGCGAGCTGCAGCCTATATTCGTCAGTTAAAAGAAACAGAAACATCGAGTATGGAGAAATGGACGCTCGAGAAGCTTTTGACCGATCAAGCCATGAGCGAGTTAAATAGACAGGTAGAAGTCCTCAAGACTGAGCTAGATCGCATACGTATGGAAAATAGTTACTTGAAGCGTGAGCTAGAAGCTGCTTCCTGCCATCAACGTGATACCTCTAAAAGGCAAAAGCTGGATCATGAAAAATAAAGAAAATATCCCAAAAAATAAAGAAAAAACTATCCAATAAAAAACGTTCCTTTGATGTCATAGCATAAATTGGCAGCGTTCTTGAATTTTTTCTTCTTCTTTTTCTTCTAGACTTTTTCTTTTTTCTTACAATGAAAAAGACAATCCATTATTTCATTGAAAATAAGGTCTTGTGGAAAAAGATAGTCAAATGTGTTATAGCTTATGAGATTGCTACCATTCTTATTCTCGTCCCGCAATTCAACAGTAGTGCGGGTATCGTGCCTTTCCTGGTCGTCCTTGGCACCATCTTCTTCAATGCTAGTGGTGCAGCTGGCAATCAGGTGGTTGAAATGATCTTGAATATCCTGTTTATGATTCCCTCAGGCATTTGGTGTGCCATTATCAAGTATCTATGTGTACTCTACAACAGAAGTATTCAAAGTGCCTCACTCTACAGCAACGGTGCTAGTATCATTGCATCACTCGGATTCCTGATTTCCGTTTTTACCACTGCCTATCTTCGACTGAAATATCCTCGCTTATTTATTCCCTCATTGCAGGCATTCGTGATTCCATTTTTTGCTCTGACAAAAGGTATCTACAGCGAACAGTTCAACATCATGTCTATTGTAGGTATCATCTATCCTACCTTGATGGGCGGTGCCATTGCCTTACTGGTCAATGTTGCTCTTTGGCCTGAAACTGCAGCCAAAATTTCAGAGTAAGCTTGATTTCTGATTTTGTGCTACCTTTTAGTAATCATTACAATATGCTTAATAACAATTCTCTTGCTTCTTCAGGGAATCATTTGCGAATGCTTTAGCCTCAATCTCAGCTGTACTGGATTGCATAGATGCTCAAATATTTAGAGACAATGATGTTCCTTTTAGCGATCTGTCGGCTTCCAAGAAATTACGTCAGACAATTCAAAAACTGGATGGCGACATTTCTAAAATGCAAAAATCAAGAAAAGATGCCAAGTACGAAATTGTCATTTCACATTACTGTCCTTTGTGGTACAATTCGCTTGCCCATACATTAGATGGAATGTTACAGAATCTGTATGGTCTTTCCCTTGCTGTAGAACGTGAGGCTCAGATTGTGATAAGTCAAAAGCTAGGAACCCAATTGAATCAACAACGCAAGCCCAACTCAGTCGACCCCTTGCAGCGTGACAAGCGAGAGTTTGTTTTCGACAATGCAGACGTATTGATGAGGCAAGGGTCAGGCTACATTCCTATGGACATAGACGAGACTGATAAACGGAGCGACAGTAACGTAACAGACACAATCGGCACCTTAACTGGACTCGAATATAGATTTATCTCTCAGCTAAACTCATCTATTCAGCCTGAAATCAAGCAGTTTGTCAACATTAGTGCCCATGCTATGAAATGCATTCGACAACGACTCGAAAAGCATCATGCCATCCATTCAAAGGTTCAATGTGTAGCACAGGGTATGTTGAACGAACGCAACCTTCAGTCTGCTCTTCTTAAGTTAGACAATGCTAAGATGATTTTACAAAAAGGGTTTGAAGAACATCATTCGGAGCCTAGAGAGGACCATTATTTAATTTTTACAGTTCTCTTTTCACTGACGCAATTTGGAAAAAAACTGATCGAGTTGGAAAAAGAAGCAGACCGCTTGATTAAAAAGAGAACAACAGGTCGCCTTCCATCTATTTTCTTTCCTCGAGCCAATCTAAAGAAATGGCTCGGTCAAACAGATGAAAACCTCAGAATGGAAAACAGTCTTACTAGCCATGTGCTGTATGAACAGCAGCAAGAATTATTACAGAGAGAGGAAACACGGAAAGCTGATCTTCAACGTGAATTGACTTCCAAAGGCCGCAAATCTCAGCAGGATGAGCATTCTTCTTCTTCGACTGTATATCAAAGGGAAGATAAGGAACATCACTCCCATTCACTCAGGTCGAGAGGCGGACTAAACAACCGATTATCTTTTGAAAGCGACTGGGTTGATCAAGACAGCGAGAAGATTCCACTTCATAATCAGCCTGGACGTCACATATGGACTCGATGGTTTTATGCTATCAGTACTTGGTGCAGATCAGACCCCTTTCGCTATGCTGTCAAATTCGCCATTACGATGGAGCTTTTGGCTTTGATGGCCTGGTTACCCATTCCAGGTGTCAATGATCTATACAATAGCAATCATGGCCAATGGGCATTATTATCTGCTATGGTAGTCATCAATTTTACAGTAGGATCTACTTTGACACAATGCTTTTACCGTGTAGTGGCTACTGTCGTAGGTGCTTTGTGTGGCTATCTGTCACTTTTGGCCTCGAATCGCAACGCTAATCCATATGTACTGGCTGTGATGGTGCTCATATTCCAATTTCCCATGTGGTACATACTCCTGGGTTCCAAGTATCCACGCATAGGCTTCATTTCCTTATTGACATTGGCTGTGATCATCTCAACTGGCTATATGGATACATACAAAGAAGACTTGTTTGCTCCAGTCTGGAAGCGTACACTGACTGCTATCATTGCTATTGTAGTCGTCATCATCATTGACCATTTATTGTGGCCTGTTTGGGCACGAACTACCCTTCGAAAGCATCTCTCCAACCTGTTGATTGCCACTGGTATCCAGTATTCAAAAGTGGCTTCTTTGGTCTGCCAAGAAAACACAAGATCCTTTAGATATCAATATACCCTTAAGGATGCAGAATTCAATTCAAAGGACCTGAAGAGGCAATACCAAATGGCTTGTCAGATGCTTACATTGGCTGAGATGGAACCGAGAATTACGAAAGCTTCATTTCCTATTGAAACCTATCGCGAACTCTTGAACCATGAGAAAAACGTGCTGTATTGGATTGATCATTTACTGAAAACACAACAATTTATATCTGAAGAGGTCCGTAAAGTGATCATGAATCCCCTTAATTCGTATCGGAAGGAACTTGCTGCTGCTGTACATCTGTATATGTTTACTTTGGGAGGATCTTTGAGGACAAAGTCATCGTTGCCTGCTTCTTTGCCTTCAGCCGAAATCTCTCGTCAGATTTTGCAGCGAAGACAAGCACAGTTGTGGCATGAGAATTTCGAGACGTTAGCTCAATTGGAAGTGAGAGATGCCTTAAGAGAAGATAAAGGCAATACCCTATCTGATGAAGATATAGAGAAGCAACGACAAAAGCGCGCTGCAGAGAACCAAATCTATTGGCAGACTTATGCAGCTGGTACTGTTGAAGTAATCACAGAGCAAGAGGCAATGGGTCAACTGATTGCCAAGTTGATGGGACAGCATGTCTTTAAGGCTGCTTGCAAGAACTGGATAGACTAATATTATATGTATCATATACCTTCCCTATTTTAATTTCCTTTTTGTATTTCTTACAAGTAAACATATCACTTTTAATAAATAAATAAACTTTTTTGTATTCACTTATCTTATCTTGCAACATATTTTTCGTTGTAAGCATAGAGAGAGAGAGCAAGACTACACAATTAACAGAATCGGTTTTTTCCCGCTTTACTTTTTCAAGAAAGCCTACTTGTTTAAGATACCTGTTGTATCTGCCTTTGCTGAACTTTGTCTTTTCATCTTTTTTGATTTTTCTGGTGAGAGATTTGACACTTTTATATTGAGTTTTGTTATATTGGCAATGCTTAAAATAGATTACGATTTTTGGGTCTAGAGTGGTTAAAAACACAATACATTGATTCCATTTCTTTTAACATGTGAAAAGCAATCAAAACTAGATGAAATGATGTACAGCAACTCATCCATATCAAATCACTCTTACGCATAACCATTCAATTTCTTTCATTTGCAGACAACACTATAAAGAGACATCAACAATTAACCCTTTGATAGCAAAGGACACATTGACACACTTGCATTCTGAAACCAACAAAAAGAAAAACCGTTGATTGCCATTCCAAACTCCCACTTTGTTTCTTTTTGTTTATACCTTTTCTTTTTTATAGAAATACAGATATAGCTTCTTCTTCTTCTTTTCTCTCTCTTTTGTTTTCATCTCACTCGATCTCTCTGTTATTTATCAATGTACCACCATTCCACTTTAGACAGCTATGATGACCCTACTCTTCCTTCCATGGATCAACAAGATCTTTTACCCACACACGAAGCTTTCGAGAATATAGTAGCAGACTATCTCGACAGTTTGAGTCCTAAAAAGAGAGATAAGGCACTCATCGATCATACTCGGTACCGTCTCATTCAAACTATTCTCAAGCAACCAAGAGACACTTCTGTTTCAAATGCACAGTTTCGATTTTGGGTGAAAAAAATGTTTGAACTTCAATCATATAGCACGTTTGAGCTAGTGTTTCATGACAACAAGCCAGTAGCCATACGAGAGCAAATCTACTTTATTCTTGCACAAGCCCATCGAGAAGCACTTCATGGAGGAAGAGACAAAACGTCTGCTATTGTAAGTCTTGAAAAAAAAAACAGAAAGAACTCTTTTCCTCGAACATATGATTAGGTAAAGAGTCAATTTTCTTGGATTCCCAAAGAACTAGTAGCTCGCTTTGTAAAGAATTGTCCTACCTGTATTGATAGAAGGGTCGGTACCTCAGCCTACCGAGATTACAATAACATGCTTCTGAGTCCCTTGGCATCAGCAGAACCCAATCTAATTCATCATCTTATGCTTTCACCATATGTCATGACTTATCCCACTCATTATGTAACATGTTCAACACCAATCTCATATTATGCCTTGGTGGCTGAACAGCAAGAAGATAATCTAGATTTCTAGGCCATGTTTATTTTATTTTATTTTATTTTTCGGGAATTTTACTACATTTGCCACTCAAATTCATTCCAGCCCAGCAAGGGATCTACCATAAATGCATTGGTGGCTACCAGATCAGTTGATCGTTGAGGAATGATAGAAGCATGGTTAATAGCATGAAAAGAATGGGATGAAAATAAATATTGATGTGGGTTTTGACTGTGTTGGTAATCGTCTGCTTGCATTAATGGATAATAACTCATAGAAGAAGACATGATATTGTGTTCAGGAACAGGTTGATTTTGTGAAACAGTTGTTGGTAGATTCTGATGATTGCTACTGCTGCTGTGTTGAAGGTGTTTAGGCAAGTACAAGATATATAAAAAAGAGTAAGCGAGAGAGAGTGTGTGTGTGTTTAGACAAAAAGATGATATGAGTCTTTTTTTTTGTTGTTGTTTCCTATTATGTTTTCTTACCTTGGCTGAGATTTATCTGCTTTAGAGACTCTAAAGTTCTGTCTCAGGTGTAGACCTGATGACAATTCAAGTGATGCTAATTCCATTTTACTTGAGGGAGTTTTCAGTCTACTGCATAATACATCTTCTTTTGTGTAATAACATATCAAATGCTGCTGTACACCATCCATCATCAAAGAGATGGATTTCTTGATAAGACCATGTTGCTTAAATCGTGTGTGTGTCTTTGCTAACGAGCCTAGTATGGCTTTTTCTTGTTGTTGTTTCAACAGCTCAGGTGCTATTACGTATCCGTGTCTATTTTGCTTTCGCTGTAGGGAAGTTGTTACCCACTCTGTCTTGTTTTGAAGCTCTCGATAGATCAAGAAGTGACCTAGTATACGAGATGGACTCCAGACAAGGCCGTCTGTCCATCGCTTGATACGGCTTTCTTGTTCGTCAAAGCAAAAGATCGCTCCGCTCTGAATCAAGTGTCTTTCGTTATCTTTGAGTCGCCGAGTCATGCGAGGCAAAACGCCCCTTTTGCAAGCCTCGAATATCAATAGTGCATCTTTCGTTGTTTCAATGTAGCCCTCAAATGTTACTCTTGCTGTCATTATTGTATTCAGAGAAAGAAAAGAAAAAAAAAAGAGAGGAAAAGTATTGTGTGTGCGTTTCTTTTTTATTTTTTAAAAAAAAAGCGGTTTTCAAAATAAGCATTTTGATTTTTGTACAACAGAGCAATTACAAGTACTTCTTACAAAAGCAAGATGTATCTTTCAACGACAGGTGAAAGAGCCTAAAGAGAAAGAGAATGGGATTCGATGATTGAACCAAAGCTTCACCTTGTACTATCTGATATACTTTTTCTTTCTTGGAATGGCAGCTCACAAGAAGTTCTATATAGCAATTCAAAATATACAGTAGTTGTCGTTGAGCTAAACTCAAGAACATTCAAAGACATTCACAATAGCTATAGTCTTTTACGTGGTCGAAAAGACCAACAATAAGCAGACTGTTTGGCTTATTGAAAGTACCTTTTTTTGTGTATATACTCTTTTTATTTTATTTTATTTTACTCTATTTTTTAATTGTGTGTGATTCGAATTAAGGACATTAAGCAACAAAGGGAATTATACCTCTATTGAGTAGTAGCCCTTGTTTGTCAGCAGTAGAGGCTGATCATTGAATTTCTTTTCAACATCACATGGAAATCCGCTTACAAGCATTAAATGTCATTGGCCTATCAAAAGCAAGAAATTTAAAAAAAAAAGGGTCATGTATCCAATTCTGCTTTGTTATTATTTTTTTTCGTTATTGTGAATTCTTTTTTCTTGTTAACATGACCCCAGCTGCTTCCAACTTGACTATTGAATCACTCAATCACGGTTGTACAGATGCACCAGTAGACCCAGCCTTCGAGACAACCAGTCATTATGACTTTCGTTACATAACAGACACTGTTTATGAGCTAGCTAGTCATGACAACGAACTTGGACACAGTGTGAAAACAGCACTGGAGGTTATTGAACAAGCTTATCATGAATATGGGTAGGTGCCAATGATAACAACATACCAAGGTTATTCATACAATATTCTCTAGTCTTGAAGGTATAGCACTTTCTTTTAATGGAGGCAAAGATTGTACTGTGCTTCTGCATTTGGTAGCAGCTGTTTTAGGAAGACTAGGACATGATGATCGATTACTACGCACAGTGTTTGTCACTTATCCGAACCCTTTCCCTCATGTCGATGCATTTGTTAAAGTGTCCATTCAACGATATGGCCTGGACTGTGTCTATATTCCCGGACCAATGAAACAAGCATTACAGCATTATCTCGATACGCAAACACATCCTACAAAGGCTATTTTTGTAGGCATTCGACGTACAGATCCTTATGCAGGTATGACTTTGTAACAAGAAGAGAAGACAAGTCTTTTTTTTTTGTTTACATGAAACTATCTTAGGCAATTTATCGCATTTCAACAAGACAGACCAAGATTGGCCACAGTTTATGCGTATTCAGCCTATTATTGACTGGAGTTATAAAGATATTTGGACATTTCTGCTACAATTGGGTATTCCTTATTGTTCATTATATGATAAAGGGTAAGAATCAGAATGTGGGTAGTATGAAAAGTGACTTACTTTAGAGATGATCAGTTATACCTCTTTAGGCAGCATGGAAAACACATACCCTAATCCTGAACTGAAGGATGAAAGCCAAGCCTGTGGCTATCAACATGCCTGCAAACTAATAGACGAAACACATGAAAGAGATGGTCGAGTTGGATCATCCAAGAAATAGACAACTTTTTAATGTGAATAAAGACTTCTAAAAAAGGAAAACAAAAGTCGCTATTTTCTCACACTATTCTTATTTCTCTTTTATTCGATCTCCCTCCTTCCAGCAAGTGTAGTTGCAGTCCATTTTAGTGCAGCATCGACGTCTCATCTTGACTGGTTTGTTTGTTGCCTGTCACTAGTTTCTATTTATTTCATAGACCATCTCATACCACTGAATAAAGTAACGCATCCTTTGACTGTGTGTATGTGTGATCAAGTCAATGCAGCAGCATGGCTGCAAGCTCAATTGCTTTATGATGTGTCTATTGCTTATTAAGGTCCTGTCATTTTTTTTTCCTTTTTAAGTGAATTTGATAGAATACAATGGGTTGGCTGGAAAGATAAGACCATGTTTATGAAGCGAGATGGTACATTGATCAAGTCTGAATCAGATTCAAGGTCGAATGACATTCTCCCAGAATTGAGTGAGACCGTCGAAATTGACAAAAACGAATTACATTGCTTTATCATCTTTATTTATTTAAAATAGCAAAAATAAAAGATTTTTTTTCTACTATTATCTATGTTCCTTGATCAATAAAGAAGTTCAGGTCAATTGAAAAAGGGTGGTTGGGAGGGCCGCAATTCGTTGTTGTCTATTTCTCTGGTCCAAGAGAGCAAATATGCTTTGAGGGAAAAAAAAAGTTGCCCTGGCCAATCAAATGAACAGATCCAACTTGCAGTATAGCAGCTTTCAAGCAGTAGTAACAGAAGAAATTCCCCAAACAAGAGGATAGCACAAAAATGATGCCTCATTAATATCAAGTATTTATTGGTGGCTAACTAATTATTAACCAAAAGGGTGATGAATTTTCTTGATTCAATTCTACAGCTACTCTCTGCTGTAGATATGTCCATTGACTAACATCACAGATACTTGCAAGAATCCTCAATCAGAGGGTTCGTAAAGTTGCAAACTAACCAAGTTGTTCGCGTAAAAGTAGCTCAATGAAAGGAATGCTTCGTTGCAATAAATGAAGCCTGTTCATACAGCTAGCGAATCATCAACCCCAACAAGCAACCCGGCCATCTTTTTGTCGAAGGGGCCCACGTAAGAGCTATTATCCTTGCTTTTTCCCAGCAGTACTACTGTCATCGTATTGGAAACTACAAGTCGGCAGCCAGCCAACGTCCTGTTCAAAAGAAGTTGAAGAGGATCAATTATGCGTGTACTCTTCAAATCAGAAAGTACTATGCCCATCCCCACTTCTATGAGCTTGTCATTGAAAAGGACCATACAAACCACGTTCCAGGCGATGTTTTGGATGACATTCGCACCCTTCCTTTTGCCAAGCAAAGGTTGCATGAGATCTTGCAATAGCTTGAGCACTCATCCAAGAGTTTTCACCAGAGACGAGAATATTGGTAAAGGATGACCTGTTGCCTATGTGATTACAAACGACCATAGTGTTGGTTCAATGGCTACAGCATTGATGCGATGCTCAACTTTTGGTTTATCCCAAGCAATTTGCAATTGATTGTTCGTCAAACCGAGCCAATAGCAATCAGTGCCACCTTTGACCGTACTGTGATCAAGATCCAGTTTTGTGTCTTTCATGTCACTCAATCACGGAACAGAAGCCTTTCTTCTGTCTCTGGCTTTACTCCTGTTTAGATTGTATTATTTGTGGTGAAATGATGTGTTTACTTCAAGATATTGTCTACCAAGAAGATTTGGATTCCTTCCATCAAAAGTAGCCGATTTCCAAGAAGAACATGCCGATCAGGAGAAATCTATAAACTACTTCGTTACCAATTAGTGCACCCAAGACAAGCTCCAAGTCTGGCGCCGATCTTACAACAGCCGTGAATATTCCCATATGCTCACCAACAATTTCATTAAATTATGGCACAATCAACTGAAGACTGTTTTTCTGAATAGAGTCAGAAACAAGAGACTCGAAAAACAAAACTTTGTGCTAGTCAACGATGCCGAGGGTTACTTGAATCAAGAGTTTGAATGTGTAATTCAAGCAAACGGCTTCAAGTCCCCTTTACTTCAAGTAGCAGAGGAAGTAGACGAAGAAGCGAAATGATTAGTTGCCATGTGGATGGTACGCATGTGTATTAAGTCTGCTTCTTCGTCAAAGGTGCTTCAACTGAGTTGTTAAGATCACGGGAGACAAGGCCATTGCAACTTGCACATGTCTTGATAACAGAAGAAGACAGCCATGTAAACATATACATTTGCTAAAAATGCATACTAACTATTCTGTCTGTTCTAACACAACGACAATACCATCTGCCGAGGCAATTGAATGTCTCTGAGCCTTCTGTCACTCAAGCTATTTCACCTACAAACCACAAATTATACAAGGCTAAGTATTGCATTGATATCAATCAATCATTTAAGTATTCTAGTCCTGAAGAAATGGCTTAAATTCATTGATGTCCACAAACGCACACTTGAAATTATTCAGAAAAAAAAAGATGAGTATGAAGTCAATTTCCGTAGATCACACACATACATACAGCAATAGTTTTTTCTTTTTTTTTTCTTTTAACTCTTGTTAAAAATGCAATAAAAATAAACAAGCTTTACTTTCATACTGCGCTTTTTGACAATAAGTCATACACTACAACCGACGAAGTGGTAGATAGTTTGACAAAGGCTTTTGAACGATTTACGCAAAAGAAATCAACAGGCAATAGCTTTATGTTACATGAGTGTAATTTGACAACCAAAAGATGGCAACGTCAATTTAAAGCTCGAAACGATCCTGCTCGTATTCAGGGCAAGATACAATAGATTTTCTTATTTTACGCCAAATGATTTTTGAAATCCGCCATTCGAGACCGAACGCATTGTATTATGGAATGTTCATCAATTAGGAACGGATGAAACAAGCTGCTTTTTTGAATCGAGGTACCACCTACTCAAAGTGGCATGTCGTAAACACGGAAAATCAATTATTATGGCATCTTCTAGACAATGAACATGTTCATTTACTTTTTTTAATACCATATTAAGGGGTCTTTTCATCTGTCTGTTTCTTTATTATATTTTATTTTTGGCTCTCTCTCTTTTCTTCTACTCCCTTAAATCCTGAAATATGTGTGTCCAATTGAAAGATATAAACTATGATACTCCTTCTCTCTCTTTTCTTTCTTTTTTTTTCTCCTTTCTGTCTATATCACATTTCTTTTTTTTTTGTACTATTTTGATCCCAAATGAAACTCTATAGCTTAATTTTGATATGTACTATTTCCTGCACAACTCTGGCTTTTCCAAGTCAACCCACAGACACAGCTTCATTAGCACATGAGCAACAGATGCTTGATAAGCGTATGGGTAAGTAGTAACAATAGACAAATGACATTTTGAGTTCTAAAGACTTGAATAAAAAAAAAATAGACAGATGCCCTTATGCAACCTGCAAGTTTGTTTAAGACATAAGAAAAAACCTCCTGAAATGTAACAAAAGAAAAAAAAAGGAAGAACTTTCTCTTTCTACTCCATAAACCATCATTTGTATTTGAGAAGCCAATGTAGCATCACAAGTACAACAACATTGAAGAATGTATTATAAATCACAATAAATTACCACCCTTTATTTTGTCATTGCCATTCGCTTTGTCCCAAGAGACTGAAATAAGGCAGGAACGCTGCTTAAACAAAGGGAAATTAAACTTTACATTTGACTTGTACAATGTAAAACAATAATTTAGGAAGGACTTGGCTATAAAAAAACATAAAAAAAAAAGATAAAGAAAGCCATTGCTTAAAGTGCTTTCCCTCTCTTTCGTTTCTTTTTGACTGATTATTTGGTTTCAAACTAACATAAAAGACAACTATGCAGCTGTGTTTTCTTCTTCTCTTGCTTGTTTCTTTACTCGTTTATCAAGTGACTGCACTCCCTACACCAAAGCAAGATAAACCTCTATGTCTCGCTCGTATGATAGCACGAAAACGTGGCCTTCCAGAAGAAAACAATGCTAAACAGACTCAAGAAGCAAAACAAACAACGCCAGCAAGTGATATAAACACAGCATCTGTAGAGACAGGCACAGCCTCTATCATCCCTGGCTGGAACCCAGGTCAAGACAATCAACTATCTATTGGTCCTATATATCCGGACTCACTGGTTAGCTGTGATCAAGATGTTGAAGATGAAGAAATGTATGATAAGGAACAAGACTGTGACGATAATGAGCTGCCTTGTCCTAAAAAGGCTGCTGAATCTGAGGATTAAACAACTATCATTGCTCTTTAGTATACTAATTAGAAAAAAAAAGGAGCAAAACCTACTCTATATTTCTTTTTCTTGATGATATATAAAGGGCTGTATTATGTTTCTTGTTGCCAGTATCTTTCTTTTTTTTTATTGTATAAAAAATGCGTCCTTTTCTTATTGTATTTTTGACTCTGGCCTTGTCATGCAATGCGCTAGTTATTCATAAAAGAGATGAAAACAAAGTTACCGAAGCAACTCACATAGCTAAGCACGGCGTTGATTTAATGTACATCTCATTGGGACATACTATAGAGAGTGAAAAGCATCTATTGATGCCAAAAGACAAAACTGAAGAATCAACGGATCAGCCTAATACCAAAGCTACGCCCGCCTCACCATTGCCTTTGAATGCTTAAGAAAGCATAGAGTAGAATTAATAGTGTTTTATTTAAATAAATTTTAATGACCCATGAGCATACAGCTTAAAAGTTGAACTGCCTTAACCAGATCGAAATGCAAAAGGAATAGAGTACGCTGCTTCCGGAAATGGATGGGACACTTGTTGGAATTGATTTGGAAGAGAGCTTGGTAAAAAAAATTGATGCTCTAAATTAGCATGCTGCTGGAATAGCTTAATCACAATGGCCATCAAGACAAACCATTTACTGGAAATAGATAATTTACCTTTGTGCCTGTTCAACTGTATGGTGTCTTTTTTTTTTCTGAGCTGTTTTATTTTGTGTTTGGATTAGAGAGAGAGCAGGTTTATGGATTGTTATCACAATTTTTGTTTCCATGGTTTCTCATCTTGATGAATAGTTGAATCAAATAATCATGACAAGGATAACTCTAGTTTACACCATGATTGACAACTTGAAGCAATCTCACCATACTGTCTTTCTTTTATTTATTTGTTTTTGTCAAAGAACAAATATATATCAAGTAGGGTGCAATCGCCACAAATATCACTGCAAGCATCAAAGAGTGTCCTCCTCTTCCTACAACGTTCTTCTGAACTCTCTGCACTAACCAAACAGGAAAAAAAATTTGCAACTATGTATATAGTCTTTTTTCAAGAAAGAACAAAAAGAGCTGCTGTCTTGAACTTTGACTAACAGCAACTTCTCCAAACATTTGTGACAGCTATTGAAGTTTTCATGGCATGTCTACTTTTCTTTGGGTCTTTCTGCGCAAAATACAAAATGTTCAATTTAGTTGCATTGCCAAATTGAACTACAACTCTTCTTTAGATACTACTTAAAGTATATCAAGTATTAGTCACTTATAAAGCAATAACAGAGTCAATTTATACATATAGATCAATAGCTCGTACTACATAAATTATGTCCCAATGTTCTCCTTGAATAAGTATTAGCAATTTGTATACACACAATTTTATTTTATTTGTAATATTTATTCCTTTTGAACAGTAACAACAGCACGAATACTATACAAAAAAAAAACAGATTAGCAACAGGACACTTGTGTTTTCTTATAACCTTACCAATCACCGGAATGCATTACATCAAGAGCATCATTGATGTGTTCAAAATCGAATTCATGAGTGACAAACTCATCTACCTTCAATTTACCATCCAAATAGTTTTGGACAAGGCCACCCATTTCACTACGGCCCTTGACACCACCAAAGGCAGATCCGCGCCAAACACGACCAGTCACCAATTGGAAAGGACGAGTGCTGATCTCCTTACCAGCTGCAGCAACACCAATCACAACAGACTCACCCCAACCTTTATGACAAGATTCCAAGGCAGCACGCATAACATCGACATTACCAGTACAATCAAAGGTGTATTCTAAACCACCATCAGTAATTTCAACCAAGTGTTGTTGAATAGGAACATCCAAGTCCTTGGGGTTAATAAATTCAGTAGCACCGAATTCGCGGGCCAACTTTTCCTTGTTAGGGTTGATATCAATAGCAATGATACGCTTGGCCTTGCTGTTTACAGCACCTTGAATGACACTGAGACCAATACAACCAATACCAAAGACAGCAACACTATCACCTTCAGCGATCTTGACAGTCTTGGTAGCAGCACCAAAACCGGTAGTGACACCACAGCCCAACAAACAGAGCTTCTTCAAACTAGGCTTAGGGTCTACCTTGACAACAGAGACATCGGCAACAACAGTATATTCGGAGAAAGTAGAAGTACCCATGTAATGGTAGATTTGCTTACCCTTACATGTGAAGCGAACAGTTTCGTCAGGCATCAAACCACGACCTTGAGTGGCTCTGACAGCACCACAGAGATTAGTCTTGCCACTTGTACAGAACTTACACTTTTTACATTCAGCTGTGTACAAAGGAATGACATGATCTCCGACTGCAACTTCAGTGACACCTTCACCGACAGATTCAACAATGCCACCACCTTCATGACCCAAGATGGCAGGGAAGACACCTTCGGGATCTATCATCCATTTATAGAACATTGTTAGGTTCAGCATTCTCATATTCGCTTCCTCTGATCACCTAAATCCCAACTTACCAACACCAGAAAGAGTGTATGAATCAGTGTGACAACTACGTCAATGTATGGAAGATTAGTCAGCATATCTATTTAGTATTATATTTTTCTTTCTTTATTGTTACTTACACACCAGTGTAGAGAATCTTGATACGGACTTCATGTGCCTTAGGGGGGGCAACTTCGACCTCTTCAATAGCTATTGTTTGAAAACAATGTTAGACATAGTTTCGAGAAAAGTCTTTTTTTTTTTATGCGCGTAGACTTACAAAGAGGCTTTCCAGCTTCCCAAGCGACAGCAGCGCGACACTTGATAACCTAGTATATAATCTATAAGTCATACAAAACTTCTGGATTGACCCCATGACTTGGTCTAAATTGTATGTCAATAAACTTACTTGACCAGCAGTAGAAGACATTATTAAAAGATACAGAAAAAGTAAAAGAAAAGTATATAGACAAAAAAAAATGACGCTCTTAATTTAAACATGTCAATTGAACTCAGTTGACATTAGAAAATTTGGGGGGTCGCAGTGTCTCTAGACTTCAAATACCAAAGTAAAATGTGAGTCTTTAAAAAGACTTCCCGCAGAATTTTTGCATACAAAAGCAACCGAGTATTTGCAAAATTCACCTTTAAGGCTCTTTATAATAGAATCAACAGGGTTTTAGTTATTTTTACTGTAGAATTTCAATCAGATATTTTACTGATCAAAGTTGGGAAGCTATATGAGAAGTAAACTAACTATTGAAATAAAGACAAACATATATGAATGCCAGTTAGCTTCCATTATCTATTGATACAAAGAGTACCAATATATCAATATATTCCCTTTTTTTTTTACTGTGGATCAATTAACAGTAATCATTGTAGCTGATACTTTGGTATTTTAGATGACTATATTCATTTGTGGAGTAATAAGAAGATTTACGCTATTCAAAAAGTTTATAGAGAAGTTCCTTTGAGTTAGGAGTGCGAGTTCAAGGTTCTTTTACAGATGTTTTTCCTTGAAAACAAAAAAAAATAAACTAGTGAAAGAAGAAGCGCATCAAATAAATTGCAGGCTGCTTTTTATTAATATCAAAAGCAGGAACTTGATGAAGCACATCAATTTAGTTACTCAAGAACTATAAGCTGAGCTCAACTTTGGCTCTAGAAGCTAAAGGCAAAGAACTACTTTCATTCATTACTTCAAAGATTCAGAAGCCTGTAAGAGGAGAGTAGAATATGATGTCATACTTCCCAAGAAGGTGAGGGCGACACTCAATACTACAGGAATGAAAAGGTTCGTTTCTCGTCTGTCTCGTATTTGAGCGCAGCATTACAACAGGGAATTCTGGATGAAATTTTAAATGTTGGTTGCTGGAAGCTGTCCTTTTGGATGGAAAATTCCCGTAATGCGCAAGACAACTTTCATAAATATTACTTTGATTTGACCTTTTAGAGTAATGACCGCTTGCTTTATTTTTAATTCAAAACCTCTGTTGACTTTTTTGCTTTAGAGCGTCTTGACACTTAAGTCTTAAGAAACGCATGGTGATTGGTTTCTCTTCAAATGCTCTTTGTTATAGTTATTCAAGGTATATGAATACTGTTTCTTTTCTCTTGAAACCCACTTTCAAGTGAGTGGCAGCTTGTTGTTCCTTAAGCTTAATCACAAAACCGGATGATCCAAAGGAGCCAATCATATTGGCTCCTAGATCTTTCAAACTTGATGCATTTGGACGACACTACTTCATGTATTTTTCAAGCAAAAAAGAAAAATTTTATTATTGAAACCTTTTGTGCTTTGAAGCTTTATTGATATGGGAAGAGAAGCAACATCAAGAGGAAAGGACATAGATGTATTCCTTATTTCTCACAGTGGCCATTCTTGTAAACACCACCATAAAAGATACAGCAGTTGATAGGGGTTGTACAGCAGATATCACCACATCCGCGAGGTTGAAGAGCAAAGTCGGATTCAACAATGGCGTGGTAATGTTTCAAGTCTTGATGAGTACCGGCAGAGGGTGCAGCACTGACACCAACCATTAAAGCAATACCAGCAAGCAATAAGTTCGAGAAAGAGACCATGTTAAGAGGAAGCAATGAATGAAGAGACACAAGAATAGGCTGGGATGGCTGCCTTTTATATTTGAATTTTTACCCTCTTTTTGCTTTCTTTAAATGTAATGCTCATCCGTTTATGGAATGGTGGTTGGCTTTATTATTTCTTCCTTTTTTTTACCATTTTTGTACTTGATGGTCATTCAAAAAGATTGCTAATGCATTAATAAAGAAAAACACAAATAGATGTTTGGGAGTTTAATCTTTTGCACCTTCAATCTAGCCTTTTTATCGAGAAAAAAGAGCAAATCTCTACAACAACTTCAATGTACTGTTATTGAAGGCGTATAGTAATGAGAAACGGATCTGTTCTTCCTTAATTCATTCGCACAGATGAAAAAATAGGTTGTTTTTTTTTGCGCTGACAAGTAGATGACAAATTAATTAGTTGAAAGGTCAAATGGTCAATAAAAAAGATGTCTTCCCTTGTTAGGAATTAAATTCTTTTTATGAACATATAAAACCACAGAAAGAAAGTTAAGTCAGTGCTATATTCCGCTTTTTCACTTTAGGACACTAGTGAGGTGCTGTAATTTATCCATATTATGGGGGTTTTCTTTTGAGTGTGCTGGTAGAAAAAAAAAACAGTCGTACAATTTCAAATTCAAGACATCAGTATGTGCAACGCTTACATTTCATCTTGAATTTTGGCTAGTGTAAATATCAAAAGGTCTTTACATCAGAACTTCTTTTCACACAAAAATAAAGGAGGGACTATTTCTTATATTTTGTGTCGACTTTGCTTCAATCTCGTTCTGCTTTTTTCAGCGAACACCATTGTGAAATTTCATAAAGAATAGCTGTTTATCACAGATCATATAAGTATTGTGTATCTTTGTTATGCCAAGTTTATATTGTCTCAAGTTTTCAGCTTCAAGGAAAAGGATGAATTGCGTCGTATTTCTTTTTTTTTTTCGAAAACTGCAATGCCTTACAGCGAGAAATAGTTGACTGTAGCTTATATATCGCAATTTTACTGAAACAGGAATTGTTAGAGTTATCTATAGCTGCAAAAAAAAAGCAAAGGTGAGGAAATTTGGATGTCATGTCGCAAACGAGGAGGGATTAGACACAATTTCATCAATAGACCGCTTGAAGCTTGCAGCATTAATACAAAGAGACTATAGCTGAACAGACCGAGTATTAAGAAAATATCAGACAATACAGTCCTTCTTTCTGATTTGGTTCGGCTCATTGCAAGCATTTGGCTTTAGAAATCGCGACTATTGAATCAGCATGCTTCGTATTGTCTTGTATCCAAGAAAAGTCCATCTTATCCCTAAGCAATTTACAACTCAATATCTGGATTATTTGGCTTTCAAAAATCGGCAAACAGTGTGAATAAAGTGCAGAAAGCCAAAGGAAAAAAAAAAGAGTTGCTTCTCTAACACATAAAACAGAACACAAATGCTCAAAAAGAAACGCCCAGAATCTTCTGAAATATAGAGCAGATACATGCTTTATGTTCTTAAATAAGCTCAATTAGGATTATTTTGTATTTGTGAGTGTTATTTTATTGATTAGTTACAGGTAGACAATAGTAGCAAGGGAAAAAAGAGTATTTCAATTTCCTCAAATATATTACAGAATAGAGAGAAGGGTGATAAATAAGTATGATTGATTATTACACAATGGAAAAAAAAAAGACAAGAGTTTTAGTTTTTTTAAAGAAAAAAATTTTTTTTTTTTTCTTCTTCAGAATCTCCTGTCAAATATGCAGTGAAAGGGGGTGAAGGAATGCAAACAATTGATTGGGTAGTTTTCAGCTTATAAATAAGAATAGCGTTGAAAAGATTCTTGACTTACAGCAACCTGTTGACGAAAAGAGTTTAGATTTGAGTTTCTCGACAAAAGTGTAGGGTTGGACAAATGTCGTGCCTGATGTACAATGGGTGTACTAACAAGTCGACTGAAGCCCTCAATGGCTTCATATTCATCTTGTGTAATCTCAACACCTTCTATTTTGATCATTGGCTCATTTGCTTCAAATACAGTATTGACAGGTGAGGGGAGCTGATGCTTTGTGTGGTCATCAAAACTGTTTTTTCGGTTTAGTGAATGAGTAGGTAAGGCACGATGCGAGCTTGAATGATGAGCATGAGGAGACAGTTGAGTATAGTAAGAATGAGTAGGAGTCGCATAATGTATTGGAAGGGACATCATATCAGGAGAACAATAGATAGAGTGTGAAATAGATGGTGGTGGTAATATGGGCGAGCAGCAATTAGATTGTGTGTAGTAAAAATGCTCATTGACATCTTGATATGATTTTGGTGGCGAAGGTGTAGGAGGATAGGAAGGTGCAGGATGGATATGTACTTGATCAGCTGAAGGTGACTCATCTTCTTCCTTTTGAAAGATGTCTTTCTTTTTCATACGAGTGTGGGTATTAGCATGCTGCATCATATTGTCAAATCGGCTAAACATGCGATTGCATCCTGGGGATATGCATTGAAACGGTTTCTATCAACACATTAATTGTTGATTTTATAAGCCAATTGACATGACAATGACTTACCTCTCCCGTATGTTTGCGGGCATGTCTAGCCAAGTGTTCACTTCGAGTAAACACCATGCTACAGTTTCCAAATCCTGTACATCGGAATAGTTTTGGTTCTGATCGACGTCCTGTCAATTGACCAGAAGTTTTCTTTTTAATAGTCATTGTTTAAAGGAAAGAGAAGGAAATAGAACAACGGAGATAATAGAAAAAGAAAAAAAAAGAAGAAAGGAAGGGACATTACTTCATGTTAAATATTCCAGAAAAAAAATATTTATTTTGGGACTCTCTTTTTTTTTTGGGATATAAAGACACTGTTATGCAATCAATCTCAGGGCGAGCTTCCTTTTTTCTTCTTTCAAAAAAAAACACTCTATACTTGTTGGTATCGCTTTTTCTTCTGCAATAAAGTCACAGCACCAGAAAAGCTATGGAATTAACAGACAAAGAAGTTAGTACAATACATAGCCTTTGAATCATCTTGTTTTGTACACCCTACCGTGCGTTTTGACCATATCTTTGGGATGTGATACAAATAGCATCAGTACCTAGTGGGCCGATCTGAGATCCAAAACGAGCCTATCAATAATACAAGAGATGGCTGGTTTAGACTCCGCTGTCAGGCACATTTCTTTTCACTTACTAGTAGCGTTTGATCGTTATTGATGCATTCTATGCGATGATCGAAAGACCAGCGATAAACTCTTCCGTTCTCTATTTCAAGACATGTGCTTAAGTAGATGAAAGGAAAGCTTTAACCAAACTTCATACCTTGTTCTGACATGGGTTCTCCAATCCAAATGCCATTGCCATTATTATCTTTGAATACTGAAAGTGATTGTCCTAAATGACCTGCATTTGTGCGACCCTTAATCATGCTCATCATACCACGTTCCAAGTCAATGTCGGTTACAATCATCTCGATAGATGGTTGCATTTGGTTCCAGTCATAAACTCTAACTGTACCTGCTTGCCAATAGCTCTTCAAGCCAAAAGTTGTTCCCTATGTAATTGCGATGTCAGACATAAACATAGAGCTGCAACAAACACATGTATCTTACTTCTGATGGACTAGAAATAGCCACGATGTCATTGTTATTGTCTGAAATAAGGACTCTATTTTTAATTAAAACTAAGGTTAGAACTCAGGTAAGACTAGAGTCAAAATAAAAAAGAATGTGTCACCTTCCGAATTGTTGAAATTCTCTAGTGCCTGTCATAGTCCATTTGAGTCTTTGAGTTTTTGCATCGAAAGCATACACTCTTCCTACTCTTTGCTTGGTTTCTGTGGAATATCCTGGAGCACCAATCAGAAGAGTATCTTTGATCAACAGAATCGATTCGCCGAACCGGTCATACGCTGATTTGCTGGGATTCTGAACACTGATGTCAGGTTGTGAGAAAGTGGGGACATCACAAAGTTTGCAAAAGCTCTGAAAGATGTGAACAACGCCTACCTAAATCAAATGATGTGAGTTAAGCAAGAGTTTACAATCTCCTTACTCACTTGAGAAATCCCCTGTATGCTACACAATGGGCACCCTACAGCCAAATCGTTGTAACCATCTGAATTAATATCAACTGCTGCGAAGACAGTGCCCGAAAGTGATTGGTAAGACGGAAATCCAATTCGTATCATCGGTTGTTGAGAAAGACCCATATGTGCTTGACCAAAAAAGATATCGATTTTTCCTCCTTGATCTCCAAAAGGTGTCGAGACAGCAAGATCATCAATGCCGTCTTGATTCATGTCGATCGCAAGCATAGACCAACCAAATCTTCCATGACGAACAGTACCTTGAAGTACTGTTTGTGACAAGTTTCGAATGTCATAGGCAAAATGAGTATTAGGATGCTTGTTCGGTATCATGTTAGCCGCACTATTCAAGATATAAACTGCGCCTGTTTGTTGATGTGTTTCATCGTCAAGATGATAGGGAGCTGAAATGGCAATGTCCGTACGTTGATTACCATTGAAATCTCCCGAGACAATTTGATGTCCTACACGTGAAGAAGTCATAGGTATGGTCAATGTCATGTCAGAAAAATTGTCTTGACGATCTAAAGATAAGCATTTCTTTATGAATGGATTTGAGGCAGATGAGGATAATAGGCTAAATGGTGTTTGTCTATTTGGCTTGCTTTGATGCTGTGGTACAACAGTAACTACAGGAAGCAATGAGTCTTGCTTTTGACTATCAGTTGGTTCTTTATGACGAGCAGTGATAGTCAATATGCCCGTAACAGGATCATAGTGCTGATAAGTAGAATCTAGAGAAGGAGATGCAGGATATGGATGGTTACATCCTGAGCTTTTTGATGTTGCATCTGCATAGAAATAGTCCGAACACAGGCTATCTGGCCAGGTATGTGTTGCACCATTCTCAAAAGCATGAATCAGTTCTGTGTAACAATCCGATACGCTTGCCGACATATCTTCCACACCTTTGTTATCGTTTTGATTTTTAATAAGTTACAATCTTCAAAAACGAAATTTTAGTTTTAGGTATGATATGTTTACCTCCTTTATGATAGTCATACATTTCTTCTGTCAAAAATGGACTCTTGGATCCATAATAGCCAAACATAAATTGGCCAAACTCAATGTCCACTTTCGAAGCTGCAAAGGCTGCTGTCATACAATACTGAATATGCGACTGTAAAGGCACTCGTCGGCCAAAATAAGGTTTGGTAGCATATAGGCGTCTATAAATTTCAACCAAATCTTTAACTGGCACTTGCCATGTCTCGTTTATATAAGATAATCTGTTTGAATGTCTAAGAGTGAATTCGGCACCTGCATCAGCAGCAGTATGAGCTTCTGGGTAATTCTCATGAAAATCAACATTCGCCATAGCAGAGACAAAATAGTCTGAAAGACCATTCAGACTATGCCATTTTACATCGGCTATACCATGTGACATGATAGCAAAAACAAACGATATAAGCCCCTACGTATAGTGACATTAGACAAGAAGAAAGAATTCTCAAGAAGCCAACCTTACTTTGACATGCTGACTAGTATGATATTGCTGAGCAGGGTATACATCTCGAATATAATTAACTGCTTCTTTGATGAATGATGGCCAATGCGCTAATCAAGAAAAAAAAATATCAATCACCAAGAAACAAGCAAAAGGAGCCTATTTACCGTCTTCAGATTGCTGATTATTACCAAGGCATTGATAACCCCTTAATTTGATTAAGTCAATACAGTGTATGTATATACATGAACACTCATTCAATTTACCAGTCCGGAAAAAATGAACCTGCTTGTGTAAAGCTTGGAGAGGCCAAAATGTCATTTTTATAAGCAAGTTGTACTGCATCTTTGGGAATGAAATTTTCTAGAGAACGAAAAGTAATCTCATTATGTACAGCACTAAAATGAAAGAGAGAAAATGAATTTAAGTCAGGCTCAACATAAGTCTGTTATTACATTCCACAAGCTTCAAGCTTCAAGCACTGCAGCAGAGTCAACAATAAGACAAGCCAAGATCGAGTCAAAGTCATCTCAAGGTAGACTGGTAAAAAAGACAAAGAAAAGATAAAAAGAAAAAAAATACAACGATTTATACCACAAATAATGCAACCAATCATAAACACTTGATGTCAGCTTTCTTTAGTACTATGATACATGTTGAAATGCCAGTTTATTATTTTATATAGTTTTTTATGTGCACCACTAGCATGTAATTTGAAAGAACATGTTGAAACGTTCATCTTTTCTTTTTTTTTTACAAAAAGGGGAATCTAATAAGTGATCGCTCCTTTTAAGATATGAATGATATACAGAAAAAACCTGGAACGTTAACTTAGTAACGGTAGTGGTCAGGCTTGTAGGGACCTTCAGTAGCAAGACCAAGGTATTCGGATTGGACGGGAGAGAGAACAGTAAGTTCAACGTCGAGCTTCTTCAAGTGAGAACGAGCAACTTCTTCATCCAACTTCTTGGGGAGAACGTGAACACCAATGGTCCAGTTTTCGGGTTCGGTCCAGAGAGCAATTTGAGCCAAAACTTGGTTGGAGAAAGAGTTGGACATGACGAAAGAGGGGTGACCAGTGGCACAACCCAAGTTGACAAGACGGCCTTCAGCAAGGAGAATGATGTGGCGACCGCTCTTCATGGTGAAACGGTCAACTTGAGGCTTGATGTTAGAAACAGAAGCAGCGTTGGCCTTCAACCAAGCGACATCAATTTCAATATCGAAGTGACCAATGTTACAGACAATAGCATCATCCTTCATTTCTTCAAAGTGACGACCAACAATGATATCACGACAACCGGTGGTGGTGACGAAAATGTTGGCTTCCTTAACAGCCTTTTCCATGGTGGTAACTTCATAACCTTCCATAGAAGCTTGAAGAGCGTTGATAGGATCAACTTCGGTAACGATAACACGAGAACCGAAAGCACGGAGAGCAGCAGCACAACCCTTACCAACATCACCGTAACCAGCAACAACAGAGACCTTACCGGCAATCATAACATCGGTGGCACGCTTGATACCATCGACGAGAGATTCACGACAACCGTAAAGGTTATCGAACTTGGACTTGGTGACGGAGTCGTTGACGTTGATGGCAGGGAGCTTAAGAGCACCGTTCTTGAACATCTTGTACAAGTTGTGAACACCAGTGGTGGTTTCTTCGGAAAGACCCTTGATACCAGGAAGCAAGTGAGGGTACTTTTCGTGAACAATGTTGGTCAAGTCACCACCATCATCCAAGATCATGTTAAGGGGTTGACCGTCAGGGAACATGAGGGTTTGTTCAATACACCAGATGAATTCTATTGACCATATATTAGTTGAAGGTTTTCTTCATTAAACATCAACACAAGCACTTACCTTCATCAGTTTCACCCTTCCAGGCGTAGACAGGAACACCAGAGGCAGCAATGGCAGCAGCAGCGTGATCTTGAGTGGAGAAGATGTTACATGAAGACCAAGTAACTTCGGCACCGAGAGCAATCAAGGTACGGATAAGGACAGCAGTTTGGATGGTCATGTGCAAACAACCAGCAATTCTGGCACCCTTAAGAGGTTGAGAAGGACCGTACTTGCGAGCGATTTCCATCAAACCGGGCATTTCGTTTTCGCTAAACATAGGCTAACTTTAGTTCATGCGTCTGTTAAAATGTTTGTCAACAACTTACGCAATTTCAATTTCCTAGAAGTTGCAAGGCACAGATAAAAATGTGACATGCTTAGTATATATCCTTGATTTCTATGTAAACCTATGTATAAATTACCTTCAAACCGAAAGCGGCTAATCATCAAAAAATATGTAAGTTGACGTGTTCTGATAAGTGCTTTCATTTTTTGCTCACTTACCAAGGGAGATATCGGCGACCTTGTAGTTGGTGGACATGTTCGTAAGTTTTGTTTAAAGAAACGGTGGAAGAAAGATGATAAGTAACGCGCTTTGAAAGTCTTTTATTTAACTTTTTTTAGGTTTGAAAATTTTTCTAATTTACTTGTCCAATCAGAGCTAAAGATCAGGACAAAAGGCTGTCCCAACCTCCGCTTTATTGGTTAATTTTGACCTTGATCTTGAACATCTAAACGATGTATTTCATCTATCAAGTGTGTAACTCAAGTGACATGCTTGCACTTTGCACTGAGATATAGTAAGTAAAAACCAGCTAAATTGGCCAGGTCTGTTTTTCTCTTTGTTCGCTAAAGAGAAGAATGCAAATGCCTTTTTGAAGGAGTTAATGACTGCTTTTCAGTTTTATAAATTCCGATAGTCCTAGTTGCTTGAGCAATTTTGATAGACAACTTATACAAAGTGTTTCAACTACAGTTTTAACTAAACTAGTGTCAGAATCATTTGGTATAGTGCTCTTTTTTTCTACCAGTTAAATATTTTGAAAGTTTACAAATGAATTGAAGAGATAGAACTTGAACCGAACAATTGACTTTGCATTATATCTTACTTTCTCGTTTGAGTAACTCTCTTTTTGCCCTGTGAGGACAACTTACCTTTAGTTTAGCGTCATTGCTTATGTATAGCCTGGTGCTTTCTTCTTGTTGGTTGACCTTTCCTTTTCAATCAAGTTGATCCTTTATACACCTCTTTCGTTCTCTAACGAAGCAATCGTGCGAAAATACGGTGTAGTAGGTGGTACATGAGCAACAGAGCGGATGTTGAACACAAGCGAATGAAGCGATTGCAGTTAGATAGAAAAATACCTTACACAAAGAATTGATTTATGTCGTGTTTGAAAAGGACTGGATCGCAACTCCCATGTTCATTTTAATCGTTGGCTTAGTATGCGTTATTTGTGCGTGACAAATAAAGAAACAAATGAATAGGAGAAAAGAACTTTCATTCAGCGCCTTTTATAAGAAGTATATGATGATCATTTGTATGCAATATTTCTAAGATCATTCGCCTACAGTCATTTCAATACCAAAGGGCGCCTTTTCTTTAAAGAGAGACAGTAAAAAAAAAAAAAGGCATACTTTAGTCAAATGCTTCTAAATAAGCGATTTCACCTTCTCAAAAGACTATCAACCAGAAATGAACAACGCTTTTCTCTATCAAGAGGATTTTTAATTAGGTTTTGCATTTAAACATTTTCGAACGCGCTCACAGAGTGCTGAATATATGCATGTAGGATAGAGCCACAAGCTTCAGTAATTCTTGTAAACAAGTTTTCTTTATCCTCAAGCCAACTGGGTTTGACCTTGTTCTTAATTATTGCCCAAAACTGCTCAATTGAATTGAGCAATACCCTTTTTTTTATAGATTTATATATTTCTTTAGTTGTGTGAATAGGCGCATCATCCATAATTATGTAATGACCTCTCAGCTCAGGAGATCAGTTTATCTCATCCATTGTTTTATCAAGATGATGCTTAGAAACAATGCCTTTTGAACCAGATTTTCTTTTTATTATCGAGTGTAATTACTATGGCCGATCTTGATGCGCTTCGATCATTTCCCCTAGAGGTTTTTGAAGTTCTATTGACAGTGCTCGTCTTTGTGCTCAAGTCTGTAAAATTATGATTGAGAGAATCCATTGCATCAACTCACCGCACTTGCGGCTTGTCATCATAAAAACATATGCGATGAATTTCATATTCTTGTCGTAGCTGGATCTACAGGCCTGATGACTAGGTTTGTTTGTTTCTCTAGGATATTCCAGTCATTATCTTTCCAAGTCTTTTATCCCACTTTTGAGCCGTTCGTTCGACGATACTGCCTGCTAAACGACCAAATTCAACAGCATTAAATAGATTTTGAGGCTTCTTGCTCGAATGTCATGAGCCAAAGCTTCCAATCAGCAGTGCTGTTTTTTATTTTCATTGATGCAATTCCTATACCCTATTGCTATTAAGATATTTATGAAAGAGAATAGTTTTAACAAGACAGGTACAAATTTTGTTTTTTTTTACCAAGAATTGCAGTCGTTTGTTTATGATTCAGAGAAGACTAACACCATATCCACTCACTTTGCTCACTTGTTGCGCATATTACTTTCTATCCATTATTTCTAGATATTTCCATCTTAACTTTACAGCCATGAACTTTCCCTTTTAGTCCTCTCTTAAGGTATAACTCAGTCAATGTTGCTGCTTTGTGTGCTCTATTCGATTGTTATTATAGTTGATGGATTTTCTTAGTTTCACCATGAATTGTCATTGTCTTTAAATTGGGCGGATTTGGTCGTCCATAATGATTTTCCTGTTTAAACCAAAGAAGACAAATTGTGTGTTCTCTCTTTCTCGACAGAAGGAGATGAACCAAAGGGAGTGAAAAGACAGTAAAGCAGTGCGTGTAGCCAGCGGACAAAGTGAATGGCTGATCTTTTTATGTCTTTTTGAAATTAAAGTAAACAAATTTGTTCTACTTCAATAATGGAAACTGTTTGCTGATCAAGAAGAATGTTCACAAAGCGATGTAGAGAACATCAAGCGTAGCAGAAAAGGTAAATAAGAAATATCAATAAAGGAAACTTTTTTTTCTAGTGTTGTTGATGTCGAGAAACATTTGGCTGAAAAAAGGGTATTTATTTAGATTAAAGGTATCTCTAATTTGATAATCTGATGAAAGAAAAGAAAACACTGCCTTTAATGTATGCACCATGCTTTTTGAATCACATCAACATGTATATTTTCAAATGAGCATTGTCAGATTCAGCAAGCAATAGTTCGATAGGTTCTGTTAAGTTACATAGCATATTTCCTACTTTTTGTTGTTCACTTGATGCTTTTGGCTTTTGTCCGAAAAAAAAACTAATTATTTGATATTTAAATTATTCCCAAGTAGGAAATAACAAGTGTATTTTCTCTAGGCTATTTGTTGCTGTAGGCTGGATAAGTCCAAACTTTTGTTTCTTTCAGTTGATGAGTATAGGTTGGTCGCTTGGCTGTCTATGCTATACTTTCTTTCAAGCATAACCCACCTGTTCTGCTGAAATTCAGATTCGATAAACATCCTTCCCTTCTGATAGATCTGAAATCTTAGATTCCAGAAACAATAAAAAATTGAATTCCAATCACAAACCATATCAAGTTAATTGAAAGCCCGTACGACATTCTGTTGTTTAACTATACGCTTTCTCGACAAGATTACAAGACAAAGCAACAAATCATCCGAATTAGAACTAGAGGAGGGCGAAACGGTCAGCCCCTCTCCTTCTCCTTCGTGTTCACCTTCAATCGAAAAAACCAAAACGATTCCTTCCAACCATAGCGACTCGCGAAAGCGAAAGCAAGAAAAGCATTCTAAAAAAAGTCATCGCAATAGAAAATCAAGTCCTTACCCAGAATCCAATAGTAGTCGCAGCCGTAGTCGAAGTAGAAGCCGTGGACGTAGTCGTGGTCTAAGTCGTAGTCGCAGCCATAGTCGTGGCCGTGATCATGGTCGTGATCGCGCTCGTACTCATGCTCGTGCTCGCAGTCGTACCCGGAGTAGAAGCCGTAGTCGAGCTGAAAACCCAGCTAGACGAAGAGAGAGCAAGAGAAGCCATCACCGTTCTCGCTCGCCAAAAAGGCCTAGACATAGTCGCAGTCGTTCAACTAGTCTGTCACCTTCTATTAGACGTACTGAAAAACGTAATAGACGTAGAAGCTCTGATCAATATAGCATAGAAAACTCTCAAAGCAGTAGCAAGAGGCGGCAAGACTCATCTGATAGAGCAAAGACAAAAAAGACAGCATCAGAACCTCACAAGAAATTACCGCCGGCGGAAGAAAAACTGGGTGCTGTCGCTGTCTTGTCAGCAATCGCATCCAATGCAGATACACCTGAGCAATGTAGACTGTTTAATACAAAGTAAGTTGATACAAGTTTTATAGAAAAAGATGTCTCACTTTTTAGTAGATTTAGCCAATTAGCACATGCAAGCAAAAGAAGAGGTGATAATCAATCAGACATGACAATGAGCATCCTGGATCATTTTTACGCATTGTGCGACTATATATTAAGCTTTTATTATGCAGATAAAAACAGCACCCAACTATCATTTAGGCAAACTTCCCAAGCATGGAGAAGTTTGTTTCCGTTCACAGACAATCTCTTGAAAAAACTGGAGCAACAAAAACATCTTGTGCTTTATGGTCTTTGTGCTCGCTTGGTTTCTCTTGTGCGCTATTATATATTTAGTCGACTATCCCTTCCCACTCAAATTCGATTGAAAACCTATCTATCTCAAGAACAAGGCAGCGAGGATCGCAGCTGTTTGGAGTCATCAGCAAGTATTTTTCGAGAGTTCGAAAGAGGAGAGCGATGGTATCGTATGTCTGAACAACATTTTACTTATGCTAGTATGATTGCAGACTTCCCGCAAACATTCCAGCATGTTTGTTTAGATGGAGATGTACTTGCAGGCATCTCTGTAGGTGGGGAAGCAGGTGTATCGTTAGAGCCCATGTTTCCATTTGCACCATATTCACCATTGCACCATGCTGCTATAGTATCTAAATGCATGTTAAGAGAATTCATTCAGCAGAAAAAATTGGATTATCAGCCTATCGTGAAACCAGAAGAATGTGTGTAAATAACTTGACAGTTTTTATAAATTTTAGACGTACACTTATTAACAAAATAATACATTAATTTCACAATCTTAAACACTCTGTATACTTAATCGTCTATACATCCTTTGCCTTGAATAAAGACTTTTTTGTTTTATCTATGCAGTTTGCTTGAATTGAGATGTGAAAGTACTTCAAGATCCTGCAGAATAATAATTAGTAGACGAAACACTGAGTAGATGCAAAAGGGATTGAGAAATAGTGTTATTGGTGAATCAAATTCAACAGTTATTCTTATGAGCTTCTTAATCGCAAGGATTTCTGATTCTCCACCATGTCGATAGTAATTCTTTTTTGTATATAGTACAAGCTAATTTTGACTTGGAATAGACTGAGAAGCAGCCCCCCCTTTTTTTATAATGTAGTATGTATTTTAAATCCAAGTTTGGTCTTAGAGTCACCATCAATCGTTGTTTGTGTCTACTGTGTAACTGAAATGTGTAAAGACGATTTATTTGATGATTTATATGAATTTTATATACAATGTCTAAAATCTATGTTCTTGCTATTGATATGCTAACAGCATCTAGTTCTTGGTATCATGGAAAGGATAATCGGTGTAACCAACGGCATCGTGGGTGTAGAAAGTAGAGCGATCATACTTGTTAAGCTCCCAACCATTGCGGATGCGTTCGGGAAGGTCAGGGTTAGCAATGAAAGCACGACCAAAGGCAATCAAGTTACCAGTCTTTTCGGCGATTTCAATGGCATGGGGGACATTGGTAGAGAAACCACTAGCGGTGATGAAGGGGCCCTTCCAGATTTGACGATAAGGCTCAAGAGTGTCAACAGAGTTAGCTTCATCGTTGAAGAAGCTAGCACGAGCTTCAATAAAGTGAAGATAAGCCAAGTCGGGATGGTTTTGTTGAAGTTGGGTGGTCAAGTAGCTCCAAGTTTCGACAACAGTGTCATCCTTCATGTCTTGGAAGGCACCACCGGGAGAGAAACGAATAGCAGTGCGATCAGCACCAATGGCGTCAACAACAGCATCTACAATTTCAAGAGCGAAACGAGCTCTGTTTTCGATGGAACCACCATATTGATCAGTACGCTTGTTAGAGCTTGTGTTGATAAACTGGTCAATCAAGTAACCGTTGGCACCATGGATTTCGACACCATCAAAACCAGCTTCGACAGCGTTCAAAGCTGCTTGGCGGTAATCTTGAACAAGAGCCTTGATTTCTTCGACAGTAAGAGGACGAGGGACTTCATAATCGCCACCGGCCATGTTCTTACCACTAATAGGGATATCAGAGGCAGAAACAATTTGTTCTTGGTTGGGGTTGAGGCCCTTGAAGCCAGCACGACCAATGTGCCAGAGTTGCAAGTAAATAACACCCTTCTTTTCATGAACGGCGTCAGTTACCTTCTTCCAACCTTCAATTTGCTCCTTGGTGTAAATACCGGGAGCTTGAGGATAACCACCAGCAAGACGGTTGATGAAGGTAGCTTCAGTGATCAAGAGACCACCTTCGCTGGCTCTTTGCTTATAATGTTCAACTTGAAGATCAGTGGGGACAGCTTCGGTAGTGGCTCTGAAACGAGTCAAGGGAGCGAGGACAACTCGGTGCTTAAGATCGGCCTTACCGACCTTGATGGGAGCAAATAAAGCATTGTTGTTAGTGGACATTTTTAAGAGTATAAATTCAAAATGAATAAATTTAATGAAAACTCGATTTTGCTATTTGTTTTCTAGCTTTTTATATGTTGGACAACTCAGGGTCAATTAGTAATAAAAATCAATTTTAAGATCAGCTATCATCTTTGTTTAGTAATTATTGTAAGCAGTTATTTGGTCAAAATTTTTTTCTTTGAAAGCGTCAGTTTACTTGTAGAGAACGCACTGCTCAATTAAAGCAAAAGCAATTCATGATATAAAGATACTGAAAGAATAAAGTGAAAAGAGTGTGAGTGGAAGGCATCAAGATACTCTTAGTAAATCAGTTTCTACAGGTAAAAGTCGAACATACTAGAACCTTACTAATGTGTGTTCCTCTTCAATTTTCATAGTCAGATGAAAAAAACTGTTTTGTGCATTCCTGCACCAATTATACCAATCGAAAATAACTTGATTGGCTACAAGGATAAATGGAGTTTTATATTAACCGTAGCCTTTTTTTTTAGCTTTTATTTCTGTAGCAAGCTTAGATTAGCTCATTACTCAGCTAAATGAACATTCTCTTAAAACTCATTTAACCAGAGACCTTTGAATATCGTTTTTTTGATCGATGAAAAAAAATCACAATATCGATTAAGACATTTCCCATTATTCAGCAGCCTTTTCCTTTTTTTTAAGCTTGCTAGCGAATTCAAGCAACCGATGTATGAATATATACACTATCAGCTCATATGTACATCGCTTGGTCGAGCTATGACAGACAAAATGGGCCAGTTGTAGCTTAAAAAGATATGCTGTGACAAGTTGGCTTGTTTAATTGGAATATCCAAGTCTATTATTTGATTTGACAATAATAAGATATAGCTGAGCGGGGTGATAACAAGTTGTATCAACAGATTATCATACTTGATTTTCCAATTTTTATTTTCGAATCGTCTAAATTAAGTGGATAGACTGTATACATGAGTTCTACTATGTGATGCAGCGATTTATTTTTCTTAGGTAGATCAACAAAGAATAATCTTTCTTTTTCCTAAATTAAAATTAAAAAAAAAGGAAAGAATTGCCTTCAAAAATATCATGTCTATGTATTCATCTTTATCCTTGTTTGACTTTAAAAAAGGAGGTAATACTGGCAGACTTTACTGTAGCAGCAGTTGCCTTTCTTACTACCTTCTTCTTTTTTGTCAAGACAGTAGAGTTGATTGTCTATCAATACAGTAGCCATATAATTGAGTAAAAAGCCCAAACCATATCGCAAACAAGACTTACCTTATGCTTTTCTAATAACTTGAGTGCTTTTTTGAGACCTGTTGGTATAGGTGAATTTCGAAGTTCTTCAAGTGTGACCCATTTGATTTGATCTGTATTGCTTGTTTCCTTAGCATCATCTTCGTACTGGATCCATTCAACATGATACACTTTTCGGATATGCGAAAACAGATGGACAACATTACCCAGATCTTGTTTGACAGAGTTTTCTAAATTCAGTTGGTATTTTTGTCTCAAAAAATCTGTTGATTTAGAGGAACGAGCTTGGTAAGATGTGTCCAAGGACTCTAATTCAAGACTAGGAAATTCCCATAAACCAGCCAGTAAGCCTGTGTCAGGTCTTTTCGATATCAAATATAAAGGCTCCTCTGTTTTTGCCGAGACTCTTTCTACAATAGAGACTGCGCATTCTATTGTACAGGTGCATTCTTAGTCTTTCTTCTTTCTTTTCTTTAAATCCATAGGCTTAATTTACCTTCATCTCGAGGAGGCTTCTTTTCTACCTTTAAGGGATATCTAGTGACAGTGTAATCTTCTTCTGATAGATCGGACTGTATTTCATGACATACAGAGCATTCTATCGTTTGGTAAGCAATTGATAGATTGTCTTTCTTGAAACTTTAGATGCTTACCATGTTCAACCGAGCCAGTCTTCCGCTTATTCTTCTTTTCACTAAAAAACCCATTTTTGGACATTTCTTTTACTGTCTCAAGTTGACGCCATGCTCTACAATCTGTGTTTAATGGACATGCTAAACAATTTGGATTTTGAGGTGTGCAGATTCTAGCCCCTAACTCCATCATGGCCTGATTAAAGTCGCCAGGGTTAGATTCACTGACTAGACTAGCAGCAATGTCCCAAAACAAATCGATTGTCTTGGTCTTTTTAGGGTCTGCATGAATAGCTCTCCATCGCGCAATCACACGAATAACATTGCCATCTACAACAGGTGTGGGTTCACCAAAGACAATAGATGCAACAGCACCTGCAGTATATCTACCTACACCAGGTATTTCCTGCTGCAATCCTTTTGCATTGTCGGGTAAGAGACCGTCTAATTCATTTACTACTTTTTGTGCACCTTCCCATAACCGTCTGGCTCTAGAATAATAACCCAAGCCTGCCCATAATGAATTGACCTTTTCGATGTCGGCTGCAGCTAAATCTCGAATGGTTGGAAAGGCTGACATCCATCGGTTATAATAATCAATGACAGTGGCTACTTGTGTCTGTAGAAAATAGATAGATGTTATTCGTTTCCTCGTACACACACACACACACACACACACATGCACATACATACCTGTTGAAGCATAATTTCGCTTACCCAAACTGATAGAACAATGTTAGAATCGGGCTTGTTTAAAGAAGGATGGATATTGAATGCTTACCTTCATAGGCTCTTTGACCTAAACGCTATTATTAATATCAATCCCAAAAAAAAGAACACATTAGCAAAACGGAGAGAAAGAGAGAGAGAGTCTCACGCTTACTTGTCGATCCCATGTCTTGTCATTGTCTTGTCTCCATGGCATGTTAGTTCTCTTTTCAGCGTGATACCACTCAAGCAAATCGTTTTGAACTCGAAACTTTTCTTCATTTGTGACATTGTGATAAGCGTCTGAATGAAACAGGCGTTGACTGGAAACACATTCTTCAATAGCCACTGTTGGATCTGACAGTTTAGCTTTTTTGTAACTCATCGATTCAAAAAAGACATGCAAAAAAAATTTGGATTCTGGTCTCTCAAGAATTGTTTGAGGCCATCGGAAGACAAATTAGGAAGGCTACTATCGCTTAGTCGGTCTTGAAAGATCCAGTCTATGCTATAGTCCTCAATTTTCCCACTCAACGAAACAAAGAGAAAACGCAATTCTTTTCGTTGTTGAATTTATTCATGCTCTTCAATGGCCTGACCAGTGCCCAGCGCGTGAAACCGAGAAAGACCAGGGCTTATTCGAAGATCTTTGTCTTGTTCTGCCAGGAGTGGGAAGCTGCTGTTCTCGGGTCCTCGTTGACCTTAGATTCAGTAGTGTTGGTCATGTCATTAACTCTAGTCCTGCGAGTCTCATATCTTTGCAAGTTTTTTTAAAACTAGCAGTTTTTGTCTTAAAACATCAACTTTTGCTGTCATGCTTGTTGGCTTTATAATAGACTATTTAAAATTAAATCGCCAATCTCTTGTCATGCTAATCGTGTCACAAAGGCGACTTATGCTCTCTGAAAAGGGAAACAGTATATTCCCACCTCCCGCTTACCCAGCTATCTTTTTTTGCATTTATGCTAGTTATCACTAAATTAATAAAAGTTGCCTTAATCATCGTATTTGGGAATAAGACTCCCTTTTCCTTTAAATGCATTTCATTATTTACAGTAAAAGAAGCGTCTATAATTCGATTGTTGCATAGAAGAAGATCGTTAAATGCTAATATATGAAACGGTTTTATTGTCTAAGCGTCATGCAAAGGGTGGCTTTCATGAGTCTCCTTTGTGTACTTATTGTACCATCCTGATTGAGTTTTTATAAAGCCATAGGCATCACCATCATCTTCAGAAACAGAGCAGTCGGCACTATCAAGAGAAAAACCATCTTGACAGCTACCTCAGAGCCCAAACATAAAAAAAGAACAAGAAAACAAAGTTACACAGTGCTTGGATCCAGATCTTCATTGGAGACAACAATTCATCTCTCTTTTTTCTCAGAGTAAATCTAACGAGATACAACCCTTTCGTTCAAATGTTGTTATCCAGCACTGATTCTTCTTTCTTTCTTTCTTTCTTTCTTACAACTGGCTCAAAGGGGTATCAGCATTTATTTGATGCTTTAGATTAGGCAGATAAGCCACCAATCAATACTTTGAAATTGAGTGTGTGTCTTCTCAAAAATACTCAGTTACTGTAGTGACAAGCATGACTGGCTAACTTGGCTTGTCTTGTGTTGTTCATTCTAATCATGCTTTTATTCTTTTTTGAACATAACGAGGTCTCGGCTAGAAGTACCTTTTTTTTTTCCTTTTCTTTTCCTTTCTTGCTCCGCATAATTTCATGATTTCGGTGTTGGCTATGTGTTACTGCAATTGTAGAGGAGTTCTATATCCAAAGTCATTAGCTGCATAATAAAGCAAGCTCTTTCATATTGTCAATTCCCCTTTACTCTCTATTGTATCAGCTATACAAAGAAAGAGAGAGAGAGAAAGAAAGAAAGAAAGAAGCCAACAATACATGTTGAGTGATGTGCTACGTCATCATTGTGCTTATCATTATGATTGGTTTTGAGAAAATAGGGAGGAGAAGGCAATTTTCATATAGAGGAAAAAAAAATTCGCCCTATTTTTTTTTCTCTTCAAGGGCAAGGTGATTCTTGCTATCGCACAGACTGAGGCAGCTCGTTACTGTTTCTTCAGTAATGCACAGTTGCAAGAGAGACCGGCGTGAATGACATCTTTTCGATAGACGCGTTGGCTGCTGTTATGTTTGAAAGGGTGCCCTCCTGATTTCGTAGCAGTGTTGGACTTTCTCTTTTGCTGATCTCTTTCTCCCTTCTCGCATGACTATTCTTTTGCTTTTTAGTCCCCTTCAGTGAGGGAGCAGTAGAGAATAAGAGAGCTAGGAGTTGGAGTTAAAGGGGAGGATACTCTCACTCAGGATGTGACAGCTTCACTTTTTTTCTTTCTTTCTTTCTTTTTCGTTAGAGAGAGTTAGAGGGAGAGAGAGAGGGTGATGCCTGGACGTATGCTGGCTACCCTAGTCAAGTGAGAGCTGTGGTTCTTTGAGCTATGGTTCTTTACTAGGCAGGTTCAGACGTGGATATTAGAAGCAATTCGGGGAGTGCTTATGGAAGATGAAGAGCGGGGAGGGTGGGTACCCCTAGCATACAAGTTATGTTTTCTTCATACGAAATATGACACTCTTTTTCCTTTCGAGTCTTTGACATATGCGACACTTTGAGGGTATTGGTTACCTTTGCTCTCATTGCTTGTCGTCAACCCCTAGGGATCCTCAGTAGGACGTTGGTATGGTCTTCCCCTGTTTTACCTTACGAGGTCACTCAGGCGGTATCTCGCACCGTGAGCTAGAGAAGAGGGTAGATTGAAGTCAACCTCCACGATTGGTTACCCTTGGAAACAGTTGTAACAAACTGGCTAATAGACTTCTAACATTATGTTGTTATAAATCCAATAAATAAACACTTGTTATAAAATCTTACTTTTCTTTTTGCTCGCTAAAGATGCATTTCTTGATCACTTAATTTTGTTGAATGAATAAAAGTTCAATCAATTCAGTAAATCATGCCTACATTCAATAAACATTCTACTGACTGACACTAGGTTGTTCGATTACTGTTACTCTTATGTAATCAAACCTAATCTCTACCTGACTTGGATGGAATGATGAACATCCTCTACACACTCTATTATGCTTATCAATTGCTTCATGATCCATCCTCAAGATTCATGCATATATTTCCAGCCCTTTATCTCTCTCATATAATAGTGCTTTAACAAGGTGTGCTTTTGTTTGAGAAGCACTCTACTGATCTCATACATGTTTGCATAGTCAAGGCTTATTCTTCTTACTTGATAGTATGTGCTACTCACAGTCCCCCCCCCCTTTTTTTTTCACTCAGTAATTGCATACAAGTTGATGAAATGCTCAGACAACATAGTAAAGAGGGTGCAACGATAATTGGTAGTGAGCCTCTCATTTACTCTTACTCACTCACTCACTCACTCACTCTCACAGAAGGAAGATGGATCTTTCATTGCTTTACATGCTTCTCCACGTGATACATTCATTGTACTATTTCGGATAGGCAAGAATGGTTGAATCAAAGTATGTCATATCTGCTTTACATGCTCTTTCGTCCCCTCCTATAGACTCAGATTAATCTGTACTCATTGCAACATGTACAATACTATGATAGCCCTTTGTTGCTCTCATCAGTACATTTGATCACGGAATTGTATCCGTATCCGTATCCGTATCCGTATCCGTATCCGTATCCGTATCCGTATCCATATCCATATCCATATCCATATCCATATCCATATCCATATCCATATCCGGCATATTCATCGGGGCTGCAATCACATGCTGTCAAACTACTTGAACAAAAGCCTTCCTCATCACTTGGCTGTGCTGCATCTTCCTCAAACGTTCCTCATATGCTCCTCACACTGCTATATTTGCCACGCTGTTTCTGATCCTCGTCTTTCTCCTCCACCGCATTTCATAGATAATTGTATATTGATGCAGGGTAACGCAGGCAGAGTTCAATACAAGTCAAGAGCATATGATTGAATGTGCTATACTGTGGCGCTATGTTGATCATCGACGAATTGGCAGATAGTTTTATACTGAGATGATACGGCCATCCTTTGGACCATCTATCAACTTCCTCTTCCTCTCTTTCTCCAACGTGCAATGCAATACAACAGGATACTGTATCGCTCGTTGTACCGGCTATCTCTATCTTTTTTTTTTCGTCGTCTTCTTCTTTTTCCTCTGCTCTTTCTCCACTTGTTTCTCGAGCAACCTCGATCCAATCCTTCATTCTGCAGCTTGACCCTCAACTCTCTGATGCTGTATGCTTGCTGACTAAACACGCTATTCCTGTTACTGAGAGTCTGTCTGTCTTCCGTGTCTGTCTTCCGTGTCTAAGCCTCCAATCAACACTCAGGCTTACCAGCTAAAAGTAGATGTTGCACCGGCTAAAAGAAGGAAGGAAAGAAAGAAAAAAAAAGGGCCGTGGAATAGACTGCAACCGATACCTTGGTGATTGAACAACAACAACAACAGCCAAAATATAAAGTATGCTTGTAGGTACCTTTATTTCGAGTCACTGTCTAAACGATAAACCAAACGAAGCAAAATGCAATAAAAAGCATAGCTCTCTTTCCATTCAATCACTCTACATCTGTCAATACAAGTTACCGGTTCTTTCCTCTCTCTCTCTCTCTCTCTCTCTCTCTCTCTCTCTCTCTCTCTCTCTCTCTCTCTCTCTCTCTCTCTCTCTCTCTCTCTCTCTCTCTCTCTCTCTCTCTCTCTCTCTCTCTCTCTCTCTCTCTCTCTCTCTCTCTCTCTCTCTCTCTCTCTCTCTCTTTTCTTTTGGCACTAATCAGTTGTTCTATGCGTTCTTGTTTTGCATCTCGGTATATTTCAACAGTGATAGTGTTGGTGATAATAGTCGGCACTGACAACGATGAATTTTGAACGCATCCTCAATAAATACAATGAAATAAAAAATAAATCTAAAATAATAAAAATCCAAAATCTCTTGAATCGGGTTCGCTGAAAAGATCAAGCTTCATCATAGAATCAAGAAACTAAAGAGGAATGGATCAGGGCTTACTTGTGAGAGTAAAGTGTGGTATTACCAAGTTCATCTCAGTTATATTGTTACTAGTAATCATGATCATCTACAATGCCCTAAAAGCCTTCTTTATTTAAAAGGTGATCAATTCAAATTCTTCAAGTTATGCTCACATCAATACTTTAAGCCAAAATAAAATTAATATGATAAAGTTAAACATAAATTAAGTTTATTGTTGTAAGCTTTCTTATCTCTTTCACCACCACCCCTTCACTTTTCATTTTCTTTAGTTTATAAAATGCTTTTTAAAAAAAAAGCCACCAGGCGCGTCATCAAACAGCAAACAGCGAATTGCAAATAGCATAAAGAATCGCACTTGAAAAGTTCAAGTGGATCAAAGAGAACAAAATCAAACAAGGAGACGGCGAGTATAGTAAAAAATGAGGAGCCTTCTACGGAGCTCGAGAACAATAGAGGTGGAAGCAAAGACCAGGAAAAAAAAGAGAGAGGTGACCCCCATGTTTCGCAGCAACATCCTCACAAAGACAATGTCCTTACTACTAAATGAGAAGCCGTGTAGAATTCCTAGATAGTTAGTAGTATGTGTTCGCAAGCACCGCCCAGGGAGTCTCGCCGACCTCTTCCAGGCAGCCTCCGAATGAAGAAAAAGCTTATACGTACCTATACTTACCCATGCACTGACAAGAAAAAAAAAGAAGAAGAAAAAAGAAAAGAGGGAGGAAAAGAAAAAATAAATGGTTTTAATGATCAACAGGCATCAAAATTACGTTATTAAAGCCCAGACCAATAGCTTAAAAAAAAAAGGGAGCAACGCATGATAATGTGCACAGCCAATCAAATGCCTTGGACTGATAGCTGTTTAGAACGACAAAAGAGAAAGATCAAGAGCCATGGTTCTTTCACATAAAAATAATTTTGGGCCGTTGAGTGGCTTAGACCATACACCCGATGTCCCCATCTCTCACTCCAACCATAAGGCACCAACTCCAAAACCCTCGAATCCTCGCGCTTGGTCTCAGGTAGCGGCCAGACAAGCTCGTCCTGTTCGACATTCGCTATTGTCACCTTCCCCCAGCAATAGTCCAGCCTCTTCAACGACTAAGACAGTAAAAACAAGCATTTTTCGTCCTGGACATGGATCTAACAGCGTCTTCGTGGATATGACGGGGAGAAAGGAAAACTGTGTTGACTTTCTCAAACTTGTCGCTGAGCAATACCCTTCTCGTTTGGGGGCCTTGCCCTTACAAATTGGTAACTTGCGTTTTGCAGAAATAAGTTTTGAAGAGACAGATGTGGAAGTTGTGGAATCATTCCTCACGACAGGTCTTAAGTTTAATGACGGTGCTGTAGTTCTTCCCTGCAGAGCACTTGGCACCGATATGGAGGTTATTAGTGTTAGACTCTCCAATCTGCCTTTTTTCAATGAGAAAAAAACTATTGGAAGGTTTGAGAAAGAGTTTGGCTCCTTTTGGGGATATTCTGGATGTTGGTATTCTTTTAGAACCTGAGACTAAGACTTACATGTGCAATGGTTTTGCTGTTCTTAATGTTCAGAAGTCTAATGCTAAATTCTCCCCCTTGACTCACGTTATCCCCTGGGCAGGGTCGGATGATACAAGTTTTTATGCAGTTTGGAAGCAAATGCCTCGCTACTGCAAATACTGTCATGCTGAGGGGCACTCGGTTGCAGATTGTGAGAAGAGAAAGACAAAGTTTACCTGTTGGACCTGTGGTGTTGCCGGGCATATGGCAGCCAGTTGTCCTAAGGACGCACCTCAGAAAAAACCGCGAGCTAAGGCTCCTGTAGCTACCTCTTTCGACTTTGAGTGGCCGAAAGATAATCCTGTACTAGGCAGCAAACGTCCTAGACATGGACACCCCTCAAAGACCACTGTTCCGATTGATACAAAGTTACTCTCATCATCTAAGCTTCCTTCTCAACCTTCTGTCCCTGTCACCTCGCCTATTTCTACTGCCTCCCAACAAAAATTACCTTCCCCTGAAACAGTCGCTTCACCTACGGAGCCTTTGGATGATGTGCCTACACAGGATCCGGCAAGCTCATGGTCATGGGATGCCGATGTTGCAATGAATGTGGATGATCTCGATACACCCGTATTGGATTCTGAATTACCCTCTTCCCCTCTAGCTATGACAAATGGTCCTAGTGGAGGCACCCCTACATCCAATAGACAATAATGAGTGATAGCTCTTTTCTGTCACTCAACCTCGCTACGCTGAATTGCAACAGCTTAGTGAAGGTCCAACAATCTAAAAAGCAATCTAATTACATTCGTTTTCTTCGCTCTCAACATTTTGACATCATGGCATTTCAAGAAACCCATGTGTCTTCTTCTAATCAAAAACTTATCAATGCACAATTTCAAGCACATCAGACTCTTTGGACTCCACATTGTGGACTGGTGTCTTTTAATCCTTTAATCCATTTGTCTGATGACTTGCTCCCCCACCTGGATCGGGTGATCCTTTCTAGGATTACCTCCCCACATCATCTCTTTATGCCTTTTTATGTTTTAGTTATTTATGCGCCTGCTACTTCTGCCATAGACCGCCGCACCTTTTTCTCCACTTTACCCGCAATGCTTCAATCTTCCGACCTCGACTTGGATTTTGATCGATTGTTGGTTATGGGAGACTTTAATTATTCTTATCACAGACCAAATATTGGTACTGCTACTTCGCTAGATTGGGTATCCTTTTTAGATCTACACTGCTTTAATGCTTTGCAGGCCTATGATCTCCACAATCTTGCCACTTTTCGCAGAAATAAGGACATCGAGTCTACGATAGATCACATCTTTGTTAGTCATCCCTTTCGGAATGCGTTAGTGCATGCCGGTCTACATATACTTAAACCTCACTGGTCAGACCATGCCCTCCTGTCGGTTAAGCTAGCCTTGGCTACTGCGCCTTCGGGGCCTGGATTATGGCGTGCCAATCCGCGACTTCTACGACTCCCAGAGTATCATTCGCGCCTTATTGAAATTATCCCTTCCGTCTTGGAGGAGGCTACACGTAAGTGTGCCACTCCTCAGGATCAATGGGACTATCTTAAGCGGGCAATCAAGCGTGTCACTAAATGCTTTGGCGTTAAACGGGCTAACAGCAACAAGGCTCGGTTGCGTGAACTGCAATCCATGCGCAATCGCTTTCTCCGGTCTCAACCCTCGTTAGAGGATCGAATTCAGTTTCTACGACCTTTGGAACAGGAAATCTTCCAACTTCAGCAAGAGTTAGTCGAAAGGTTAGCTCTTAAAGCAGGACAACGCTGGAGAGAACACGGTGAGACTTCTGCTAGGTTTTTAAAGAACTTGGTACGTAGTCGACAGAATACCGAGAGAATAGTCGCTTTTCGCGATAGTGGAACGGAGGTGCCGCGCGCTGACAAGGATTCGATGCTACAGTCTGCCCATCATTTCTACCAGCAACTGTATACGACTGACCCTGTTGATGACACACAGCTTGATACCTACCTAGACGGTATTGGCTCTCTCCCTCGTATCAGTTCGGAGGATCATGCATCTTTACTGGCTCCGATTACAATCGAGGACATCCTTGCCGTTACAACGAAAGCTGTATCTAAGCAAAGCAGTCCGGGATCGGATGGCTTTGGCTATGCCCTCCTCTTTCATCTGTACCGCTTCCCCCCTCTCCAGCGCTTGGTCGTCCGAGTATATAATGATGCTTTATTGCATAGTATATTTCCAGCCTCTTGGAGGGATATTCGGGTTCGTCTTCTACCAAAGAAAGGAGATTTAACTTTACTTCAGAATTGGCGACCCATTTCACTTATCAATTGTGATGGGAAGATCTTCACTCGTATTTTGAATGCTCGCATGAAAGAGGTGGCTACGTCCGTTATTACTCCCCTTCAGACCGGTTTTATGCCTGGCAGATTTATCGCCACCAATGGTATCCTAGTCAACATGGTCATGGAACATGCTCGTCGTACTCAACGTGATGATATCGCTCTATTGCTAGACCAAGAGAAGGCGTACGATCGTGTACATCCTTTGTACCTTCGCGAGACCCTTCTTCGTCTGAACTGTCCTGTGCCGTTGGTCAACTGCCTGATGAACCTCTTCTTTGGCAACAGGGTGCGTGTCAACGTCAATGGTTTTTTTCACCGATGTTGTGCATCAATGTCGAGGCCTCAGACAAGGGGATCCTTTGTCTCCTCTTTTGTTCAACTTTGCTCTGGAGCCTCTCCTTCGCCACATCCTCCAAGACACGGCCTTCCAAGGTTTTGCTTTTGAGCAGGATGATCGGTCTATGCTTGTACATACCTTGGAGCCTCTGAAAATCCTGGCTTACGCTGATGATGTATGTGTTTTCTTGTCCGATGAAAATGACTTCCGTCTCCTGCAACAGCACCTTACTAGATACGGTCAGGTGTCCAACGCTAGGATTAACATGCACAAGACTGAAGCAGTGTCGCTGTGTGGTCAACCGTCCCCTTCCTGGCAGTCCCTGTTGAGATCTTCGGACATCTACAGTTGGCATGACAGGATCTCTCCAAAAGCTCTGCGCTACCTAGGCTTTCCCCTCATCAGTTCGCTGCCACAGCGAAAGCTGGTGGAACTGAATCTGATAGAATCCCTTCAGGCTAAGTGTGACCGGTACAAAGGGAGGAACCTGTCTCTGCGTGGGCGGGCCACGATCATCAATTCTGTTTTCTTGGCTTCCTTGTGGCATGTCCTTCGGGTAACTTCTTTTCCTTTGTCTTTCTTTAAACAGCTTCGCAGCATTATCGGTCGTTTTGTCAACTCAGGTGTCAAGCCCATTTTCCGCTATGATCTCCTCTGCCATGGAGTCGGAGACGGTGGTGTGGGTCTTCTCGATCCTTTGATTCAACAGGGAGGGCTCTATGTCCGCTGGTTTCGAACACTTCTCAGACAGTCCCAAGACTCTTTCATCCATCACTATCTGATGGATCACATCCGGCGCTTCTTCGCCCACACGTCTTTTCCTGTCCTGTCCCTCTACTTTCCTCGACTGAGGAAAACGTGCTGTTTGGACTACGGGCATTTTGTTCACGCCTTGTTTTTCTTCCTTGATGATTACTTAGCAAAAGCTGCTTCCAAAATTCCGGATAATTGTTCGTTGTCCACTTTGTTGGAGCTTCCTCTGGCTGATCTGTTCTTGCATCTTCCCGAAGATCATTGGATAGTATCTTCTAGACCTGCTCCTTTACTTATGAAGCAATTCTTTGCGATTGACGACTCACGCAACTGCTTCCGACCATTGCATTCATCTGACCAACCCCAATTTCCTAGACTTAGTTCTAAGCTCAGAAGGGAGCTTCTCTCTCCTGGCGTATCGCTCCATCCCCGTCTACTTGCTGCCTTCTTAGAGACTCCGGTGACTGCTGCTCCTGTAGACGTCCAACCGTTTGATGCATTATGGTCCGAATCTGAGTTTTGGGAGGATTCCTCGAATCGCTCTTTCCGTGTTTCCTTGCAAGATGCTCTCTTAACAACGGTAGCCTCCCCTCTCACCTCTCGCAACTGGCACCTTTTCTGGTCTTTGTCTCTGACACCTGAGTGCCGCTCTATGTGGTATCGCATTGTTTATGACAAGTTCCATTGTCATGCGTCTATCGCCCAATTTATAGCGGACGTTTCTCCCTCTTGCTCGTTCTGCAATGTCTCTTTTGAGAGTCGCTCCCATCTCCTAGTTACATGTCCAGTCAAGTGGAACCTCTGGTCTCTGATACTTCGGACGAGGTTTCCGTATATGGCTTTCCAGCCTTCACATATCATCTCTGCCCTCTGGTCTATGACTGTCCCTCCATTTGTTCCTTCTGCTTCGTTTCTCAACTTGTGTGCAGCTACCGCTCGTGCCATATGGTGTGCTCATTGGGCCTTCGTTCGCCAAGCCATCCCCTTCACCGAAGCTCTGGTTATCACCAAGATACATCAACTTACTTAATTTTCTCCTTTCTCTCAAAGCACACCTCTCTTATTGACGTGTGACTTTTATTTCAATTATTAAATAAACAATAATTCTACACAAAAAAAAGAAAAAAAAAAAGATCAAGAGCCTGTTTTAATAAGAGAAAAGAAAAAGTGGGAAAAGAGTCTTTTTTCTTTGTTTTTATAAAGTAAATTGACTACATTATTGATATATTGACTGTTGTGTAAAGACTAGTCTACCTCAATGAACACCTTGATTCTTTGTTGGAAAATACAAGAATACATTTTCATCATTAGCACGAGAAGAGAAGAGTTTGCTATTAATCATTCATAGTAATTATTGGTCGTCATTCTGCAGTGAAAAAGAAGAAAATAGGATGATTTACTGACGCTCATATATTAGCAAAAACATGCAAGCTAACTATAACATCCAAACAACTATACAGCAATTCATAGGTATTTGTGCTTGTTTCAATAGTTGGTCTTCTTATACGACCAACTTTGATATCTCGTAAATGGTTCTTTTTTTGTTCACGAAATGATTGTTGTTTTATCCGCTAATTGATTTTTAAGATCGACCTTTCTTTCTTATCGAATTCGCGAACAACTGTAGAAAGACCTTTTTAATTTGCTTTCTCAGGTCTGAATAAAAAAAAAAAGAGACGCCCTTCTGGGTTTGAAATGACTAAAATAAGCAATACAGAGCATTGAGCACATTCTGCTCAGGAATCAGGTAGAATGTAGCCTCAATTCAAAACACACAGAGAAATAGCCCCTAATACTCTCCTGTTTTCTTTCTTCTTTTACACTTCCGTAATACAAGAACTGAAAGATAACCATTCATCTGATTTAATAGGTATTTGAATCAACATTGTTTATTTCTAGATGATAAGTACTCTTTAATAATAATAATTAACCAGCTACATTACATTAAAACTAGGAACAGTAGTTTAGTAAGAAGGTAGTGTTGACGAAGTTCAAAAGAAACTTACTCTGATTTGATAAGAACCAGCTCTGGTCATGTAGCGCACCCATTTGACAGATTGATATCCACTCTTTTCAAACACCTTTAAGAATCGGACAAGAAGACCTGAAGATGTGAACATAAGGACTTGAAAGTCCATAGAAATAGGCGGTCTTGACCAGACGCGCTTATGTGTCATTGAACTCAAGACTGCTTCACCACTCAGGTGATATTCTGCTTGGCCTTGGAATCGAGGAATCCTATTGGATGTCAATGCCGTGTTCTTCAAAGGTATATGAACAAACTTACTTCCAAATGATACAGTTCTCAGAAGGAGCATATTTCGCTTTTCCACCTGAACCCACTTTCACTTCCACCTTGGCCGAATTTAAGGGTGTAGGGATTCGCAGAACCACATTGTTAGCATATAATTTAGGTGAAAAATTGGCTCGAATACTGATGTTATATTCAACGCGGGTATTGCCAATCTCTGTAACAACAGGATGGACTTTGAAAGGTAGGTTGACGTTCTCGGTTGTTCGATACCTATATCCCAATTGGTTGCTGTTCTTTAAAAGCATGTGTCTCTATCTGAAGCACTTACTTCATCAATTCAAATTCACCATCAGGGGGAACAAAACTAATTGTTCGATCACTATCAAACTTGCCTAATTTAACACATTGATGGAATTGACAATCATCAATTTCTACTGCGTTTGTACGACGAGCACTAGAACAGAATGTTTAGTGTTATTGTAAGCCAGAAAAAAAAACAGATAAATGTCACTTTACGTAGTACGGTTGACTGCATCTTTATCAAGCAATAACTTGTCATTCAAACCAAATTTGCACTCGGGTGTACCGGAAAGATAGGCCCGCATCAAGATTTGCCCTGCTACATCTGCTCTTAATATAGTGCCTGTGTTACTCATCAACAGATTGACGCTCTCAATCACATCAATAAACGCTTCATTCTTTCTGTATTTAATATCGTTTCTTCTCCATGAAATGGCACCGGTAGCCTGAATTGTAATTCTGCTGGAATCTTCAACTGCTCTTTCAGACTTGACGCCCTCAGTAGTGATGTACATTTTAAGAGTATCTGTCTCGCTATTTTGTGGATAACCAAAGTCCAAGATTTCTAGAATTCAACAATAGAATCAATACAGGAACAATCCTCAAGCTCATCATCCAATTGAGCCACATACCATCTAATAACTCATAAATAAGTACGAAATTGTTCTTGACAGCTTCTTCATCGAATTTGCCAAAGTAACTGCGTCCGATATTGACCACTCGACAACAAAATTCGAATATAAGGGCTGCATTTGCATTCCATTTGGTGACTGCCACAATGTAAAGGTTTTCATGACGCACATGGAAAAATGAAGTTGAGCCAAGTGTGACAATAGGTGATCGTACATCTGTATTAGAGATGACTTGAATGCGAAAAATATCGGCTACTGAACGTCTTGATCAAGACAGCTTGTTTAGTTTGTCGTTCGGAACACTCTCATCCACGGGAGCTTACCTCAGGTCGTGTCGGTATAAGCGAGAAATAAGTACTTCGCCTTTCTGGTTATAAATGAAGAAGGCGCTAATCATAGTGGCTACAAGTTGAGATGGAGAACCCAAAAAAGAAAGCGAAAATGAAATTTAAGGTGGGTGTACAATTACTCTGTATTCAAAGCCAGCTCGAGAGCTGGTGTGTAGGTGTGTTTTAAAGGAGAAAGAGAACTGTCTATTCTATTGAATTTGCTAAATTAAATTGTCACCAGAATGAAACATAGTTTCTTTGTGCATCTTTTGAAAGCTACATTCATGCATGCAACAGTTACTGAGCTTATCTTTTATGACAGACCCGAGATTAAAGTATTATTCTATTGTTATTAAAACCTGTCAATTATTACTCTTTACTCGCTCAATCTGTCTAGTCTCAAATTTATCTGTATCGAGTTCTCTTTATCAAGATAAGCCTTTTGTTCTAGCCATGTCTATTTTTTTATGCAAAATACCAAGTAAACTACTATAAATACACATTATGTCGGTAAGTGAATTGTCTGTTTGTTTGTACTTTCAGTCACAGGTTTTTTTTTCTTGTTTTTTTTTCTTCTTTAAGCTATGGACGACACTAAAAAAGAACTTCGAAGACTCAACAAGCTTGTCTGGGAGAAAGGAAAAGGAGGTAAACGACTTCTCATTGAAAGATAAGAAAGTATGACTTACTTTAGAATACAGAAACACCAAAAAATCTGGACAGCAACATCAAAAAGAACACGGCTTTTATCAAAAAATGTAAAACGTCTTTAGGTGTCGATATGCGAGCGCAGTTGCTGAATGATATCAACAAGCTCAACCTTGAGAAATATATCTCGGAAATTGTTAGCAGTATTATGGAAGGCATGGCGAAATGTAAATCCAATGTGGATATCACTGCCTGTGTAGAAGTAAGCCCATATCCAGTCTGCTCTATCCATCTTTACAGCCATGAATAATCTCTCTTTCAAAAAAAAAATCATTAGGTGATTTCAGCACTTCACCAACGATTTCCCAACACATTTACACCTTTGTTGACTTATCAGCTCGCTAAAATTCTACAGATGCCTACAAAACAATACTTGGCTTCACTTAGCCCTGAACAAAGGGAAAAAGAAGAAACAGCTCGTATCGTTCGCCAACGTATTTACCTTCGCATTGTGTGCGAATTATGGCTTGTAGGCGTATTGCGCTATGTAGAAGATGGTATTCCAACATTATCCTCTGTCAATCTGGGCGGTGTCGAAACCCATCGTGACGCTGTTGCAGGATTGATCGGCGATCCAGTCAATTCTCAAGCTGGATTAAGCTCATCCAACAAAAAGAATCAAAAACCAGTTGAACAAGGAGGATTTGTCTATAAGATATTAAAGGACATGCTCTCAAATGATACAGAGCATCATCTGAACTTGCCTCTTGTCGCTTCATTTCTCAAGAACTATGGACAGAGTGTACTCAACATTGTACCTAGAAAACAACAGGCTGCTGCTGAGCAACACAATGAAGAGGCTGCATTAGAAACCACCACCGTGGATCGCGAGTCTGTTATCACGGCAGATACACATGCACTCTTAGTTAACCTGTTTGGACACTATTACAAGACAGTCTGTGTACACTTGACAAAGATGCATAAATTGATCCAAAAGATGAATCGACACAATAATGAGATTTTGTTCTCTCGCGGCGAACTTTCTGAAGAAAACAAATTGAAGCATGAGAAAGCAACCAAAGCCTATGAAAAGCTCCTGAACAACACGCAGACACTCTCAGATGCCCTTGACGAAGACATGCCTGATCTTCCTGTAGATGAAGCGACCACAAAGCAGTCCATCGTCAGTACCAGCACAGCCAACATTTTTGCAGATGGTAAAGAAAATGCAAGCAATGGTATCTGGGAAGATGATGATGCACGCAAATTCTATGAAGATCTACCTGACCTTCGCATCTTGGTGCCTGATGTTTTTCTGGATTCTCAGCAATCGACCAAGAAGGTAGAAGATGAAGAAAGAGAAGAAGAGAGCGAGAAAACAAGTCAGGAAGAAGGAGGAGGAGGAGTAGAGGAGGCAGACAAGGATGATACCATGTCAACACCCATGACAGAGGAAGATGACCTTATGGATCCAGCAGATATGGTAGATGAGGCAATTGAGAATGCAGACGAAACGACAGCTGATGAAAGCAATAAGCCCTCGACTCAAAGTGTTCAGCTAGATAGTTTATTAGCTCGTTTGCCTACCTGCGCTAACCGTGACCTGATTGACAGTGTGGCTGTTGATTTCTGTTACATGAACAACAAGAATGCACGCAAAAAGCTTGTAAAGACGCTGCTCAACGTTCAACGCCAGCGTTTAGATTTACTTCCTTACTATTCCCGTTTGATTGCTATCCTTAATGTCTATTTCCCTGATATTGGCGAGATGGCCTTAGCCGCCCTGACGTACGAGTTTAAGGGGCTGCAGCGAAAGAAGACTCACGATCTATTAGAGTCGCGCATAAAGAACATTCGATTCTTATCTGAACTTACCAAGTTCCGAGTCACACCTGCTCATACTATCTTTCATTCCTTCAAAATTGCCTTGGACGACTTCACCAATCATAACATTGACATTGTATGCAACCTGTTGGAAACATGTGGTCGCTTTTTGTTTAGATCTCCAGAAACCAATGCACGTATGGCAGGCATGTTAGAGACAGTGATGCGTAAGAAAAATGTTCAGCATCTGGATAGTCGTTATGCGCTTATGGTAGAGAATGCTTATTATCAAGCTAATCCTCCCGATAAGCCAGCCATTCAAGTCAAGGAACGATCTCCTATGGAACTCTATATTCGGAAGCTTATCCATGAAGATCTGTGCAAGAAATCACTGGATAAGGTATTAAAGCAGTTACGTAAGCTACATTGGGAAGATCCTCAGATCCGGAGCATCATGACAAAGATCTTTCAAAAAATTTGGAAAGTCAAGTTTGGCAATATCCATTTGATGGCCATTCTAGCAAGTGGTCTGAATCGATATCATTCTGATTTTGGTGTTCATATTGTGGATGCTGTGGTAGAAGAAATACGTATTGGATTAGAACAGAATATCTTTAAGCATAACCAAAGACGTATTGCAGTAGCCAAATATTTAGGCGAACTTTACAATTATCGTATGATTGACTCGCCTCTGATTTTTGATACACTTTATTCTATTGTCACTTTTGGTCATGGTTAGAGCTATCCTTAAATTGATCGAGACCTAAAATAACCTCACACACACTTTTTTTTTTTATTTTAGAATTTGGTCGACCTGCAAGAGAACGATTTTGTACTATTGATGCACCTAATGATTTTTTCCGTATTCGATTATGCTGCACATTACTAGATACCTGTGGCATGTGTTTTGACAGAGGATCTTCTAAGAAAAAGTTGGATCATTTCTTGATCTTTTTCCAGGTAAGGCAATAAACAATTTGACTGGTTTTTTAGGTACTAACATCAAGAAAAAAAAAAGATGTATGTATTAAGTAAAAACAAACCACCTATGGATGTTGATTTTATGATCACGGACACTCTTGAAATGCTTCGTCCTCAGCTAAGCATTATGACTACTTATGAAGAAGCGAATGAGGCAGTTGATCGTATGTTCCTTGAGCAACTGAAATCGGTTCAAGGAACTGAAAAGTCCTTGACAGAAGACGGTTTTGAAGAGAGTGAAGCTTCTGATTCCTCCGTGAGTGATGATGAAGGAGTAGCAGGGCAACAAGACGATGGCATGGATCTACAATATGATGATAAAGAAGGAGGAGAATTGGATGCAGACGGATCAACTGTGGGTAGACCAGAAGAAGATGAGGAAGAGGAAGAGATTGTGGTACTGAAGAACAAGCGGGAACAGCAGCTATCAAGAGAAGAAGAAGAAGACTTTGAGCGTGAGTTTAGCAAGATGATGAGCGACAGTATAGACTCTCGTAAATTTGAAAAGAAGACTGCAATGTTGGATGTACCTATCCCTATGAACCTGAGAGGTTCACAAGGTAAACCATTCCCTGTTTGATCTCTTATGTATCTCTTGTGTAACACGAATGAGATCATTTCTTTTTTAGATCGTCGTACAATGGCCCAAGATATCAATCGACCCGAAACAGGAAAGATGGCATTTACACTCTTGACAAAGAAAGGCAATCGACAACAGGTAAGTTGATGATGTGCATGATTTGTTAAGGTAATTCAACTAATGTCATGTATCATAGACTAAAATCATGCAAGTACCCTCTGATTCAGTATTGGCTGTAAGTACTCGCACCAAGCAAGAAGCAGAAAGGGAAGAACAACAACAATTGAAGAAACTCGTCTTGAACTATGAAGAGAGAGAAGAGGCTGCTGCTCGACAAGGTATTGAGAGAAATAAGGAATCACATGAATTTAGATGCTAACTTGTTTTGCCTTAGCTTTTGCTGAAGAGAAGGCAAGATCTAAAGGACAATTCCGAGGCAAGAAAGTACTGCAGATGGGAGGTAGTGGTGGAGGTTCTTTTGGATGGTGATGAAAAGGAAAGAAAATGTGGGGTACCAAATCAGTCTATGCCGTGAGTGCATAAGATGCTATAGAACGAATATAGAAAGTTACTTGACATTAAAGTTTGGTTAATCTTGATTGGTATTTTTCATTTATTCCAAATGACGCAAAAATTTGAAACTAAAAAAGCTATATGAAAAAAAAAAAAATTAAGCTCAAAAAAGCAAAATGACAATAGAACCAATGTGAGCTCATTATTTTAGGCTTTCAACGTGTTATTGGGATTGTTTCTCAACTGTATGAGAAAATCTTAAAGGGCCAAGCCGATATGCTGAGGCATTTTGTATCATTGTCAGATGAGCAATGTTTGTTATATGGGAAAGGAAGAGTGGTTATTGTTACTGGCATATATGAACTTGCGCCATATTTAATATAAAATAGAAATTTATATGTCAGAGTCTATACTAAATATATCATGTTTTTTTCTCTTTTTTTAAAAAATTGCTCCAATTTCCCTTCAAAAAAAAATTATAGATAACAAAAAAGAAAAAAGAGTAAACAATGACATAGTTTGGTTATGTAATTTCGATTTACGTGATGTCTTATTGTGTTTCTCTAAAGAATAAAAAAAAAATAATAGTTGAGCCAGGCAAGAAACGGGATATGAACAAATTAAGAAATAATGGCATGTATGCTTAAAATTTATTGGGTTGTGTGGCCTATGTGATACCATACTCTATAAGCGCACAGTTTGCATTACCGTGGTACATTAACACTAAGCTTTTCATATTTTGTATTTATAAAAATAACGACAGAGATAAAAATAAACATTTTGAACAAAAGATCGCGATGAAGAACCTGTATGCATAAAGAAAGAAAATTCGATGGACGACACATGTGTCTCTATACCATTTTTTAAATTTGACAGTTTCTATCGTTTTAATGTATTTTCTATTGCTGCAGTCAAAATTAAAAAAAATCAGTATCCATGTCAACACGGTTTCCTTTTATGGCCACGAGAGGTTAGGCCGTTGCTTAGCTTTGAACTTTTTTTTTTCATGATCTGCTTATAGAACATGTTGCTACAGTTCTATAAAGTCACTAAATCATCTTTATAGACTTTCAAAGAAGGATTTTTTTTTATAAACAAAAAAAGGAAATAGTTGAGAGCGAATTTCTTCATTTCAGTTTGAATGTACCTCTTTTTCTTTCTAAACTAAAACAGAGCAACATTTGCAAATCTATGTTGAATTTTGCTCAACATTTTTTACAATATAAAGTTGAAACTGTCATTACGTAGCCATCCTATTCAGTCTGTAGATAGACAGACTGGTCAATTTGGCACGTCATTTTTATACACCCGAATCCATCTGATTGGTCACTTGTTGATATTGTGCCCACAATCTGAATAAGATGATCGCATTTTAAGGAGAGGAAAAAAAAATAAGAGAAAGAGTGAATGCGCTACTCGATATAATTTTTTTTTTGTCTGTAATTTTTTTATATACAAACCTTATTGTGTTTCAAAAATAATACAGTGTAAAGACTCAAAAAAAAAAATCATCATCGGACGAAAATTAATATTAAAAAAAAAAAAAAAGAAGGAAATTAGAACATTTCAAATGAAATTCATACAATTCGTTACTATGAAAAAAAGCTTAAATGTTTTGTCGCTTAGGTTTTTCGGTTTCCCACAAATATATTAAATGATGAAAATATTCAAGGAGAGAAGGGGGGAAAACTTATCAAATAGTGAATCTCAAAAAACCAAGTCTGTTCAAAAAAAGAAAAAAGCACAGACTGTTGTTTCGATACGATAGAGAGAAAAATGAAAGCAAGAACGAATTAAGGCTTGAAAGCGTGAATCAGAAAGAGAAAGAGGAAATCACGTTTTTTAATATCACACTCTACAAAAAGGAAAGCAAGAGTAATAGAAGACATAGAGAGTTTCCTCCTATTTTTCTGCAGGGTTACATTTGTGAAACGGACGGACCACGTTTTTATACAACACAAAGATCAGTGCGTGCGGAGATAGAATGAGGAACTGAATGAAAGAAATAGAATGAAAGAAAAAAAGAAGGAGGATGGGGGACATCACATATTTTTTTAAATTTTGGGGGGTCACACAAAGAAAAAGGTTTTCGTATAAATAGTACTTGATTTTTCTCAGTTTCATTTCTTTCTTTCTATCTATTTCTCTTTCACTTTTAATTTACTATCTCAGCCTAATTTCTCATATGAAGACTCATCCTTTGCACATCACCAACTCGAAAGGTCGCATTGTCAGTTTGTTGAATGATGACAATGACTCTGCCAAAAAGGATCAAATCAAAGCCAAAAGAAGATACCATTGCACAGAACCTGGATGTCAAAAGAGTTTTACAACAAGGTAATATAAGATACCTTGTATAATTTCATACAAACAAGACATTAACTCCAAAATTTTTCTATAGTGGACATTTAGCTAGACATCATCGTATCCACACTGGTGAAAAGAACTTCCATTGCTTATATCCAGGTTGTCCTAGTCGATTCTCTCGTCAAGACAACATGATGCAACATTACCGTACACACATGTCTTCTCGTTCTCGAAACCATCATTACCACTACCACCATCTCTATCAGCAACAGTACGAATATCAACAATACCAACAAAGATTGCAACGTCAACAAAAGCAACAACAAGTATTCAACAGTCAATACTCTTCTTACTACCGCTCTCCCCCTTCTCCTATTGAAGTCGGTGCTAGCGAGCTTTACCCTGCTCCATACTCTCCTGATAACAACAACAACAACAACAACAACAACAGACGTGGCTGGTCCTCTATCTCTTCTTCAAGCACTGCTAGCAGTCAATCTTCTTCATCAAGCACTGTCATGACTCCTGAGAGCGAAAAGGCATTTTATTACTCTCCACCCCAGAAGCAGGTCTCCTCTCCCCCTTTGATTATGAAGCATCATCTTGACAGAAGAATCGATTGGATTCATCATCCTTATCAAAACTACGAGAAGCAGGCTTCTACTCCCAGCAGTCCTTCTGCTCCCAGCAGCTTTTACTTTAATGGCTTCCCTTAAAAAAAATATGTTTTTTTTTCCTTTGGCTCTTTCTTTTTTTTTTCTCTTTGAAACCCCCCTTATGCTTTGATTTCATCTTTTTTTTTATATGCCTTTGCTTTTCTTTTTTCTTTTTTTCTATATATTTATTTTGATTCCATTATATGATTTTTTTTCTCATAGATTTGATGTTGACATTTAACGCACATAACACAGAACTGACACTTTTTTTTATTATTATTATATTAGTTCAATTTAAATATTGAATCTTTATTTTGAACAAATTAATTTCCTTTATGTATTCTTTTTTTTTTTTATTATTATTATTATTATTTTCATCTACATTTTCATACTCCAATTCATAACTTCATCTTTTTTTTTTTTCAATAATAAAAAAAAAAATCTTGACAAGCACAATAAGGCTTGCTGCAACATAATTAAACATTGCCATTTTTAAAATCTTACATAACTAACCTGACATTTGATATAGACTTGTTAACATAACTAGTGGGTTACATCACAACAAGTAACACTTATTTGGGTTCCAAAAGGGACCGTGTTACAACGATCGAAGGTATCTAAACCCTTTGGATCTATTTTTGAATCCATGTTTCATGCATTTTTTTTATATATATATAGGAAAATGGGGTTTGGCTGGACCATTCCCCCCATCTTGTCTTTCTCTCCCTTTTTCTTTCTCGTGTGTTATTTGAACAATGAGAAAAAAAAAAAGGGAGGAACATGTTTATTTTATTTAGTCTCGAGGAAAAAAAAAATAGAGATTGAATTTCAATCCCTCCAATAGATACAACTGGAGAAATAAGCTTGGGTGTAAAAAGCAGTAACCCCATTCAGAAGGGAATAAAGAGAGCGAAAAAAAAAGGGGGAGGTTAGGAAGTTTCTATTGTTTCCAGCTGCATATGCAAGTGTATCACAGTTTCTATCGACAGAGCGATCAATGGCACATACCTATTGTTTGAAATTTATTTGCCTTAAATACACTGATAATACTGTCTATCATGAAAGACGGACTTGACTTTTTTGGATATCTGTGTAATATTACCCTGAGGCAAGTAGGGTTGTACAATTTAAAATCTTTTACCAAAAATGATAATAGTATATATTTCTGTACAATTAACATTTTGCTTTTGCTTAATTTGAGTTTAATTTAGAATTATGAATTTTTTATATTGTTCTTTTTTATTGACAATGTACTTTATATAATAAAATCAGAGCAATTTAAAAAAATAAAACTTTCCCCCCTTTTCCCTGGGAGAGAGCGAGAGTAAAAAGAATTGTCTTGGGTTGATAATTACATCGGCTATTTTAATCTTATCCCCCACTGACGGACTTTGTATTCTGAAGTTTTGGTAAGGCTGCATGTGCAGATATAGTAGTTTTCTTATGATAGTAAGGGTAGCCTTTAGTTTTAAACCATTTGGATAAACGACATTTTACACTTGAACCCTACATAATCCTCGGGCAATCACCATTTTAAAACGACACACAGACAATCACGTTTTTCTTTTCTTTGTTTTCCCCCTATTCTTGCTTGTGTTTATTTTCTTTTTTTTTTTTTTTTTCTAGGTTGCGCGCTTTCAGGTCACTTCTTAATCCGAAAATCTCAAGATTGTTAATTGGGCAATAAATTTTTATTTTTATAAAAAGAAAAAAAAAAAAAGATAATATTGTACACCCTATTTCTGTCATTGAATTTAATCCAAAGAATATTCATAAGCGGCTAAAAGATTAAACTCTGTTCATTAGTCCCAAAATAAACCCAAAATCCATGCAAAATCTAATTGACTGTACTAAGCTGCTGCATGAAAACAAAAAGGAGAGAGATATAATTTGAAACACTTATCCATCCAACTGTTTTGCACGAAATTTGCATTAATCCTTTTTTTAAATGACTAATGGTGCTCATTGCCATCTTATTGGATTGTTTTTACTTTCTCCTTTTGGATTTTTTTTTTTTTTTTTTTTTTTAATTTTACTTGATGTACCCTATTGAAATCCTATAGATTCCCTGATCTGACTCAATCTCGTTAACAAATCGAGATTAGGAATTGTAGAAATCTCAATGGAGAAATCTGGATTTAAAGTCGTGAGTTTATACAGAATTATTTTATCGAGTTAATTTACATGGGATTTTATCATAAGGAAAAAAAGATGAAACCAACCAATTCACATACCAAAAAAAAAAAAAAAAATTGTAGGTGGGGAAGCAGATTAGCTATTAGCCTGTTGTAGCAAATCATGTTGATTCTTCTTTTTTTTTTTTTTATTAAAAAAAACTAACAGAAAGGAAATGTCTATTTGGATGAAGTAGATTTTACTTCAATGATGGTGCGAGCACGCTTGTTGCTTACTTCAACCTGATTTGGGTTATCATTATCTCTCTTTCTATCGTTACTATCTTTCTTTCCACCACGGCCCCCACCGCGACCGCCGCGACCACCACGACCACCACGACCACCGCGGCCTCCTCGTTGGAATTTCTGAGCATCCTTTTGGACCTTATTGAAATGAGAACGAGCTTCTGAGCTAACTAAAAAGAACTGGATTTCTTTGATCTTGTGTTCAGGCAATTTTGCTAAAAACTCTTCGGGTGTCAATTTATATATCTCCACAACGCCACGCCCCTTCTTGCCACCATCCAAAGGTTCTAGACGACCGATTTGAGGATGGATTTCTTTGATAAGCTCCTTGATTTCCTTATAACCATAATCATTAGCACCAGAGTATTCAACCAAGTGACGATGGTTGAAGTTCTTGATCTCGAAATCTTGTTCTTGACCACCGAATTTTTCAATGCGCTTCATTTCAACATAATCAGCCTTGATCATGTTTGTTAAGCTGTAGGTCTTGAATTCAGTAGCTTCCTCTACTACTCTTTGTGCGATTTCAGGAGTTTCAAATTCAATAAAGATACTACCCTTAAAAGCACCATCGCGCTTATTATCTTCACGACGAAGACGAATTGTAAGGACACGACCATACTTGCCATAGAAGGCTTTTAACTCAGCTTCAGTAGGCTGTTCATCTTCTTCTATACCAAATCCTTTCTGATAATCGATTGAATTAGATGGGTGATAGCCAAAAAAAAAAAAAAAAGACGGAATATGATTTGTTAAACTTACAGCATAAATCGAACGTCTGTTTTGTACTTCAAAATGATTCAACATGACCTCCTTTTTCTGAGCAAGTCTTCTTTCTTCTCTCTCAGCCTTTTCCTCTTCAGTCAATCCCTTTTTGGGTTCGTCTTCCTTCTTTTCTTCTTCGGGCTTTTTGATGTGACGCAAATGTGTCTTTGGTTCATTCAATTCGAAATCCTCAGAACTCAAAGCAACAGCTTGTTCAAATAAGGAAAGATCACCATTGATGACTTCCTTAAAACGCTTGATCTGACCAAGCTTCTTGATGGGAACCCCTAATTCAAACATTTAGATTTAAAAAAGAAAAAAGATCTGCAGATCGATCTGGATCTTACAGTGATCGGGATCTCTCTCTACAAGTTCACGGAAAAAGTTGTCTTTTTTTAAATTCTCAGAATCGAAAATAGCAAGCAATTGACGCTGAACATTAAAGACAGCACTGTTGGTATCGGCTTGGTCAGACATACTTGATCGTCTTTTAGAGAATAGAAGAAGAGAAAATTTTTCACCTATAAGCAGAGAAAAAGAAAAAAGTTTTTGACACTTCATATTCATATCCCGCAAATGTTACATGTCAAAATAATACAAAATTTCATCTAGTACTTTATTATTAATATTTTTTTTTTTGAGAGGAGAAATTCATGTCAATGAAATCAACGGCGTTTTGATTTTGTAGTAGCAGTAGCAACAGGTGTACTTGACTTGGATCGACCACCCTTGTTCTTTGGTTGAGGCTATATAAATTTCAGAATTAAGCAAGTTGAGCATACTAAACTAACAACCTGATTAGCTATCTTACCTTCTTCTCTTCAGCTTCTTCAAGCTCTGCATTTTCTTTCTGAATCAAACTGATTAAAGTATTACAACGTCTAGCAACTTCCTGAGAAGTTCTTGACTTGAGGAACCAATCGAAACGGAAGAGAGGAGATTGCTTAATTTCACGACGAATATGATCATACACGTTTTCGGTACCATAGCCATACTTTTCAAGCATCACAACAAGGAAACGATCCTCTTCCTCTGTGTAATTCTTTCCTTTAGTAGGCTGAGTATAATGGATTTTGAGTTGTTGAAGGGGAACACGATGGCGCTGCACCTTTTCAGTTAATTGACCTTGAATATCGGCCTGCTTTTCTAATTCATTTTCACCTCTTTCGATCTTGGAAATATGTCTTTCATAATCGGCGATTTCTTTATAACGAGACCAGAAGACCTTGACGTATTTCTTGACTTCATCCAATGTCTTGCCTTCTAATTCGGCGGTAATAGATTGAAGGTCTTTACGTCCGTACTTTGCGCAGGCATTAATGAAGATGGCAAAGTCCTTTTTGCTCCAGTTGGAGAAACCCTTAGTAAAGAGCTCTTTGCGTTCCTCTTCCTCCTCTTCAGTCAAGGGCTCAGCAGCATCAATCTTCTTTTGCTCTTCTTCACGTTCCTGTTCCAATTGCTTAATTTCCTTATCGGTGGCGCCTTCTTCAGGGCTGATAGGTGGAATCTTGTAGCCCAAGGATTTTCTAAGATAGAGTGTATCGCGCTCATTAAGTTCAGCCAGACGAGGAGGGAAGAATTGGAAATCCTCGATATTGTATTTCTTGGGACGAGGTGCCTTTGTAGAGGGAGTACGAGCACTTGTACGTAAAGCTTCCTTATAATAATCGTCTACAGCATAGTTGGCCTTTCTCTCTCTCTTGGCAGGACCCAACCAAGAAAGACCGACACTTTCAGCCTTGCGCTTATGGCTCCAATCTTCACCATCCCATTTGTAAGCACTTTCAGACGAAAAGTTCTTGAGGTCATCAATATTGAGATTTGAATACTTGTTGTTCAATTCAGCTGTCTTTTCTTCACCGGCACGAAGGATTTCATCAATGTCATCTGCTGTGTCGTCATTCTCGTTACCATCCTTGAAAATATTTTCGGCACCATGTTGAATCATGGTCAACAAATCTTCCTTGGAAGCTGTCTTTGACTTTTGGCCTGTATTCATACGGCCTTGCTGAATGACCAACTGATCCAAACGAAGCTTTTGAGCAGCACGCTCAAGTACTTTTTCTTCAATTGCATTTTCAGTCACAAAGCGGAAAACATAGACCTGCTTTGTTTGACCAATACGGTGAGCACGGTCCATGGCCTGAAGATCAACCTGAGGGTTCCAATCACTGTCATAGAGGACAACCACATCCGCTGTAGTCAAGTTGATACCGAGACCACCGGCACGAGTCGTCAACAAGAAGATGAACTTATCACTACCAGGCTTGTTGTATTCATCAATGGCATCGATACGTTCTTCTTGGCTGGTCTGACCATCAATACGACAATACTGATAATCCTTCCACCAACAATAGTCTTCAAGAATATCAAGCACACGACTCATCTGACTGAACAAGAGAACACGTGATCCTTGTGCCTTACACTTTTTCAACAGCTTGTCCAAGACAACCATCTTACCAGCATTATCAACCAAGTGCTGATCGGTAGTAAAAGGAGGTCCAGGCTCAGCACCATCAAAGAGATAAGGATGGTTACAGCACTTTCTCAATTGCATCACAATGTTCAACAGACGTGTCTTTCCTTCACGCTTGTTGACACCTACACCATTGATGGCATCAATATCCTTTTCCAAAATCTTTTGATACCATTGTCTCTGCATGGGTGACATGCGTACATAAACGTTGATTTCTTTCTTTGGCAGTAAAGATTTTTCGACATCGGACTTGATACGACGCAGCAAGAAAGGTCTTAGTACCTTGTGAAGTTGCTCTATTACTTTCTTTTGGTCACCGCCTTGCTTTTCAAACCATTCATCAAACACTTCGGATGAACTAAAGACATCGGGCAACAAGAAATTGAGCAAAGCCCACAATTCATGCAGGTTGTTCTGGAGGGGAGTACCGGTAATTAAGAGTCTGTTTCTAGACTGAAGGATACGCACTAGTTGAGAGAGCATAGAGTTCTCGTTTTTGATACGATGTGCTTCATCTACAATGATGTATTGCCATTTGATTTTCTTGAATTGAGATTTCTCAAGCAAACAAATTTCGTAAGAAGTGATACAGACTTCATAATCACCAGGTATGATACGATCTTTGATTAATTGTGCCTAGTTTACAAGAGAAAGATATGAAAATTGAGCTAGACAGATAATCTTTATCATATTCTTACTCTTGCTTCTTTATCACCATGAAAAACAAAAGCATTGAAATCAGGCACCCACTTCTTAAATTCATTATGCCAATTGTGTAAAGTGGACTTGGGCACGACAACAAGATGAGGGCCTTTGATGCCTCTCACATGCTTCAAGTAACCCAAGAATGAAATTGTCTGTAGCGTCTTACCGAGACCCTATTATAACAAAACAAAACAAAAAGCAATATAAGCGGGACTTTCTTTCTTTCTTTTTTTTTCTTTTTGCTATTGTCTAACCATTTCATCAGCAAGAATACCGTTGATGCCATTTTCAAATAATGAAATCATCCAATTAAGACCTTGAACTTGGTATTCACGTAATGTTCCTCCTGTCACATCTAGTAAACAACAGTCATTATGTGCGTGCATGTATTTATATGTCTAGTAAAAAAAAAAAAAGAAAACTTACAGGAAGGTGATTGAGTGAACACAGTAGTCTCATCATCAATTTCCTGTTGTTCGTCCTTCAAGATTTCTTCATCTTCTTCTTTTTCAGTCTTTCTTCTACGTCTTGATCTACAGCTGGTTTTAAGTATGCGTGTTTCTCTCGTTGGTATGTTGTTTCTTACCCATCATCAGCGTTTGACTTTTGAAGCTCTTTTTCTCTCAAAACTGCCTTCATAGCATCGTCCTTGATATCTTTCAAATTCAAAAAGTGAGCAAACAATTCGGTTTGACCTAATAGATATCTGTATCGCTTGATCTGTGTCTCATACTGTTATATGTATTAGCAGCTGTAAGTTTGTTTCATAAACATATGACAGCTTACAGCAGAAGGTTCTTTGAATGTGCGAAGAGGTGTTGATTCTTTAGAAGTTAAGCGTGAATCCATATCCTGTTCAAGTCAGATTAATATACAATGTGTTGTTTATCAAGGAAACAAACTCACCGAGTCCATTTGGTACGCGTTATCATCTGCAACGTTAGGTGAGGCCTATGAGTTTATGAAATAAATAAATGTGTATTTATATTTTCGCATAATTTTTTTTTTTTTGCAAGTCCTTACAACTTCATGCTTGACATGCTCTTGTTGGTCAACAGCCATATCCTATATAAAAAGAAAATAGTGTCAGTACAAGAATACAGAAATTACTGTAGTATATTGAGTAACAAGGAAAGCGAAAAAAAAATAAACTTACCTGTGGTTCAGACATAATAAGTTTTCTTGTTTCTTTATTACAAAAAAAAAGAGAGAGAGAGAAAGAAAAAAATGGTGATTCGATTCCAACGCAAAGTTTGCCTGTCACAAAAAAACGCGACTGTTGAATTTTCATAGCAAGACGCGAAGTACGCGTTCAATACTTTTGGTTACTTTTTTTTTCTTTTAAGCGATTGTCAAGCCATTCCCCCTTTTTTTTTTTTCTTGAACCTGTAGTAAAAAAAAAAAGGAATGATCAATGAAATAACATAGAGAACAACTTTGAACAAGGTTGTGAAGACAAATTCATAGTGCGCTTTTTTTTTGAATTATTTCTTGTTGAAATTCCATAGTGTAGTGATTTCAATGTTCAATTTCAACATATCTCAAATTTGATATGAGTCTATGACGTAATAATCGATTAGAAGTTTACTTAAAAGTTGAGGAACTCAAAAAGATGACAAAGCTTAATTCTGCTTTATTTGAACAAGGGAAAAAGTGTTCAGTAAAAAGGTTACCAAAAAAAAAAGGAAATACGAAACAGAGCACATGCATGCATTAAACATTGAAGCCATGGAAATAATCAAAGACAGCAACTGAAATTCAGTTTCATCATTGCCTCAATCTGTCAATTTCACTCTTGTATCGAGAAACTACTATGACTCAGCTTTTTCATTTTATTTTTGTAAGGATGGTACTCGCTTTTAATTTTACACAAACTTTCTTTTTTTTTTTTGTTGCTATTTTTACTTTTTCTATTTTTTTTTAGATAGTTAAAATGTGCACTTGCTTTTTCCAAACTGGGAGTATTTCAGCCTATCCCCTCCCTCATAAAGTACTTTTTATAGTAGTGCAGGTAGCACAGTTACTTAAAGATCTTTCTTTTTTGTTTGAATAGAAAAAAAAAGGTTTGTGTTCCTTATTTGTTTACTAAAAAAGGATATGTTCTTATAGGTGACTGTTGTATATTCGTCAACTTGAAGCATGCACCATGTACATTTGTATATTTACGGATGAGTAAGGAGCTTTCCGTCTTCTCGGGTATACCTGAAACTTTGATTTGTCATGACAATACCTTTTAGTAGATGTATGTGCGCGCACATATAACATTTATTGTACTACTTTCTATTTCGTTCCTTAGAGACATATACGATTGCAAGGTTGGAAAAATAGGCCAAAAGAATCAGGAAAAAAAAAGAAAAAGAGGGAGTACATATTCAAAAGATTAACCATTTTGAATCATACTTTTTTTTTGTATCGTCCTCTCCCCTCCTTTTTTTTTTCTTTTGGCTGCTTGAAGAAAAACTTTCAATTGTATGATGTAAAAAAAAAAAGTGTTTGCTTTCAATTGCACATGCTAAATCTACATTGTTTTTTTTTTTACATTTCACTAGTTATTCTTTAGACTGAATACAAAAAGTATTGATACAGCGATAAGCTATTTTTGAAATGTTTCAGTGACAATGACTACAATCAAAAACAGAATAAGAATGCATGTATACCTAAAACCAACAAACAAGCAAAAAAAAAAAAAGAGAGAGGCTTCAACATGTGGTACAATTGCCTTCCCTTCCGTAATACGATATCTCCGGAAATAGATTTTACAAAGAAGGGATCCAAGTCTCTCACTTTAAGATTGGGGATGACACATTCGTGTAATCAAGGAGAAGCTCTTGATTCAACTATACTATTCATATTAAAGTGAGAAGGGAAAGATGACTTGGAATCTTAGGGAGTTCTTTTGAATAGAAACCATGACAATCGATAGTCTTATAACAAAGCTTCTTTTTTTTTAGTTTTTGAAATAGGGGACCGTTTCTTCCTTATCTGGATTGAGCCCTGAAGTAAACAGGTAACATCTATAATAAGACAGTAGCCTTTGAGGGAGGAGTTTTTATTTATCAACCAAATAGTAAGCGATCAAAAAGTGTTTTTTTTCTCAGAATTCTTAAAGTAGTTTTTGTTTCATTGCCACTCATACCCTATAAAGGTATTACTTCTTCAGAACATTAGTGTTGTATCTCCTCCTCCATCTTGGGTTGAACAACAACAGCTTGAGTTCCCTTAGTGGGCCAAGCTTTATCATGATTTAAATTGACAAAAAGGTTCAATTATTGCTACAAACACTCTGTAAGGTTTATTCGTTTGATTAGTTTCTTTTTTCCTTTCTTTCTGCGCCAAAACGTGTGTGAATGCTAGCAGAAGAACTTTTGTTTTTAGTTTCCTTTTGTAATGTGCATTCATCAGAATGATGCTGTTTCAGTGAGTCCCTTTCTTTTTTGGCAATGCTGATCAATCTTTTAAAGTACTATTTCTATGCTAACTAAAGATATAAGGAGATGAATGCATTTGGACTTCCTGTTTTAAGTATCATAACAAGACATTTTCTATATTTATCGATTGAATCGAATGACAGCCTACAGTGTTTGTACTTTCTTTCAGAACTCTCTAAAGTGTTCTTGAATTCCTTTTTTTTTTTTTATCTAACCTCAAAAAGAAAAAAAAAAGATATTCAAATAACAAAAAATCAACAGCCTAACACTGAACAAGCGCAAGTATCAAAAATAAATACTGCTATTCTAAAGTATTTACACACACAAAAGAAAATAGAATGCTTCAACAGTAGATGCAGTGCTCCCTTTTACTTGTGCAATCTATTTCTGGAGACAAAATGTTTGGGGTTTCAAAAATATATGCATAGGCACGAAAATACCCAAACCTTGATTTCAATTCTCAGAACAATAAGTACCTCACTCATTGTTGTTTACTTTTTTTTTTTACTATCAAAACGAAATTGAATTGGGCTATCTGTAATACAGGATCCCAAAGGGCCGAGAACCCTATTTGTACACTCTCAAGTCTTTTTCTTTTTTTTTAAAAACACTGATAAAAGATGTCTCCCTACTTTATGAAGCAAGTGCATTGAGCCATGATGACTCAAAACAGCCTACAAAGGAAACCTTTCCTTTTATACTCACTTGCTTCAACTTTCCTTCCTCTCATCTTGCTTGTGCATATATCAGGTGATGGCAGGTAGTACTTTGTTGCATGAATAGATCCTGTTAAAAGATAAAAGCCAGATGTATCACCACTCGTTTTTGCATGTATGTGGATCTGATGCAGACAGCTTATATTAACTCAGCCAAGATTGCCCTATAGAAGAGTATGAGCACGTAACTTGCCATTTGTGTATAAGACAATACAGCTATCTGTAGCATTTCAATAACTTTAGTAATATAAAATTTTGCAATAGCCGGCATTTAACACTTGAGTGGTGCATGATATCGAAATATTAATCATAGGACAGAAAGGGAAAGTACAGCTTTTGGTTCATAAAGAGGTGATTAAAGAGCCTTTTATTTCTCGACAGTCAAAAGTCAAAGTTAGGATGTAAAAAAAAAGCTATTCATGTTTGGGGGACTATAATGATCAGTTAGGACACATATGTTTGTTGGTTAGATCTTTAGTAAATTCTGGCTAGTCAAATGACTTGTGTTTGAAAGAAATGGATTTACACCCCAATCTTGATGTTTGATTATACTTTGACTTAGTACTGCACTCTGTATCTTTAGGTCTACTTCAACAGGATCAATATCATAATACTCTAATAACTCTTTTTTCTCTGCTTCGCTTGTGATTGTGGGCTTGTAAGCCTCGTCTTCTGTGGGTATTGGAGGCAAGTCGTTAAACACCTATTGTTCGTTTTTAGTTTGTGAATAAAGGATATCTTGGAAATCACGTACTCTTCTTGCCAAATGATAATCAAATGTTTCTTGAGGAGAATATCTTGAATCCAGGTTTGACATGAGTGCTTCGATACTTCCGTACTTTTGTATCGCCCCAAGAGCTCTATGTGGACCAATGCCTCGAATAGTCCCTGAAAAATCAGTGCCACAAAGTATACAGAAATCAATAAATGCATCTCGAGTTAGGCCTAACTCTCTTCTGGCAACAATTGGGTCTATACGTAGAATCTGTCTGTTTTTCGAAAAGAAATATCGTAAAAGCGGAGAGTCACCAAAGGCAAGTGTGTCCAAGTCTTTGATTGAATCAAACAATGTTATTAAAAAGAAATCACAAAGCAATCTTTTTTTTTTACCTTCTGATACAATAGCAGAAACTCTTTTGAAACGAGCTAAATTTGCGCACATTGCTTCAGCTTCATGATCATGACATGTGAAGCAAACATATCCCAGTTTCTCAAGAAAATCTTTACATTCATTTCGCATTTTTTGTGTCACTCGAAGCGATCGCTTTTCTTGTAATAAGGTAATAAATAAATAAATCAATCAGATATGTATAAGGAAATACTGAAAGATAAAATAAAATAAGCAGGGCTACCTAATGAATGAAGCATAGCTTGATTATCGCGTCTCAATTGGTCTAATGCATGTTGCAAGCCTTCAGATCGATGTATGATTATATCTGACACTAATTCCCGCTCTCTTCTAGCCAGATCTCGAACTGTACGTGTATATTTTTCGGAATCCTCAGCAATAGCAATGGCTACACGCAGCTCTTGTGCTACTTGAGTTAATCTACTTTCAATTTCATACTGCTTCTCATCAGAAATAGCTGTTTGATCTGTCATCAATGGTGCTTTCTGTTCCACTTGCTCAATTTTCTCTATTGTTTCGCTAAGCTCGCTCAAAATATTATGAGCAGTTTCTGTAGATATCTCTGACTGATTGTACATATCCGAGACTTCTGCCCAATTATCAAGACGTAATGATTGTTCTTTTTCAAACAAAAGCGAATGCCTTACTTTATGTCGATTGCGCTCTCGTTTGGCATGCTCTAATTTCTTGGCGTCCAAACGCTTGAGTCCATCAAAGACAAAGATGGGCTTAATTTTGCTCATATCGCAGAAGCGTGCCAGTTGATAGAATCCATAAATATGCCGATGTGTATGTGATTCGTCTCCATATATAAATTTGTTTAAATGACAGCTGGCATCAATGGCTATTGCTTGAGTGGCAAAAGCAGTGCAGCTCACATGCTGAACAGATTTTGGGGCATAGCGAGATAGAATCCCAGTCAATCCTTGCACACCCATTTCTAAGTGCGTAGTTGTAAGCTTGAAAGAGTAAAAAGAAAAGAAAAACATTTTTTTTTTTTTTTTTTCAAAAAAGCATTTTTTAATTGCATTAAAGCTCAGTCAAGAAAAAGGAAAATAGTAGTAGAATGACAAAAGTTATGCAGTTGCCAATTATCAAATGACTGAAGTTATTCTGGTTTTCAGTATATAAAGATGAGTTAGTTGTATCCAAGTCAACCTTCAAATTGTCGAGCCATTTTTTCTTTCAGCATGACAATTGTCGCTTCAGATCGACGTTGCCCTTTTTTTTCGTTTGATGAGCTTTAAGAGCCGCTGAGTATTGATATTCGCAGAAAATGGACATCTTGTTTGAGAAGATTATTAGTCTTTCTTTTATTTCATTTAGTGTGTATTTTCGTTTTGTTTACTCAACATGTTGATCAAGACAATTGTAAATCAAAAAAATAACAATGTCTTCTGCAAGAATTTAAGGCACTTTCAACACAATGAATCAGCTCAAATGTCACTCTTGATCTAACTCTATGATGGCAAGGCTGTCATGTCTGGGGGGGAGGGCATTCTGGGTTCAAACAGTGGAATGCGCCTTTCAATCTGTCAAGCAAGTCAGAAAGTCCTCTGAACGTTCAGCCAGAACGATATTACTCGAGAACATGTCTTTCATTGACTCCTCTAACAGTGTTCCTTTAACGAAATACAGCTCATGTAGGGATTGCAGGACGTTACTGGCTTCGTTTCTAAGACAAAGCTTACTCACTTCCGCTTCTTATTTGTAGTCGAACAAGTTTGCAATCACTGGAATTTTCTTGATGAATCTCTTTTGTAGAAGAGAGAGAAAGAATTCTGATGGTTTGTAATGTTCTTTTTGCGCCCACTCATCCAAAAGCATTGTATGCAAAAGTTTAAATGGCGACGGTAGTAACAATTTTTATTGGCTAACAGTGTCCAATCGCATTGCTTATTACCGGCGAAGTAGCCCCCAGACACAGCAGCCCCGCCTCTATGATTTAGCAGCGGAGATTGAACAACAATGCTTACCTAAAGCAAACTGCGGCAGCTGCGGTTTATGTATAATAAAAAGAGGAAAAAAGTGAAATAGGCATAGTCTGGATCTGCAATTAGGAATGACTTGCAAAGGTATATGTATCTAAAGCGTTGCGAGGCGTTATAATGACAAAACAAAAAAGAATACAACACAATGAAATGGGAATATTTAAGCGTACTAGTATCTTGATCAATCACGTTTCCGAAAAAGGAAATCTGTTGTCTTTTATTGGTTAATGCTCAAGTGGATATGACTCTTTATTACAGATGTAATTAATCATAACAATCAGATACTACACACTTACAACATCTGTTCGGGTTCCAACCAAGAACCAAAAAAAGGTTCTTTAAGGTTATGCCAGGGTAATTTAAATGTCCGCCCAAAGCTTTCTTTAAAGAACTCTTCGTTTCTCTCTTTTTTCTTTGTCTTTTAGTTTTCATTCTATTTTTTTTTATTAACAAAATGTCCTCTGCAAACGTTCTGTCAGACGCAATTGCACAAAGCCCCAACAACATCAAAAGCGTTTGTGTCTTTTGTGGTAGCAGCAGTGGTGCCGACCCTATTTACGAGCAAGAAGCCAGAGGTAAGATAAGAATAAATTATAAGTTAATGCAACACTAATCACTAGCTGATAGAAATTGGAAGAATTTTGGGAGAAAACAACATTAGATTAGTCTATGGTAAGTACATAATATTTTATTCATGTTTATTGTTGTCCTGTTTCAAGTTTCAAAAAGAACATATGGCTCATTATTCTGTTTAGGCGGTGGTTCTATTGGTGTGATGGGATCAGTTGCTCAAGCTACCTTAAATAATGGAGGTGATGTACTTGCGGTTGTACCTGAGCCTCTTTTTACACACGGCAGTAAGCAAATTGCCGAAGCTGTTGTCGTGCCTGATATGCACACACGTAAGAAGCGCATGGCAGAAGAAAGTGATGCTTTCATAGTTTTACCCGGAGGCTTTGGTACTATGGAAGAAATGTTGGAAATGATTACTTGGTCTCAGCTTAATATTCATAACAAGCCTATTGTCTTGTTGAACACTAAGAATTATTACAAGCTATTTGTTGATTGGATCAAGATGTGTGTAACAGGTAAAGAAAGCAACCTGAAGGTTAGGTGAACGGATCGACTAAGAAATCAATAGAAAAATTCATACATGAGTCAAACACTGACATCTTTGTTGTTTGTGATACAACCAAAGAAGTACTTCATGCTCTTCAGACATATCAACCACCTAATTCACGTTACGCGTTTAACTGGACAACAAAGGAAAGGGAATCTCTTGTTTGATGGGGAATGCATGCACTTCTTTTTCTATATATAAATAAAACTCGGTTAGAAAGACCGAAAAAGTTGAATGAGAGAGACTCAAGACATGTTGAACTCCTTGCAAGACGCAATGATTTTGCTTTTTGCAACCAAATAAATTAGGTAAACACTACGTCCACTCCAATGTCCTTTCTGAAATCTCTTTCTAACACACTAAAGAGCTGTTTTCCACTCCACTCTTTTTTTTTAATGATGATGGCAAACCAAGAAAGTGCTTGCATTTGTTGACTCTGCAAAGACACCAAATGCTTTGAAATTCAATGTTGAGCTTCATGATCAACAAATGGATTTTCTACTAAACAAGAGACTGTTTGCAAGAGAGAGAGAGAGAGAGAGAGAGAGAGAGAGAGAGAGATGCAACACATTTTCATTCAATCATAGTGTTTGCCAAAAAATGAAGTGGAGTCTCCCTGCATGGCTAAGGATAGCAACGGTTGACTCAAATGTATTAAGCGATTTCCTAAAGCTTTTTCTGAAGAAACTGTTTTGAATGAAAACAGATACCCCACATACAAGTGATCATTAACTGTCCGATCTTCATATACGATACCCGATCCTTTGAGATCTAGCAGTAGTCGTTTAAATATTGACAATAGCTAGATTGTGCCTTATAATCCCTACTTCTCAAAGAAGTACAAGGCTCACATAAACGTTGAATGCTGTCAAGGTGTTGCAGCCATCAAATACATTAACAAATATGTATACAAAGGCTCTGATCGCACCACCTTGAAAATAAGTGATACGAAAGGTGAAATTGAAAAAAAAAAAAAATCTTCAAGGCGCTACAGAAGCATTTGGTCGTATTTTTGAATAGAAAGTACACGAAGAAGATCCCACTGTCACAACTTTGGCCCTTTATCTACCTAATGATTAACCTGTATACTTTCCTGAGGATGCATCTCCGCCTCAAATACAAAAAATCTTAGCTAAGAGCAGCTCAGTGCTCATTGCTTATTTCAAGTATTATCAAAGTAAACCAGATAGCGAAAAGTATCTATATCAAGACTTTCCTAGACATCCTGTTTGGAAGCAAGATACAAAGAGCTGGGCACTACGTAAAAAAGGCTTTGCAATTGGTAGAATATCTTTCTGTAGTCCTACATGCGGAAAAAGATTTCTGAGACTTCTTTTGATAGATGTTGCAGGATCCAAATCCTTTGATAATCTTAAAGCGATCAATGGAGTCCAATGCACAACTTTCAAAGAAGTCTGTCTCCAATTCCGTTTGATTGAAGACGATCAAGCATGGTCAAAATGCTTTGAGGAAGCGAGTTTGTTTACTTCTGGTGCTCATTTGCATAACTTATTTGTTATTGCATTGACTTTCGGTCAGTTAGCAGACCCTCTTTTGTTGTGGACCAAGTTTTGCCATTCAATTCGTGATGATCTTGAGCACAGATTACAACAGCTATTTCCTGACAATCAGATGTACAGAGCGATAGACAATATCCAATTCAAATAATGGCTCTGTTTAATTACTTACTAATCTATTATGCAAAATGCAAAAATACCTCTTCCCCAATACATCTCTCAGACTCACTCGCTGGACGAGCTGATATCTTAAGTGTATCCTCAACAACCTCTCAATCAAGTCATTCATAACCCTTCATCGTTGTACCAATCGGCTATACTCACTTTTAATAATGATACTGTCAATTTGCTGAATGAAAAGGTACTCGAACTGATGCCTGGTGAATCCGTCATTTTGACTTCGGCAGATAAAGTCGACTAATTCTCAAGAAGAAAATGCCAGTAGCGAGGTTTCTAGAGTTTTTGATGAGTATCTTCAAACGCTGAACCCAGGCAACTTTCCTCCTGCAAAGTTGACCTTGAAAGTAGGCTGTATCGTAATGCTTTCAAGAAATCTTGACCCATAAAAAGGTCTTTGCAATGGCAGCAGATTGGTGGTCAAATAAATAGGCCAATATGTATTGAAAGTGATGGTCCTCAACAACAGTCGATCCAACGAAGAACAAATTGAGCTCGTCCCTCGAATATAATGTATAAGCATGAGCACAACATGAATAAAGTAAGGGACCATGTATCCAAAAACTATTGTTACTCGGAATGTGACAAAGAAGCTTTGCATAAAAAAAACCTCCCGAACAGTAACAAACTGACATATGAGAGCCTTTACTTCATTAGCAAAATATACCAGAGCTAACAAAAGAGAGTATGTTCATCAGAAGAACAAGGCGACAGTAGTATTGTGCGCCTATGATATTTTGCAAAGCCAATGCATTTGACCAGGTTTGTATTTCTATGTCCAATTGCATCGAGCAAGAAAAGAAGAGGAGGAGGAGGAGGAGGAGAGGGGGTCAAGGACTCGTGTTGATTATTGACCAAATTATATACATGCTATATTGGTAGAAATCATTTCAGCCTAGGCCTATTGTTTCATCGAAATCTGATCAAGACAAGGGTAAGGGCTTTGTTGATCCATACACATATATCTCGGAGTAGCATAGACTGAAATGTAAAAAAAAGAAACTAATTCTACGAATGAATAAAGCCATGCCATTGTATGCTGAAATATAAATCTGAACAAAAGAAAATGAAGCAGTTAATTGAAAGACTGGAATGGCTTCTATCCTAAACAAGTACAATAACAAACAAAGAAAAAACGGCAGATAGACGTCCTCCTCACCACCGGACAACAGCCTACTGATAAGAGAACTTGATCTAAAGTATTTTTTTTCCGGAATTGATAGGTTGTGAAATATATGAATGGAATAAAATATAAAGTCAGATTGACTCACCAAAAATAAATATAGTTAGTAGCATGCGAAGCAATATAGTGGTTAACATGTGATGTCCCCCCCCCCTACCTAGTGGTAAATCATGATTGCTCTGCATTGACTAACCAAAAGAAAGCACTTTTTTTCTTTTCGCCAGTGAGGATATCAATCCGTCTATATCTTGTGTGACTTTTTCGTGCAGAAGAATGAATCAGTCTATCTAGGCCAATCAGAAGCACCTCTTGTTTGTAGAGTAACTTGTGTTTATAGGATACAATAGGCTTCATGTGTTTCAGTCTACCTGTCATTGAGGAAGCAATCGCTTATATTGTATCACTAAGTTCCTTATCAAGGTGGGAAAAGAAGCAAAAAGTCATTTGATGTTCTCTGTTTTCTTTCTTGCCAGAAAACCATCCCTCTCGCCTCTTTCACACTGTCTTTCTTTTGCTTACCTTGCATATCTATAAAATGGAATGGTAGCTAGAACTCAATGCTGAATGTCAGAAAAGCGATTCCCATCAGAATACATATCTCAAGCGATCTCGGACCATTGGCAAATGAGAGTTACCATATTTGACCAAAACTTTCCCAATAAAGAAATCCGGATAACTGCGTGTAACACAGGTGTTTCCGTCTGCTTTAAATACACTTGAGAAATGCAGAATAAAACAGCTTTTTTTTCTTTTCTTTTCTTTTCTCATATGCATTTTCTCTTATTGTATGTGATATAAGCTTTTTGTATACACATACATTAGACTACACTATATTCAAATTCACTTTTTTTTTGGCGTAAGCAACCTCACTTTTTCCCTCTTTTGTTGTCCATACTTTTCAAAGAAGAAGGCTACGACAAACGTAGTCCTCGAAATAACAAGAAGATGATAAATGGCTTGATTGGTGCTAGAAACAATCATCTCGACTTTAATATCTTGTTTTATCCTCAATATCAAAATGAGCACGGTCAAGTAGTATGTCATCCCGGCTCTGTGTTTGAAGGGATTGTGCAAGTCAAAGTTGGTGTACCCATACCAGTTCACCATATGAAACTTATATTCAAAGCGTCCGGTAATCACCTTCATTCGTTTTTTTTTGTTCATTCGCTTACCATTCAATTTCCTATTTAGAGCGAGTCAATTATGATGCCATGGGCTGGGAAAAGTCTAAGCTGACAGATGATAGACTGTTTGCAGTAAGAACTATTCTATGGGGCTTACCTACAGGTGTAGATATCCCTTCAAGCGAATGGCCCATTTTGGAGGCAGGCGAATATACATTTCCATTTGTGTGTCAGATGCCAATGATCAACTTTCCTCCTACATTTCATCACCATCTGATTGCTACCGCATTCAACATGATTGTGTCGGTTGACAAAGCCAATGAGACCACGCCTATTCTGTCAAAGCCATTTCCCGTTTGCTTCCAGCCAACGATCGAGACAATTCCTATCAAGAAACTACATGCATTTACTGAAACATCAAAACTGACAAATCATGTGAGCGCTCGAGTATCTGTTCCTCGGTTAGCTTACAATGTCAATGACAAGAACCAAGCTATAGCAGTGACTATTCAGTTCACCTCACTAGATACCCAAGACGAACAGAACTTAAATATGTCTCAGCTACGAGTTTATCTTAAGCGCTATTACAGTATCAACTATAAGACATTCTCTAGAAGTGAAGCAACTATCGTTGCTCATTACGATCATCCCAAACTTCCCTCTACTTGTCCTAGTACTGTCACGATGAAACTTGCTTTACCTTCCAATCAAGACGAGCTACCAGCCACACTTGCTTATTCACCTCATTTGACCATTGAATACAAACTGGTGGTTGTAGCCAAGGTTCGTCATGGCCCTATTCATATAAAAAAGAAGCTATTTGATCTACCTGTCATGTTGGGTACACTTCCTGCTGGCACTAGGGCACCTCGTCTATTGGAGCCTTACTCTGCCATTGTCGAGAATCAGTCTTCTATGCACTCCAAACCTCAGTTTATAAGACCTGAACCAAGAGCACAAGATGAAGAGGAGTTTTTGCCTTCGTACAACAGCGATTCAGTACCACCTGCTTACAATAATCTATTAAGCAATGCCAACTTTTATTCCAACAGAACAACCTCAACCTCAAGTCTACGTATCCAAATTTGTTAAATTAGATGGCATGGACTTCTAAAGCATTTTCTCTTTTTTTTTTTGACTTTATATATTAATATTAAGCTGATACCAATTTTATTTTATTTTTCTTGTAAATATCAATAAATTATTCTTTACTCAGTGAATGCATGACTTGAAGGGAGGTGCTTTAAAAATTAGGCTTTTTTTTTCGGCATACATCCAATCATAACGGATATTTTGTGGCTTATAGTAGACATTTGCCTAAATTCACATTGACTGTCTTATTTTTTTTTTTCTTCAAATCTTTTTTGTTTTATTTTTCGTTACTATATAATATGTCCAAGCGTCAAGCTGATCAAGCTGAATTAAGAGACCAAGCCAAGTCTGCTGCTTACGGAAATGGAGCTCCAAGACACCTGAATGAAGACAAGAACGAAATGGGTGACTTTGAAGACGCTTGGGAAGACGAAATGGAAGACGAAGAGATCGTTGAAAGTGCCGAACCTGAAGATAACGAAGACAATGAAGACGGTAAGAGATAGACAGAGGAAAAGAAGTTTTAGGAAAGCAACTGATAGACTCATCATTCGACTTAGGCATGGATGTTGATATGAATGAACAAGACGAAGATGAAGAGGCAGAGAAGGATTTAAAGTTGTATTTGCCCGGTCAACCATTGGCTGAAGGCGAAGTATTGGAAGCTGATCCTTCCGTCTATGTGATGCTTCACAATCTCGATGTGCGTCTTCCTTTCTTGAGTTTCGATGTCTTGGAAGACAAATTGGGTGAAGAAAGAAAGAATGTAAGTTGGTCAAGTTTCTTATTGATCTTTGGCTTATCTCATTTGTTTTTTTTTTAAAAAAAAGTATCCTGCAACTGCTTATGTTGCTGCCGGTACTTCACTTCCCGGCGATCGTAATAACGAAGTATTGGTCATGAAGATGTCTTCCTTACATAAAACTCAACAAGACGGTAAATATGAATGATAGCCACACATCTGCATGATTAGCTGACCACATATCATAGACTCTGATGATGAAGATGATCCAGATGCTTTAGACGAAGACCCAGTTTTAGAATACAGATCCATTCCCCATGTTGGTTGTGTGAATCGTATCCGAGTCATGCCTCAACAACAGGAAAGACAGATTGCTGCCACTTGGGCTGAGACAGGCAAAGTACATATTTGGGATTTGACATCTGCAGTTCAAAGTTTGGAAGTATCCGGCACAGCTTCTAGTCTCAACCAAAAGCCTGTTTACAACATCAACAACCACGGACGTGAAGAAGGTTATGCTATGGATTGGTCTTATCTTGATGCTGGACGGTAAATGATTTTTTTTGTTCAAGTAAGATTTGACGCTAATTCAATATAAAAAAAACTAGTCTTTTGACAGGTGATAATGCCGGTCGTATTTTCCACACAACAGTCACTCCCACCGGTATCAGCACTGATAATGTTGCCTTTAGAGAACACAAGTCATCAGTTGAAGATTTGCAATGGTCACCTACCGAAAATAATGTGTTTGCATCCTGTTCTTCAGATCAAACTGTCAAAATTTGGGACACACGTAATAAAAAGCGTTCAGCTGTCGGTATCCATGCATCTCAATCAGATGTCAATGTCATCACTTGGAACAAGAAGGCCTCTTATCTGCTGGCTAGTGGTCATGATGATGGTATTTTCAGTGTTTGGGATTTACGTACCTTTAAGGGTGGTGCTTCTCAACCTACACCTGTTGCTACCTTCAAGTGGCATAATGGACCTATCACATCTATCGAATGGCATCCTACTGAAGAATCTGTATTGGCTGTTTCAGGTGCGGACAACCAATTGACCTTATGGGACTTATCTGTCGAACCCGATACAGAACAAGAAGGCCGTTTGACTGATGATGGTGTTGAGGTTCCCCCTCAACTTTTGTTTGTTCACCAAGGCCAAGAAGATATCAAGGAATTGCACTTCCATAGACAAATACCTGGCTGTGTCATCAGTACAGCTAGTACTGGCTTAAACATTTTCAAAACTATTAGCATTTAGAGTAAATAATAATAACAACCAATGTATATTTCAACCCCCCCTTTTCTCTTTGTCCCCCCTTTTTTTATGTAAAGGTCCAGAGTTGTGACAAGCCAAAGAAAAAAAAAAAAAAAGAGAGCCATGTTTAAATGTCCGAAGTTTTCTCATTTTTTCTTCTTTTCTCTTACAAATTAAAATAAATGACAAAAGTGTTCGAGTCACGAAAGCCAGAACCCTATATCAAAACCTCTTGTAAGAAATGTATTACACCTATTGAGTTTTTGCCTGAAGGTCAGCCTATTGGCCAAGCAGTTTCAGTAAAGTGTTGGGCTTGTGACCAAACAGAGACCTATACAGTAACAGACCCCAATATCCTTAACGATAATAAGCGCAATACTGGCGATTCTACTCATAAAGCCAAGACAGCCAGAAAGAAAGGAACAGGTAAGAAACTGGATTCCAATGGCAAGTAACATAGACTGAGCTTATGATGATTAGATCAAAACCCATTATCAACAGAATATTATGATTTACTCGGTGTTGAAATAACTGCAGATCAAGACGCTATTAAAAAGGCCTATCGTAAGATGGCTATCAAGTATCATCCTGATAAAAATCAAAACAATCCTGCTGCGGGAGAAAAGGTTAAATGATGCAAACTTCCTTTTTTTTCCTGCCTATGCATTTTTTTAATCTCCTCTCTCCTTCTTTAGTTCAAACAAATCTCTGAAGCATATCAGATCCTTTCTGATCCCAAATTAAGAAAACGCTATAATGAGCTAGGTGACCAAAAAGATGTGAAACCTGAGGACGGATTCGGTGAGTGTTTGAATATGTAATAAATGGGCATGATGAAACTTATCATGGTTTACAGTTGATCCTGAAGAGTTCTTCAGACAATCTTATGGTGGAGACCGTTTTGTGGATATCATTGGCGAAATCGCTATTGGAAAGGACATGAAGGATGCAATGGAAACAGCAGCAGATGAAGGACACGAACTATCGCCCGAGGAAAAGACAGAGCGAGAAGCACAGAGAGCTGAAGCAGAACAAGAACGTGCAATTGTTCGAGAAAAGCGTATTAAGGCATTAAGCGAGAAATTGATTGAACGACTTGATAAAATCAAATTGCTTGATGAAGAGCATTTTGTTAAATCAGTTCAACAAGAGGCACAAGAGCTCAAACATGAAAGTCATGGCGTTCAGCTCTTGCATGTGATCGGCAACATCTATAGTACTAAAGCAAGTCAATACAGCAACCGAAAGTCTGTTTTTGGATTAGGTGGTATGTATTATAGTATCCGAGAGAAGGGCTATATCTTTGGTCAGACAGTAAACACTTTGCGTACTGCTTATGATTTGCAATCTACTTTTGATCAACTTCAAAAGGCTGAAGAAACAGGTCTTTCGGAAGAAGAAAGGGCAAAGCTACAACAAACAGCTGAAGAAAAGGTATGCATTTTAGTTTAATTTTTCACTTTGGCCCTAATCATTTTCATTGTTCATAACAGGGAATGGAAGCCTTATGGAAGGGATCTAAATTGGAAATTGAAGGTGTATTACGTGATGTTTGTGATCAAGTGTTGGATGATCCCAATTGCCCAAAGCAAGAAATCACGCATCGTCTTCGTGCACTTGCTCTGATTGGCACTATATATCAAAATGTGACACCCGTTGAGCCATAATCAACTCGATTTAAAAAAGTGTATTTTATTTGCGTCTGTTAAGCACATCTATGTATATAAACATCTGCTATAATACATCCCTTATTATTGTTATAATTTAGAAAATATTAATTGAGCCCAATCTATCTTGTGGAAATAAAGCTATTTATTGTGGCATATAGCAAGAGACTCAAAAAAGAAAGGCTAGTCGATAGAAATTAGGGTGATCTGATCTTTAAGAAGTGTCTCAATTTCAATGCATAAAACCATGTTATCGCCAAGAGATATAGAGAACAGCACTTTAGAATGTTGCATTCAAACCAACATCACTGCTTTTTGTTTATACATGATAGCTTCTCTGCGACTTCATGAATGCGTCTTGTTTTAACAGTATTTACACTTTATTCAGAAAATATTGGAAAATTAAATCATCCAAAAAATACAAAAATAAAAGATGGAATCACTGTGGTTCGGATTTTGATTTTTAAATCACAGTGTATATAGGCAAGCATAACCATTTTTACTCTTGAAATGCTCAGCATTGCATAAAACAGCTAATAATGGTTTTCCTGCATATCTTTGCTTTCAAGTGCTGAGAATACATACACAAGACTTTCAAAATCAAGAAAGAACAGAAGAAAAATCAATCTGTTGACTACGTTCGTTTGGTTGACATAGCAAAAACATTGGACATTGCCTTATTTCTTCTTTCAGACTACAAATCTCAAGGTTTTTGGCAAAGAATCTAAATCCTTAAATCAACAAACACAACTTGCTGCTTGAGTCGAGTTTTGTCCACTTGATTTCAAACATGCAATTAGGCATAGTAGATGAATGTGTTGAATTTGGCTGATATTTATATGCCAATGTCTTTAATGAAAAAAAAAAACAGTGTATTCCCTTTTTTTTCTCCCTTTAGACTATGATAATTTTCATTTTCATTAAGTATACACACCAACCGAAGTCAGTGCCAAAACCTCCCAAAAAGGAAGGAAAAGAAGGCAATATATAATACGCCGGCTCACATTGAGTATGGCATGCTGTCCCGTGCAGCGCTACCATACAGCAATGATCATGAGGCGGATCCCTGCTCAAAGGGAGTGCAATAACAATCATCGTCATCCTCCGGTTAACTTGCATACTTAGCGCTTCACGTGAAGGGAACTAAGTGCGTCGCCGAAGACGATACATAACCATTTTTAAGAGATCAGGTGTATGCAGCTGCCCAACAATGAACAAACATACTCAAGCGAAATTCCTTCACGACAATGAAGCCGATCATTAGAAACTTGGCAGAGCTCGACTCATCAGTCCGCGTTACTATCACAGCTAGAAAGCTGCCCAGTCCCAAACGTACTATAATCAGAGTTAGGATAAAGAAACAGAAAGCAAGAGAGAAAAGGTCCCTTTTTATATCTTTTTTGACAAGACCAAATCACATGTTATTTTGACTGCTAAATTTTTCTAGCAGTCCTTGATGGGACTTGCTTTTTCGTGGTTTCCCACCCCCTTGTGCTTTTTGCTTTCTCCTTATTATTTTGTAGGAAAAAGTAAGAAAAAGCAAGAAAGAGTAAAGAGCTACAAAGAAAGGATGCAGATTTCCTTGACATTTACTTTACTCCAATAAACAAACTCCTTTTCAAAAAAAGCATGGATTATAGTAATACTTGTCCAACCACTTCAAGATGATGGTCAGTGCGCATAGACTCCGCTTCAAGTTCTTTTTTTTTAATGCCCAAGAATTTGAAAGGCTCCTAATCTGCTCTCTTATTCTATTATATGAGCATCACAAACTCTTTTGTTTTCAAAAGTCAACTACCGAGAAGTCTAATTTGGCTGAAGTTGTCACGCTTGTTTAAGATGGAGGTTGTCACTCCATCAAGGTTAATCTCTTTCTTAGACTTGTGTTCTTACAGTGAATGGTTAAACAGTCAAAGCTGGTTATGCTCTGAAAAGAAAAGAAAAAAGACACCAATATAATCTGTGTTATGACTTGAAGCATTACACATAGAACCAAAACTAAAACGATCTTTATTTTCTCTTCTAGTTATAGTGTTGGAAAAGAACCAGTGAGGATCTCGACATCAGTGTTTATAAATGCCGAGATCACAAGCGAATGACTTTGCATATGAGTACTATTGAGAATGCAGTCAAATCGGATGATACTCGAGTGTAGCTAATTAAAAGTTTTATAAAAATAACACAATTGCTCTGGATAACCAAGATAGTACTACTGATTGTGTTTGACCAGTAAAAGAAGATTTCTCATCAATTACCAGGTAACACCGTGAGAGTCTCCCTTATATTCTTATCTATACATAGAGAATAGAACTTAGCTTGAGCAATCTAGTTTTCTGAGCGTCTCAAATTCTACTAAAAGTTTGAAAGCAACAAAAAAAGAATATGACAATACAATATCTACATTGACTGGAAACTGAAATTCGTAATTTTTTATGATTAAAACTCAGCGTTAGAGATGTACAAACTAAAAGACACATTAGTGATCCAAGACGATGTCCAATTGAGCTCTGTTTTTTGTCATTGATTGTTTTTGTAGTTTATTTTAATAATATAAAAAGAAAAGCGGGACTAGTACTTGATCGTACCACCTTTGGCATCAATGACAGCTTGACAGCGGTCCTTCATGCTGTCCACCAAGTGAACAAGTAGATCACTACTGATCTTGCTCCACTCCTCCAGCAGCAATTCCTTCAATTCTGTAGTATTATGGACAGCATGGCGCCTGCTTGCTATGCGCTGCTCAAGAGCCCACCACAGATACTCATTAGGGTTCTATACTTTGGATAGGCCAGTGCTCAAACCTATTCATCAAACGGCGGCTCTTCCAAAGATGCGCAGAAGCTCCTGTGTGGCACGTAGTCTCATCTTCTTGGAACAAGACACGTCTGTCCTTCTATGCTTGAGCTTCCAAGTACCAGGGCTGTTTGTTGCAATTCGATTGAGGTGTCTCATAGTTCTTTTATTAGCTTTTGGGGTTGATCCAGGATGAAACGCTCGACAGAAGTGTGCTTTTTTCCTGGATACGCTTCACCATGTTGTTTACAGTCGCGTAAGGGATCACCATTATACGTGAAATCTCCCTCATGGGATGCTTAGGGCCACTCAACTAATAGATTTTTCCTTCACGCTTGTTGTATTTGTCATGGATGCTTGTACATCAATAGTAGACATATTTGAATCGAATTGTTTTTTTTTGTAAAAGAATGAAATATTGATTGTGGTCATCATCATGCCAGATATGCTTTATTTCAGGCCCGATCGTACCTCAGTTTCCTGTGACTGTAGAATGTTTAAAGCGTGGAGGATTACAATATTAATTTCGCGTATCGAGCTGAGTTCAAACAGTTATTGTAATTTAAAGCTTGTTGAATGAGCTTTTTCTCGACGTGAACCTGTTTCTCTTACAATCTCAAAGCAATGGCTGATACCCTAAAAGATATACCCGAGTTTTTTGAGCACGATCTCGGAGAGTCTATTATTGCTCGAACCGATGCCTTGGGTAAATTAAGAGATGTAAGACTACATCAAAAAGCAACATGGAATAACCAACACGATTCACAGGCACCTTTCGAGAATTGGGACCTCCTGACCTATGCCATATCATCAAAGTCAATGCTAAACCTGGAGTAAAAGAAGTAAGCCAAATGTTGATTCTTCTTTTCATTGGATTACAATATTGAGACGAAAGGGAAAAAAAAGATTGGTAGCTATCACTATATTTCAGGTGTAGATGCTTCTTCTTCTGCAACATTAGCTGCTTATTTGAATTCCTTGACATATTCAATGGTAAGATTGGCTACTCCAAGTGGCCACTGTTTCTTCAATCGAGTAACTTTGAGATAGGATGAAACTCAATCTTGGTTTACAAAATCAAATTCATGGCGCATAAGATCCGGTATTTATTGGTAATTCATTTCTTCCTCTCTTTCTAAACACCCTTATCATTCAATCGAATCAACTGGACTGACTCTAATTAACTCTTATGTTTTCTCTCTTTTTTTTTTCAAGTTGTTACAATGCATTTTCTAGAATTGATATTCGAGTTGAAGTCAAGATTCCAGGTGGTGTTGAAACATATTATGTTGATGTTCGTGGGGAAAGGTAAAGGTTCTATGCCTCTCTTTTTACCATGTTAATCTTTTTCGGAATCTATGCCTATACAGACATGAGGCTACTGCTGAGATGTGGCAAGAAACCTATGTGTCGGCTATATTGAGAGCCATTTTGTATTCAGACGACAGTTATTATCGCCTTGCAGGCTATCGAAAGATCGATCCCATTACTAGTATTGAGTCTGAGACTCGATTTTTGGAAGCTGTTGAAGATCTCTTTTGGAAAGGATCTCAATTAGGTAGCAAGCCAGAGATTCAGATAGCAACATCTGTACATAATCGCCTTGCAGATGGTATCATGAAATATTTTGGAGACAGTTTCCGATATGGACCTGCTATTGAGTTATTTAAGAAACTTCATAAAAAAGATCCAGAAGTAGGAGCTTTGCTAGCCACATCATTTGTTGGTTGCAATGAAGAGATCAAGGCAGTAAAAGTCTTGTATGAAGATCTCAAACTAGCTCCAACTAGCTCTTCCTTGATCCATACACAAGTTGATTTTTTGCGTAGCAAGGTAGGTCCCTTTTGACATGTATCTATTTTATGTTCTCATCACTTTCTTTAGAGTGAATTTGAAACAGCATTGAAGCTGGCCAAATATGCCGTTAATACAACACCATCTGAATATCTGACTTGGGCAAAATTAACAGAAGGTTAGTGTTACATCTTTTATAGAACTCGCACTGATCGCCTTGACTTGCTAGTTTATATCGATCTCAAAGATTACAAAAACGTAAATAGCCCATGGATCATTTAATCTTACTCGCAGCTGACTTTATTTTCTATCAGGCGCTTTTGACATTGAATTCTTGTCCTATGTTCACCTATAGTGAACGCGATATGCATCGCATGCCACCTCCTCAAAAGACGCATTTGCCTATCAAGCCTGAAATCGTTAGTTCTGGTATCATGGAGGAGGATGCTGTTGGTCGCGAATCAGAGGTAACTGCAAACGATCCAAGCATAGACAAAGAAAAATGCATCCTATGACTGACACATACATCTATTGATTTTTCTTAAAAAAAAAAAAGGCTGATCCTGCTATCGCCAGGCTTCCAGCTCCTGCATTACATGGCACATTTGCTAAAGCGTATTCCCTATTGACAAAGCTCGTGAATGCTTTGGGATGGGATGAGCTACTTCAATACAGATCAGAAGTATTTGTGATGGAAGATGAATACCGTAAGCACAAGGCAAAAGAAGAATACAGAAAAAGTGCAGCCATCAATCCTGAAGATGTTGCCAAGAAATTGCAAGAGGCCAGTCTGAACGGCACGAATGAATTAGAGAAGCCAAAGCAGGCAGCTGAAGAAGAAAATCCTAATGCAGAACAAGAGATGACTTTATTGTTTGGTGATAAGCGTCTATGCGAACGATGGCTGGATAATTTATTTATGGTGCTCTATGAGGACTTGAGAGTCTACACACATTGGAGAACCGAATCAGCACACTACAGGGCACAAAAACTGACCTATCGAAAGACAGGTACTGAATGGGAAATGTTGGGTGATCTTTCTTTAAGATTATGGCATGAGGTAAAAAACAAACAAACCCAAATCCCATTTTAAAACACATGCACTAAACAAGGTATTCTTTTTTTTTTTAGAAAGAAGCCAAGGAAGCCTATGAACTTTGCTTGGATCATAAGTTTTCGGCTAAAGCATGGATGAGACTTTTGAATATTTACTCAGCAGAGGGTAACACACAAAAGGCATTACTTGCAGCTGTCAAACTTACAGTGTATCATGAGCGATGGTATCATGAAATTGTGGTAAGTCTATTAAATTAATTTCTGCCTACTTTGTTTTAAATTACTTTTTTTTTCATTTAGTATCCTACAGAAATTGCAAGAAATCTAAACACCTTAATCCGTAAAGTGGGGCTATCAAAGATGCAGAACATCCTGACATCCATGAACTTGCCGAAACCTGTCCAGAAATTAATGACGAGATACTTTAAGAATGGCTCACTATTTCAAGTAGAGGGGTATGACTCCTAAGCCTGTGCGAAAGGTCATTTCTATAAATAAATACTCAGAACCTGTTTGTGCGATTGTTTTTTTTTGTTATGACAGACACAGACTATGATTTTTTTGAAAAAAAAAAAAAAAAGAGAACTTTGTTTGCTTTCAAGAAATGTTTAGATTTGCTAAGCAAACATAACTCATACAAGTTATAATGCAAGCCATTGTACTTGCATACCATTTATTTAATGTACTGTTTATCATATAATTATGTCCCTTAAATCTCCTTCTACTCCTCTATAGTAGTAATATGCTTGAAATAATCAAACGTGTTACTGAATGTATGTGTATCTTACTTTCATATTTTTCGATATACATACTGTTTTAATTTAGCACATCTTTTCTTAAAAAGAAAAAAGAAAACTCTAGTTCATTCTGTGTTTTGCTATAAAATGTATCATCCAAAATACTAGCCTCCCAAATAGCTCTATGGTGCTATCAAAATCTCATCATTTCAACAAAAAGCTAAACTTTGTTCTAATTGATCACAATAGCATGCATAGCTATTTAACTTCTTATTTGCTTCAAATAAACAAATAATTAGATCAAATTGCTACCTTTGCTTTGTCTCAATTAAAAAGACTCTCTTTATTTGCATACTTGTCCTTTGCAATTTACAGATTAAGCTATTTTATGCCACTCAGAACATAAGCAAAACTGCAAGCATTTAATTTCAATTAACAATTCACTCCTCTTCATCCCTTCCTCTCCACTCCTTCTTGCTTTTTGAACATATTTTTTATTTTATTCTGATAGTAATGTGTGTGGGTTTTCAATTGATGTCAGTTTTTTCTGTTTGTTTGTTTGATTTCTATGATTTATTGTTATTATTATTTCGAGGAGCGACTCACGCATGCAAGAAAAAAAAATAGAAAATAGAAAATAAAAAAGAGGATATTAAGACACATGGCAATAAAAAAAAAAGTTGGTTTTCATTTTTCATTTTCTATATTAGCGGTGAAGACCTTGATGGCACTGTTGTTGTTTTTGCTGCTGTGGGTGTTGTCATAGATGCGTGATTGTTAGGGAAAGGGGCAAGAAAGCCACTGGTACCCGCTTGGTTGATATGCTCTCCTCTTCTCGTCTCCTCTTCAGACAAAAAGGGATCTTCATAGGGAGGCCCATGGCTGTTCATTCTATAGTTCTTGGGTGTTTGTTCTGTTTGGCTTCCATATTCGCTCATTTCAATTTTCATATGTTCATCTAGATGGCCCTTCTCGGCCTCTGAAACTTCCTTTCCGATATTTGCAGCTAATTCAGTGCCAACACCTGCACGGGTGCCCCAGCCAACTTCGTGTAATGTGAATAATGCATACAACTTCATGATGGCAAAATAGTAATTGAATATGAGCCAGGCAGGTAAGGCCCAGATGTCTTGAGGTCGTTTAAGGAAATGAGGAATCAGTTTGATAAAACGGGTGACCATCAGCCAACAAATATAGGAAATAGCAATGTTCCAAGCAGGCAAAGGCGGATTGGTTGGACCTGCCTTTTGTTCTTGAAGGGAAGCAAAGACACCGACCAGAATTGGACCTGCTAGTAGGGTGAGAGGGTTAAAGATTTTGTCTAACATGGTGAAGGCTACATAGGGATGTCTTCTCCAAATATAACGCTCAGTAAACAGAGATCGAAAATCTGAACGCCAAGTGTTACGAGTCCAACGTAGTACCTGCTTTAAGAATCTCCAGTTATTTTTAAATGTAGAATAGAGTTCAGCTTCTTTACAGATTTGAGCATAGGTGTTCCAACCATGAGAGACCATCCAACGCGTCAAGAATTTGTCATCACCCGAATTGAGGGGGTATTTGCCAAGCCAAAGATCGTTTGTGAAGCAGTATTGAAAAGCAGGATCTTTCAATATTAATGTACGATAAGCAGCTGTACGACCAGATAAACAGCAGATGCCTCCATCAATATGTGTTGAGGCAGCAATTTCGATGTTACGACTTGTCAATCGATAGCCGGCTAAAATCTCCCAAAGCGTTTGTCGACCGTTTGGATCGACTGCATGGACCGTCTGGCTAGTGCCCACACCACCCATCTTTAGGTCTTCAAAACAAGCCAAGATATAATCCAGCATGGTAGGCTTCCAGATAGCATCATCATCGGAGAACACAATGATTTCAGTGGTCGTGGCATTAATACCTGCTACCATCTGTAATCGTTTGTTGGCCTTGGGTACTGTCAAGACTCGAATTCTTGATGGATCGACACTGTCTGCCAATTCCTGAAGAGGACCCAGCATTTTCGTTTCAGTAATGATAACAATCTCTTTGGGGTTGCATGCTAGCCAACTTTTAGCTGCTATTTTGAATTCTTCACCTGCGTCGATGGTTGGCACAATAATCGTGACATCTTTCTCGGCAATGTATGTTGGATTTGCTTTAGGTAGCCTTGGCTTATATACTAGCCAGGCAGCTACTTTAATAAAGAACCACAAGTATCTATAGAAACCAATGATACCAAATGGTAAAAAGAAGGGAAGTAACCCAATATCTTCTGTTAAATATAACATTGAATGAAGAAATAGTAAAAAAAAAAAAGAGAAAGAGAGAGAAATAGGAGGAGGGGAACTGAAGTACAGATAGGAAAATCGAGAATATTTAAATCTTTATCATTTTGCGTTACAATAAGAGGCGATCCCCTAATTATTTTATTTATAGTCGTTCCATCCTCAATTGGATAAACACTGATCAGATTTTATTATTTTTGGTCCCTTTTTATTTTCAAGCTTTTGTTGAATCGTTTGAAGTCAAATTAGCCACTTTTTTGTTGAAATTCCAAATCTCACCCTTAAATAGAGAAAATATCCTTTATATTTAACATCCTCAAACCAATAAGGTAGCTGATATTGTTCATATAAGCTAACAGACAAACATTGTATTACATCTCTCTCTCTCTCTCTCTTTTTTATTTCTAACCACATTTGATATTACAATAAGAAAAATGTAAAGTGGATCTTGATAGAGGCGTGTAAAGTTGAAGAAAGAAAGCATCACTTAATTCATAGTACTATTTCTTCTTCATAAGATGTTGTTGGTGGAATAGTGATAATTATGCTCTGGTCACAGACATTGAAAAGGGGGATCTTTGTAGAACGAACAAAATTATTTTTACAGTCGTTCCACTGCCAATTCGCAGATTCAATAGAGACTTTTGGGAGACAAAACTCAGATGTCTCGGTAGAACGTTTGTCAATTAAACTCCGTTTGTTTCTAAAATTCATCGCCCTTCGGTCTTTTAATGAATTGAGCAATCAGATTTCAGCCCTGAAGCATTTGACATTTACATTGAGATATTTGGCTGTAAAAGTAATAAAAACTAATATAGAAACGCAATGTTTTTACTCAATAATTATGAGAATACTTCTAGACAGAATTAGTGACAATTTGAGCTTAGTCTGTTGTATGTTTGGGCTTATTTCCTGATATTTAAAGAAGACTGTTTCCATTGAGTATATGATGTTCTGCAATACTAAGTTATATCAAGGCTATAATTCGTAGAGTATTTCATGCAATCCACTAGATTATACTTTACTTGAGAGAAGCAGTTCAATTGTAGATGCTGTAAGGTTTTCAATCAATTCATTAATAAAGACACTAAAACAATCAAATGCTCTGCAATAACCACACTTATTCCGTAACGCAAATGAACTTTTCTCTTTTGCTTCATTTCTATGCTCAATCTTTATTTTCTTATAAGGAATATGGGATGAATCATTAAAGATCAAGATTTAGTTTGGCAACAACGTAAGCCTTAGTCATTTGGTTTTATTGTGCCATTATTAGTTGAATTGAGATATCACAATTACCACACTCTAATATTTATTTATTGTTTGCTTGTTGGAACCTGATTTCAGCCAATAGAGCTGCTTAGATTCATATACCGACAAAGAAACAAACCTAATTCAACGGACACCAGCAGCGTCTGTTCAACAAGATTTGTCTAAAAATAACGTGACCTTTTGCGAAGTTATTTCCTTCTAGAGTAGCCCTAAGGACGAATTCTTTTCCCCAAAATCCTCTAATATAATGATAAATTTTGTCTATAGAGAGCTAAATACTTTTAGCAATGGAATATGATGGTATTTAGTTCTTTTTAAAGCAATCTCTTATTTAAAGCTGCTAATTTGGTCGTTTGCCTTAACCATTGATTTGCTTAGTGTCAAGACAGACTTCTAATATTTAAAGCCTATAAATCTCAAAAGAATCAACCAAATATTTCATCCTTATTTGGTGAGAGTCATTACCTGGAGATGAAATAGTAGGAATTGAAATCACTTTTCTCTTTTGTTTTCTCTTTTCTTTTGGCTTCCTTTAAGTTACTGTTCGATCCATTCTTCCCTCTCAGAGTTTTTTTCAAATTGTCACGCATAACCTTACATCCGCATCTGACTTTTCCATCTTATCTATGCTTTATTTACACCCACGCGAGGCAGCTTGAGTCTAAGCATCCTATATAATCTCACTTTATACAGAGATTTTAGCAGTTCTTCTATTAATTAAACTAATAGAATGTCTGTCATTTATCTTACCAGTTTTTGTTTGCCTTAAAGACACTTACAGCAATAACGAGTCCTTCTCCATGTGCTCATGTTGCTTCAGTGATGGTGATGAGAGATCTCAAGATCGACATTCAGTCATGATCGTAACTTTTTTGTACTACTACCTTAGAATTTGAAATTTAGAACAGTAAAGACCTTCTCTCAACCTTGCTATTTTATTTTTTGCACTTTTTTACACTTCTTTAGCTTTCCACACCTTGTTATGATTACACAAAAAATTAAAAATTGACTCCTTAGTAACTTTAATGGCCTATGCTTCTTTTACTTCTCTTTCAGCCTGCCACCTTTTTCTTATAAAATATCTGAGTTAACCTCAAGAAATTACCTTCCAAATACTTCTTCTTTACTTTTTAAATAAATTTGCATACATACTCTCTATTCTTTTACACAGATTGTTTCACCTCACTTAGCCTGTCCCCCCATTTACCAATTTTGTACATATTTTTTGCATAAAATCTGGGATCAATCCCCCCCATTTTATTATCTCTTCATTTTTACTGCTCTTTTTTCTCTTTTCAGCCAAATCTCTTTCTCACAGGTTATTTTTCTTTGTCTTTAAACTTACTTTATGGCCTTTGACATGTAAAAAAACCGTGATCAACTCATCTCCTCAGATCAGCCTCAAATTTAAAAACAAACCTCCCTTTAGTCTCTACATCACATTTCAACAAGAAAAAACCTTTACCTTGATCATTTCTAAAGCCATAAAACCCATATCTTTAAAACCTGAATAGAGATATATTCAAAAAGTTTCACCCTGAAATTTATCTGTGATTGACAACTATTCTGCAAGAAATAGACTTGCATGAAACAGGATGTTATAGTATGCTTGGGAAGAAAAAAGAGCTTTCTGACCATGGGATCCTGATTCATTCAAGTCTATTTCTTGCAGAATAGTTGTCAATCACAGATAAATTTCAGGGTGAGACTTTTTGAATATATCTATATTGACCTCAACCAAAAAAAAAGCTCACTCTCTCTCTCTCTCTTCAATATTTTGAGGCCTATTTAAAACTCCTCTGCGCCATGGTGTATAAATATATATTGATAATTGTTCTGCGAGTTTTTTGAACTTCTCTCTCAAACTTTGTTATCATGGAGCTCACAAATCTAAATTTAAGAAAATATTGGCAAGAAACGGATCCCAAAGAATACAGTATTGCCAATTATATGAAATCTTACTTACAAGAACATCCTACGTGTACTAAGGCTAAAGCGCATGCTGACTTCAATCATGACCTTGACGCCTTGCTTAATATTTACAAAGGAAGTACAAATGAAGAGATATTCAAGAAGCTTCAGAAACAATTGAAGGTAAGTAATGACTAAATCAAATCATTCTTTTTCTCATTGCTCTTTAATAGCATGCTCATAAAGACAAAGAACTGCAGGAGCTTTGGCAGGTAAGACTAATTAAAAAAATGCAGACAAAATCCAATTAATCACAAACAAATTCAGATGGAAAGCAGAAAAAGAAAGCCATCTAGTTGTAGCGAGCTCAATAAAAGCCAGACAGAAGCTTTTGAGCAAGCATACAGAGCTTTAGAAGAAGACAAGAAGTGGAAGTTGAAAGACGGCGTGTATGTCGAGGATGTATTGTACTCTTACGCTATCAATCTTGACCATGAAAGGTTAGTATTAGCCATAGATTATTATTTGAACACTTATTCATCCTGTATATTAGTGCTGCGCACTCATTTATTCTTGATTTGGAAGACGCTGAAGTCAAGAAATGTTTCAGCAACCGACAATGGGAGGAGATATCCCAAGTAAAGACAGAAGAGGCAGCTTCGTTTAGTGAAAAAGCAATCAGATATCTTGAAAAGATTGCAGCATGCGTATGTTTTTGTTTGAAGAACAATATCTGTTTATCGCTAACAGCCGTTTTCTTACTTGTTTAGAACGACTTCAGAAGCAAATACACAGCCATCAAGCAGGAGCAATTTGACCCATTTGAAGAAGAAGATGAAGAATGGCTTCAACGTTGCTTGTTAGAATTCCATGCGATGTACAGAGAGAATGTAATCAAGAGAATTGCAGACCGCGGATCTGAAGAAGATCTGATCGTTCGCCTCTGGCACTTTTTTGATAGTTGCTTCGACTCTTTGGACATTGAAACGAGAAGGTAATTTTTCAAAGTATTAATTACTTATAAAGAAGAAGAAGCTCACACACTTTTTTTCTTTTGATAGGGGTGAAGTTGGCTTTTTAGCAACAAAGATCAATAATGAAACAACAGCAGTCTCTATCAGTCAAGTGCAAAGAGCTACAAAGCCTGATTTGATCTTGACAAAGGATGCATTGGAGTTTGGTATTGGTGAAAATGGCCGTTTCACTGGTTCTGCATGTAGCAACAAGGAGAGCAATGAGAAGATGTTGAAGAACCCAAAGACAATGAAGAATATGATGAACGTGTTAGTAAAGCAGATCAAGAACAAGAAGCAGTTGATACGTGAGCTGCAAATCATAGGCTTCACGCATTTTCGTAAGTCTTAAACTAGAACTTATTACAGCCTTCTAACTGCCTTTACTGGGCTTTCTTTTTTTTTGTTATTGCAAAACTGAACGATAGATCTTAAGGCAAAGCTTTCCATTATGGATGTTCCTGGAGGCTATGTGTGTCGTCTTAGACACTTTCAAGAAATGAAGGTACCGGAAGACGAAAATCTGTTTTGCTCCCTCTTTCCTTTGTTGTCGCTGGCTCTGATAGGCAAGAATGTCGTTAAGCAAACGCTTGATACCCTAAAGAAAGATAGTCTCGCTACTTCTTATGTAGCAAAGCCAGCAAGCCAAGCTCTGTCTTTTTCTCTCCCTCCCACCATGTCTTCTATGTGCTCAAAGCAGAAAATCAATTGAAAGAAACTATTGAAGTAAATAAACATGTACCATATCTTTTAAAAAAAAAATCTTCTTCAGAAATCAAATACTATTGTCCAACACGCTATTTTTTCTCCATTTCTTCAATGGATTGAAGAGAGTTCCTGATTAAGCTCCTCACTTTATTTAATCATTTTTATTCCTTGTACCGTAAGGAAGTTTTTCGATCCCTTCCCTCCCCCCTCCCCCAATTCATATTTTGTACTGACTCGGGCATCTCACCGTGTGCTCATTTGAGTTTTCTCTTTTAATATTTTTTTTTAAAAAAATGCTATTTTTATTAGGCATTTGGTGCATGTATTTATTGGCTAGTTAGAAATAGTCTTCGAATGCGTAATAGTCTTTTCATTTCTTCAGATGCAAACTGAATTCGTCTTCCATTTTGCCTGAATGCAGCCTGTACCATCGAACACCCAAGCAACATTTACCTTAGCCATAGAGCAGGCTAGATGAATCGTTATGCGTTAAAGAAGCAGAGATTAAACAGAACAAGATAGGGCTAAACTGCTGCGGCGGCGTATTTTGTATGCATCTTTTCCCGCGTACCAGTAAGAGACTAAAGGGACATTAATACTACAATTGAATCTTTTAGAAAAATGTTTGTGTAAAGGACTTTGACTATTTCCCCTAAAAACAAGATACAGGGCTTTTGTCAAAGCAAGCAAAAATGCATCAAGACAACAACAGCACCAAGAGAGGCTCGAATAATTCTAGAGACTAAAAGGGATTCCAGTCCTAAAAAGACCTACCAAATTCAGAGACCATAGAACGAAGACCTTTGCTCTTTACCTTTTTGACTACGAATACAAAGTGTTTGTGTTTCTGCTCCTTGTTTGATACTGTTGTGAGCTGAGTATTCTATAGCAGCATCGGTACTTGAAGTTCTCTCCTATCAAGATTTCCTTTTCCCTTTGCTCTGCTATTATTTCCTTTCTTGACTGTTCGCCTTTCTCTTGACAAGTAATTCTATTCAGCCTTTCCATTTATATATTATGGTCCGTATTTCATTAGTATAAATATCCCTCAGAATTACTTCAATAAACATAATCTTTTATCATTTTTGTCTCTACTTGAGTCTAATTGAAGTAATCTCTTTTCTTCTGATCAACGAAAATTTGAAAACCAATTCGCGGATAAAAAAAAACACATTTCACCAAGAGATTTTATTAAAAAAAGAAAAGAGACGCTTATATAGGCTTGTAATTGATGCAGTTATTGTACTGGTTCTTAAAGTGCTTGATTATATAAAAAACGAAAGGCAAGGTCAGTGAAACGTGCTTTTTTTATCCGCGAATTGGTTTTCATTTAATCTGCAGTGGAACGACTGTAAAACAAAAAAAAAAAGAAAAATAGAAATCGCTTTATTGGCTGTTAAAAAAGGACGTGCGTATTTGATTGGATCTTATACATTTAAGCTTGTTGGCCTTAAGTTTCTTGTTCTGGCTGGTTTGTTATGAGGATCAGAAAAGATGTAATGTTCCACCAGAAAAGTATTTTTTGATGTATCGTCTATCTGATAGTTGTAAGGGTGATTTTTGATGTAATTTGACACATTACTCTGTGTTCGCAATATCTTCAAATATTCTATCAGCTGTAAAAGTTCAGATTCACCGCTTGAAACAAAGCTATCAGATGTATGCTCAAATTCATGAGGATGAACACAGTTGTAGGGCTGCAGTTGTGCTTTTTCAGGCGAATCATCAATCAAGATTGTGTTTGTGGCATCGTACTGACCATCAAAATAATCCCAAACCTTATCTAGATCTTTAATGGTAAGACATTTCCTGTTATAGTCGTATTTGGACAGGCCAAAACTCTCTCTGTCCCATACAGCCACTAGTTTCTTTATGTGTGTCGTAAACAAACGAGACATATTCCGGACAGAGTGAGGTCGAGCACTGGACCATAACATCACATTAAAGTTGTCAAACACATAGTTAAGGAACTCTTGGCTGTAAGGACGAGCATACATAGACCGTTTGCCTACTCTAGAGACAAGTGTGCCATTCAAGTCCAAGATCAGCAGTTGTTGCTTGCTACGATCGTCCACTCTTACTGATGGCTTGCAGACAAGATCGAGGTATCGGGTACTAGGTTTGAGTAGTGCTCTCATTTGTGTCTTGTTTGAAATTGTTGAAAGCAAGAGGAGAAAGAAAACGACTTCCAAAAAAAAGAGCCTTGAATTTTTTTTATAAGTCAAACCATACCTTGATAAAGAGCAGCAAAATACATTGAAGCAGCTGCCAAAAAAGGAAGTCAGTTGCTATTTATCTTTTTCTTTTTTCTTTGAAGAAGGAAGTTTCTAACAGGTAAGCCGCTTGATCCCTTTTTGCTATTTGTACAAGAAAGAAGCAAGACACCCATGCATTCAATTCATCAGAACTCTATTACCGTATTTGGAATGCTCACAAAGACAGTGAGAGTTTGAAAGTGATTTTTATTTGTTGCACGTATCTTTGTCGGACAAAGAAAGCGGTACTCAACAAGAAGCAGAATTAATAGAAGGAAGAATAAGGAAAACAAAATAAACTGAACTAAACTAGACTAAACTAAAATGAAATTGAAAAAAGTGAGGATGTGTTAATCATCTGCCAAAACAGACTCATCATACTGCCGTTGAACGACAGTTTTAGTGGCCCGAAAGGCAGCGACAGAACAGAAAGGCAGATCACGCAATATATGAGCCCAATGGGCTTTCCATACCTCAGAGAGGGCAATAACAAGCAAGACGTTAGGTGGCAGAGGGCAGCCAGACTGACTACGAATCCCACGAAAGTCCAGTGTTGTTAATGCTGCGTAAACAGAGTCGATTGTTGTGCCAGGCCATAGAAATTCCCGGAAGAGATGGTCCCAAAACACGAACTTCCGAGGGCAACGAAAAAAGAAGTGATATATGTCTTCCGTATCACCACAGAGAAGGCAGAAAGCAGAGAGGTATGTGTCAGGTAACAAGCGATGGAGGAGTTGACGAGTGGGAATCAAACGATGTAACAAGCGAAACATGACGTTGCGTTGCACTGCGCTCAAAGACAGCCGCCAAAAACGGTTCCAAGCAGACCGGGTACAAGTTAATTGAATCAGAGCAGAAGGAGAAGAAGTAGCAGCAATCATATGTCTGAAAGCACTGGTCGAAGTAGAACTATTAGACAACGCATTGGTGTCAAAAGTAAGTCGCAGGCGACGCCGAAAGGCAGAAAACTGTAAAGACTGAGTGATGGCTGGAATATAAGCAGGATTATGGACACTCAAAGACGAAGACTGTAAGCACTGCAAGAAGAAAGGTTCCAAGATACATTTGCCAGAGGCCACTGCAGCGTGAAACTTTCGAATGCAACGTGAGTTGGGAGCAGGCTGAGAAGAAACAGATATTGGCGTCAAATAGTAGCCGTAGGGATGAAAGACATACAGACCCGAGACAGGTGAACGAGCAATGGATGGTGATAGTTTGTAGCCGTCATTAGTGGAAGAGACGATAGCACAGAGAGGCAGCAACAAGACATCCAAAGTGGCAGGAATATATGTATAGTTCTTTCGTGGAATGGCGTCCACCACTCGGCACGCTAAGGTGTATAGGGAGACAGGAGAACCAGCAAGGGAACGTCTTGCCTTTGGGAAAAGGAGGCACATCAAGACATTGGTCGAACCAAAACAATTGGAAATATGTACGGAAAGGAACTGCTGAATCAAAGTCTTGGAAGGCCGATCAAACAGAAGTCCGTCGACCCATCGGTAAAAGAGTGCAAGCTGCTGAGTGGTAGGATCCAGAATCCCTAGACCGCCGCATGATTTGGGAGTCGTGATGATCTTCCAACTGACCTTAGGGAATATATTCCTAGTAATGAATTTGGACACAATCGACTTGATCGAGACAAACGTTGATAAAGGGAGCGGTATGACTCGCATTACGTACCAACAGGTGGACAAAAGAAGAGAATTAGCCACAGTTGCACGACCTAAAACTGATAAGTTACGACGGGAATGAGAGTCAGCCAGCCGTTGAAGAGATCCAAGAAAGTTATTGACAAACGTATGCCGTTGTAGTAAGGATTGCAAGAGTGGGAACCCAAGGTAGATGATAGGGTCTCTGTCTCTAGCGTTCCATACTTTAGTGATGCAAAGGTCTTGTAACACTGGCAGCCAATAGTCATCCAGATTCTTGCCACTAAGAGAAAGTGCTTGCACTTTGTTGTAATTGATTTTGGCGTTGGAAGCAGAACAGTAAGTAGACAAGTGACGTTGCAGGCGAAGGAGTTCGTTATGATCTTTGAGAAAGACCAGCATGTCATCAGCATAACTCAGAAATTTGATACAGGGAAGGTCAAATTGACGGTCATACTCCTGAACAAACGAGTAACCTTGATATTGATCATCTTGAAGTAAGGACCGGAGCAAAGGTTCCAGGGCAAAGTTGTAAAGGATACAAGAGATGGGATCTCCCTGTTTGAGTCCACGCTGTTTGCGAACCATAGTCGGGGACAGGTACCCGTTCAGGACAATCTGGATGGAATTATCTCGAAAGAGGTGGTATAGGGACATGATGATTGCAAAGGGAAAGCCAAGGTGTAGAAGTACTTGACGGAGGTACTCGAGGTTGACCCGGTCATATGCTTTTTCCTGATCCAATAACATGCCAACGACATTGGGTGCATGCTCGCTATAACTTCTGGAGTTTTCTAAGATCATTTGTGTCAACAAGCCATGCTCAGCTATAAAGCGACGAGGCAAGAAGCCGAGCTGAAATGGGTTGATGAGACGACTAGAGACCTGTAGAATTCTTCTGTTAAGCAGGCGAGTGAAAATCTTTGTGTCTGTGTTAACAAGCTGAATAGGACGGTAATTCTTGGCCTGAGAAAGATCGCCTTTCTTTGGTAGTAAAGTCATAACTGAAATCATCCAGGAGGCAGGAAACTTAGCAAAGAGAAGCGCATCATTGTAAACACGAAGGATAATGCTTTTCAATTCCGGGATACGCAGCAAGATGCCTAGTATCTCGTAGGGGAGACCATCAGAGCCAGGGCTACTCTTTCGGGGAGAGCGATGGCTAGCTTCCAAAATGTCGTCCATAGTGTAAGGTTTGACAAGAACCCCAGCCTGTTGGGGAGAGATCACACGGCGGGGCATGTTTGCTAAAAGTAGATCAACAGCATCCTGCTCTACAGGGTCTGGATGATATAGGTCTGTATAATAGTCAACCATTACTTTTGCTTTATCATCAGTACTCGTAACAAGTTGGTCCTGTGAGGGGTCGAAAAGAGAGGGAATGTGGCAGCGAGCCCTCCTTTCCGTGGCCAAAGACTTGAAAAGCCGAGTAGAACGTTCACCATTTTCACGCCAGAACTTACCAGCCTGAAGTGAGTCGTAGTGGGCAATTTCTTGTTGTAAGCTAGCAATCATCTTCTCAACCTGTGGCAAGGTAGAGGATAGTATGGCAGTATGCTTGTAGTCCCTCAGGATGCGATTGCGCTTGGATTGAAACTTCTTGAGTGTTTTAGTTCTCCATTTGTTAGTTTCGTTTTGAAAGGACTTCGCAAAAAGTTGCGCCTCTCTTTTTGTCGATTCCCAAATATCCTGAGCGGATGTTGTGCAATCTACCCCCAAAAGACCTTGATCGGTAAGGGATCGAATGACGTGCTCAGTCAAGCCAGTTCTAAATGCAGGGATCCTGCCAAGAAACGGACTGCCCTTCCAAAGGCCAGAACCTTTCCTTTCCGCTGAAGGTTGAAAAGTAACAGCAAGGAGATCGTGGTCTGTCCAAGCAGGTGAAATGAACTGTTGTGAGAAAGCCTTAATGGAATGGTGATGACGGGTGGAGCAGAAAAGAAAATCAATTCTAGTGCGTCTACCAGCGGAATGATAGGTCACTCGAGGCTCTTCCATGAAGCAGTCGCAATAATGAAGATCCAGCAGCTGAAGCCACTGGTTAGTAATGGTGGAGTGTTGAGAGACATCAAAGTTGAAATCTCCTAAAATAAAAGTAGGCAATCTATCGTCTCGTAGATCAGACATAAGGTCTTGATTATCAGAGACACGTTGATAGAAAGCCTTGCGGGAATGATTGGCTGGAGCATAGATGTTTAAAATAGACAAGATGGGTGTAGTTGGGTCTATATGTGAAAAAAGTTGAGCGTAAATAAAACGGCCCTCCGGTTCGGTGATAGAGGAATGTTCAGTGACTATTAAGGATTGTTGAAGGGAGACGATTCCACAGTGAGGGGTCCATATACTAGATGTTGTGTTAAAGAGCATGTCAAATTGTGCTCGTAGTGCAGGAGTTGTTGCATGAGTTTCTTGTAGGCATAAAATATCAATGTTTAGTGAGCGTAGGAAGCGTATAAAAAGTCTCAAACGTTGGAAATCGTTTGCTTTTGGTAATCCACGACAATTTAGTGTCGCAATGTTAATGGTTGACTGGATCATTTTTAAAATTATAAACGTTGGGAAACGGGTTGCTGTTGACTACCCGCTTCGGAGAGCACTCTATCAGTGTTACAGTTAAATGCGTTATCAGTGTGTGTTAACTTAATTTTCTTAGCTTCATTTAGGCCCGATGCACTGTTGGCAACATGAGCTTCTATCATTGCTTGATCAGTATCAGGCAGCTGGTCCAACTCCTGTGTGTTATCAGCATCGCGTAAGATTTCTTCGTCAAGAACCTCTTCTAGAGCAGAAGCGCCATCATTCTGGGTGTCGTCTGCTGTCATTTCCGATTCGATACGGTCCGAGAGGTCATGCGAGCCTTCTCGCGTCTGTGCTCCTCTTCCAGTCGTAAGGCTTCCTTCTTCTTCTTCTTCTGCTTGTCAATAGCAGCCGCCGCCTTTGCAGCGGCTTCCTTTTCAAATTGATTCTTAGATACTGCAACCCTTTTGTTCTGGGGCAGATTAGCACCTTGGCCACGGCGAGGACAATCTTTACTTAGGTGTCCAAGCTCATTACAGTTGTAGCACTGTTTGGATTTGCGAATATCAGGACAATCAGCACGACAGTGGTCCTCTTTCTGACAATAGCGACAATATGGAGGCATTTCATCCCAAGAAAGTCGCAACATGCGTTGATCGTCGGCAAACCAATCAACTTCGCGACGTAGCGTTTCAGGCTGAGACGGGTGAGGACAGTTGAGATCAAGAATAACGTACCCCTGACCAAAAAAGGTGCCTTCGTCGAAATCTAATCCAACATCCAAGACTGTGCCAAAATGGGCGAAGCGTTTCATCATCAAATCTCTTAGGGTTCTTGGAATCATGAAAGGCAATCGTTCGATTTTCACCCTAGCAATTTTAGCATCAGGGGGAAGGCTAGGGTAGCCACGGAGAAGGGTGCCATCGTTCATTAGCAAGCCTTCATCAGTAAGTCGTTTGTACTCGTCGGAGCTTTCATCCCACACTGTTTCTATGAAGCGACGCTGTAAATAACGACGCTCGACGAGCAGTGAACCTAGAAAAGGATAGTGTTCCTCAGAGTTGAGGGAGGCAAAAAAACGTTTGACTGCCTTAAGATCAGTGATGCCAGTGATGTTGACTAAGGTACTGTTCTTTTCAATACCATGCAAGTAAGGACGGATGTTGTCGTGCAAGATCTCATCGCTTTGATCGGCGAAACGAGATGCTGCGGTTGAGGTACTAGGAAGGCTGGCCTGATTCAAACGAACCGGTTTGGCCGAGGGAGTTTGTCGTTGGGCTACTTGAGCCCAAGATTGCGTTTGGGGGCGACGTCCACCAGCTTTAGCAGACGCCGTAGGTATGGTCGGATTTTTAGTAGAGAAAACCATGACAAAGACAGTGAGAGTGCTCTTTGCAGCAAAAAAATGTAAAATGACTTGACCAATCAAAACCGGACATTAATTGAAATGTGTTGGATTAAAAATAGAGATGTATGTCAAAAGTTTCACCCCGAAATTTAACCGCGATTGATAGCCATGCTACAAGAAATAGACTTGAATGAATCAGGATGTCATAGTATGCTTGCGAAGAAAAAGAGCTTTCTAACCATGGGATCCTGGTTCATTCAAGTCTATTTCTTGTAGCATGGCTATCAATCGCGGTTAAATTTCGGGGTGAAGCTTTCGACATACATCTCTAGATGACTTGCAATGCATCATCACCATGAGAAGCAGATCTTTATTTCAGATCAATCTCAATTTCAGGTACCAACTTCACTGCCTTCAATCAGGCTGTTTCAATATGCTAGAGTGAAGCCAAAGACCTTGCGTGTTCTATAGTTCACTAAATTCCATACAACAACTACCATTCATCTACTATTTACTACGAAACAAGATAAATGGAAAACAAGCATTTATCAGTTCAAATGTTGAGCATAGAAAAGAGATAAATGAATCACCGAATTTAATAAAAAGTAGAATGAGGAAGACAGACCCCCATATCAAGCTTACACCAGTATGTCGGTCTGCAACCATTGTCTGCAGAATGTTGGTGACAAGACTTAATGTAAAGACAAGTAAGCTACCAAAGATACTTTTTTTTTTCTATAATATTTTAACGGAAGCTCAGAGTACTCATACATATAAGAACTGCCCAGGTTTCTTCTTAAAGGGATACATAGCTTCCGAGCATAAGCATAAATACAAAGTATCCATGACAACTAATATCTGACAGGAATCGGCAACAAAGTCTGAGTTATTAGAGAAAGCCAAGATGGTTCAAGGCAAATTTATGACACGTGAACACAGCTTCATTGTTGGATCAACTGATTGCCAGCATTATTATTTCAAAGCCAGCAAGTTTGCATAGAGAAAGATCTTTTTTGGATAGACACTGGTACAAGTACAAGTTACTTCTAAAGTCAAAATCCTTCTTTTACCTTGATCTTTAAGATACACTTGGATTATTCATTAGAATCAAGCTCGAAAGAAAGAATATGATAGAGCATGTACGCATTGATATCCTCAACTAACAACCAGTCTATCAAACCAATGTTAAATGTGTGTGTGTGTGTGTAAGAAAGAGAGGCATTGTTGGCTATAAGATAATCGACTCTTACACTGCTCGTGTCAATCAAGTCACATCCAAAGCTATAGGAAATAAGTCAATAGTCATCAAAAACAGTGTCTTCTGCCTCTATCTTACCTGTCATATTCTAATATGACATTATTTGTAGCTTCTTTTCCTTTCCTTGGCTGTCTTTAAAGCTACCAAATGAAATTTAAAATTCTTTAAAAGATAATCATGGTAATTTGTTGGTAATAAAAAAAAAGCCTACTCTTTTACTGCTATTTGACATGCAAGCCATTTTTTTTAGATGAGATAAGTCTCTTGCAATAACTACAGAACAAATGGTATGACAACATTGGATCAGATATGGTTTGTACAGCAACCAAAGATTTACCTTAGACTCTTTTATTTAGAATTCAATATCAGTTCATTTATCTCTTGGAGACGATCAAAACTATGGACAAGGTGCCAATCTTCTTAAAAACCAATGCAAAGTGTCAACATTATGGCTTGGCCAATTCCTTCTTGAATATTTATGAGTATTCTGTCACCAATCTAGCTCAAAGGCACACGTATACCTGAACACACATTGCATAGTTGCACAATTGATTTTCCAATAGTGCTCTGTCTCTGTGTTTTAAGCATGCAGTTCTTTTTAGTGCAATCTGTATATTTACTGTGTGTAATCTATCTCCGGAAATGGTGTAACTTACGCCATATTAAATTTCCTCTTCGTTTCCTTCGTTTATTTTATTTTTGTTTTTCTGCTCTCTCTCTCTCTTTTCTCCTTTTAAATCGTTTCTGTCTCTCTATCTCTTTTTATACCATGAAAGAAGCAAGCCCTTTAAGACAAATGTCTGGGTCTGTCTATTCAACATCTAGGTAAAGCATAACTTTTCATTCTAGAAATACAATTTAAGGCCGTATTTAAACATAAACTATATACACACAGAGATTTAGATATTGTATTCGAAGAAAGTGATTCCCACGCTGGCAGCTATTCTGCCTTGAATTTTTTACGACCCAACAAAACAAACTATTCAACCATGGACATGTCTCCATCACCATCTCCTGTGCGAAGACCTCGTGCAGGTACTATGCCATCGTTTATTCAACCACCTGAACTTCATCGTCCTAGCAACAACGCTGCTCTTTTATTGAATACGATAGAAGCTGGCCGTCACCGTTCAGGCTCCCTAAACCTTCCTCCTCCTCCACCTGTTGATGCTTCTTTTTGGTCTGCACCCCTTTCCCCTTCTTCAGAACAGCTATTACAGAATGACAGCGACTTCTCAATTGCTCGGACAATGCGCTCTTTGGGACTTGAAGATCAGCATCAAGATAAACAGCCATCTGAACAGCCATCCGAACAAAATCTATCACCTCCTCTAGGCCTTTTTCATCATGCTACACCACCTGAATTTCTGTTGCCTAGTCGGTCTCTTTTATCAGGTAATAATCGCAATCGTTCTTACTCAGTCAATGCGACAGCACGTTACGAGCCTGAGTTACCCCCTGTGTTGCGACCAACACAGGCAAGTGCACTCGAAGGATTCAATCATCGTCAACAGCAACAGAATCGACCTCGAGCATCTAGTATGGGGCGTGCAGACGCTATTCGTATTCTACCACCACCTTCATTCTGGAACAACAATCGATCTTCACCATTGGTTTCGATGACAGAGGAAGACTATCCTACTACTACTACTGCTACTGCTTCACTCTCCTTAGGTGATTCGGAGTTATTGGCCAATATGCTAAACAACAATGTTCAAAGCAGCAACAGTAGTAATAGTAGCAACAGCAACAGTTCGCCAAAGGAAGAACTTTTGATTGAAGGGCATATGAATGAGCTACTTTCAGAGGTAAGTCGCTGGAAGATATGAGGATGAGGAGATAGGATTTGAAAATGCATATATTTATGTATATTAATTTTCTCTTTTTTGTACATGTGTGTGTATATATATAGAAACCCTATTTACATTACAGTCAGTCTACACCTACTACTGTTCGAGAAACAAATGGAAGTTTGAACAACAATTTGATGATGCAAAATCAACAAGTAGCCAGTCGTTCTCTTTGGGTTGGCAACATTGACCAGACAATTACCATCGATTTACTTACTCAGGTCTTTTCTGCTTTTGGACCGATTGAGAGTGTTCGTTTGTTGGTCGAAAAGGAATGTGGATTTGTCAACTTCTTTCAGGTGGAGGATGCTATTAGAGCAAAGGAAGAGATATTAGGACACATGGGTGGTCGTATTGGTCGCTGTATCGTCCGTATTGGTTTTGGCAAGGCAGATGCTGCTGTTACCGAGACGACTGTTTTACAACCTACTCGAGCTTTATGTAAATTATTAACATTTCTTCTAAAAATAGAAGATTGTACAAGTCATTATTAATTTTCATATTTTTCTTTTTTGTTAGGGCTAGGCAATATACCAAGCAATACAACTTCTACTTACTTACAAGATGTATTTTCTGAGTATGGTACAATTGAATCCGTTCGCGTGCTCTTACACAAGAATTGCGGTTTCATCAATTTCGAAACAGTAGAGTGTGCTATTAAAGCAAAAGACGCTGTATTGGCCAATCAAATTGAAGGATTTATTGGTACTCGTGTTGGATTTGCCAAGATACCTCCACCTCAACAGAACGCGACTGAACACTCGGATGATCCTGGTCGATCAGAAGAACTGACAGACGCTACTATTTTATGGCAAAATGAACTTGTGGATATCATGAAACAATTTGAGGTGAACGAGGTCATTGCCTCTAATTTTGTCAAAGGTATGTCAAAAAAAAACACTTCTTTTTTTTTTAGAAAATATCAAGCTTACATGATATTGTCTAGACCTGAAGACATACAATAATTACTATGATTCTATACCCGCAGTACCTGAGCTGAGTGCTAATCGGAAATACGATTCAGCACGCCTTCGCGAGATGCGTAAACGAATCGATAATGCTACAACAGATGATGAAAAGCAAGAGGAAGCTGAGCTTGTTGCTCTCGAGTGTCTCGAAGATATTGCTGAAATAAGTAGTGGTATGTTGGTTTTCTTTATTATTATTATTATTTGCATACAAAAACATACTTATTTTACTGTTTGAAAACTAGATTACATTGGCAATACTGTCGTACAGCGATTGTTTGAGAAATGTACAGAACAGACCAAGACCAAAATGTTGGAGCGAATTGCACCTCATTTGGCAGCCATCAGTGTTCACAAGAATGGTACTTGGGCAACGCAGAAAATGATTGATCTTGCCAAGACACCCGAACAGATTTGTTTGATTCAACGGCATCTACAACCTTATGTTCCTCCCCTTTTGTTGGATCAATTCGGTAACTATGCTGTACAATGTTTCTTACGTTTAGGCGACTTGGAGAAAGCTCAGTTTGTGTTCGATGCTATGGTTGAGAAATTGATGAACATTGCACAAGGAAGATTTGGTGCAAGATCCATGCGAGGTATTCTAGAGAGTGAATATATCACAGTTGATCAAAAAGTAAGGTGTATATAGGATATGAAAAGGGAATCAAATCTCACGTGATTTTATTTTATTTTATTTAGAAATTTGTAGTTGCCTCTCTCTGTCAAAATGCTATGGCATTATCTACCAATACCAACAGTGGCCTGCTCTTGACTTGGCTAATTGAATCAACTGATATTCCTGGCCGTATAAAGGCAGTCGCTTCTCGACTTGCCCCTCATTTATCTCAGCTCTGTATTCATAAGGTCGCCTCTCAAACTGTCTACAAGCTTGTCAACCAGACTACAGATCTCGAAGCACAGCAGATTATCTTAAATGAGTTGATTGAGAAGGAACATGTGCTTAATGACATTCTGTCTGATCAAGTACGTGGCTTAATATTTGTGCAAAAGGTAATCACTTGTCCAGCACTTCCTTTACCAATCAGAACTGCGCTATCAAAGAGAGTCTGCTTAGAGCTTGAAAAGATGAATGGACCAGGACATAAAAAGCTTTTGGGCATACTGCTAGAATCGAGCTGTAGTGATTAAGAAGAGAAATACCCCCCCCCCATCTTTTTTTTTTAATTTCTTTGCGTTTGTTTGTTTTTTGAAAAAAAAAAAAGAAAAGTTCCTTGATGGAAGCATTTTGTTTAGCTTATATAGGATATGATGTATATTCTTTATCTTTTTTTTTCATGTATATCACTTTACTGCCAACCCCACAATATCTCCAAAAGGCATTCCTGCCTCCTTTTTTTCTTTTTCTCTTTTCTTCAGTTTTTAATCACCCATTGTCTGTATACATTCATACATACACACTTATATACATACATACACCTTTTCACTATTCAAATAATAAAATAAAAAAAAAAGAATAATCAAAATGACATATATTATTTCCAATATAAACAGAGCGAATTTGGTGAAAATAAACTATGCTAATGTCTGAATACTCATATACCATCTACTGGGAAGGTGGGTTAGTTTATCACTATCTACCAATACAACTAAACATGAACAGTGCTCAGAGATTTCAACCGGGTGCTTTTCTTTCTTTTACTATGCCATCAAAACCCTAAATACTTTTACAAATAAAAAAAAAAAGACATTTGCCGTAATCTATAGAAAGAAGCAAGATCAATCTTCGTTTTTATTTGTATCGTACTGGTCAGAATCACCCTTGACAGATTCATCTTCTTCATCGGTATGATCGTCATGCTTTCGTTTCCCTTCACTTTTCTCATCCCGTTCTTCAAATTGGATCCTTGCCGCTAACGACTCTTTCTTTTGTGACTCAATTGTCTCTGCCATTTCGTCAGTTAGTTTTTGTGGCAAGTAATACAAAGTAGGTTGTGTGGATGTCTTCAAGAAATGTGCCAATTTCTCATTCTGAAGGATTCGAGATAATTCCTGTAAAACATAGTGAGCATCTTTGTACACTCTTCTCTTTCTCTTTTTTGACAAACCTTTTTTTCTTCCAGCAATCGCTTTTCCTTCTGAACCTTTTGTTCTGCTAATCTTATTTTTTCTTCTTTACGCGCCTTCAACTTCTCTTGAAGTTCCTTTCGTTCCTGCTCCAACTTTTCTTGTAATTTATTATTAATGGCTTGTCTGTTCTTATTGATCTCGCTGTCCTTTTCTGTCTCGTTTCTGAATTTGCTAAGTGTGCCAAGCAAGGTGCCAAACAAGCGCTTGTTGCGCTTTTTTCCTGTTTCATCTTGATCTATTAAACGAGGTCGTTTGACCTAAAAGAGAGAACTTAGTACAAGACTTTTTTCTTGTTTTCTTTGCCCTGTACCTCTTCTGATGTCAAGCTTGGATCTGTGTCTAAGCTCTCTGCACTGCGTTTAGTAGAAGAGACATTGGTGGTGGTCTCAGGCACAATTATGCTCGATTGAACCATTTAGGTAGCTAAAAGAAATGTTGAAAAGTTGAAAAGCAAGAAGAAAAAAAAAGGCAACACGGTGTTTGAATTGATTTTGGGGGAAAACAATAAAAAAACATCCACTACTTTGCTTTGAATTAAGCAGTGACAAAAACTGCATTAGTATTAAGTTGTTTAATTGTGTATAGAGATATTAGTGAAATAAGTACATATGGGTAGGTTATAATAGTCATCTTTTTTTTGTTTCAGAAAGTATCATTTTTTTTTGCCTATTCGAGTGTCATACTGAGTTCCTTAATAGTAGCAGCATCCAAAACTTCGAGATTTTTACATTTATCCAGTAAATAACCATCTTCATCAAACGAATAACGCATGGCTAAACGCTGAAATGTGAGAACTCTTTTTATCACTGTGGCAACCACTCGGTATTTTCTAAAGTTGACAAGAGGCTGGTTGAGGCAATCAGGTAGCTTTCTGGTATTATTTGCATGGTAAATCTTTTGGCTTTCAAGGTTGGGCTTTAGATAGCGAGGCTTTTCGGAATTGAATACCAAGTCTGATAGATAGATACCCAGAAATGGGATACATCCTCCAAAGGGTATTTTGATCCGAGTTCTCTTGAACTTTTGCTTGTTTGAAGTTGTGCCTGGTAGCTCAACCTGTACATCTGCAGGAGAATGGCCATATTCTTCAGCCACTTCTGTCATGCTATCTCGTATGTGCTTCCAGTTTTTCATTGGAGAAGTGAATTCAGTCAGCTTGCTAAGTTGTTTTTGACATTTTGTGTTCACTTTGGACCAGGTCTTTTCAAGACGAGCAACTGCAGGTGATTGGAGACCCAAGAGAATCTGAAGTAAAGTGGCATAGTTTGAATACATTTTACATTTCTTAAGAAAGAAAGAAAAAAGATAACTGGATTAGCATCTTGGAATAGTCTTAATTAGATGTTATTTCCTTACCCCAGCTAATCGAATAAACTTCTCGATCAATTTTACTCTCTCATTGATATTTTTTGTTCTAACAATTTCAGAGGCAACCCATTGACAAACAGTGTTGAATCGTTGGATAACTTGTTCAATCCCTTGCTCTTCCATTCGTCTTTGCTCTGTTTGGCGAGTGTAGCTGATAGGCTCATCATTGTTCATGTTATCCATAGTGTTTAACTCACTCATAAAAAGATCGGTAGTGATGTTGCCACTTGCGTCCATCTTTGTCCACTTGCAATGAATCAGCTCTTCCCAACCGACTTTGACCAATACATCTCGCTCAGCACAGCACAATTGGCCAGCCAAAAGGCTTGTCTTGTACATCATGATAAAGGATCGACTGCTGTTGCTACTGCTGCTACCCATAGGTAACTGATAACTCAATGGTCTGGGAACAGAAGTAGAGATGTTATTGTTTACTATTTCGCTTGACTTTCGAACATGGTAGGACTCTTTCGAGGGGCTTAGAGGGGGTATCTCTAGTTCAATCATCTTGGATTTGGGATGTCCTGTTGTTACTTCAGATATCATGGAAATTCGAGCACGACTTGAACTAGCTTGTGCCTCAGTCTGAATAGATCGCTCAGAGAGAGCACAGCTAGCTTGATCGTCATCCTCATCATCTGAGCTTTCAGGAGTAGCCTGTGCACTCGTGTGGACCTCGTCAAAGAAGTTGGTGTTTATTTTGGAGCGAGCCTGCAGGTGGCCTAGATAGACAGGTCCGTTCTTTGCTTGTTTAGGTTGCTTTGAGTATGGTGTAGTTCCTTCTTCTGGACGGTTGTGTGTGACGATTTTTTCCAGGTCAATACTGGCGCCTCTCTTTTTCCTCAGTTCCAAGCTTCGTCTTCTCTCTTCATCAGCAATCAACATGATACTTAGTCGGCGACAAACAGCAGAGCCATTGCTATTTCCAGAGCATCTATAGCATTTACACTTGCTTTCATCCATCAGTTCAGCTTCATCAATACTAGCATGCCTAAGGCGCTGTGCGATGAGGCTCACTAACTGACTCGTCTGAACAGGCTCAGAATCAGGTTCAGAATCAATCTGGATCTTGTCTGCTCCACTGAAATTGCTGCTAGTTAGCTCGGATTTGATTTGATTGCCTTGTTGATCCTCCATAGGTTTCTTGCTATTTTCATACTCAATGTTTGCTTTGAGCACTTTTGAAATTACTTTAGAGAGTTTGAGCTTTGATGCATCATTTCCTTTGGTTGGCATACTTGATTCTGTTCCAGGTGCAGCGGTTGATTCGTAAGGGATGGAGACAAATGCATCAATGTCATTTATCTGACCTGCTCCCTGTTGAGCGCTTAAAGACTTCTTTTTAGTATGACCATTCTTGCTTTTTCTCTTGTCTGTATTGCTTAAAGGCTTGTTCATCATGCTATCAGTCAAAGGTGGCAGTTCAGGTACTTTGGGAATGTCTTGAGAGGCAGCTTTAGTACTTGCCAAGTAGGGCGAAGTATTTGCTGATGAAGTAGCTGATGATTTCCCCTGAGCAGCAGCACGAAGATTCTTTTCGCTTTTGCGCTTTTCAATACTCTTTCTAGACAGGGTTCTAGCTAACCCTTCGGGGTTTATACCATTCAATTCCTCGGTTCCCAACTCTTTTAGTAGTTCAACTGGCAACATCTTTTCTGAAGCCTCAAATTGCTGTTTAGACTTTGTGTCATGATGTTCTTCTCCAACTTTGCACCATCTCTCTGAAGGTACTCGGTGTATAGTTGATTTAGGAAGATTGGAGGCAGAAGTGGGTGTGGTCGGCATTGAACTTTCACTGACTAAATCAGACTCAAGTGGGCTTTTGGTTTGTTGGGTTGGTTTGGAAGCAATGACAGTTGATGAATCAAGACTCAGGACACCATCGTGTGTCTGCTCCTGAGAATCGCCATTGGATACCTTCTTGAAATACTCAAGTGTCTCTTGTTGCTCTTGGAGCCAATGTCGATCATGTTCGTCGTGTTCCGCGTTGGACTCAGTTTGAGATTCATCATCATAGTCAGACTCCTCAAGATCGTATAGATCGTCTGGAATAGTTTCACCAGCACTAAGCTCACTTTCAAGAGAGTTGTCAGATACAGAGCTCCCATCATCTACTGCTTCTTCTGCTTTTTGTTCGTCTTCTTCGTCTTCTTCCTCATGAGGAATTTGTGCCAGTTGAGGCTCATAGACATTCTTTTCATACTGACTATTTGTAGGAGACTGGACAACTTGGCTATCGACAAGCTCAGTTGCGGTATTATTTGCTGCTAACGTAGTTGAATCCTGTAGGTTTGGAGGCAGCATGGATTGATGACTTGTGCTATCAGCATTGGGTTCAGCAAAGCTGCCTTTCATGTTCAGTGATCCCACTACAACAACACGAGCATAACGTGCATCCTGAATAGCCATATTGCCATTATGATGACCGCTCATGTCTACATTTAGCATTACCTTACGACGAATGGCATTCCGAGCTAATTTGGCTCGCACAATTTCACCCATTTGCTCTTGTTCTGCTGTCGGAGGCGGGGGCGGAATCACCTTGACACGCGATGCCCCAGATGATTGATTGTAGTACAACTTTTTAAGGCATCGTACAACACGCTTTAGCATTTTAACGATACGCTGATCGCGTGGAGATTTCTTTACGATTGGATGGCGTGGGAGTTGATTGAGAAAATCTGTAAGTATCATTCGTAGAGGGCGATTTCCGATAAAATCATGGACAAAATAGTTGTTGAGCCAGTGACGGAGTACAACAAATGTTCTAGAATGGTTTGTATGAGTTTAACAGAAGAGTAGTAAAAGAGCTTGTTTACCTAATTCGGACAATCCTTCTTTCCTCTTCATCATTTTGCAAAGCCCAATAGAAGCGAGAGATCAGGAGCTCACATAGGTCCTCTGAGCTAAGGAAATCTCGATAAGTCAAAAAGAAATCTGTCATAAATGTATAGTCTACAAAAAGCAAGTTGGTTACAATTTCCATCATAGTTTTTTGTTTTTGTTTTGACTTACCTAGAGTATTTGTCAACTTCTCAACTAGCTTGTGTATTGTAGCTGCTTCTATCACTTTTGGTACATCATCATTGAAATTCTTTTGAGCTTCTTCGGCAGAATTTGAGATGGCATTTTTGTTCGTTGTATTTTTTTTCCTCAAGCCAAATGCCTTTTTCAACAAAAGCGAGCTCTGCCGTGAACGGTAAGTAGGGTTATGTCCATCATTGCTTCCATGCTTCACAGAACGCCCTAACTTTAGGTTTTCGGATAAAAGTTGAGCGGATAGGCGCACAGAAGCAAAACTAGGCTTACGCTCTTTATTCAAGCCTTGATTGGCTGATTTACTGATAGTCAAATTGGCTGTTGTGTTTGAAGAGAATCCTTTTAGTTCTGGACGATCATACTGGCTATTGTATAAGGAAGCGTATGAAGAAGGTCTTTCGAGTGCAGTTGTTGTTGCCATAGATGAAGATACTGCAATTGGATCGGGGCCCCATACGATAAAGCGCTCGTCTTCGTCAGAAACAATCAAAGTAAATATCTCAGGTGGGCCAATTATGATCCTAGCTTCATCATCCATAGGCTCTTCTTGCTTTTCTGAGGCTACGATAGCCGGCTGATCGTTTTTTTGTGAAGGAAGGGTGTATGCGCTATGTATGGACGAATTTGATCTGGATCGAATAAGAGGTGTTGAGGAATGAATTAAGATAGAGGAAGGGTTTGCAGGCAGCATAATGTCGAATCCATCTTCGCCTTCAATCAATATGTCATTGAACTTGCTGACGCTAGGAATTCGAGGTAATAAAAAACTTTTTGAAGGAGTAGGAATGGGGGCAGAAGTTGATGTTGCACCAAGGAAGGGATGGTGCAAGAGTTCATTGGAGCCAACAGGATCCAAAACAGAGTCCACGTAGGACGAAATGACAAATTCAGATTGGATGGCGTGTTGTTGCAGTAGGGCATCCTCTTCCTGTGGTGACATTGTGCTCGAAAGAGGTCTCTTAACTACCGAAATATTGTTGACTGAAACATGTCCATACTTATTGTCTGCTGATGTTCCTGGCCATAATAAAGGATTGACTTGCCTTCTCGATAAGAGGCCTTCTTGTTGATATTGTTGTCGCTCCCAGAAAATTTTAGAATCAATGTATTCAGGTACACCAAAGACAGTCGCGAGCGCTGCACACTCTCGACCACCTTCGCCATTGTTGTTGATCATGAGCTCGATCGGTATGAGTGAATTGTTTCTTTTCCTTGGTGGGTGACCACTTTCGTCTTGTATAGGTGTAAGCTTATGTTCTATTGAATTACTAGACTATGGTTTAATACTTTAGTAGTAAAGATCAAGAGATACATGCACACCTAGTTATTTCATTTTTTTTATCAGTCAGCGGACTGTTAATCCTATTTGTAGGTGAAATAGGTTGCATAAGGATAAAGGAAGAATGAATGTATAACAGAAAAGGACTTGGTGCAAAAAAAAAAAAAGAAGGGAGAATAGAGAAAAAAGAAAAAAAGAAGAGGGGATAAATGTTTGTTTTCCTTTCCTTTCTTTATTTCTCTTTTTTTACTTGGATGTGCAAAAAAGAAATAGCAAGTGTTTTAATTGTTTCACATGTAACATTGACTTTGATGGAAGCGTGTCACTTTTTATGAGCCAATGCGACTAATGGTTGTTTATGATTTACAGAGCTTATTTAATCGTCTTAATTGAACGAGTGATAAGTTGATCGACACCATTGGCTTTATCGTCTGAAGAAGCAAACAGGCTCTAAGATCACATTAAAGAAGAAAAAGAGTCAGGTTACACAAAAAGCAATTGTTCATATCAAGACTTTTAATTCATGTGGCAGCACGAAAAAAAAAAAGGAGGAAGAGGAATGGGTGGCGCTTTTCTTATTTCTTATGCTTGCTAGTCCCCAATTGAAAATAACTAAATGTATAATAACTGTTTTCTTCTACTCGCCTCTCTGATGAACATAATGAAACATCGATATATTTTGTTGATAGTGACTTTAACACTTTTTGGTACTTTTCTTTTCTATAGACAGTTGCTTGTTTGCTACTCGACAACGAAAAGAAGAGAGTAAGATGGCTATAGTTTTTGAAGATTATGCAAGACCTAACAAAAACAGAGCATGTCTATTGTGACAGGAAACAAAACCTTTTTTTTCTTTTTGATCATTGTTAAATTGCACTAATTTCAACATGCAATGCATTCAATTAGTTAATATACATATTTTGTAGAGTAGGACAATCTTAAATTATACAATAAAATAGCCTTTTATAATACCAACGGTATCGGTTTTTATATGCAGTGTTTAATATCTGTTAGTTTCCTCTTTTAGTAAATTTTAAAAGAAAAGAGGACATGTTCCTTTTGTTGAAGGCTACGAAAGAAAGCCATCAATAGCTTGCTTAAAACCTGCGTTTGTGGTCACCAAAGGCAATAATGAACTTTTAGCCAGTTGTGCGCAATTAGATCATTAGCTTGATTAAATCTCATATGATTTAGCAGTGTTACAAGCTACATTATGCCATATAAGAAAGAGCACGTTTAATGTAGTACATAGCAAAAGTTACAGTATGATCCAAATGCTATTATTTGTCATTGTTATCACATTAGGCAAAATGAACTGACCAGTAAGCATATTAGATTCAAGATCATATATTTCTGTAACAATTTTTGATTATCTAAAGACCAAGAGCTGATTTAAAGGGAGTAATTGAACACGGTTTTTAAGAGTGTGTTCCATCAATGCGGCAACAAGCTTTATATACGTTAGACTGAGGCACGACAACGAAAACACAGTACATACTTGTCTACAATTGCCAATTCTCACAGACTAAAATATAATAAGGGGCTTTCGTCACTTTTTTTTTTATCTTGGCTTGATTTCAACAAACACAATATTGATCAGATGATCTGTTGCATAGATTATGTTAGGAGATATAAAGAAAGTGATTTACCTTACCCTCTTTACATATAGACAGACAAGAAGCCTCAAAGAGAATGGTCAGGTTAAAGATGAAAGAGAGACTTACATATGGGCAAACAAGCAATTGTTTTTGATTATCTTTTAACAAAGCAAGCTTTCTTGTGTTTGTTAAAAGATAATACATCGATTTACTTGATGCTTTCTATTGTTTGAAGCTTCTGCTAACGAAATATTGCGTATTGTTTTTTTTTGTAAAAATTGCTAGATGTATATGCGTTTTCGAAAATTGCAATATGCTATAAAGCTCATCAATAAGACAAGAACTCCCTGCTTGTGTCGAGATATTCAATTTGCAAAACTCAGGTTTCTAATGTATCTGAACAGGCATACAGAAATCATTCTTATTGGCCAAGTTGGTAACGAATTGCCCCTATAATCAGTGCAAAGTAATAAAGTTGCAGTGATCTAGAATAAAATGTTTCGAGCAGAATGAATAGATCTATATCATTGTTGATTATACATGGTCATTTAAATCGAGCAGTAGCAATTCTTAAAGGGGCAAAGGTTAGTATCATTGCTTGCTACTATCTCTTGAATATCAGACAGCAGTCTGAAACAATTGAAATGCATGTTAGCAGATAAATTCTGAAGAAGTGCTTTCAATTTGCCGTGCAATATTTGAGCTGATCTGGACGCTTTTCAACCTTTATAGAAACCACATGGAGTCACATCAAACATCCCGAAAATTCTTGCGCATATGAATACTGTGTCAGTAGAATATTCATACTAAGCTATCAGAAGAAAAAAAGTATCTGTATTGCTTTAAGAAAAAACCTTATCTAGATCTGAAATTGAAACACTCTACTGGATCTTGTTTGTGTTACTTGCATTTAATTTAGTCAAACCTCATAAAGTTTGTGGTATTTATTTACATTTTAGATTGTCCTTTATCTTTATATTGGCGATAATCATCAATGCGTTTATACAATCCGTCATTGTCTTGAGGAAAATTCGATATTAATTGTGAAGAGGGTATACTGGAGCGTATGCTGTTATTATTGTCTGTGCTGTGGTATAGATCGATTATATCTTCATCGCCGCTGAATGAAGAATTATTGTGATACCGAAACGGGGAAGAATTTCGCTTCATATTAGGACTATTTAAAAACAAATCTCCTCCTAGAGTATGGTTTGACTGCATGGCAGCAGAGCTTGAAACACCCATTAAGTGACTACTGTTTGCACCAATAGAGTCCGCCTTGCATTTTCGGTCAACGCACGACGACGCCTGGGATGAATCATCTGTTCCAAAATAATATCCTTGCAAGGCCCCAAAAGTATGACTAGATCCATAACTTGGAGGACGGTAATCAGGGCTAAAAGATGGTCTGTTATCCCCATTAGCAAAAGGAGGTGCAGGTGGTATAAGTATATTAGCGCTAGTTATGTCTATGGATTGTCTATCCCTTTCGGACCCTAAATGGGCAGGGTTTTGTACGCCTGTTTCGGCTGTGGATGCTTCGTGGTTGTTATTGATCTTTATTGATCGCTGTCTTTGCGGTGGCGGTCTTAGTGAGGCTCTATTATTTGCTGATGTTGAATTACTGTAATGAGATTCTAGCTTCTCCATATAGCTGTCTTGTATGTTTTCATTTATTGTCTGAGAGTTGGGTGGATTAGATGGCTTTTCGTTCATTGTTGGGTTTTCAGCAAAGAAAGAGGTGATGCTGTTGTTTGCTCGAAAAGTGGAAGGAGCAGTCGATGAAAACTGAGTAAGAGAGCATATAGCACTATGTATGGCGCAGAGAACAAAAAGACCGATTGAGACCCCAAGTAATATAGTTTCTGTACTTGATGTGTAACTCTGACAGATGTAACCACTCTGGTTGATGGAAAGATTAGAGCAGATGAAATTAATATTTCCTTTATAGTTTCTCAAGCTGATACCAAGCGCAACACCTGTTAATGTTGCACCGATTAGGCTCTTTAAGCTAACAAGTCTAAACAGGACTCGCCTCTGCCAGTTCCGCCTAGTTTTCCCGGGAATCAGGAATAGAATGATAATTAAAGAGATGATTGTCCCCAAGGATGCCAAAAGTAAGAGAACAAAGCGGAAATGAGATGCGGCTGAGGAAGACAATAGACTGTCTTGGTCAAGTAGTGTATTGTCGTTGATATTGCTGATGACTGTGGTCATTTCGCTATTATCTAGAGTAAAATAATATCATTGGCACCCATTATCAAATTCTATCGAATAATGGCTTACCAATTTCAAAGTCTATCCTGGACGGTGAGCATACATTGGTGTTGTTTTGTCGATTGATTATACAGTACCGCCACAGTCCGAGCGTCAGGTAAACATTTTGGTTAGTTTTGATAGAATATAAATGGATTTTGAACAAAGAGAAATGTTCACTAAATGCTGTTAAAGATGAAAGTATTCGATCATTGGTTTCAAGCCAACAACTGATTCCTATTGAAAAGCATGAAAGCAGTGTCACCAAGAAGCATGTCAATGACGAATGCCATATTCTGCTCATTCTCGATTAAAAAAAAAAAAAAAAAAAAAGGTAAAAGAAAAAGATTGAAAAAGGAATTAGAATATAAAAAAAAATATGGTCCTTTTTTTTTATTATCGTGTATCACAAAAATTCATTTTTATTTGGTCTGCTTTGGCTTGTCCTGTTCTCCTAGTTTTGGTGCAAGTGCAGCAAATTCGTTAAAGTCAATAAAACCATCATTGTTTGTGTCAGCATCGCTCATCATGTCTTTGATTTCCTGCTCCGATAGCTTTTCACCTAATTCATTCATAACTTCTCTCAGCTCATTTTCTGAAATTTGACCATCACCATTCTTATCGAATTTAGAAAAGCACATGTTCAGTTCTTCTGTTTCGTGTCGACTCATGCAGCGAGAGTAACGCTCTCTAGATTTTTGTCTGTTAGATGCAATGTCTCGGGTGCGGCTTTTGTTATCGTTTGTGCTTTCAACTTGCTCGGGTTCATCAGTGTATTGTGGTGTCAGGAAATGAGTCATTGCATTAACAAACTCGTTGAAATCGATGCGACCATCGTGGTTCTTGTCGACTCCCTTTACAATCTCATTTAGCTTTTTGTCTTCATGTTCAATATTAAGGCTCTTGAGGACTTCGCCAAATTGACTTGACTTGATGAAGCCGTCATGATTAGTGTCGTACAATGCAAAAGCTACATTCGTGTTAGTCTCGAGAAAACAGACAAACAATGATTATAGCTACCCTCTTTGAGACTCTTTAATTCCTCCTCTGTGATAGAAGAACTTCTTGATAACTCGGGCTTGCTTGACATACTGATAAATTGGGTTAGATTTTTGTTTTTCTTGTGAAAGGATATTTTGAAAGAAGAAGAAAGGAAGAAAAGGAAAATCTATTTTGGTGGCTCTCTTTTAATTAACATACAACGTAATGGCTTCACCATTTCGGAGATTGTCGTCATAGAGGATGATCATTTCAAAAAAAAAAAAAAAAAAAAAAACCTACACCTTCTAAGCTTGAAATAAATGAATCAATCCAAATTTGGAGAAAGGATTTTCATGTCGTCATATATTAAATGTTTTATTACTTGAATCAAGTATATAGACAAGCAGTAAGCATAGAACTATAGTCTAAAGTAAAGAATTCGGCAATTCTTTCTTTTTTCAGTTTTGGTGTTGCTTGGCAAGAGTTGAGATGACTTTTTTTTAAGGTAGAGCGTAAATGTATACTCAAGAGTTCATCAACTAGTTAGATAGATATAGCAGCAACATAAGATGCTAGTTCAACTAGAAATGTCTCTCTTCAAGTAATCAAATGTATGATTTCCATAACAACTCGAGTATTGATGGGGACATCCGCGCCGTTGTAAGTTATTGTTTCATGTAATCTGAATAATGCATAAGAACAGTACAAAGGTGTTTTGTAAATAAAGGTTTTTTGGCGTTTTAACGTTTCTTACTTTTAATCAAACATGCTGATGTAGCACCTTAATGTATCTAGGCGCTTAAAATGTTGAAAATAGTTGCTAGTTACTGTCGAAATATTTCAGCAATAAGCTCTTGTCATATTGGCAACGTAAAGAAGGCTAAATGTTTGGAAAACAATAGCTTGTACCATCAATACTGCAACTTTGAGCCATTTTATTTAAACGAAAAAATTTACAAGAGTATAGTAGAGGCTCAGATAGCACTTACAATATCGTCGTTCTTGAGGACAATACCCTGCTGTATAATACCATCGTAGGAGTTGGGGCACTTTATAAGCAAACTTTTTAAAAAATAAAGATGATGGTACTAACTTTTTATTGAGCTACCTCAGCTTCATTTCTAATACTTTGAACATGCTTAATTGACTTGAACAGCACAATGAGTTTCATTCTTTTGCTATCCATGCCTTGTTGCACGAAGAAAAGCATTTGCTATATAGCCTAGAATTTAGATTGACTATGTTGGTATTAGCTGATTTTAAAAGCACCTAATATTTGTAACCATATCTGTTTGGGGGACCTTTTTCTTTCTTTTCGACCTCTTTCAATCGATAAAGCTATTTGAATTGATACCAAATGTGCATTATGTCCTAAAGACAACAAGAATACCTGCTTCATACTCTTGTGAATTGAACCTATAGGTGGCTTAATTTGCTCTGTAGAGAAAACAATACAAAGTACATAGCTTCACCTGTGTTCTTTATGCAAGAGATGACAAAGGATAAAAACAGCAAGCAACAGAACGATTTGATGATTCTCTTTCATCTTAGAGCAAAATAAAAGACAGGACTGCTAGTATTGAATAGCTGATATTATACACCATATGTCACTTTCCTATTGGAATATTTTGAATGCCTACTATATTCTATACACAACACTACAATGAAGAATTAAATCCTAAAAGTATTGCTTAATGTTACCATATAAAAACAGACAGTCTGGAAATCGACCAAGTATTACGACAAGTAGTGAGCTTTGGCTTTAGTTGTTTCACGCAACAAAGTATAATGCCAATAAGCCTTTTTCTTTTTACAAGTCAAGCTGTTTCATAAATAATGTTTTATACAAGAAAAAAATTATGCAAGTTTCATATTTACAATACCACCAATCAGAACTTCAGGTACTATCAATGATGTAGATAGGTTTGAGAAAAAAAATAGGCAGTTATTCTTACTCAAGGAGGCTATTGTTTATGATTCTCGAACTTATCGCTGCGTGTTGATTCGATTAAAAAATCATCAGATCAAAACCTGTTTCGAAAATGCATAAAAATCATTTTTTTTCCTCGAAAAAAAAATAACCACTTTTTCAAATCTTACTTTCTCAAATGAATCTTCAAAACTCCAACATGAATTCTTCTCCTACAAAAGAAATACACATTATTGCTCACACTACCTCTGATGGTCATGCTGAATTAAGTTCAATTGCTACTGATAACGAAAGAGGCATGTCTCATCGTCACTATACACAGTGTGCAGAAACTGGTATTTCACCAATTCATTGTACCTTTAGCGGTTCTTCTACTCAGAGTTCTGACCAAAACGAAAATGAGTTTACTGTTGGCTCTCCAGTATATGGCGATAATTCACGTGTTTTCTTTTCGCACCACAAAAGCTGTAGCTGTCAGTATTAATTAGACACAAACGTATACTGTGGTTTTAATTAACTTTTCTCTTCTAGGTCGTGGTTCTGGTGTAGGATGTGATTGCACAAAGAAATGCTCTTGTTAGGAATGCAAGTGACAAGAAGAAGCAAATAGTTTAGTTCGAGCAGCTCAATTTATTTAGTTATTTTTTTTTTTTAAGAATAAACCAAGATGGCAAAAATCACTTTTCAAAAAAAGCAAGACAAAACTACACACATTATAAATTACAATGAAGGACAACTACTCAAAACAAGAAGCGTTTTTATCACAAAGCACTCAATCACTCCTATTGATAATCTTATTGATATCATAATAGAGCCTTAAATTAGATTAATCAACAGCAATAAAGCACTTGCTAACATCGCTTGTATTCTCGGTTTTTATCAATGTAACTTTAGAAATAAAAGGATTTCAGCAAAGTATGAATGTGAGATTGGAAGACAGTTCTTTGCGAACAATCACTTGAATTAATTCTGTTTGTCATGTATTCGATTGAAAATATTTGTATATGGGTAATAGATGATTTTTATTGTTGTATTACAACTTCAAATGATATACAAAAAAGACAACACATAACAATGTTATTCAACTTAACGTCTAGAACAGCCTGTGCGAGATGTTAATTCGGCAGGACATGTAACTTCCTTGAAGGTCATTGTTGGGTTATCGGCGTTCTTGAACCAGTTGAATCTGAACTTACAACCGGCTTGGAGAGCAGAGGGAAGAGTAGAACACTCAGAAACAGAACCGACACCACCGTATCTTTGACCCCAACCATCACTAGGAGTACCCCATTGAGATTGACAACCATTGAATACACCGACACCACCACCAGGCAATTGCAAATCAAAGTGGTTGGCACCCAAATCACCACCAGTGTTAGTCACTTGAACAACCATCTTCTTTCCGTTAACAGGACCTGAAGTGAAAGTAAGTTCATAACAGCTACAGCACCATGCAGACTCGCTAGATCCAGTAATAGAAGCGGCAGCAAAACCATAAGCAAGGTTATCATTAACAGCCCAAGGCTGGTTGTTGTTACACATGTAACCTGGGCCACCGTTACAGCCACTTTGTGCGTTGCTATCTAATAAGCTGATACCGTTCTTGCCACAGACATCAACAGGGGCAGAGACTGAAGCCTTACCGGGCCATGAACAAGATGATTTACAGCAATCCCAGTAGCGAGTAGTTTTACCATTACCAGAGGCACCACCGGCAATGGGCTTGTAGTTGCCAGAAGAAGAAGGAGGGGGAGAAGAAGGACTGGGAGAAGTTTTGACTGATGTAGTGGTAGCAGCAGCCTTGGTAGTAGTGGTTTGGGCTTTCTTGGTAGTAGTGGTCTGGGCCTTCTTGGTAGTAGATTTGTTGTTTTGAGCTAAACAATTAATAAGAAGTCAGTATCTGTATGGTTTTGCTTCAAAATTTTCTTTGTTCTTACAGCCAGGAAGACATTGAGAGTAGTATTTGTTATCAGGGTTTTTGTTACAGTATGAGCCTGATTCACAACAAGTAGGACCCTTATAGCCTTCGCCTAAGGAAATATAAGAGATCGGGTTAATAAATGAATAAAAGACAAACATTAATATTATTCATCAGCTTACCACCACATTGACCATAGACCTTGCTACATTCAGCGGCCTCGACAGTCTGGCTAACAGCGAGGGCAACAGCGATAGAGGCGATAGCAACAGTAAGCTTCATTTTGTTATAAAGGAATGGGTAGGATGGATTGTGTTGAAAAGAAAATAGTAGTTCACTGTTGCTCTATTTATATGATTTCGATGGTCGCAGAAATACTTCCGTCAAGATGTTGTTAATGATCATGTCATCCTCAATTTGATTGCAATTTATTAGGTACTCCACGGAGTTATTGGCTATAGTCAGTATCCTGGTGTCACACTTTGCACCATTGTATCGGCGGTCTTTGGCATTTAATGCATAAAGTCTTAAAAGATGGATTGAGTAACATGAATTGTATATTCGCACTTGTACAACATGGTTTTATGTGTCTCAACAGATTAAGTGTCTTAGGAGCATTACATTTAGTAATAGAAGAAAAATGAAAAATACAACTAGTCAATAATAGATTTGTGCTAGCGTGTTTTTTAGTCGCCAACATTTCTAGAAAATGAAAAAAGTTAGCCAATATACTGTATAAGTTTATAGTGATCTATTACAACTTTTTAGATATTTATAGAGACTATATTGTAACTGTGCGACAGAAAATCTGTTGCCACCAGACATAATACAACAAAGCGATATACTCTTTCTAATTAAACACGATGCTAAGCTTCACTGATATGAGCTGGTCTAATTCTGTCGCCCAGAAATAAAGAGGAACTGTAGTCGCATTATTGCTTGACAGGGCCCTTGTACAAGTTGTAACGCTTGAATTTTCCCAATCAAATTCTAATTCTTTGTTCTCAAGTAAATATAAGAATCTGTTCTCCTAATCCGAATAAATTTAGTTAGGAGGAGGGTTAATTCTCACAGCACACGTTTTGCGCAAAATAGATTTTATAGAGCCGCCGATCACTGCTGTGGGTTTACCAAGAGTACGCACATCATCCTTGTACAACAAACAAAAAAAGTCAGTACAGATGACATTTCTAAGTCTAATTTATCCAATTTATTTTCAATTACGATTTTCTCTTTTTGTAATTCCTAAACTAGGATTGTTCAATCACTTCAACGAACGATTTGTATGTTGCGGGTCTATAGTGATGACAAAAAACAAGCGCAGTCAATACGAAAGTGAGCACTCAGCTTATTATATGTGTTTTGCCTCTACACTCAGATTGAAATAGACCAACATAGCGCTCATCAACAGGTTCTTTCAAGTTGAGCAAGATTAAGGTTCAATTAAGACCCTAATTTACAAGGTTCGAAAAGCAATTTTTCCAGAACAACCATTTGGTGCGAGTCCATACCCCGACTGGAAATCATGGGAAGGGATATCAATATGCATCACGTTGTGTTGTTTCTTCTCTACATCAATATCCAATTCAGAACAGCGTCTTGAGAGTTGATATATGATTAGTAACTGAATGCTCATAAGAAGACCACTCAAAGGCATGATGCAAATCTCTATTCCCTAGTCTTTTTACCATGGCTGCTTTCATGACAATATTATTAAAGCTCAGTTCACTGCAGACCTTTTTTGGTGTTACGCCGACCTAAATTTCTTTGTTATTTAGTTTGCTCTTTAAAGTAAGAACAAAACTTAATAAAATGCCTAGATTCCGAAACCAGGGATAGCAGTATGCATGACCAACAAAATGATCAAGAATGAAATGAAAGCTAGTCGATGATTTGAAAAACCAAATGAGGTAAGAGAAGCTAACATCAACAGCCTCGATTTACATAAGGCTTTGATGAGAGAAGGCATGCTATACAAACCAATCTCAAGAGTTCGGGGAGCTTCTAAAATTGTTTGAATGTTACAACTTTTTTGTTATTAATATTTATCTTTATCGCCGCTGTTTTCGATTTAATCCGTCAAGTCAAATTTGCTGCATAATGTTTCTTAGAACCTTCTCTAACCGTTTTTCTTGCAACATATCGTTTCATTTCCTTCAACTTTCTATATCCTGATTTGGTTCTCTTTATTTTTTTATATTGATAAGTTGCACTACGATATTTGAAAACAGGTATCAAGTATTCAATGAATGGAGTTCTTTCATTTGCTGTATTTGTCAATGGAGGCTCCATGCAATTTGCTAAAATTCAGTCAAGATCAGGCGAACAAAAAGAATTATCTTTCTTCTCCAGGTTGCTTGTCATCGAATCTATTGGAATCTAACCAAACTAAGTGTGTTGTGAGTTCTTGATCTAATGTGTCACTAAGAAAATCCAGAGCATTTCAAAGACGTTCGATTCATGAACTTGCCTTGGATCCTTAAGCATTGTTCAGATATTCGTATAATAATAAATGGTCTTTGCAAATACAACTACTACTTATTTTGATATGAAAAGTCTCAACAACTCTATATCTAATATCCTTATAAAAGCAATGGCTGTCCGAAGAAAGTGATGTATCTGTCGTTGCAAGCTTAATTAAAAAGTATAGTTTTTTGGTTTTCTTTATGGAGACACTATTGCCTTTCATCAATACATATTGAAACATGAGTTTAGTAGGAATAGTATGAAAATTAGATTATTGAGAATGCTGCAAGTGTATAAAGCACTAGAAATTGCTCCATTGTTTTTTTTGGCTTTACCTCTCTCCTCATTAAATCGATAAAGTATCTGCAAAGATTACGATTCACGTCTTGTCTCCTTGACAAAAGGACTAAGCTATTAAGGCATCCTCTATCATACGTCTTTATAAATCTAAGGGAAGTTATCGCCGGTTCATGCCAGGCAGTTTTTATAAGTCTAAATGTTGATATCATCGGATGCGAGAACTCGTGGTTTTTGAACTGCTTTTAAACTTTGAAGTTCTATACTAAAGATATATATTAAATATTCCACCCCGAAAATCGACTTTCTTTTTTTTTTATCATAGCTGTTCCATAAGGAATGTGCGTACAGGGTTGAGGGTACCATGGTTGAAAAGCGCTCGTCTTTCTCATTTATCTTTGCAAATAAAAAAAAAAAGGAAATCCTCGTTTCTCGCAAATTTAGTGATGAAACTTACATTTTCTAAGTCGCATGTATGAAGAAATTGTCAAGATCAACAAAAACCGAATCGGTTGCTCAAGCACCATCAAAAGCATAAAAAAATTAAATACGATAGACGCTACCTATCGAGTTCTCTTGAGTGACCTTCATGTCTTGGATCTCAAATACAAGAAAAACGAAAGAAGAAGCATTGGATGCGATGCTCCTCAAAACGTCAATCATCGATACATGTATGTCAACAGATGGCTACGAAACTGAAATAACAATTGTGAGCCCATATAATATGAGGTCTTCTTAGATGAGTCTTATTGTCATCTAGATCATCATACAAACCCCCCCCCGAGCCACCATAAATGATGGTAAGAAGGCGAACCCAGATTATCATGGGCACTTTACGGCCCAAAAGTGTGAGAACTTATGTCAAGTAGTTGCCCCTTGTGACAACTTAATCATCCATGTGGATGGTGTATCCTATCACAAGCGCAGAGTCAATTCTGTACCTACTAGGACAAACAAAAAAGAAGAGATTGAGCAGTGATTGGCTGAAAATAGCTATTTACCGTTAGATGTAGAAGGTAGGGCACTAGCAGCAACAAAAAGAGCCCTTCTCAAGATGGTAAAGGATTTGAATATTGCTCCTGCTTATGCCTTTTACAATATCGCAAAAAAAAAAAATTAACCATAAGCTTGGAATAACGTCTCTTTACCGTTGCGAGTTGCAACCTATTGAAAAGATCTGGTTTATGATAAAGAACTCGATAGCCTACAATCCAAATCTGCACAAAAGTTGAAACCAAAGCTTGGTGATAAGCTAACAACCCAGATAAAGAAAAACTTCTTTTAGTCTGGATGAAGCCTATCAACATTGCAAAAGAATATTAGCAAGGTTTCTTGAACAAAGAAGCCATTGAAGAGTCTTTTGAAGAAGAAGAAAATGTTGAGATGGCTTCTTACTTTGTTCAAAATGCAACACAATCGATCATGTTTTCGAAACATCACAACCAAAAAGCATATCAAATCTAACAATGCTAAAACCATCAAATTCTGATCATTGCATCTTGTGCAGTTTTATACGGACTGAAGGTGACGCATTTGGTATATGCCTCTTTTTGCTTTTTTTTTTTGAAGGTTCACTATAGACGTGCCATTTTTTGCAATTGTTACACTAAAGGTGCATGAAGCGATTTATGCACACTCAGGGGAGGGGGCGATAAGCCAATTAGATTCACCAACAAGAGTGCTGACATAAAAGCAAGTCTTAATTTGGCATACTCTCAACCTGTCACTTCCTGCCTCTTGATCCTTTTTGCTTTTCTTTCTTTTTTAATAGTTCAACTAAAGATCAAGAAGAACATGATCAATAAGCACCAATAAAACACTCAGAATACATTCATGTCTGTTTACATGTGCACTCAAAAAGGAAAGGAGGATTTGCCTGGAAGAAGGTGTGAATACCTCTCTTGTTGTCATCTATGAATTGGGCTAAACCAAACATACTCTTAGCTCGTTTTTTATACCTCCAAAAGCATTTTATTGCGTTTATGTTGACAATAGCTTCAGTTGAAGAACTGGAGAAAAGGCTACCAAAATAATCTTGTTCTTGCAAGACAAAAAGGAGAGTATGTGTGTTTAAGTGGAAATCAAAGACAACAAACAGCAAAATAATCCTCAACGATCAAAGAAGCTTGTAAAGTTCAAATATATACTTTTAAGAAGTCTCATCTTGGGGCTGCCAAGTATATTATATCTCTTAGTTGAACTGGTCTCAATGAATAGCTTTTATTGTCTCGAAAAAGAAAGAAAAAAGATGCAAGTATTATTGTTAGTGCTTCTGAGTGAGTACAGCTGGAAACAAATTTGATCTAGTGTCTTTTGTGTAATCACTCTCTTCAATTTTAAGGTTTTCATTGTATAAGAATAATTAGAAAACGTCTCTTTTGCGGAATAATGCAAGGCTCAATAGAGGGTTGTTTCTTTGGATCCTTGCACAGGATGTCCTTTTATTTGAGCATAGTGATGAATGAGGTCATGTCGTGTAAAGAAAAAGTTTTCATATTTAAAGATGGTATTGTTTATTACAAAGAAAAAAGTATCTGTATTCTTTAGACCAGAAAAAATAGCAAATGTTGATAATAGTGAATAAATAATAGGGTGTATATGTATAAAATATCTTGGCAGGCGTATGTATATACAATTCAAAGCCTTCTCTAACATGGGCAAAAGTCAGTTGAATGTGGCCCAGAACAATTACTACATGATGAAGCAGCAGGTCTGGTTTGGTTGTCTTCAGTAGGTGATTGGTAGCCAAATAATGAAAAGTGGAGAGTTGGCATCAAATTAGGTCTTGGAAAACTATCCATGATGGAGCTCTCAGTAACGACCTCTCTCTCATTAGCTCTTGCTTGAGTGCTGCCACTACTTGAACCATCTTGTCTACGTTGATGATAAGTTGACGACTTGGGAAGAGCACGACTGGACGATGATGAAAATTGTTGACGCTTGATAGCAGTAGAGATTGGAACAATGCTCTTGCGAATACGATCAGACTTTGATTGAGTTGAGAAGAGGCTTAAAAGTGGCAAGTTACCAATGATTGTCATTTTGAGATGTAGTTAAGAAAGAAAGTTCTGTTTTTTTAATTGTTGAGCTTTTTTTTTTTCTATATATAAAAGCGAAAAAAAATTAAAAATGTAAAAAACGTGGTCTGTATGATATCAACATTGTTTTGGTATAAAAGTGCAAGCCTCAATCAACATTTACAGCATTTGCTCTCAGCATTTAATTTTTTTTTATTATTTGAGTTTTCCGTAGTTGCCCGGATGATTCATAATTTCGAACATGCGGAGAACCACGCTTAAATTCTGATAAAGCAGGAGAGAGGCAAAAATACCAAGCAAGGATAGGATAGGTGGGCAAGACAAAGGAGAGAGAAAGAGATAGCAAGTGTCTTTTATATATGTAAAGTAGAAAAAAAATCAACCCATTTTTTTGTTTCTTGCATGTCATCCCATAAAGTTGATTGATAATTATTTTTCGTAGGTTTAAGGGTGCACATCCCTTCAACAACTTCCTAATAGAACATCTACTCCCCCGTGCCGATTGGTGGTGTTTCTTTTTGCCTACTTTAAGGAGCGCATACAGTTATTATAAAAAGGATCCACGGATAAAGTCTTATGCAGCAACAATAGGGATATTTCATGCATTTGATAGTCGTCGTCTCGATTTTGTTTTTACCATGAATGGCTATCGATCTTTATAAAGCGAACATGAAATAGATCAACTAGCATCATTTGATAGCCTTTAATTTTCTCCTATCAGCAAAAGACTTTGATTTTTGTACTTTTATTTTCTAAAGAACAATCATCGTTCACGGTAAAAAATCGGGACGGTAATTTTCGAATGCATATTTGGCTCAGCAGATGACGAGTTTGACGATTTAAGGATTGTGACTCAATGCTAAGCAGTTTATTTTGTGTACATGTTTGCTTGTTTTTTCTTCTTTTTTTTTCGTTTTAAAGTTATGGTAAATTAGTTTTAAGTATACAATTCTTGAATATCGTCTCCAATGAATGGAATGGATTCGCCTCGGAGATCAACATTTTCCAAGAAATGGTATGGGAATTCAACTAAATGACCACGAATAGTAGACAGATGGTCTCTGATAGTATCAACAGACATTTCAGGGTCATGGACATGACCAATATCGATTTGACTGGGATTAGGGTAGAACTCTTTGTATTCTTCCCAGTTAGTAACTAAGATATGGATTAGATCAGCAAGAAAAAAAAAGACAAAAGAAGGTTTTAACAAATCATACCTGTATCGTCAGGAACACAATGGAAGACTTCACGGAAAGCTTCAGTGTTAGTTCTAGCTGTGGAGTTCCATCTGTCAAGAGTTTCTTCATCTAGAGGATCCATGACCAATTGATCTTCTTCACTCATAAGTGAATCTTCTTGAGGAATTGGTAAAGGCAACATGTTGTTTGACACTTCATCTGGTGGAGAAGGAGCAAGCAAACCCAAATGTTCCTTCCATAAGCTACGTCTCAAACTAGCAGCAAAACGGCTAGCTTCAAACTAGAAAAAGAAAAAAGGAGAGGGTTAAAACTGGGCATGTGTGTGTCAGATGAAAACAACTTACGTATCTACCGTCCATTTGAGAAGGTACAAAGTCTTGATCTTCAACAATGAGAGCAATTTCGGAGTCACGGTTACCACATTGAGAACGATCATTCAAGTTAGCAGAACCCATGATGACAACTTTGTCTACAATTCAAAAACGATATTGGTTATAGATTTGTTACTACATGTCTTTTTTTTTCGAGACTCACCATCAGCAATAAGGAGCTTGGCATGAATGTAAAGCTCTTCACTAACATAATCTCCTGCTTCTTCCTTCTCTGCTTCATCATCACGAGGGCGACTAGTTTCAGTATCATTGACCCATGGTTCGTTTTCGATATCACCACCCAACATGGCATCTTTGGCAATAGAATCAGAAGCAATACCCTGATCTTCTTCATCTACTGCTTCTGAACGACGTCGTTGATAATTCTCAACATCTTCATCTTCAGGGACACGGCTGTATTCAACTTCATCCTCGACATTAAAGGCACCTTCAGTATCACGTGCGAAATCTTGATCACCAACATGATGCACAATCTTGGCAACTTCTCCTTCTGTAGCTCCAGCGCTTTCTAACTGGGCTTCTGTTGCATCGTTATAGCCAGCTGCCTTTAAGAGCAAATCTTCCATCTTGCTACGGTTGATACGGTCATAGCTTCTCAAACTGTAGAATCGAATGTATTGATCAGGATCAATACCACTAGCCTTGAGTTTTTCGACAATACTATCAGGACCACGGCAGATAGAGATGTACTGATAATGCATTACAAGTCTATCAGGATCAAAAAGTAATTAGTATTTAGTCTGTTACTTTTTTCGTTCTTTTTTAGTACCTAGCAGTAGCAGCATCCTTAGTGATAAGATCAGCAGGGAAAGCAGGCATCAAGGGCATCAAGACAAACACCTTGAATTTTGTTTGCTCTTCATGTGCACGAATGATACGCTTGACAAGAGCATTACCGATTTGATTCTTGAGCAAATTGTTTTCTTTGTTATCGGTGGAAGTAACTTTAAAGAAAAAGCAAAGTTTGTCACATTAGTTTTACCTTGTTTCTATACATAAACAAAAAAAAAAAAGGAACTGTGTAGCTTACTGAAGAATTGGTTTTCAATATAAACAAAATGTTCAGCACGAAGAATTGTGGCGATGTAAGCATTTTGAATAGAGTGCTATGAACGAGAGGGGGAGTTGAGTAACTTTTTTTCTTGTTTTCCAGAAGCTTTTTTTTTTTCTGTCGTCATTTACCTCAAGCTTGACACCAGAACTCCATTCGGCAGAACTACGGAGGACTTGCACACGAGCGGAACCCTTGATACCATGAGTTCTGTGCTTGTGGCGTTGTCTTCTGACTCGGTGCTCTTCTTTGCCTTCTTCAATAAAGCGCTCTTGTTGACCCATGCCACCAAGAGGGGGTTGCAAGAAAGGAACATTATCTTTGTGCATAGCCTTTTCGTGCTTGATAAAGTTCCAACGTTCACAAAAGTGACGAGCTACATCAAGCACAGGTGGACCAGTCTATAGACCCATTATTTTTTTTAAGCTTCACATTACGTAAGTATAACGTGCAATTTTACAACTTACAACACACATTGACATATCGTGCCATGGCATTCTAGGAATAATAGTCTTGTCAATCAGCTTCATGTCCCAGTCTTTGACTGTTTGTGTTCAATGTCCCAAGAAATGTGACGGTTAGTGTAAGATGAGGGTACTTTTGTTCATGTGTCATAGCTCCCCTTACCATTTTCGAAATCTCTGACACGGGCATCACTGTAATCCTGACCTGTATATAATGCATGTTAGTGATGTTAGAATGTGTTGGTAAGACAGATGCATATACTTACCAATAAAGAGTTCACTTTGAGGATCATTTCCATTGAAATCAGCCAAAGGATGACCATGTGTATCCCAACGACTATTAACGTTTTTATGCAAAAAATTTCAGTCATCTTGTCATTCAATATCATACCTCCCTCTCTTTGCTTACCCAAAGCATAAATCAATACCACCAACAAAAGCAATTCTGTTATCCACTACAACAAACTTTTCGTGGTGAGACCAAAAGAGAGTACCACCAAGAGCATGGTTAGGGTGTCTCAAAACTAAATAATAAGGTACATAGTAAGTACTTGAGCACGAGAGAGAGAGCAAACAACCTACCAACAATGTTTTCACTAAGAGATTGGAGAGCATCTTTAGTATGACGGCTGTCCAAAGTCAAAGCCAGTTCAACTTCCTATAGAATATTTATTTCCTTTTATTAACCAACCTCCGGGCCCTTTTTTTTTTTAAATTAAATCTAATTTACCTTATAGACAACGATGTAGATTTTGACACCTTCATCAGCTTTCTTCTTCAACAGGCGATCGAGACGATATTCTGGATATTTCGATGCAGGTCGACGCATATACTAAGCAACACATAAAATTAGGGCCCAGTGATACAAAATCTAATGCAAAAAAAATAAATAAATAAATCAACTCATAATCTTTACCAATTCAGGAGTCTTGAGTGTTTAACATAGAAACAGATAAAGTTTAGTTTTCTTTTTTTTTAACTCAGTTTTTGTAAACTGCACACTTTACCAACCACCAATCTTCAATATAGATACATTCTTTAGCACGATTAATAGCTTCTGAAACAGCCCTGAAAACGTAACGATTTTTAGCCAAAAAAAAAAAAAACTTGACTAGAGAAATTCCTTACCAGCAGTAATTTTGACCATCAACAAAGTACTTGACTTGAGCATTATGTCTTACGGCAGCAAAAGAGTCATAACGATGCTCCTCAGCAGCAAGCTGTTGCTCAATAAAGTCATCTTCTTCTTCGGGATTAACTTCGGCATTTGTAGAGGGATCGAAAAAACTCTCGATTTGCTGAGCCAAATGAGTAAAGAAAGACATGCTAAACTAAATGAACAAAAAAGAAAGAGAGAAAGAAAAGAAAAGAAGAAAAAGAAAAGACCTTTTTCTTTTAAATGACTTGAACACGAAGAGAGAAAGAGAGAAGTTCAATTTGTAACTTTGGTGTAACTCCTGACAGCTTTTTTTTTTGATCCCCCGAACCTTAAATGGATGTCTCCATTTGTACACTTTATTTGAAATAATAGTATTATATGTCTACAAGACTTACCGAGTAGTGAACGGTTTTTATGCCTCCCTACCAGAGTCGGACAACTGGGACTAAGAGGATATAGTGTTCATAATCAGTGATGTTTTTTGTGTCAAATCTCTATCAAGAAATGAATGGGTCTGCATTGAATCTATGATTAGCAAGTTGAGATCAAACAACATTTTATCTGTGGTATAACATAATAAGCCCATGCTGTCTATATACTAAGCGATAGACATTTACGTATTTATTTACATCATTTATGACTCAGTAGATGCTTACATTGCCAAATCTTTGTAAAAAAAAAAAAAAAGAAAAAAAATTGTATGCTTGACACATTCAATATTTAACTGAGAAATCTGGAACAATACTTTGATTAGTATTTTAAGAAAAAGAAGTTTAGTATATGTCCTGAGACCAGATTGAACGACTGTTTGACCCATAAAAACAAAGCAGTGATAAGCACGATAACTTTGAGCATTTGAAATATCAACATTTGTACCAAAATTCTTTCAGTCAATGCCTCCAATACTGAATTTTCTTATGCACTAAAATGATTTCAGCCAATGTCCTCAATGATTTTTGGAAATAATGTATTTAATTACAAAAAAAAAAGCGTCTAAAATAATAAGCTCCTAATCACTTTCTTCTAATTCTGACATGTCATCATCCTGTAAAAACAATCAAAAATAAAGCGTAAGTTCATCAGTATGTTTGCTTAAGATATTTTTTTTTCTTTTACCATATCCTCTTCGTCTTCACTTGATAAGTCTTCATGATCACTCATTGCGTCTTCAAAGTCATGTTCATCTTCTTCAATTGCTTCGTCTTCTTCAACTTCATCATCCGAGTCCATTTCGACATATACATTCTCAGGCAATTGAGCACGCTGTAACTGCTTATCATCAATATTAGAATAAGCCTTCACATTCACCTGGCTTTGCACAATATCTAAGCGACCTCTCAGCGCCAGCAACTTGGGGAAGACACCAAGACGTGTATCTAAGGCTTGATAGAAATTAGACAGCTTACCAACCAGATCAGGAACGGTCATCAGATAGGCTGTATGAATCAACAAAATAGATTTAATCCAGACCAACAAGGCAGGAGCACGGGCAGGCTTCTCTTGGAATCGCTGGATGACTTCTTGTAATAAGGGAATCAAGTATTGAGTAGGTAATCTCTTTACAGTGCTGTTAATCACTTCTACTTTAGTATGCTGTAAACATGCTTCTAATAATTGAATATCACTTGAGTGCAAGGCTTGAACAAGTACAGTCTGCAGAGATCCCGCAGAAGGTGTATCAATAGCTTTCTTCTTGTTGTTTTTTTTGCTCTTTGTGCTAGTAGCAGCATCAACTACATCTAAACTTTGAAGTCTTTGCTCAATGGAAGGCTCTGCATTGCCTTGTGTTTGGTTTCCGTCCTGGTCTTGTTCTTGTTGTTCATCAAGGGCTTCACTACCACCACCAGCCATGGTAGGTGTCTTCATAGCAAAGTCAGAATTACCGATCACTGTGACAGTGGATTCGTCGTAGGTCTTTCGTGTTGCTCTCAAGTTATTGGCAGCAATAGAGGCCGTATCGATCAAGTAATTATTTATAGGCTGTCTGGTGAGGGTAATATCATGCAAAATAGCACCTGTTTGATCATCTACATATTTAACGACTTCAAAAGAAGGTTTAATGCTGGATCCTCTAGCAATCATGATGGATTTGCCGCCACTATCGGTTACAAATTTAGCGGCCAAAATTGGAATGACTACTTGCTGTTCGTCAGAAGTTGAGGTGGTTGAAACAAGCTTTAGATTGGCATCTGCTTCTTTTGTCATTGAACGCATCATCTTTCTTCTGTTAGAGGCGTTGTGTTGTGTAGTAATCAAAGAGGCATTTTCCCAAATACCAACCAAACCATCATCTGTTACCGCCAAGACTGAGGGCTCTGTAGTTGAGAAATCGATATGAGTTACATTGGTTTCTAGTGTGAGTGCTGTTAAGTTGTTTGAGTTGGTATTTGTTGTCTGAGCATCCCATACGTTTACATATCGATCATCTTCGGCGTTGGACACCAACACATCATCTTGGTGTGAGAATGCCATCTCTTTGATAGCACTGGCATGTCCAGTAAATTTCTATTTCCCCCTCTTTTAAATCAATATAATGGCTTTTTTCTTCTTCTTTTTTGCTTTATAGACTACTACCTTTAATACAGTATGTGTCTTCAAATCCCATAATGTGATTGTATGACCTGCTGTAGCCAACTTGGTCTCATTATGACTTAGTTTTAGTTTGCGAACATTTTTTGCATCTGTCTTCCATTTAAAGATCTCTTTTCCTTCTTCTATATCCCATTCTATAATCATGTTGTCTTCAGCCACTGAATAACCACGGGAACCATCTTTGTTCATGACAAAATCAGTGATAGGTGTAGTATGAGAACCAGTCAAGGTCTTGACAATGGTACCATGAGAAAGAGAGTAAAGGCCAATGGAACCTGTGTGCATACCGAGACCAATCACACGGGAAAGAGAAGTAACACCACTCTTTTTCTTTTTGAAAGCTTGAACAGTACTGGCCTGCAAATCGCCCGTATCCTTCATGTATCCCCATGTAAGACAGGTAATACGCTCCTTTTCTTGGGCTGAGTAATCGTTACTGACTGTGCCAGAGCGAACGTTAAAGATGCGAAGACGGTGTCGATCAAGACCGTGTGTGATCAAGGCAAAGTAATCAGCTGTTGTACTGTTGTCGAAAGCAGAAATCACGATGCCTGCATTTTCTGAAGCATTGGCTGATGTCTCTACAGTAGAAGTATCGGGATTTCTCTTATGAGTTACTTTGCCCATAATAACTTTTTTTCTTTCTTTCTTTAAGAGAAGGACTTGATCAAAAAAAAATTACTCTCCTGCAAAAGAAAAAAAAAAGGAGCGGTCACACAAGACTGTTTCTACCGTTTTAGGAAGTCGACCTTTTACTTTACTTTTTTTCTCGAAGCTTACGTTAATTCTCTCTGTTTCTTTAAACCCCCCACTAAAAACATCAATGGAATTTAATCAAAAGTAATCATTAGCAGGATTTGTAAGAGAGGCGTATATGAGCTAACTTGCAACTTCTTTTTCTCTAGTCTGAAATAACGCTTTTTCTTTTTTTTCTATCGATAATATGAGCAAAAGAAGAGGAGGTCCATCTAAAAGAAGAGATAACGACTTTAATCGCAATATTAGAGAAGGTCATCTAGAGAAACAACTATTTGATCCTCGCTCGGATAATCCTATTGCATTCAATAAGAAGCATTCACAGCAGCAGCAGCAGCAGCAGCAGCAGCAACCGCAACCGCAACCACAACAACGACAAAGTCAGGAGACGAGACGACTTGTTGTTTCAGGAAGACGCCTATGGTCTGCAGAAAACTCAACCGTAGAAGCTTCTACTCCGAGCCAAAGAGAAGTTTTAGAAAAGACTGAAACAACAAAGAGAAGGGTGGCACCCCTTGTTACTACGCCTAGAGAGGTATCATCTGAGCCGAAAATTTCAACCACACCTGTGTCCGAAGAAGAAGCTCAAAAGAAAAAAAAGCTCAAGACACTCATCGCTTCCCTCCGGTCTATTGAAACGAGATTGGAATTGTTGACTGAAAAGTCGCAAGCATTGCCTTGTTTTCAAGAAGATACCGAACTACTTCATGACCATGAATATAGTAGCACCAAGAAAACCAGACTACAACAACAACAACAACAGCTTGTAGAGCAAGATGTTATAGATGCTGAAACCATATGGAAAGAGAAAACCGAACTTCACCTTGATTTAGGTGACGCTTACATTGATATACTTGAATGCGATTTGGAGTATGCGCAGAAAAAGGGACTGGAGAGCTTATGCTGGAAGAGAGCTATCTATGGCTTAGTTGATCAGTTTAGAAAATCATTGAAGAAATCTAACGACATCATCCATACCCTGAGTCATCAAGTTGCCAAAAGGCACGCAAAAAGCGAATTGGCTGCTATGCTGTTTGAGGATGGAGATAGCCTTGAAATGGATGAGGATGATGTAGCCAGTCATGATGGAGTGCCAGTCGTTCAAGAAGGTGGCAGCGGCGGCATGACATTTGCTAGAGTTGAGAGACCCAGTGCGGAGAGAGGCGGAAATGATTCTGTTGAGCATGAATTGACATTGCAGAAAAAGTTGGCTCAAATGACATTAACTATGTTTTTGTATTACCTCGATCTGGCCGATGCATTCTACCTTAAGCTTACTTGCTTCTTCAAGCATGTAGAAGACAGTGATAGTGATGATTCGATAGAGCAATATTTGGCTCAATGGAGACGCACTAGAAAATACAAATGGTATAGTTGCATTCCTTTAAGAGGTGATCTTGCAAGATACCGCTGGGCTTATGTTCCAGAAAGCAAAGATCAAGAGATTGCTCTTACAAGTTGGACTAAAGAAGAAGCTTTCATGGAGGCTTGGAAACGGTATTGCTTAGGCGTATGGCTAATGCCTGCCAAGGGTAATCTTTATTTCAACCTATCACTTATTTTGCCTTCTCAAGACTATGATTTACACAAATTTTATCTGAGTACACGAAGTTTGATGGTTCGCCGCAATGGTTTTGTGAATGCCAGAGAAAGTATGCTTGCTTTGTTTGAAGCCAATCGACGTTGGGTTAAGAAAAACATGCTTGATTTCTCTAGTACTAATAACAACAAATACAATAAGAGCAACAAGCGTTCAAAGCCTCCTCCTCCTCCCTCTTCCATCACACCAAATGTCACTGTTCCTGCTCTCATGATTCGTCTTCATGGCATGTTATTCACCAAGATTGGGCTTGACGAATTCTCTCAAGTAAAGCGTCTCTTCTTTGATACTCTCTTTGCTAAAAAGACGGAGTCACAGAGAATGGCAGAGAGACTCGCCTATCCCACTCCTGAAGAAGATGGAGAGGACAAGAAGCGAGCGAATGTAGCAGTTGCGAGCTTCTCGAATGCTCATTTGTTTTGGTTTGAGACAATTGTCCTTTGCCTTTCATCCTTGTACTCTTACGATTACGCTAGCGCCAAGCTTACCAAGCTGATTGCTACTCACTCAAGACATTTGTTCTATCCTGACCAAACAAACGATAGCCATGCTGTGGAGCAGTACAAGGATCTCTTGAATCACATGAGCGACAATATATTGTTTACCTATGAAATCGACTTGATTTGTCAAATAGCTGTGGAGCTGCTTCAACGCTACTTGAATACGAACTTACCAAAGCCAAAGGTACCTGCAGTTCCAGAGCTACCTCATATCGTCTTTCACTATAATGAAAGTAAACCATTTATCTTTGAAGAACAGAAGCGTGCACCTTTCACTTCCGATCAAGAAATAGAGCATAAGGAAGACGAAGATGCATGGCTTGTGTACATGGAAGTGCTTCTTCATTGGATGGTGTTGAATGGTGTTTGCATTCGACTTGACAATCAGCCTTCACTATGGGAATTGCTTGTTGGCCATATTTCGCATGATATCATCTTCAACCGACATCAGCATCTTCGCTCTCAGGAACAGGGCAAGATATCAACCGCATTTTGGCCGCTTTTGATCGAATTCTTAAACAAGCTCTTGTCCCAGTTGGAGGGTGACAATAAATATGATATGGTCAATAAGCATTTGATGGAGGATGAAGTTAGTTTTGAAGATGATGGTACGCATTCTAAAGCAGAGCTCTTGTTTACAAAGAGCGTTTGCGACATCCTTGGTACAGCGCCTGATCTTCCGGAAGAGCATCATTTACGTGGTCTTGGATGGGTGGATGAGATCCATGGCAGGTTCCTAAAGCTAGAAGCTATAAGCAATACAAACCCTTCTGCCGTCACTGAAGTAAATGATGTAGTGAGTCGTCGTAAAATGAAGATTTTAGAGTACGGTTTTACCCTCGTCAAGGTAAGGACTTAATACCTAGTGCATATGATCATTGGTCTAATATCCTGCCACTCTTTTTTTTTGTATGTGCATACCATAATAGCATTTAGATGGTATTTTGTATTATGATCCAGTAGAAGAAATCTTTGCAGAATCTAAATCAATTGAAGAGCAATTAGCAGCTCTTGAGCTTGCATCATCTTCTACATCTCCTCCAGAACAAACGACAGATCTTGAATCGGAAGATGAATCAATTCCTCCCTCTATGGGACGTATAGCTACGATTGAAGAAATGGATGATGACGTCTTGCTTTCTAGGCAAGTAGAGTTAGATGATGATGATCAAGATAACGATGACGATGATATCATGACCCAACTTAAAAAGAGACGTGAACAACTGCAGGCAATAGTGACAACTGCAGAGGTAGAAGAACAGTATGGATTCCGCCGCCTCCCTGGTCGCATCAAGGAAAGAGAGGCACGTCTCAACTACTTGCGTGAATGTATTATCCCTGGAAAGACTATCTTGGTGTTGGATACCAACTGTTTTATTGGGCATATTGATCATGTCAGAAAACTACTTCAATCACAAAAGTGGCCTGTGATTGTACCTCTCGTAGGTAAGTTCAGAAAAATCATTCTTTTTTGTTTTGGGTATCAAACTCACTTTTGTCCTCCTTCCAAAAAAAATAAAAATAAAGTGGTAACTGAACTAGATGGCCTCAGAACAAATCCTCATCGTCTAGGATCAGTTGCTCAACAAGGCATTGAGTTGCTGGAGCACATGCTTTCATCAAAACCTAAACAAAGCACTTCAATTCGTATTCAAACCTCTCATAACAACTTTATGAATGATATTTCTATTCGTTCTGAGCAATTCGTGTTTGGTGAAACGGATAGAAATCTGGATGACTTGATTCTTTCCGTCTGCCTCTGGTGGATATCTCAACAGCCTCAAAAAAGCAGCAATGATCCTACTATACCTGTTTGTCTAGTAACTGGTGATCGCAATCTAAGTGTAAAGGCCCGTGCAAGAGATGTCGAGGTTGTACCTGTTTCAGCTATTATACAACTTACACCTTTCACATAAAAAAAAAGAAGAGGGGAGGATGCTGCTTTTTTGATAAAATTCCATAGAAAGGTTTTGTTCTGCTTGGATTTAATTTTACTGCCATCAAACTTGTTGTATCTTTTTCTTTTGTTGAACATGTATGTGCTTCTGTTCTTTACATTCAATAAGTTAGATTACGAAAAGGAACAAGAATGTAATTTGACCTGAAAATTAACGATTAAAGATTGCTTTGCATCCATTCTTATAATCGCAATTCCTCTTTGTTCTTTATGCGCGACAATTTATTTCATACCAAGTCAATAAATTACATTTTTCTCCAACTAACTATCCTTCTCCTTTTTTCTTTGCAGACGTGGCTTGTGTACCTTAATTTATATGCCACTCACATTGTGCGACTATACCAAAGCATAGTTGTACAATGTATTACAGACTAATATAAAAGAGTCGCCTGCGTTATAGATGGTAGAGTCATCTCCGGACCTTAAAGACTCGGCTTTTATAGACAGGTTTTGACGATCTTATACACTTTGGTTCTAGCGTGAAAAGTTATGAGCGATTATTCAGTTTGATATTTGAGCTAGACAAGGAAGAAATGTCATCATATTTTGAAATGACAGACGAGAACATCTAATCAGATTGTACCTTATCTCTACTAAGTTTCTAGCATAAGAAGCGCTTGCCAATGCTGTTTTTCTTTAACAAGTGCTTCAACAGAAAGCAAAAAGTGCTGTTAGCTACTAAGCCTGTTTTCTCAACTGACATTAGTTTTAAGTCCAGCTGTATTTGGACAAATGTTCAACCCATGGTTTCTTACTTCCACATATGTTATTGTTTAGCTTAAATCTGTTTAGAGTGACCTACTCACCTGGTCCTGAAACATAGGAGAGAATGACCCATAACAGACAAATCCGCTTTAGTTTTTTTTTTTTTGTATATCTTGATTCAACCAACTCATGGTCTTGTTTAAGTCGCTCTTCTATGCCATGTGCTTGACTCTGTAGCAGAATTTCTTTTGCTGAGAAGCCGGTCATTGAAGGCCCTTGGTTATAGTAGTAGTTGTAACCAATAAACCAGCTGTTCGATTTGTTATTAAACACTGATTTACTGATTGATAGGATATATGTTTCCATTTTCTCAGTTGTGAATTGGTAAGGCTTATTGTGACCAGCACAGCATACAAAAGTTAAATACAGAGTATAGTAGTGCAGCGATTGATCTCAAGCTATCCCTTGAAAAGGTTCAAGCGAAAACAGAAAATGATCATATAGTATTAATTTTGCCTGATAGCTACCATAGGAACTCGTGTAAGCCCAGAAATATTTTTTCTTTTCAAGCAACCTGCAACAAGAACAGACAAAAAGATATCTCTTACAGTGGTGCTATCGTTGCAATCAATCCAACATCTATTGACCATGTCCATCTGTTCCACAATAACGAGGAAGAAGACTAGATCATTCTATCTCCTGACATTATGACTGGCTCCAACAATTATGCCAAATTCACTAATTATTTTGGTCCTACATGACCAAAAATAGAATAATGTCAGTAAAGATACTATAAATAGTAATTGGGCATCCACTGAATCTGTGGCCAATTCTCTATAAGAAAAAGCTTAACTTCAGGTCTCATCCCGTTTGTCTTTTAACTGACAAAGCAAAACCAGTAGTAATTCCTTCAAGCAGCAATTGAGAATATCTGATAACTATTGAGTTGCTTATTGATTTTGGACTTGTTTAAGTAAGAGCAGAAAGACAAGCAAGATAAAATAGTAAACGATAAGATTCATGCCATTTTTCATTTTAATCAATTAAATTGAATAAGTTAAATATTTGTGCAACACATTCTGAAGCCTTCTCTCTTTCTTGCAATATATAGTTTGACATAAGCTTGCTTTATTGACGGTAGAATGGTGCCTTTCTTCAATATCGGACATTCTTCCGAAAGAAGTGTATAACATAGTCTTAAAGGCATTACTATGGCCAACAGATCTTGCTCTATACATCCATAGTATTTAAAGGAATCGATTAGTACAAAGTTCCTTTTGAATGCAAATACCTTAAGCAGACAACATGTGGAAACAAATAGGGTCCTTGTCAAGAAATTCAGATTCTTGATTGCAACCTCTATAGTTTGTGAGGTTAAAAAAATATTCATTGACAACTCTTGTCAATGCATTCTCTTGGAGCAAAACAACTCCTTATATACCTATTGTACTATGTTAATTACTTTTTAATAAACAAAAACAAGTCCATTAGACAGAGATACAGACTTTGTTCTGTTTGTCTCATTTGCCCTTTCAAAAGAGCAATATGAGTTGCAATCATCTTATCTTTTATCAACACACATCAGTTTTTTAAACAAGTATTTCATTATCTAAACTTCCTTTTATGCATGTTCTGCTTTAATAAGCAGAAAATTGAAGGGAGAAAGGAGAAAGCTTTGTTTGCCAGATCTGCTTGATATAAAGGAGGGGGTTGGCCGATCCTTCCAAACCCTCCTCTTATTGATTTTTATAAAAACACGTCTATTCATCTAGCTTAACACTGGCTGAATATCTGTCATCAGTTTGTGAGAATATCATCAGTTAAAGAAAATTCAAAAAGAGACCATTACAAAGAGAAAGCCTGGCTTTTGTACAGAATTTCCAATTTTAGTAGTCAAGCCTGAAATAAGCCAAAATGTACGCGCTAATCTTGATTTAGTTCAGGTTTTGTTAAAAAAGTGTACTTTGCCCGATATAGTGTGAAGATGGTTTTATTTTAATATAATATGCCTTACGAAAAGTAAAGAAAAGAAAATAGGTACATAAATATATGTAATATGTGTATATATATAGGCTTGTATGAGTGTATAAATAAGAGCAATAAATTGTATAATCTGAGAGAATTGTGTCTGTGTATTTACGATGAAGTGCATATCCATACAAAAAAAGAAAAGAAAAAGAAAATATGAAAATCAAAAAGGGAAGAGGTATCATATGTACAATATATATATAAGAAAGTAAGAGAGAAGATGGAGGAGAGGTGAAATTGAAATATTAACAACGAGTTATAGAGTCATACTTTTCGGAAACAGGTTTCTCGTTAGTCAGTATCAAATGACTTGAGCAAGATCTTATTTTCAGATTCGCGGTACCAGCTTTATAGGCCATGACAGGTTCGAGAGGTTGAGATGAATGCTCAGCAGCCATTTCAGATTCGTATACACTCATCTTTCGATTTTCTCGGATCCAATGCCATAACAACTGATCACCATACTGTTGAAGCTCTTCGACTTGGACATTTAATTTGAAATTATTCAATTTCAAGAATTGTAGCTCAAGTGCATTCAGTTCAGATACAGGTAGTCCTCCAACCTAATAAAGAAAAGAATTAGTGTCTTTTCCCCTTTGTCTTGCACACTTTTTCTTTTACCTTGGCATATCTTGCATTGGTATAGAAAATATCTGAAAAGAATTTGCTAGCAACCATAATACCAGTGATCACAAGACGATGAATGTTGTATGAATCAATTCTCAACCCGGATGAATTGCGGGACATGCGATCGAAATAGACCAATACACTGAGGAAACATTCATTTGAGCAGGGGCAATATTTAAGTATGCGTCCAAGATAAGACTGAAGATCTATAGTTGGTATGGCTCGTGCGTAGAAACAGGCATAGGGTGAAGTGTGCGGTGAAGTTTTAAGCTGTAATCGGTCATTTGTCTTAGTGATGCGTTCAAGAAGATGCGTTACAATTCTTATAGTATCAGCTGGTGGATATTGAACAAGATCATAATGTATAGTCATAATGTAAGTATATAAAAAAAAATAATAGTGTAAGAAAAGAAGAAGAAAAAGTATTGGATTTTGCTTTTTTTTTATTTGCGGATTTTTATTTATTTTATTTTGCGGATAATAAATTTTTGCGGACCTCATTTTTAGCGGATAATGAATTTTTTTATTTTGCAGATATTCGTCTAGATTTTGTGTACCATAGCATTGGCTCTCGAGCCAAGTACCTGTCAATGAAAGACTTTGAATGGTTAATCTAGTTCGCAAAGTCTTAGAGAGTAAAATTATTGGCAGCCTTTAACTGTTTTATTGCTGATATTGTTATCAGCAGTGAAGAAATCTCTTCGACTATTAGCTTTTATCTTGGACCAAAACAATTTGATCGGATTCAAAAAGGAGATCACTAAGGGCGTGCCGCTCTAGTGTGCCGTTTGTAGCAGTCACCCTTAAAATAGAGTATGACCCCCAAACATTTTGTAGATTCTGAAATATCTTGCTTGTATGTCATGAATCAAAGCTTTCAATTGGTAGTACTTTTCTTTGTTTTCTCTTTTGTTTCCTTAATGCAATCCCTTTACTTCGCTGCTACTCAAATATTCATAAAAGAGAATAGCTCCAATATAACATGTTATTTTGCCATGAATTGCAACTGTTTGTTTATAATTCAAAGAATATATTTATATTTCAAATGAATCTATTAACGTTAAGGATTACAGCTGATGATTGTTGATTAGCAAACAATGGATTTGTTCGCTTAAGTGAATTGCTTTTTTTTTTTTTGGTTGACAAGTGTCAGTTCCAAAAGGCTTTCGATATACACCATTTCCGGAAATGGTGTATTACTTTAGTCTAAGTCTATCATAGCCATAACATGGGCTGTGTTGACTATGGACCAAACAAGCTCAATTAATCTTCTTATACTTGGTGCAACCCAATATTTACTGCTCACATATTGAAGTACCAAAGGTAGAAACTTGTTACTTGTTCTGAACAATATATCCTTGTAACGAGATAAATATGAAGGAACATATAGAAAGCGTTAGAACTATAAACTACAATTTGATACACCAACAGTACATGAAATATAAGAGCATTAATACATCATCCTATTCTTTGTTTTACTATAGAATAATTAACAGTAATTACAGTAAATGATCTATTCTAAACTCTTCTCTTTACATACCAAGAATGGGGAGTTGATCAATTTGCATAGTCAAACAAAGAATCAAGGCGCAGGTTAATTCAGAACAAGATTCAGATTAGTCTATACGAAGAAGAAAACGACAATCAATATACATCAGTCAACAAGGACATTGATCAGCAATACGATCAATTTACTTTGTCAGATAAAGTAAAAAAAAAAAACTCTTTTTCTCTCCTATGGAATAAGATAAGCAATAAAAACCATGAATTATAAGACAAAAGTAATATTGTAAGGCTTGCAGAAGAAAGATAACCGCAATGGTTACATAGTACTACACAGATTCAGCAAACGAGCAAGAAGAATTATTGGTACTTGAAACATCAACATGTGTGCCAGCCTATGTTTTGTTTTTGCTCCTCAATACTTTAGTTAATGATCAATCTGATTCGCTTACGCTCCAAATTAATTTCAACTAATGCCTCAGTAATTACTGGAAATAGTGTATTTGATTGGAAAGTAGAAGCATATTTTAGTTTCACCAATATGATTAAGTAAGTCAAGATAGCAATTGTCTACCTTATGTAACCATCTTGTTGACTCTACTTTGTTCATCATGCTAATATGCTCTTTTCATATTTGGAACTAATTCAAATTAGCATTTTGTGTGAGAAATTGGAGCAGTATATACAAGCTCACAAACAATTCTTTGATTGAGACAAAAGCGTGAAACAATAGCAGTAGCAACTAGCCTTAATGAGAATTAGTTGTAATCTAATGAAAAGGATTTCCCTTGACTGTTCTCCTTTTTCATCTTTGTCGATTTCAATTTCCGTCTATTTTCGATATTTTATTTTAGAGTGCCGAGTCAAGCAATTCTTTTTTTCAGCTAGTTTACGTAGATTACTTTTACTTTTTTTCTTTTGAGAAACGAACAATATAATGACTCAGCAGGAGACTCATCAAATAACCCACTCGCAGCTGTCGACAAGCATGTTTCAGTCAGAAGTAGACAGCTTAGAAGACGACGAAGAATTGAACGAGGTAGCTATTGCACCTACTAACCTCGACATCAGTCCTCAAACAGTGCGTATTACAAGGCCTGTTCAGCCAACTGATTTTGTACTTCAAAGAGCACTAGCTTCTGAAAAGGAGCTTTTGGACCTTGTTTATAGGTATTTATATAATCTTCTTCATAAAAGCCAATGGCATAATTCCAAAGCTTAGTATCTCATTAGACCAGCTGCATTAAATACCCGTGTAACCTGTCGCATTCACCGCTGTAGAGATGGTCTTGACAAGCTCTACCCACAATACCATTTGTTTATTGAAAATCTAGCAACCGATACAATGCACCATGTTTTGACTGCACGCAAAAAAAGAAAAAGTAATACAAGTTATTATACTATCACTGGTATTTACCGTGAGAACGCCAGCGTACCTGAAGAACATATAGAACTAGGGAAAGTGAGGTACAACTTGGAGATACATTAAAAAAAAAGAACAGAGAATCTAAATAGAAATGCGTTAGATCCAATTTCCTAGGCACAACGTTTGTCACTTATTCACATGGAAGAAATCCCCTAAAGCGTGAGATGACAACAAAGAAAAAAGACCTTCCTATTAGAGAAGAGCTTTGTGCGGTTTTATACGTAAAAAATTAGCTCACAAGATGGTAGAGTTTATATTGACTATGGTATAAATATAGGATCCCAATATCCTTGGATTTAAAGGACCGCGAAAAATGACCATTTTGATGCACACGTTAACTAGAGATGGAAAAAGACCAGAATATAGACCTGTAAAGGATTCAGAAATGCTACTAAGCAAATATCGAGATGGTGGAGCACGGGACTTACTAGTGCTTCATAACAAAAGTCCGCAATGGAACGAAGGTTTGTCCTTTATCCTTGTTATACTTTGGTATATCTTCAACTTCTCTTTCTTCTAAACTAGAAACACAATCGTTTGTGCTTAATTTTAACGGAAGAGTGACACAAGCGTCTGTCAAAAATTTTCAAATCGTTCATGATAACGACTGTAAGCAAAAGAAAACAAAACAGACAATTGTATGTGACACTCGTTAAAGTTCCCTTGTTTTTTTTATACATATTAGTGGATTATATCGTGATGCAATTTGGTCGAGTTGAAAGAGACTCGTTCACAATGGATTACAAGTATCCAATGTGTTTATTACAAGCATTCTCAATTGCTTTAACTTCGTTTGATGCTAAACTTGCTTGCGAGTAAATAGAGTCTCTATTTGGATTTTTCTTGAAATGGGTGCAAATCGTTGTTGTCTTTTTTTTTGTGTAATATATTGCTTAATATTACAAGAAGCGAAAGCTGCACAACTAAGTTGATTAAAGTTCAATGGTTTCCGAGTGATATAAACTGCTTCTATTATCAAAGCAATTTTCTTTCTTTCTTTCTCTTTGTATACACTTATTTCTCATTTCTTCCTTTCTACTTAAGAACTTTGCATGTCTCACATATATTCCCTTGGTCCCAACAGAAGTGCAAGACGTCAGTTAGAGCGCTCTCAAGCCAAAAGCCAACGTCGTGAAGAAAAAAAGCAAAAGAAGAATTCAACCAATGGCGCCAAATATAATCATAAAAAATGCCGCAAAATTGTGCCTCATTATGCTGCTACACGCTCTGAACCAATGCTTCACATTTCAGACAATGTTTCAGAAGATATAGAGGTGATAGGAGAGATCGAATTTGAACCTCAAACTATCATCGTGACAAGGAAAATCACACATGAGAACATGGCCTTAGACTTTGAAAAGATGCAATTAAAAGACAAAACTGAATTAGCTCCGTGTTTTGATAATTTGTCGGAAATAACATCCGAGTCGAGCGTTACAGCAGACGACTGCTTAACAACTTTAGGAGACGATGAAACATTTTCTGCATCAAATCAGGATCAAGCCGAAGAAGCATCGTTTACAAGTACAGTATCTGAAGATGTGATACCTTACTTATCGAGCAGTACAGAGAAAAAGAAATCAAAGGCATCTCTGCTGAAGCTGTTTAGTCACAAAAATCTGTCTAAGCTAGTAAGTGATAAAGCTTAATTTTATTTATGTTTACTAACAGCATGTTATTAGTCTATAAGATCTATGATGCCACCTGCATCGGAAGACCAAACAAAAACAACCGAGAAAAAGAAAACTAAAAAGTGGAAGAAATTTCTCAAGAAACTTTAAATAAAAGCACAGTTGTTGTTTGTTCTTTTTTGATTTATTTTCTTGTTTCCTCTTGTATGCGTTTGATCAAGGATTTGTAATGATACTTTTGAAATAACTATCAAGTTTTGCTGCTTTGGTTCAGTTGCACCATCGTCCTTAAAACAAAGCAATTTTGACCATCATATAATGACAGCTGTCGTATTCGTCAAGTTTTAAAAGCAAAGGTAAAGCACTTTGATAAACAGATCTGCAAAAGGCACCAAAACAAACAAAATGGGCCAAACATTTACATTCTGTCCTTGTGAAACATTCTGTAAACTGGTCATCTATTGCTAAAGACGCACTGTTATTTGTTTGACGTAAATTCATCTGAACAGTTTTGATATTTAGCAGACTTACTTTCTAACGAATCAACTATGTTACTTGCATGATAATCGGCTATCATGCTTTGTGTTTATCCAACACATTGCTTCTCGTACAAAAGAGCAATACTCTCGTTCAGAGTTTAGCATTAGATTGGTCGATTTTGGTTTCGAAGCAGACTGATGTGCTTCAATAAAGCAATGCATCTGCACATAGAAGCTTGATTACCATGACTGACATCTTGTCCCTAGTAATTGCGCTACAGCTGTATCTTATAGTTGAAAAGTGTGTGTTGTATTGAACAGAACACCTTTAACCTCCTTGCAAGATGATTTTTGTCTCTTCTTAAGATTCTTTGCTTTACGTGACTAAGCTTGTTAGGACAATACGCTTATACTTGAGAGGTGTCGCTTTCATTTTGGATGCAAACTACGATATGTTTTGTATGTGAATTTTACTTTCATACTCTGTATTGCCCAAGATACCATATAGTAAGATAGCAAATCCTAAAATCACAGTTATCAGTTAGCGTTGCAAAGTTTTTCTAATTCTTTTCTTCCTTTCGCTTTTTCTTTAGTAACTTCTTGTGGCTTTCAAATCATTCCATGCCTTTGATACAAGCGCACATGGCTCTTAATATATATTAAAAAGTATTCTTGCTTCGTATCCCATCTTGGCGTGTGAGAAGTGATATAAAAGCTCATAACGGTATTTTCATAACTTCGAATATAATAGAAATCAGTAGGTGCTCGTATAGCGATAGAAATGTTTACAAAAGTTAGTTTAGACATCTTTTTCTTAGTCCCAGCGAGTTGAATCAGTTTGCCAACTTCCTGCAGTCATTTTGTGTAGATATTGTAGCTTTTTAACAACTAAAGCAAACTCTTATCTTTTGTAAATACACACTTGGAATCTTTGATTGTACAATTGCGACCTTGTCTATTAAATAGCAAAGGTCAGTCGATTACTTTCGATTTTCAGTTCATTATAAGAAGAAGCATCTTCGTGTCATTCTTTCCCGCAATCACTTGTACGATTACCTTTTGACTTACTGAGTTGCAATTGAAGGTGAATTTAACTGTCGTACTGAAAAGTTGACGATGACATGAATTAGCAATGACTATTGATACTTTTGTTTAAACATAAAGCTAATACAAGTGAAATGAATCGGTTGATCTTGAACTTGATATATGCAAGAGCTCTTAGTAATACCGCAATGCTAATTCACAAAGTCTTGATGGATTCTATTTGCTTTATACGCTATTTAATTATGAAAAATTAGAATAATTGCATCATGTATCATTTCTAAGCTCAAGAGATATGCCTTTGATAAGTGCTGGAGTCCCACAGCAAATGAAAAGCTTTCCGTTGTTAAAGATAACATTCTTGCTCATTAATTGACCAATGTGGAAAGGCACACTCATCCTTAAGGATTCCGCTATGTATCTTTTCTCATATTCCCCTGAGTGGGATTCAATCGGTTAATCCTAATCTGTTGTCAAGAAATCCTAGACTCGAGGCATACATACAAAATCAACAAATGCTTGGGCTTCAAACCTATGCCCGCTTTTTGAGATGAATTCAGTTTTGCTTGCTGTTACCTGCATTTGATATTATGGCCCATAAGCCTACTTTTGTTATGTATGCCTCTTTGAGCACTCTCCAAAGCTGTCTAAAAAGAAAATTAAAAAAAAAATGGTTCTTGTTATTAGTATCTTCTTCTTTAGGAACTCTTTATACTTTGCTTCATTATAAAAAGTAGCTAGCTTTATCTATTTTTTGGGAAAAGCGAGTACTAGAGAGGCATAACAGTGGCTGCAGAATTAAATATTTTGAACCAAGCAAAAAACTTGCTTGTGCTGCTCTGATTAGCTTCTAAATCGAAATTGTACACTGGCTTGTAGTTGTCAATCATAGCATATCGAGTTTAGCTACATGTACTTACCGGGTGACAAACTGGTCACAAAAGACAATTCTCGTAGAAGTGGCAAACAACATAATGATAGGCAAGTCGCTTGATTATGCTTCCACAATTGTGTAAATATTGCACAAACCACTCGGTGTATGTTTTTACCAAGTTTTCTGATGCAATTCACTGACAAGAAATGCTTTGCATACTACTAAATACTGAATCTATACATACGTGTGTTTTTTAATTCCCAAGTTATTTCAACCTAATGGTATGCACCAAAAAAACAACTAGATTGCAATTGAATAAAGTTCGAATATATATCGTGATAAAAGCTATAGAATAGATTCATATATGATTTTTGGAGTCTCTTGTATGATGCCAGCTACTCCTTTTGTCGTGTAGTAGACAAATTGATTCAGAATGCTCAGGGCTATTCAAATTCCATACGATCTTGAGCAATCTATCATTGAGTTTCTGGTGAGGTTTAATGTGCTGTTGATTTGCAATGACAGCCAGATGCCCATTTGATCTTTTTACGTTTCTTTGTTGTCATGTCAGTATGCTCTTATAATTAGTAAGATTACCGAGAGTTTACTAACCTTTGCTTTTGTGTTTGTAAAGCACACAAAAGAAAGAGAAAAGCAAGATATCACCTCTTGCTTAGTTATGTTAATTTCTCCTTTTTTAATTCACTAAATTTGTTATGAAATTTTTCAAGTCCAACCGGAAATCGATCAGTTGAAGAATTGAGAAGTAGATGTTGTATTCAGAATTTTCTCCTTTCCTTGATCCTTAAAAAAAAAAAAGACTATTCGAAAATGTAGATTGTGTCTCACTCTAACCTTGATGGATGACAAGATAAACTGATGTTCTGACTGTAATGATAATTTGCATGTCGTTGTTTACCTAAACTAGTAAGTCACTTAAAAACGTGATCGCTATTCCAAAAACAATACAAAGCAAAAAAGAAATATGAAACTCTATTTAGCATTACACAAAAATAGCACCCCATATTCTTATTAGCGTCCTTTTTTTTATGTATATTTTCTGTTTAGAAAGAAGGCAAAGCTTATCTTGGGAAACAGTTAGGACACACTTTACCTTGATAAGTAACATGAGTAAGACTATTCGAGTCGTACAGTTCCATAGAATTTTGTGATAGGATGTCACAAAAGAAACAATCATCTTCTTAATGCCTAAATGCTTTCTGAAGAAAAAATGCGTGTAACCGGTTACAAAAAAATTAAAAATTAAAAATATTTTAAAACACACATCTATTTTTCTCTATTCATTGTCTTTTTCTTTTACTTTTATGTACTAGAGCAGATACACCACTTCTTGAAGACTCATTACATTCCCTTTTTCTTTCAATTCATATACCACTCATTTCCACATACCTTATATTTAATCGGTCATTTTTGTTAGACTGTCAATCGGATAGCTGTACAAAAAGAAAGGTTTACTGACAAGCTCCTTTTTTCCCTTATCTGCCTATTCTATACTATATATCTACACACATAGTAGTTATTGATACCTACAGCAGCCTCCTTTGCATACATTCATCCCTGATCTCATAAAAATAAAATAAGTAGTAAGATTGATCAAAAGAAAAATCTGAAAGCTATTTTTGTCTCCTAATACTTTTCTCTTTTACAATTTTTTTTTTCATTCTTCATTTAGATCAAAGCTTAAAGTTTATGGTAAACCATGGTTACATCCATACCTATACATTGTGATTCTGTTACCAGTAGTCCTCAATTAACAGCTGTACAAGTGGGTAAGTAGAGCAACTCATTATTTTCAAGGTTATCAAAACTTAACAGAACTCATATTGATGGGTAGCTTTGCGAGTACGACCTCTAACACAGCAGGATAAAGCCCAACCTCGATTTGTAAATTCAACAGCTTCTGATGTGATAAGGACAGTGGAGAACTCAGTAGTAGTTGTTCCTCATCAAAAATCATTTCACTTTGACCATGTGTTTGATTCATCAAGTACTCAGGAGGATGTGTTTTCGGCTGTTGGATCGAAGCTCGTTGACAGATTTCTAGAAGGTGACTATTAAAGGAACAAACAGAAATCAGTGAAACTTACACAAGCATTATATAGGATATAATGTCACAATTTTGGCTTATGTAAGATGACTACACACATATTTAATCTTTGAATTTAAACAAAGAAAAATGAAATGTCATTTAACTCTTCTTCTTTTAATATAAAGGGGCAGACATGTTCTGGTAAAACTTATACAATGGGAACAGCACTAGACAATCAAAAAGATTTAAATCCAAAAAAAGAAGGTAATACCAACTCAGACAAATGAAATATAGTATTTAACTTTGGGCCATAGGAATCATTCCTCGTGCTATATCTGCTTTATTTGAGCAGCTGGAGAAGGACCAGCAGCCAACAAAAAATGTTAGCATTAAACCAATCATTAAACGAATACCATCACTCGTGTCAACAACAACTGGAACCGGGTTTGCATCACGGAAATCCAAACAACCAAGCTCAATTGAAAAGCTTAAGCCTGCCTCTATCACTTCCCACCGTGGTTCAACTGTACCATCTATTTCTTCTGATCTAGCACAAAACGACAAAAAAGCAAGATATACAGTGCATGTTTCTTTCATTGAAATTCACAATGAAGAATTAATCGATTTGTTAAACCCTGCTCCTGCTCAAGAAAGATCGACAATTACAATTAGAGAAGATGCTAAAGGTCAAATCATTTGGACCGGCTTAAAAGAGATACCTGTCACAAACACAAACGATGTACTAAGGTATTAATTAAGTTGATAAGCCAAGGATGTTGTTCAGCACAACCAAGTTTTTAACACACTGAGTTTATTTTAGGCATCTTCGAATGGGAACAGAAAACCGAGCTACTGGCTCTACCGATATGAATTCAGAATCATCTAGATCACATGCCATCTTCTCAGTTACTCTCAAACAAGAAAAATGGGTAGCTTCAGCGAAGAAGGAAGTAGAGGCAGTCAGTACAACTCGGAACAACAACCATTCAATGCAGCGAAACAATACACTTAATGTGAAGGCTATGATAGGGCAAATGGAGAGACGCAACTCGATAACAGAAGATAAGCAAGGAGAATGGATGGTGACCCAGTCCAAGTTTCATTTTGTTGATCTTGCTGGCTCAGAAAGGCTCAAAAGAACAGCTGCTGAAGGTGATCGAAGAAAAGAAGGTATCAACATCAATGCAGGCTTATCAGCTCTCGGTAATGTAATATGTGCACTTTCTGATCCTCAAAAGAAACCGACACATGTTCCTTATCGTGACTCCAAACTGACTCGTTTGCTCCAAGACTCACTTGGTGGTAATGCAACAACGCTCATGATTGCATGTGTAAGCCCTGCAGAGGCTGATTTGATAGAAACGACCAATACGCTAAAGTATGCTTGTCGTGCTCGAAACATTCGCAATAAGAGTGAGAAAAATGAAACCGAAGAATGGATGACAAACGACAATGTGGATTACCTTCGACAACTTATTACGAAACTAAAATCTGAAATAAGAGGACTAAAATCGCAGTCTCGCAGTACGCCTTCTCCTCAGTCTTCAGCAAGCAAATCTCTCAAGATAAAGAGTGTTGGTTATCCAAGCTACCGAACTGCGTCAGTATCTAGCTCTTCTTTATCTCTAAACAATGATAGCGATGTATGTCTCTCTTGTAGCTCTTCTGCAACTACTCAGAATACTATGCTTGAAACTCCTGCTTTTCCAGAAAAGTGTCAGAATCAAGATGCTAGTAATGACACAAGTGTTCTGGTATCAGATCTACGTCGTCAAATAGAGGAGCTCCAAAACGAGCTTTCAGTCACATGGGAGCGCAACATGCATATGGAAAAAGGAATCTTGCAACCAAACACAACAGAGAGAAGTAAAACATCAAGCCCCGAAGAGTTCCAGCACTTGGTTGAGCCTGTCATTGAAGAGTATGAAAAGTCAATTTCTGGACTAGAGTTGCAGTTGGCTGCGGCAAGGATGGCTCTATCACAATCAGATCAAGCACTATCCGAACAAAAAGCTAAAATAGCAGAACATCTACATATTCAAAAAGACGAAGCTAAAGCAATACATGCTCTCAAGTCCCATCTTTCTGCTGCTCTTGAGCGCGAACGCTCTTCAGAAACCTACTGTACTGAACTTGAAGTGCAACTGCAAAAATCGATTCAAGAAGGACAAAAGGACCAGAAAGTACTTTCTGAGCTTCGAGAAAAGATTATAAAGTTTAAGGAAATGGATTCTCAGACAGAAAAATACATTTCTGATCTGGAATCAAGACTATCATCTTGCGAATTGGAACGCGACAAACTCCTCAAAGAGATAGCCAGCATAACCGCTGGAAACAAGGAAGAGCCTTCAGCTACCGAAGCAGCACAGCAGAAACAGACCATGGAAGAAAAACTTACTTTAAGTGAAGCAAAATGCGAGGAGCTCAAACAACAGATAACGGACATGAAAGAATATGTCAAATTACAAGAATCAGAATATGCAAAAAGCTCTTCCAAAATAGATGATCTCTCGGCCTTATTAAACCAGAAAGAATCAGAAGTGAAAGTTTTAGAGTCCAAAATAAATGAAATTGGACAGCTTGAGAATGAACTTGTATGTTTACGCCAAACCCATTCATTGGAAATCGAGAGACTGGAAGTATCTTTACATGATCTCAAGAAAGCCCATCAAGCCGAGATGTCAGAGCAAAAGCATCAAGAAAAAGTCAAGGTCAACGAACTTACAAAAGCCAAAAATGAGCTTGAATTACATCTGCAAGCTCAAGAGGAACAAAATGTAAAGCAAAAACAAGAAGAATTTGGAAAGCTTCAGAAAGCTATACATACATTATCGTCCATTGACGAAAAGCAGACCGCTCTCATCCAAGGGCTTGAACGAAAGCTAGAAGAAACGAACCACCTCTTGGACACTCTATGCAAGCAACTAGAAGATCGCGACAATAGAATTAAGCTTCTTGAAACTGAAGCAGCCTCAAAAGCAGACATAGCTGTATACATGCAGAAGCAGTTAGAGGCTACACTTAAAGAGGTAGAAACCATAGGAAGTGAAAAGAAAGGCCTAGAAAAAGTAATGCAAGTGATGGAAAAGATTCTGCAAACACAAGAACAGAAAGACGAAAGAAACATAGAAACATTACAAGAAATCAAGAACATGTATGAGCATCACAAACTAGAGTTAGACGAGAAGGCCAATGAGATTAGTATGATCAGTAAAGAAAAGAAAGAACTTTCAGAGCTTCTGAAGCATGTTTCTCAACGAGCATCCCAGAGCAATAGTACAATTCGATCTTTGACGATTCAGCTTAACGAAGCCCGCGAGCTAGCCCCATCAAGCGATGCCTCTACACATGATAGTTCAGCAACATTACTTGAGATATCTGCTAAAACTGAATCAAAAGAAGAAATTGGTGATCATCAAGTTCAAAAATGTTTGACTAAAACAGAAGAGCTGAAGGAGAATCTTGATCGTCTTGGACAGGAAGCAAACCAGAATACAATTTTACATTCCAAAGAGAACCTATCTAACACGAAATCCGAGTCTGCCATATCGCTGGAATTTAAGACAGAGCAAGATACTATGTGGAAAAAAAAGGCAGAAAAGGCAGAACAGAATCTCCTCTTGTCACTCAAGGAGAACAAACATTACAAAGATGTCATTGACATTTTAGAAGCATCCCTTGAGCAGACAAAAAAGCAGCTAAAAAGACAAGACTCCATGTTCAAATCAAACAGCAACAGCTCTCTCAGCAGCTCCAGTATCAGCCTAGTCAGTGACAATAAACAAAGCGATTTCAAAACACAATTGAATGCAATGAGCTGCGACTCGCTTAGTCAACACGAGCTTGTCGAAAGAATTGTGCAGCTTCAAGAAGATAACAACCAGCTTGTAAATATCAATGATGATCTTGAATCTCAACTTTTAATTCAGCGCAACCACTCAGCTCTAGAAACAAAGAATTTGGAGCTTGAGTTGATGAAATTGGCAGCTATTAATGATCGACTTGAGAGAGAAATGGAACAGGTATTGCCTCCAAGAAAAAGTAGTCTCTCTGCATTCAACAGAGATGCAGGTCATATCACGTCTCCGCCACAAACTCCTCGTATTTCTTCACCTCTTTTATTCAACCAAACGAACGGGAATACCATACACCACAAAATGCAACGTGAACCCTCAAGTCCTAATGTTTCTAGATTGTCTAAATCTTCTCTTCGATCCCCTTCAGTTGCATTGATAGATACCAACCGCCACCATTCATATGAGGAAAGCAATGGTATGTCATTTGCTTCTGCAATATCTGATATAACTGGCAGCTCAAGAGCTTCACTGACAGGGAGATACAGTAAAACACACTTTAGTTCAGCAATCCTTCCTCCTCCTACTGCACCTCCATGCAATCCACTTCCGCCTATTCCATCGCCTTTGCCGGCTCTACCCACGCCTAATGAATCCCACATGCAAGAGAATGAAACAAGGTTATCTCCTCCTCTTACACATTCTGTTGAGGCTTCGAGTTACTTTAGCCTTCGACGTCAAGACTCAGTAGCTTCTAGCACTTTTAGTGAGGTCATGAGTGCAAGCTCTATTACAAGTCTTGATTCCGAAAAATACGAAAGAATTGTTCGCTCACTACAACGCAAAACTCAGGCTGCCGAGAATGACGTTAAGACGTATCAGGATGTTATTTGCAAGCTAGAAACACAGCTACTAAGATCTGAATCTTCTGTGCTTGAGGTCAAAAAGCAGTTGGATAGATTGAGCCGAGAGAAGCAGGCATACAATCTTGAGATAAACAATTTGCGTTCTCAAGTCAGCCAAATACAATCACATCAAATGGCTTCTAGTCAAGAATCTCTTCATGAGCGCAAGGAGCTAGAGGATAAGTTGAAGCAACAAAAGGAGCTCAAAGAAAAGGCTGAGAAGGCCCGACGTATTCTTGAAAATCGCATGAATGAACTGATGAACAGAAAAAGCAAATTTATGTGCTTTTAGGATGTTCACAAACCCCTAAAAATAACAACCACCTTGCAGTGTAACCACTATATGTAAATTCAATCTATCTTCTTATCACCGTAAAAAGTGTCTATGCCCGTATATATCTTCTCAATTGATGTAAATCTAATTTTTTGAATAAATCAATGAAAAATTTAAATGTAAAAGATGAGATTTCTTCAGTACATTCAGCAACATACTCGTGGTGAAGCAGTTCTTTCAAAAGACTTTGCTCCCATGAACCTCAAACAATATTTGTAATGATGTGTCTTTTGCGAATGAATCCAGCAGTACTAGTCTCAAAGAGATTTTTATTGAATAAAGCACATTGTAAAGATGAGAAATCACTTTCAAAATCCTCTTGCTTCAAGGCGCTTTTCATTTCTTCGATGTACTGATTTGAGTTTTTGAGCCGTTTTTGGAATTACAAAAATGAATCAAATGCTTTCAATAGACAGCAGATGGTTGATGCACCATGTCGTTCAACCATTTATGTCAATACGCAATCATGTCTTCAGGCAAGTTCAAGAGCCAATCAAGCCAATCTCCATCGGACTTCAAATCGATTTGGTGGCTTTCAAATAAGCCTTGCAGTAAGTAATAGGCTATATTGTATTTACCTTTACTTACATTACACTCATAACCTTGATGATTTGTTCCAAGTCTAGGATCGCTTTTCGACTGAACAGCAGAATCCTCAGAAAGAGCTATTCTACAGTGTCTCCTGAACGCATCGAAAGCGCCAAGGTTTACTGTCGAGACCTAGTTAGGTAAACAACTACGCGAAACGATCAGCTTTCTCTTAACAGTCTTTTTTTTTTCTTTATACTTGCGACATTAGAAAACGAGATTACGAGGGCTATCTTTCAACTCCCTTCTTTCCAAAACATCTAAGAGATACACAATATGCTATTAGAGCTTTCAACGTAGAGCTAGCTTCTATTCGTGAAAATGTCTCAAAGCCTGAAATTGGTAAAATGCGAATGCAATTTTGGAGAGACACTCTAAACAGAATATATGCCGTAAGTTTGCTGAAGAAGAAAGAAAGAAAACCAAGTTGAAGATTACTAAGCATCTGATGATACATAGGGCACTCCTCCTGAGCAACCTATCGCATTGGCCATTGCAGAAGCACTAAAGTCATCTAAGCTGTCAGCTATGTGGATGAAGCGTATTATCTCTGAAAGAGCAAGTTGTCAAAAGATATCAGGAATAGTAGCAGATTGCATGAATACTTACCATTGTAATAGACGAGCAATTTGGATGACCATCAATTCATGACTATCAAGGACATGGAGTCATATGCCGAAAACACTCAATCTAGCCTCTTGTATTTACAGCTTGAATCCTTAGGTATTAAAGATGTTAATGCTGATCATGCTATTAGCCATATTGGAAAGATGATTGGCATATCAGTTTTTCTGAGATCTTTGCCTTTTCATGTCAGTCAAAAGCGTTTGGTTTTGCCAGCAGAAATCACTGCAAAAGTAAGTATCCTAAAGTCAAAAAAGAAATACTGAGGCTCAGACCTCTCAAATGATGGTTATAGCACAATATTGTTCAAGAAAACGTCTTTCGCGGAGAGATTGAAGGAATGGAAGATGCTGTCTATGATGTAGCTACAGCTGCATATGACCAACTACTAACTGCTCGCTCAATCATGAATCAAATACCATCAGACGCATTTCCTGCATTTCTATCAGCTGTATGTAACCACTTGTTTCATAGTTTTTATTATTATTAAATGCTAACACACTGCAAATTTAGGTACCTCATATCAAATATTTGGAAAATTTGGAAAAGACAAACTTCAATATTTTCGATGTAAAACTACAAAAGAAGGATTGGAAATTACCAATTACTATGTACAAAGCTTATAAGACGCAAACCATTTGAACACAAGCATGTTTTGTAAATACTATAGACGCAAGCTGTTCAATTTAAAAGCAATAAACCCTATTTTTTTTTTAAAAAAAAAAGAAGAAGCTTTTGATACTCAAAACCTTGACTCAAACGCATAATCGAAAAAAAAAGAAAGGGGGGAGGGCATTGTTTATTAAAGCATTAAGCAATTGATTATAAATAGCAAGGAAAGGTAGTTTTACAAGTTTGTATTTTGATCTTTAACGCAGAAGGGCCAGAGTGACATCACCATGAACTCGTGCCTTAAGCTCTATCTCGACATCCAAGTTCAGATCAAGACGTAAACTTAAAGGATGATCACTCTCACCACCACCTCCGCCACCGCCTCCAACAGCACCTCCGACAGATTTGCCCAAGCTGCCTGCAGTGTCGGTAGCACCCTTCACAAGGTCTCCACCTTTTTGTTTCTTTAGTTTGGAAAGTTGATTGGGAGTTAGTTCTTCTTCAGACTCTTCTTCTGTATCTTCCGTTTCAGTGTCTTCTTCAGAATCAGACTCTTCATCAGAGTCGTCACTGTCATCTTCATCACTATCGTCTTCATCACTATCGTCTTCGTCACTGTCATCTTCGCCACTGTCATCTTCACCACTATCATCTTCATCGCTATCATCTTCATCGCTATTGTCATCAGAATCAGATGCTCCTGAATCTTCCTCAGATTCATCTTCTTTGGCATTTTTGTTCTTATCTTCTTGCTTTTCAGCTCCAGCAGAACCATTTTCTTTTGACTCCTGCTTTTGCTCATTCTTCTCTTTTGAAGCGTCTTTCTCGGCAGTAGCAGCACTGGGTGGCATTTTATGTTATTAGATGATGTTAAAAACAACAACAAGAAGAAGAAAAGAAAGCAAAAAGAGGTAAATCAGGCTTAGTTTTTATTGAACAAACTGATACTGCCTACACGTAATGTACTCAATAATTACGATATGATGGATGACAATGATGTCTTCTCGTTTTGTCCTTTCTCATAAACTTGTGCTACTGCAACCTTAAATTTAAAGCTGATCTACCCTGAATGACATGATAATCATGTCACAATAATTACTTGTGTAACAAGTTTAAAAAGGTCATCAAAGACATAATTTCAGTTTACTTTTTTTTTACTTTTTCGGTCATTCCCACCTCTCTCTCTCTCTTTTTCTTATTTCTTATTAGACACTTGGAGAAAACATGGTGGAATCTGTTGAAAAGAAATCGACATTTAACAGCCAAAGTCAAGACAGACAAAGTCAAGACAAACAAAGTCAAGAGCAGAAAACCAGAAAGAAATCATCAAAACATGGCAAAAAATCAAAAAACAATAAAAAACTGGAAACAGAAACAAGCCCAAAGAAAAAGAAATCGAATGAAAACAGAAATTTGGAAAAAGAAACAAGCCAAAAGAAAAAGAAATCCAGTGAAAACAAGAAGCTAGAAACAGAAACAAGCCAAAAGAAAAAGAAATCCAGTGAAAGCAAAAAGCAAGAGAAGATAGACTCTAATCAAGAAGATCGTGCAAAGATACAAGCCAAACAACTAAAGGATCATGTTCAACAATTCAAGAAACCCGAGCTAGCCTCCAATCCTAAAGCAGGAGGAAACAGTGCATTGCGACTTAGACTAGACCTTAACCTTGATGCTGATATCAAGTTGAAAGCAAGGATTCGAGGTTCCATCAAGCTTACTCTGTTGTAATTTCCCCCCCTTTTTTTGTAAATAACTGCATTTCTAATCATGTATACCTTGTTATGTAATCATCTAAACACAAGCTATAATAAACACATATATCTTTAATAGAATACCCACATACAACAAGTATAATCTAGACACTGTCGATTGACGTAAGATGGTTAAAAGAGTATGTCATTTCAGTTGGAGTAACGTTTCAGCTTATGACAGTAGTACAAGTGCAATATAAGTCAATGCTTTATGCTTAGTGAATGAGATCATTCTCATCAAGCTCAACAAATCATGCCATTTTGTTATCATTGGTAAAGCTTAAAGTGTTTTCGTTTCGAACACCGACAACTCGAAATAGAAATATTGTAAGGTTTTCTTAGCGTGATCATCTTGTAAGCTGTATGCTGTCATCGTTATAGAAATGGTTCTTAAATTCTTAAATCGCCTGATATATGGTTGGCTCAACTGATGGATTGAGCTCACCCACAAAGCTCAACAAATGTAAACAAAAAAAAAAATACCCAGCCGTTACACAAGACCCGTCTTTTGTGTTACACAACATTGCATCAATCTAATCTGAGACAATGAGTTTAAAGTGCATTTTCAGGATCTTCAAAACAGAGAGTAAATGTCAGATTAATTTACTCTGGATATCAAATAAAGGTTTAGATTTATTAATAATCAATAAAGCGTATATAAATTAAGCTAGAAGGGCAAGAGTAACATCACCATGAACGCGAGCTTTTAAGGTGATTTCAACATCGAGATTAAGGTCAAGACGTAAACTCAAGGGCTGTTGTCCATCCTTCTTGCCACCACCACCACCTTGTTGTTGTTCACCTCCAGTAACGCCATCAGTTAGTTCTGACAATTGGTCTGAAGGAACGAGGCTGTTTGATTTGGACTTCTTTTTTGATTTCTTGCTCTTTTTGTTTTTAGATGAAGATTTCTTTGTGGGCATTTCTTCTTCAGATTCTGTGATTTCTCTAAGCTTGGACTGTTTGTCTTCTTTAGTTGGTGCCATTTTGGTATTCGAAAAGCGATAAAGAGGAAAGAAAGAGAAAAAAAGTAATTAGGTTTATAAGAACTGAATTGCCTGCTAATTTGGATGACAACACAATGACCGCATACCTAAGCTGTTGGCAGATCAAGTTATTGCCATAAAGTGAGTACAAACAGTTACTTTAAAGTTAGGTTTTCTCCATCAGAGTGTGCTGTTACATAATTTGTACATCACTTGTTTTGTTACTACTCTTCCAGAACTGGCGAGATTTCCTTTTTAATTGCTGAAGAAGCTGACCTTTCTCTCTTTTTTCTTTTTTTTTTTAATCCACATTTTACAAGTATGCCACAAGAACAAGAAGAACAAAAGCAAAACCAAGAGCAACCTCAAGAAGAACAATCTCAAGAAGAGCAATCCCAGGAAGAACAATCCCAGGAAGAACAATCCCAAGACGAGCAACCTCAAGAACAAGCACAAGAACAGAAAAAGCAACAGAGCTCTCGTTCAAAGGCTGAAAAGAAATCAAAGAAGGGTCGCTCTTCAGGCAAGAAAGATAAAGAAAGAGCAATGGCACAGAAGCAACAGCAACAACAAGTTCAGCAAGGCCAAGGTCAAAGTCAAGGCAACAAGAGCAAAATGCCCAGTCTCCGTCTTGATCTCAATCTAGAAGCAGAGGTTTATTTAAAAGCCAAAGCTCATGGTGATGTTACTTTGACTTTACTGTCATAGTTGTGTTCCATTTGGGCTATACTAGTTTAACACATACCTTACTATTTAATGCTTTTAAATAAATAATAAAAAAAAACCAAAAAAAAAAAAATTGTATGCAAATGTGGTATCATATACATGTATAGACTACTTTATTTAAATGATTATAATAATTATATGTTGTATTCAGAAACTAATTACGAGGAATATGAATAGCAAACATGATACCAGTCTTTGTTGCTTCCACTTTGACAACAATGTCGTCTTTGCCTCCAGAACCAATACTGATCTTGTTGCCTTCGTCAGCACCACTATGGACAGTAGATTCTTCATCTTTTTCATTACTTTCTGCTGCATCATCATCTGGAAGAGCCTCAGTTTGGAAGTTGCCATAACCCTTCATCATATCACCAATTGGAAGTTCAAAAGAGTGATTGACCCCATTGTCATCTTGCTTCTTCTCGTACTTGGCTTTGACATCATTATAAGTGTCTTGTACAGTATCCTGAACAGATTGCTTGCTAACTTCTTGACCTTTAGACTCAGCCTTTGACTCTAATTCGTTTAGTCTTTGAATCAGTTGACGGTTGTATTCCATGATAGCATTCATTGTAGACAAAGCATCGTTGTCGCTAGAGTAAAACTCATCATCAGTGTCTATAGACTGCTCCAGTTCATTCACTTTTTCTTGAGCTTGCTCCTTGGCTTCATCTATGACTTGGCCAGAGCTGTTCTTGTCGACTGCTTTCTTGACTGACTGTTGGGCTTGATCAATGCCACTCAATTTATCTTGGTTTGACAGGGTTTCTTTGACCTCATCTGTAGGTAAGGCATTGTCTTTAGGCTTTTTTGATTTGACTTTCTTTTTGGTAGATTTGACAGGTTCACCCAGCGACTTTTCATCAGTTACTTTCTTTGCGGCCTTTTTGGGCTTGGAAGAGATCTTGCTTGACTTCTTTTTTTCGGTTAATGAGGACATATTTTTAGACTTAGAAAGGGAAATCCAAAGGAAAAAGGAACAATCTTTTTATTATATGTTATATCTGAATTTTAATCATTTTGTACTGTTGTGCAGAGTTGTTAATCATTACCTCATGGGCAAATCCTTGTACCACTGCAACCTTAATAATACAATTGAACTTTATTGAAATATTGCAAATAAACAATGATCTACTCATGAAGTCATGTTTTCCCTAGGTAACAAATCATATATCTTATTATGCATGATCCAGTATATAAAATAGGTATACCAAAAAACTTCTTTTGCAACCTTTTATCCGTCAAGAAATAATATTCACAAAAGAAAGAACAAAATTCTCGAACTATTCTTTATTGTTCCATACTTAACCGCAAGAACTATGAAGAAGCAAGCACAACAACAACAAGAAGCTGCCGCCAGGGCTGCCATGCAAAAGAAATTGCAAGACCAAGAAAGTCACTCTAGTAACAAATCAAGAGATCAAGAAGACAAGCCAGACACAAAGGAAACTGAAAAGGACCAAAAATTCAAGGAGAGTAAGATAGAACAAAATGCTGATGATGATAACGAAGATGGCGAAGAAGTCGTAAGTGATGGAGAAGCCTCTGAAAAATCCTCTGAGACCGCAGATCAAGAAGATGAAGAACAAGAAGGTCAAGAAGAACAAGAAAGTCAAGAAGAGGCTCAGGACGAAGAAGCTCAGGATGAAGAAGTTCAAGACGAAGAAAACCAAGACGAAGACCAAGAAGAAGTTTCAGATGATTCTGAAGAGTCCGAAGAGTCTGAGGATGAAGAAAACTATGAAGAGCTCTTCAAGCAAATGGTTGGAAAGAAACTTAACAAGTCCGGTATGGTTGTCGACAAGAAGTCTGGTGCTGTCCTTGGACGACTAGTTGAGGGCAAAGTCAAGAAGCTTGCTGGAAAGAAGATTGGTGAAAACGGTACTATAACCAACGACAAGGGCAAAGTTGTCGGAAAAGTAGAACCTGTCCTTCAAGATGACAATGAAAGCGATTCTAGCGATGATGATAGCAACGACAATACTAATGACGCTAAGCAAAAGTCACAAGAAGTCGATGGTAATTACTTTAGCAGACCATGTATTTTAAAAAGAAATTTTTGACTAACCTTAAGAAATTAGATACATCTGACTCAAAGAATGAAAAAGACTCTTCTAAGCCTACAGAAGAGGATGACAAGAAGCCCGAAAAAGATGCTGACGAGGACCAGAAGGCTACCAAAGAAGAAATCCCTGATGCCTCCAAGGAAGAAAAGGAAGAAAATCTTCCTAATGAGAAAGAAGATATTGAAAAGAAAGACAAAGCCAAAGAAGAAGATGCTGAAGAGAAAGAAGAAGCTGAAAGAGACGCTGAAAAGAAAGACAAAGCCAAAGAAGAAGATACCAAGAAGGAAGACGAAACCCAAGAAGAAGATAATGAAAAGAAAGACAAAGCAAAGGAGGATGAAAAGCCTTTTAATCCAAACGATGCTGTCAATGAAGACTCTCCTGAGGTTCGCAAGTCTGGCAAGATTGTCGACATGGAAGACAATGTCGTTGGCACAATCGATAAGGAGAAAGCTGCCAAGTTTGCTGGCCTCAAGGTCGACAAAGAGGGCAATGTCATCAATGAGGACGGACACACAGTAGCTAAAGCCGATCTTTACCCTGACGAAGAAGAAAACAAGCCCTTCAACCCTAATGATGCTGTCAATGAAGATTCTCCTGAGGTTCGCAAGTCTGGCAAGATTGTCGACATGGAAGACAATGTCATCGGTACTATTGACAAGGAGAAAGCTGCCAAGTTTGCTGGCCTCAAGGTCGACAAAGAAGGCAACGTGATTGACAAAGAAGGACATATTGTTGCCAGAGCTAACCTCTACCCTGATGAAGAAGAAAACAAGCCCTTCAACCCTAATGACATGGTTAATGAAGACTCTCCTGAGGTTCGCAAGTCTGGAAAAGTTTTTGATATGGATGACAACTTGGTGGGTTATGTCGACAAGCGCATTGCTGCTAAAGTTGCTGGCTTCAAGGTCGATGACCAAGGCAATGTTATTAATCCTGAAGGTCATGTTGTAGCTAGAGCTGAAATGATCAAACAAGAACAAGAAGAAGACGAAGAACCTGAGGAAGAAGAAAAAGACAAGCCCTTCAACCCTAATGATGCAGTTGATGAAAACTCGCCTGAGGTCCGCAAGTCTGGAAAAGTCTTTGATATGGATGACAATCTTGTTGGTCACGTAGACAAACGTCTTGCTGCTAAATTTGCTGGTTTCAAGGTTGATGAGGAAGGTAATATCATTAATCATGATGGTCATGTTGTTGGTCGGGCTGAAATGATTCCCAAGGAAGAAGAAAAGAAGGAAGACAAGCAATTCAACCCTTACGCCATGGTTGATGAAAATTCTCCTGAGGTCAAGAAATCTGGCAAGGTAGTTGATATGGACGATAACATTGTCGGCCATGTAGACAAGCGCGTTGCTCATAAATTAGCTGGCTTCAAGGTTGATGAAGAAGGAAACGTCATCAACAACGAAGGCCTTATTGCTGGTAAAGCTCAAATGCTCCCCAAAGAAGAAGAAAACAAAGAAAAAGAAGAAGAAAAGAAAGACAAGCCCTTTAACCCAAACACAATGGTTGATGAACACTCCCCTCGCGTCAGAAAGTCTGGCAAGGTTGTTGATGAAGATGACGAAATTGTCGGTACTGTCGACAAGAGCGCTGCTCACAAGATGGCTGGTTTCCCTGTAGACTATGATGGAAACATTATCGATCCTGAAGGCCACATTGTCGGAAAGGCTCAAATGATCAAGAAAGAAGAAAAAGATGACAAGAAGGATGAAAAGTCTGATGCCGATAAAGAAGAAGAGGAATACCGTAAGATTGCTGACCAAATGTCTACCTCTATCCAACAATCTTTGGACAAGATTAAGCCTGTTCTCAAGCGTATCACTGAAACTATTGATGAGGAAGAATCAAAACCACAAAAAGAACGCGACGAGCAAAAATTAGTTGACACTGTCAAGCCATTGATTGAACAAGGATCTCAAATTCTTGAAGAAGCAAACGGTGCTATTCGTGGTTTGGATCCCACTGGTCGTATTGCCAAGAAAGCACAGTCAAACACATCCAACAGAAAGGCTTCTCCTGAAGAATATCATTTAGCTGATCTCTTGGCCCAACTTTCTGGCGAAGTAACTACTACCATTGACAGAGCCAAAAAGAAGGTTAGAAACATGCCTCATGCCAAGAAGGAACTCAGTCCTCTCTGGAACATCTTGCAAAGTCCTTTGTTACAAATCCTCTCTGCCGTTGGCCTCTTGTTGACGGGTGTTCTTGGATTGGTTGGCAACATTCTTAACGGTCTTGGTCTTGGCTCCATCGTCAACTCTCTTTTGGGTGGTATTGGTCTCAACAAGATCCTTGAAGGATTTGGCTTGGGTGATGCTCTGAAGTTGGGTGGCAAGAAGTAATATGATACTTAAATAATACTTTATACGTTAGCTGTAGCAAGCATCTATTTTTTGATAAAATTTATTCCTACTGTAAACCATAAAGACCCTCAAGATTTGAACTGTTTATTATCAGTTGTATGCCTTTTATAGTCTGTCTTATTTTAGTGTTGTAGTGCTCCACCTTCAAGGTCCCCGAAAAAATCCAGTGCGACTTTTTTTTTTTTTTTTTTTTGATCAACAAATAAAACTCCTTTAAGGGAACCCTTTTTTTTTTCTTTTTTCAATTTTTTCTTTCTTATGTGATATGGCAAATAGTTCAAATGCTAAAAGAAAAAATACTAACAGTAAATCGAAGCAATCTCATATCCCATTCCATGATATACAATCTCTACAGGTGACGTTTCACGAGATAGAATTATGGATTGAGAAGACAACACCTCTCTTAAATCGTATGACACAAGAGCTTGATCAAGCTTCCACACACTTTGTTAAACGTAGAAAAGAAACCCGAGAAGAACAAACAAGACAGTTAGAAGAGCATCTGTTCGAACTTCAACAGAAAAGCCCGGCACTCTTATCGGATACTTTGACAGATAGTAAAGCTCTTGTAGATAATCAAAAAGATGGTTCTATGCAGTGGTTACTTTCGTTCCAACCAGGCAATCTACTGAGATTAGATACAAACATCACGAGTGTAGAACAGCTAATTGAGGCAGTACAAAAGATAAAGTTGCTCCAATCAGGCGAAACCAGCAATGTGCAACCAATCGCATCTACATCTTCCATCACAGCGACAGAAGAAGACAAGATGCTTGAGTTGCTTTGTTCCTCACCAAGCCCTTCTTTTGATTTACCTCATGACGCGTCCTCCATTGAATACTATCGATATGCGATAGCCCGTCGTCCAGAGATTTCTCTTGAAAACTACAATCATTGTCGAATGAACTTGAATGGTCTTACAAAAAACATTTCACCCGCAGCATTGAATTACATTGGGCATGTTTTCTGGGATTGTTTGCATCCTAAATCCTCTTCTGATTGGAGCTCCTTTTGGAATCGCTCGGAGGACTCTAAACGCAACCAAGCCTATACAGACTCTTGCCTTGCTGTCATGTTTCTTCATGTCATGCGACATGATAAATACATTTGCGAAAACTCTCAAGAGATTGCAGGATTTTACTATGATCGTGCTCGAGATGAACTCATGGAATTTTACGACGAGCTGGCCGATCTTTTGACTATTGAGATACTATTGAATCTGTCCATGTTTTGCAACATATGTAAGCGACATGCACAAACGAGAATCTACATTGGATTATGTTTACACAAAATTATGGAAATGGGCTTCAATCGATCTATACATCTGCCCAAGCATGATTTAGCCTTGCGCAAATACTATTTGAAGATCCTGCTGACCCTTCTATACAACGATTGCACCTATTCTATTCACGCTGAAGAGCCTATTACTATTGGTGATTCTCAGATCGATGTCGACTTTTATGAAATTATCGAACTCAATCAGACACTCTACGATCCAGTACAGATGGGATTGTCCGATTATAACAAGATGATTGTCAAAGACACTTATTTTGTCTATAGCATTGAACTGTGTAGAAGTCTTGCCAAAAGCCGCTTACTTATAGGACAAGGAGCCTCTGTCAAACAGTTACTTTATCAGGAGAAAACACTAAGTGAATGGAACGGCCGACTGCACGATAATTTCAAAATCAATTTCCACGATTATACACGATTTGAAGAACTGAAGATGCAGAAAGAAAGAGATATGACTGCAACTAAGGATATGCACGCCCTCCAAGCACAGGCAGCCTTGCTCCTAAAGATACAGTATGAGACGCATTGGATTGTTTTGCACAAAGCCATACTCAGCAGCATACGACGCTCAAAGAATTTAGGATCAGAATCTTCTACGTTTTCAGAACAAGAAAGGCGATCTAGTACCATTTGTACAACTTCAGCAGATAAAGTGGTTGAGCTGTTTGAGATATTGACCAAATGCTTTGACTGGTGTGTCTTTCAACAGACAGTATACTGCTTGTATCATGCGTCCACTGTGTATTGTGGAAATGCACTAGCCAAAGAAGATTTTGAACAAAGGAATAATGCTAAAGTGATGATTCACCGCATTATGCGTATCTTGAAGAGTGGGAGCCTCATCTATGAAGGATTTCCTGATGACATGTCTTATTGCTTGTGTGAATTCCTCAAAAGACAAGATATGCATGATGGCCTAGAATGTTCTTGCAAAGCAGATATTACAAATGCAGCTACTGTGGATAGCTTAATGGCAGAGATGACAACATTACAATAATCTTCATCTTTTTTTTTTTTGCACACTATAATATTTTTACAGACTCTGTCTTCCCCTCCTTTTTTTCTATCACTTGTAGAGAAACACACACATTTTATAAAAATGAATAAATAAAAAAAAATCATCTTCTACAAAGCCTGTTATCGTTCATCATAGCAATGGAGGCACCCAAGCACCAACCAGTTTCTGCATCATGGATTTTCTTTGCTGTGCGCACCATACGTTCAGGAGAAATTTCATAGCCGATACGCAAGAGAGCATGGGTATAGGTCAAATCAAGGCAATAATCAGGATTGTTCTTAAGTGTCTGTAATGCGTTAGGAATATGTATAAACGCCTCTGGGTCACCACGACAAACAGCTTCAGAGAGTTCACCTAGTTCGCGAACAGAGAATTCAAGTGGCATACCAAGAGGTTGAGTGAGGTCATAGAAATAAGAGAATACGTACAGATCACGGTCAAGGAATGTGTCCTTTAGAGAAGGTTGGTATATGCCATTAAATGCACATGGACTGAATGGACAAGCAGTGTCTTTATCAAATATTTTTTCGATTACACCTCTACATGCTGCATGACCCGCGCCTGTTCCTATCAGGTCAATCTGTCTAGTTGAATCTTCTGTTGTGTATTTGATTGTCTCTGTATGATTTTCAGGTAAACATGGATGATAGATGTTATGACGAGATGAAGAAGACAGACTAGACTCCCACAACTCTACAACAGACTGTTTAATGCGTTTTCTAGCTTCATTTAGGCCAAAGCCAAGATAAGAATGTTGATAGAGATTGTAGCGTTGGTGGGCATAGTCTAACTGGTAGACATGTTCGCCAGGTAACATGGTCTCCTCTAGGGTTGAAAACGTAGGTTCAAATACAATCTGTGTAGAGGCGCCACCTAAATCAAAAGTGGCAGCTGATTTGCCATATTCAGAGGCTTTCAGTTTACCTAAAAGGTAGTTGACTGTAATCCAAGCATAGACACCTTCATCTTTGCCATCCATAATTTCTACGTCTGTCACACGGAAAGGATAGTATGTCTCTAACCGTTGTCGTATAGCCTTAAGGATGAGATCGCTCTTTTCCGCTCCTAAAAGACGCAAACCAGCAGTTGCCTTGACAGCAATGGGTGTACAAGACTGCATGGATTCAGGAACTGTTTCGATAGCAATCTTCAAGAGATCTTCAAGTGAATCCGCTGCACTTTCAGGCTCATTTGGATAAGCTGATAAGCCTGGCTCTAGCATATGAAACACTTCATTCTCTAATTCTGGCTCTCGTTGACAGAAATTGAATTTGTAGACATGAACTCGAGAGCCTGAAGAGCCAGCATCAATCATGATGGCATACTGAATCAAAGGCTTTCCTGGGTGTGGCGTTGAACAATGGGCTGAAAGTAAATCTGTGGTTGTACAATCTTGAGCAAAAATACAGAAAATGTTTATAGCCTTTTTTTTTCTTACCTGGACTGGTATGGTTGGATAAATTAAAGTAAGTTTGGCTTGGTATGAGAAACAAGACCAGTAAAAGAAATGCTGAGACAACTACCGAAGCAGCCAAGACGCGCTTTTTATTTTGAACGGCGATCTTCATCCTTTTTGCGAATGAGTTGTTAATTTGTTGTTGTTTTATCTGAATAGAACTCTGTCGTTGATGAAGTGAAGAGGGTAGAGGTGAATAATCTACTGGTACTGACATTGCGATAATAGTAAAGACGAGAGCTTGTTCTCTCTTTTTTCTCTCTCTTTATCTCCTTCTCTATTAGTTTATTTAAAAAAAAAAAGAAAGAAAAGAAAGAAAAGAGCCAATAAGAATGGAAGTCTTGATTAATACAGGAAAAAAAATTCCTTTGCTGGTTTTTGTGTGTGTCTTACCAAGAAACAGAGACAATAAAAAAAAAAGGGCTTTCGGGTCTGTTTTGACATTTCCTTTTTTTTTTTTTTTATTAATCTCGAAACCACTGAAACATGAGTCAAAAGTCTGAAGAAACACGCCTCGAGAGAAAGACACGGCTACCAGTACCAGGTAATATGAGGGCAAACAAGAAGCAGATCTGACTATACTAAAGTCATTCGTTAACAAGATTCACCGTTACCAACTGGCAATGCAAGACATATCCTTGTGGCAGCCAAGGACGGCCAAACTGGGCAAGATATTAAACTCCATTATACTCTCGAGAAAGTGATTGGTAATGGTTCATTTGGGGTGGTTTATCAAGTCAAATTATCACATAACGGTCGTAATGCAGCCATCAAGAAAGTACTTCAAGACAAACGATTTAAAGTAAGTTTAATGCAGATTCGTTTATTTCTTTCTTCTTAAACAAGTAAAAAAAAAAGGACCGAGAGCTGGAAATGATGAAGATGATGCATCACCCTAATATCTGTTGTCTTATTGCTTACTTTTACAACCAAGGTGAAAAGGTAAATCCCTGTTTTATAAACACAAGATGTTTTATCTTGTCTAACAAGAAAACAGCGGGATCAAATCTTTTTAAACATAGTCTTGGAATATGTACCAGAAACAGTCTATAGAGTAGCTCGGCATTACGCTAAAATCAGACAGCCTATACCCTCCTTACAAGTCAAGATTTACATGTATCAGTTATTTAGAGCATTAGCTTATTGTCATAGTCTCGGTATCTGTCATAGAGACATCAAGCCTCAGAATCTTTTGCTAGAGCCTATTAGTGGCATGTTAAAGTTATGTGATTTTGGCAGGTATGAACATTGTTTATTATGAATTGAAAGTCTACTGACTAAACCGTTGTATCTGTCAATCAAAATAACAATAGTGCAAAAGTATTAAATTCAGGGGATTCCAATGTTTCATATATCTGTTCTCGCTATTATCGTGCACCCGAACTTATCTTTGGAGCTGCTGAATATTCAATCAAGATCGATATTTGGTCAGCTGGGTGTGTGATGGCAGAGCTGTTTTTAGGGCAACCTTTGTTTCCTGGTGAAAGCGGCATTGATCAATTGGTGGAGATCATCAAAGTATTAGGTACACCTTCCCGAGAACAGATTGAACTGATGAATCCAAACTATGATGATCACAAATTTCCTCTCATCAAACCACACCCACTAGCAAAGGTAAACACCAAAAGAAAGAAACAAAGGATGGATTTTGCTCACTGCTTCGTTAGATCTTTCGTCTAAGAACACCTCCTGAAGCCATTGAACTAATGACGGATATTCTGCAGTATAATCCTCTTGCAAGACCAAGTGCTATGGAAGTCATTGCACATCCGCTTTTTGATGAGTTACGTAATCCTGATACAAAGATGCTAACGGGGAAAGACTTGCCACCTTTGTTTAATTTCAGTGCAGAAGGTAAGATACTTTTTCTTTTTCTTTCTCCTCTCCCTCTCATTTGTTTCCATAGAATTAGCCATACAACCAGAATTAAACAGCAAGCTTGTCCCGCCTCATTGTTATGATGAGTTAGCTTCAAGGGGCATTGCTATTGATAGACTTGTTACGCCTTAAACGATACAATCCAACATGACATACATCAGATGTGTTGATAACTATTTTGTATATTCTCTTTTTATTTTATCTGTACATAAACACAATAATCACATATTGCTTTCCAATGAACAATTGACTCTAATTGAATAGAAGGGAGACCAACATAGACTCCAGAAGAGACTAATATTATAAGGTAGAAAATACGTGTATCAACGCAAAAAGCGATATAATTGACATGACTATATATGGGGGGGGGTATTTAATGCAAGTGCTATTTAACATCACTATGTCAAAACACATGATTCTTTTTTTTTTGGCAGAAAAGTTAATTGTCATTGGTGGAATCTCAAAATGCAATTCGACAACAGCAAGAAAGATGGACGCGTAATTATCCTTAATGAGAAGAGTATGCGTATGAGGGAGGAAGGAGGGGGGGGGGGGGAAATGACTTTTTTACTATTTTAATCTCACTGGAGAAATAAAATAAAAAAAAGGCGCAACTTTATCAAGCAAATACAAGTCCCCCATATTCTTTCTCTTTCTCTCTCTTTTTCCTCTATATTTTTTTTGTTTATTCAACTTTGCTGTATATCTTCTGTTTATGGACACAACAGCAATACCACTATCTGTCATAAATGATGACAACGAACACACTATGCATTATGCTCAAAGCTTACCCTATGCACATTTGCTTGGTAGTGAAGCAGAAACTTGGCTCGATGACATCTGCAATAGTTTGACCATCAGTATAAAAGCAAAAGACTTTCACCATAGTGCTCTGATTTCAGTGAAACGTCTTACTTGGTAAAGTAGAAAAATAAATAAAAAAGTGACGAGTACGGCTAATAAGATATACGTAGTTATTTGGATATGAAGCATGCATTACCTCGTAAAACAAGAGCTATTTTGGCTAAGCTTCTATACGAATTAATTATCATGCCTGGTATGGACCCAGTCTTAATTGAACTCTGGGCAAACACTTGTTCCCGCCTGATTAGGTGAGAATTGGAGTTTGTATAACTTCAACAAAAAGAAAAAGAAAGTATAGCGTTGTCTCTAACTTCTTCTTTACAGAAACAAAAAGAGAATTGGTCCTGAGGATTTGCAGTTAGATTGGCGCCCTCTTTACGAAGTTCTGGACAAGACATTGTTTCCTAAATCAAGACAACAGTCATTATACATCGAGTCGTATGTCCTGAAAAGTTAAGAAGCCATCATTGTACTTATTTTTTTCTAGTCGTATGATGGGTGGAGTGCTTCGACTCGTAGGATTTGCCAGACGGTTCTTTCAACCCACTGCACCAAACGAAATTCTCGATGAATTCTTACCAAAGTTTACTGTGCATTCACCCTCTGATGCGATCCGAGCACAAGGATATCTTGTTCTCTTCTTGCCTGTTCAGCAACAGGATAATCACACCATCCTCATCGACAATTACCTACCTACTATATTCTCACTATGGTCCATGTTTACCAAATCACCCACTTACGATGCACAATTTGCCTACCTCATGTCACGTATTGCTGAAAACAATCTTGATTGTGGTGATCAAATAGGGTTGTTTACAAAACAGCAGGTAAAGACAGTATTCACAGTTGGATTAGGGATGATGAATTTGCCGGTTGGAAGTCGTAGTGATGGTAGCACATCAGCCGGTAGTGGAGGAGGAGGATCCACAACTGGATATGGATCCCAAGGACTTAGAATAGACACAAAGGCCGGAAGTGCCTTATTGCTTAGAAAGAAACCTGTAAGAGATACTGTGAATGTACCAAGTACGATTGATAGACTCATGTACTCTCTTTCTATAGGAAAAATTTAAATCGTTAGCTCGGTTCATTGTATATACCATCATGCCCGATCATGAACAAACTCAATCGAGTTACACCTTGTCACTTTTGTCCGACATGATTCAGGCTACTGAGCTGTATTATCATCCTTCAAACCATGGTCCTTGGTCTTATTTGCTCACAGCTTTTGCACGCCATTTGGCTCACGAATTTCTAAAGCGTTGGCGTGAAGAACAGCAAGATGACTGCAAGGTGCCACAAAACCGCCGATTGACAGCTGCATTACGCAAAGAGTTTGTCTTGATTTTACGACCTGTGACTTATTTGAGTATGTTCGGTAAAGACCAATACACAGTGGGTGCTAGTCAGTCTACACTCAAGTATCTCTCTTGGCTCGAGCCCAAGTTGATTTTCCCTGGTTTGCTTGAACGTATCTATCCTTCTCTTGAAACATTGACAGAGACACATCGTACTTCAAGTGCACTTAGTATCTTGGCCGATATTGCCTTGCCTCTTTTTTCTCGAGATCATTATCCTGCTGGTGGCAAGCATTTATTGCCTCTTCTGCAACTAGCTATACCAGGCATTGACATGAATGATCCTATCAAAACAATTGCCTCTCTTATGTTTATTTCTACAGCAATCATGTCTATTCCTATCTGTGATATGACGCAGTATCATGATGGTTATTACCCTACAGAAGATTATATGGATGATCCCAACACTGAGTTGTCTAGAGAAACTGAAGATTATTTGACAAAAGCAACTACAGGCGAGTTTGAGGAATGGCTAGCCAAGTTTATGAGACGTGTGTTTACAATTTTCGAGAATCTTCCTCAGGAAAACAGAAAAAAGGCAAGTCATGGAGGTGGATCTACTATGGAAACAGGTTTGACTCAGATGTTACTGCACACCTGTGATATCATCTTTGGTCAGCTCTCGGACAGACTTTACGATCTGGCACTCAAGCTAGTTGTTGAGTTTGTGACAGATCGCGTCTTGACAAATGCTGTAAGGGCTGTAGGGCTCTTGTGTGATGCCATCACCTCAGCCAATCCTACCAAAGCAGCCAAGGTGTTTATCCCTCTTTGTATTCGTCATATACAGATTGAATTAGAGCATGGCGCTGCTTCTACAGTTGCTCATGCTGCTGCGTCTAACCTGATTCAGTCTGACTCTACCTTTCACTGGTATCAAAATGTTTTGTTTTCAGTTGTTTCCAATCTCGGGCATGAGATCTTAGTTTATAGAGATGATCTTGTGCAGATTACGCACATCATGATTCAACAGTGTCGCAGTCGTCGTGGTATCATGTGGACCGGTAAATTAGTGCGCAGTATATTGAATACCATGCTCAATATCTATCCCAAGGAATTCAAGAGTCTGAATCCCTCTCAAAGGCAGAATACAGAATGGATGGAGAAGCATGCACATCAATTATGGGGACAACCAGGCGATCCTACCAATCTCGAAATTCAATGGCATACACCATCAGAAGCAGAAAAAGATTTTGCATTGGAGTTCTTGACAGAATTCTTGACACCTTCCATGAATAGACTTAGAGAAATGATGGAGTCGGATAATGCAAATCAAAACAGCCATGATATCAGCAATGAGTTTTGTAGACATTTAGCAATTATTAGAAACTGTGTCATGGGTAGTTCTACTATGGTGCCCGATGACAATGAAGGCCTGCCTCAGGATACAACAATGCTTGATGCAAACATGATGATGGATGACAATGGCGGAGAAGGAGAAGAAGAAGAAGAGGAAGACACTGGTCCTTTCTTTGGCAAGAAGCTCCAAGCCGGCTATGCATTTGCTGATAGCTCAGACCCTCGCGCACATCAAGCTCGATCTATTCGTCAATCGATTGGAAAACTGATTCACCAGCTGTTTGATTACTTTAGAACCAAGCGAGAGAACGATGTTGAGAGTATAAAAATCTTGATCAAGATTGCTCGTACCTTCCTGTCTGAAAGAGGCGTCGAAAGATCGCATTTTGATCGCAGCAAGAGTGGATATAGCTATGCCAAAAACATTGGCAAAACTCCTCTTTGTAACAAAAGATACCCTCGTAATCTTTTAATTCGTCGAGCCTACAATCATCATCTGTTGAGATTGCGTCAGAATTCTCAAGGATGTATTCGTACAACTCTACACGATACTATCTTGATGGATCTCCTGGAGATGTCGCTTGGATCGTATGCAGAAATCAGAAGAGTCAGTCAGGTTGCTTTATCGGTTACTGCACGTTGCTTCCGTGACTCCAAGAGTATCATCACACCTGTTCTATTGGAAGCCTTACAGCCTTCAACACCTGCTGATCGCATGAAGGGTGCACTCTATCTGCTTACACACAAGTCAATCTTGATGCCTTGTTTAAGAAATTGGAAATTTATTCCTGATTTTGTCTTGGCTATCTGTAACGCACAACATCAAGATAAACTGACCATTCAAGAGCTGGTCCGAAAAGTGTTTGTAGACTATATCTCCCATTACAACTCTTCATCTTTCCATATCATTGCAGACAAGGACTTGGACACTTTACTTGTTGATCTCTCGCCAAGCACAACATCTAGCAGCAAATTCCAAAGCAATGTTTCTTCGATTGAAGCTAAAATAAGAACAAGACTAGCATACAATATAGATGCTTACTATAAGCTATTGGAGCAGCTGTTGGACTTCTTGCTTGATTCACGCGTGCATTGGCGTTATGCCACTATGGCTGCCAACTTTATTGAGGTCTTCTTGAGAACAGAAGGTAAACCTTCTCAAAGGTTAGCTGTCTTTGCTAACAATGCCACACTATCTGAACTGCCTACGATGCGACGCATTGGTGTGAGTACTACTACTCAGCTATTGCTCTATATCAAACAACGTACATTTGCAGCTGGCAATCAAGACCTCTTGGTGACAAGAGCCATGTGCAACCCTCTAAAAATAGACGTTGTTACTTCTGGTGATGACTCAATGGGAGAACAGCTCTTGCAGGCTTCTTATGAGCGATTGCATCCTGACAATGCGGAATCTAGTATTCTAGTGGATAGCATGTCGCTCGGTTGGTATGTTTGGCCAAAATCGTACAAAGCTTATAAAGTCAACAATCAAGACTCCTTGTTCAATGACGTTGTCGACTCTGAATGTCAAGAGGCATATGACGAATTTAAAAATACGTTTACCTCTGATGAATACTGGCTCAAGTTGTTGTCCTACATTTCTCAAGAAGTAAACCAAAAGCAAGAAGATCGTTTCTCTTCAACTAATGCTCGACTATTCAACAGTATCTTCCAAACTTTTGGCGATGCACCTTTAGCTGCTGCTAAAGAACATATTGAGAAACTTTGCGAGGCAGCTGATCAAAAGAGTGCGCAAAGAGCTGCTGCTGAAATTCTTGGTGGTTTGATTCGTGGTACAAAGCATTGGAGCTTGCACAAGCTTAATTCTGTTTGGAAATGGTTGACTCCTTTGTTGGCCAAGACATTTAGCAGCATTACGCCAGACTCCTTGACCTATTGGGAATCATTTATTCGTTTCTGTTGCGTCCGTCGCGACCCTCGCCGTATTCAACCTTTGATTGATTTGATTCTAGCGGATGAACTCGACTCCACTTCCGATGCTGCTTTCAATGAATCACGTAAGCTGTTGCTTGTTCGAAGCCTGACCTCTTCATTGCAGTGGCGATTTAAACCTATTGCGCAAACCCTTTTACCTACATATCTGAGCAACTTGCAGCATCCATACAAGCAAGTGCGAGAGGTCATTGGCGTTAACATCAACGAGTTGTTGCAGCTTGAATGGGTCCCTTCTTATGCATCTGTGCCTCGCCTTCTTGAGTCAAACGCAACATCTGATGGTGTTGGAAATGTACCTACAACTCTAAATGATGCTCAAAAAGAAAGAATAGATCACACTATCTCAAATTTAGACCGTTGGTTTGCCGAAATGGTGCAAAGTGATGTGAAATATGCAACAAGTGATTATGCACATGCAAGCAAGACAAGTAAGTTGAGACCAAACAAATAAAAAAAAAAGAAATCATAACTTAACATTTACTGTAGTTCTTTGCTGGCTGCACGAGTCACTTAATTACTGGAGTGTATCTGGAACTCTACCTTATATTATTCCTCTGTTGCCCAAGCTCTTTACTATGCAAGAAGTGAATGATGACCAAGACTTACAGCGAATGGCCACAAAAGTACTGAGCTTAGTGGCTCGTGTGGACTATACTCCCTCTATGTTACCTGATATGATTGAACAGTTTTTGACTATTTTGACAACTTCTACCAATTGGCATATTCGTATCCGTGCTTTGCCTGTACTACAAATATTCTTTTTCAAGAATATATTTGTTTTAGACAGCGAGCAGCTTCTACGTATCATGAGCGTTATTAGCCAAATGTTACTTGATAACCAGATTGAAGTCCGTCAGCTGGCATCTATCACTTTAGGTGGTCTTGTCCGTTGTTCCCAAAGAGACGCTATTCAGTCTCTACTGACTCAATTCTGTTCTCAAATTCAAATCAAGTTGCCCAAAAGACAGCGTGACAAAATTACCGGTAAAAATATTGAGCCTGCTGGTTTCGCAAATGCAGTGTTACAGAAGCATGCAGGTGTACTTGGTATTTCCTGCCTCGTCAATGCATTTCCTTATGAAGTACCTGAATGGATGCCAAGTGTTCTTTGTCAGCTGGCTGAATGTATATCCGACCCTGCTGCAGAGATACAGGTAAACTATATTATGTTTGTATTTGTATTGTCAAACAATCCTAACATCATTTCTTTACTTTTTTTTATAGGCTACTATCCGCAAGACATTTTCCGACTTTAGACGAACACATACCGACACATGGCACGAAGACATGCTCAAATTTGACGAAGATCAATTGTCTGTCATGAGTGACATGCTTATTTCCCCTAGTTACTATGCTTAATTTTTCTTTTTCTTTTTTATCTCTCTATACACTTATTCCAGAAATCATTTGTTCACTGAATTCAATGCTCAAAACAAAATAAAACAAAAAACAACCAACATTGTTCATTACAGTCAAACCTTGGTATAACAGTACCCTTTTCGATCCACAATCCAACTGTAGACAGCAAATGCAGTTAATTTTTTTTCTATCTATTTCACGTATTCAGAGTTTTAAAAGAGGGAGAGCATAATACACACCGAACCTGCATTACAATAATGAAATCATTGCCTCCACTGCGTTTTATGAGAAGGTCGATGTGGGGAGAGTGAATAGTGAGGAAGGGAAGACCTAGTAAAAGCTTTTTTTTTCCTACTTTAAGTTGGATTTGATTGTTTGGTTGAAATATGATTTTACTTAAATATGTATGGCCTTTGGGTATGAATTGGAATACGTTGTAGTGCTTTTGATTACTGGAATAATCTAAAAAAAAAACTAAATATCTTGTTTATATTTCGAGCCATTAGATAATTAAATTTGTAGGAAGAAATCCCTTCGCTTCCTTCAACAAAGTTTCTTTATGCCTGGATATTTGTACTCCCATTAAATGGAGAGGGCCTCAGCAAGCATATTCGATACTCCTACACTTATCACTTCTACAACAAGCTCAATAGAAATTCTTTTTATAAAGTACAAAGCTATAATGATAATTAACTTGATGAGTGATCTCTGTTTATTTACTTTATATTTCCCTTAGCACGAACAAGTTCGATATTATACTTTTATCTTTATACTATAAACGATTTAATGCTTTCGTATACGAGTATCCTCGACAGGTGCTCATACATTGTCAAAATAATTGGAAATCTTTGGCAACATTTTCTGCTTTGTTTAGGACCACAAGCATGCCTTTCTCTTGAGATCTTAATGCGTAATCTCATCCAAGTCTGACTCTTCTATTTGTTACATGACAAAACATCTTTTTTTTTAACTTTGTTCACATTGATGTTATGGTTACAGCTTAAAGATATAATTAGCTTCCTCTACAACTCCTTGTAGAATTAGTCTGTTAAGTCTTGAACTCTAGTCTATTACCCACAAAGCCTCTTTTTTTTTTTCTTTCTTGCTCAAATGAAGCATTTTTAGACAACGATAGCGATTAAGAAACGATTTACAAGCAACACCAGAATACCAGCTAAACAACTGTAATGTAGATGAAACCTGATTGAATTGCTCTAACTTAGTCTAAACGAAAAAAAAAAACTAGCAAATGTCAAGGTTTATGTCTCAAGTTCCTCAGTTTAATTTGTTAAGAAAACAAACAGCTTTGAAAGGCTTCAGGCCAAAAAAAAAAAAAAAAAAAAAAAAAAAAAACTTTTATAATAAGAACCGGCTCTAATGACGCCAATGTTGCTCAAGAAGAAGGTCTCTAAAATACATTCTACAAATCATTCAAACTTCTGTATGCAAAGGCTCTTTTTATTTTTCGGCATGTTAAATCTAAAGACATATTATAGGGTATTGTGTTATATTCGCATTTGCGTATTATGAGCTCAACTCTTTGTAGATGAATGCTTTGTTTTTCTTGTTTGATAATGAAGCTGCATTTCAATTACGACTTTTTTTTTTTGACATACCCTTCATGATTGCTCAAGTTTTAAGCATATTAAAACTCTGAAGCATCACAAAGATGGCAACCGCAAATTACTGTGTAACATCCAATATTAGACATCATAGGGGAGAATAAGTAGCGGTTGATATATTCTATAGGGTTGAGATTATCATTGATTCTCAAGACACTAATGCTCTCAAGAGATATCATCAAGAATTTCTAAAGCAGAAAGTAAAATAGCTGCATGCCGAATGACTCAAAAACCTTATAACTTTTTCTGGACAGACTGCAACAGAAACTAAACTTTTTTGTTGACAATCCATGCGGAAAGCAATTCAGGAACTGTTACACTGTTAAAAATACAAAGTTATATATCGACGCACATGAGCGTTCAGAAAACCTTTTAATTCATAAGGTACCATCGTCATTTGTCTCTTAATCGTGCATCTTTTGAGGGGTCAAAGGTGGTGGTAATACAGCACTGTTGATTCACATTAGTCAAAAAGCAATCTTGAGAGATATTTATAATACATTTACCCTGCAGTGTTTACAGTTGTACTATCAGCACCACGTTGCTGCTGTTGTTGCACTTGGTGTGTATCGGCAAAAGGATCAAATGGGTCTTCACTATGATTTCGAATTGTTAAACGTACGAACGAATCAGCCGATTGCCACACACGCACACACACATAAAATAACTTACTTGATAAGTTTCTGAAATGGGTTGTGTGATTGAGGAGCTGGCTGAAATGCTGACGATGACGATGAGCCCTCTTCTGCCTCATCCTAATGAAACGACTTGAGTAAACTGTTATATAAATTAACAAAACATGCTTACATGACGAGTGTTGCGGCTATTGAGAGTCTGAGAGTTTTTGGTAGCTTCATTGACAGCATGTTGTTCGAGCATTTCATCATATGCTTTAAAGCAGCTTAGGAGTTCGTTATTGGCATTGATGAGGGCAGCTTAAAAACGAAATGGAATAGAAAATATATAAATTAATGTGTAACACTTCTTGGCCTACACTTACAAATCATTTCCGAATCATCGCACTGTTGCAAATGAGTGGCGAGCACTTGTTGTGCCTTCTTGCATTTGCCATGGAATTCCTAGTCGTCAATCAGGGTTTCAGTTTGTTTTGTTTTGGTTCATGATAGACATACAAAGGATGATTACCTGAATCAATTCGTTTCTCGAGATATCTTCTTTTGTAGGGTCAGTGAAGGACAGAGTTTGAAAGAACAACTGTGCGCTGTTTTTTGCAATTTCAATATCACTCTTTACATCTGTAGGCTAAAATGAATCCGACAGAAAGAAACAATAAATCCATGGATTCCCGTCTTTAGTTCATTCTGTTCTACCTGTCTTGGTTGGTTGGATGATGTCTTGTTTCGAGAAATAGGTTGTCTGTTACTGTGCGGCAATACATTGCCCTGAGTCATTACATCATATGCTCTTCTAATGGATCCAAATTGAGGGTCTCCTCCTGTTTGATGTACCCAGCTCTCTAAGCACTGTACGAGCTTACCACTCACTCTATCATCGAGTGTCTTTGATACATCAGAATATGTTGTTTTCATCAATATCTCATTTCAACTTTTTTTTTTCAGCCCATCTCTTGTCTGGTCTCAAAGCAAGAAAGTATGGCCATTGGTATATACGTTTACCTTGGATGTAGCTAGATGATAAAGATCTTCGCCAAACGATTTTGCACCCAACTGTGGTTGAAACTTTGGTGCACAGTTTTCAGACAGAGAATTTAACACCTGAAAAAAGAAATTCATGCAAAAGATAAATACTTTTTTGACCTGTGAAAATCAAAATAAAGTAAAAAAAAAAAAAAACACGCGCTTACCTCCAAAGCCAAGACTTGGGTTTTTGGTTCATTAGATATCATTTTTTTCTGGAGTAACTTTCGTGCTTCTTTAGCACCCAAGTCAGATGAGTTTATAGAGCCACATATCTGAAAGACAAGAGCCCAGTCAAGCTCTTCAACAGAAGGGTTTACTGCCTTTTCGATATTAGACGTTATGTCTGTAGGTACAATCTTTTTTGAAAACAGAGGCATTCTTTCTTTTTACAATAAGAGTTTGTAAACACACACAAAAGGAAAAAAAAAAAAAGTCAAGTGAGAAAAAAAAGATAAAGAAGAAGACTTGAGCCAAAAGAAAAAAAAAGTAGGAGTTTAAACATGCTTTTGATAAGTTTATTGTATTCATTTGATTAACTAACTCTTTATTGTCATTGTTGAATTGAGTGTTTTGTTGCTATAGTCTCTAGTGACAATAAAGTGAGTCTTGATGAAGCTACTGTTGGCTCAGATAAATATTTGGTACAGAAGAGTAACAAGATAATAAGTTTGTGAAACAATGGGTGTATAGACTCTGCATAATGCTTGGGCTGTATAGACCATGTATACGAAACGAAAGCGTATTCTATATGAAAGTGTAATAGATCGTCAATGCAATAGCATATAGAGGCATCCAACGGATTTTCTCCTTATTCGAGAGAAGAGATGCAGATTGTGACACTGCTCTGTTTTTATCTTAATGCACACATTTCTGCAACCTGGCGTCAGCCGATTCAAGGTTGAGCAGAGCTAAATTAAGTTGAGAAGCACATTTGTTATTAGTAACCGGGCCATGTGCTGCAAAAGGGAAAAGTATAGTCTGCATAGCTTTACCATGTTCATTTCTTCCATTCTTTCTTGTATTATTTTTTAAAAAACTAGTCATATTCATGAGATGCAAATACTTACTGTTGTTAACTGAATATTCAAACAGAATAACAACATAAACAATACTGTCATCATAGCCTTGTACAACCACCATTGTCAAGACCAATATGATGACTAGCTTTTCTTCATGAAAAGACGCTATATCCAGAAATTATTCGGTTACAAAAAAAAAGAAAAAAAGTTCATCATAGGGACCGACAGTTGCACAACCTATTTCTATATATAAATTGAGGCATCCATTGAAAGAATTAGATGCCCTCCCAATAGAGTACTGATAATTGTACTGCCTGACTAGAGTTTAAAATAAAAAAAAAGAACCCTTATAACTTTTCCGGACAAACTGTATTGTCTGAAGAAGAAAAAAAAAATAATAATCCAAAGATAGAAAAGAAATCGTCTGACTTTAAATTCACTATGAGAAAATAAGAAAACCACCTTTTGTTTTAAACCCCCGATTTTTTTTTCAAAAAGTAGCCCTTTGGCGTTGTAGCGACTTTACATGGCATTTTTTTTTTCTTTCTTTTTTTTTCCTCTTGTTCTTTATCTTTTGTACATACTTTTCGTTCCTTTTTTTCCTTTTTCTTTTTTGTATTATTTTCTTGCGTAATTTTGTATATGTTTTTTACGACTCATTGAATCAACTCGAAATCCTCTCTGTTTCTTTTTTTCTTTCTTTTTTTTTTTTCAATCCTTTTCTCTAACGAAAAAAAAAAAATTAGGTTCCTTTTTCTCTTGTCTTTTCTTTTTTCACCTCTTTTTCTCTCTCTCTCTTCTTCTTTTTTTCCTGAATTTTTTTTTCTTTCTTCATTGAACAGAAAATAAAAATAAAAAAAAAAAGAAACTAAAATCCCAGTTTCTTTAAATGCATGAACTGGATAAAAATGAAAAAAAGAAGGAGAGTAGAGCACGGCCAGTACTACAGACACGCACGGACCCCACCGTATTATCAGTAGAAGAGGAGCAACAGAAAAGAATAGCAGTTAGAGCAGCAACAGCAATGGCACAAGTGCTACAACGTCGACGCGAACCCCGGTCACTCATGATGTGGGGAGACCAGAAGAAGGTGCGCTTTTGATTCTTTTTTTTTTATATGTTTATATGTTTCATTTTGATAGGAAACAACATTGGATATTTTCTCTCTCTCTCTCTTTTTCTGTTTTTCTTTTGCTGTATTTGTAGAATTGTTTATGATCGAGCAACTTGATTTAGACTTTTCGTGTTACAAGAAGCACTTTTTTTTTTCTAAAGCAGATGATAGAAAGACGAAGCGTACTGAACAAAAAGGGGATGACGGAAGAAGAGAGAGAGAGAGAGAGAAGGGGGGGGGTTAGGATAAAAAGATAATATCCAATGTGTTTCAAACACCAATTTTCACGTTTTTTAACAATTTTCATTCAACATTATTAATCTATTTTTTTTTTCTTTCTTCTCTCTTTTTTTTTTTTCTTTATCATTTTCTCTTTTTTTTTTTATTTATTTATCGATTTCTTTAAATATAGGCTGTTATTAAGCGATACCCTGATGGTAGTCAAGAAATCATTGTACCACAAACATTAACTGCAGAACAAGAAAATTACGAATTTCCACCAAGGTCAAGATTTCTCAAGAAATTAGCAACATCAACAGCTGAGCGTCGACGAATTTCTGTCTTACAAGATCACCTGGCGCCATCAGCCCCTAATTCTATTGTCTCTACAGAACTTGCACCTGCTCCTTCTTATCCAACTTTACCCTCTCCTTCAGTTCACCCATCCAACGCGTCTGTGGAAATGCAACAACCTGATCAATTTGCCCTGAATGAATGGTTCTCCAAAAAGGAAAACAGAACCATCTCCAAGAAATCAGAGAAAGAGCGTGCTGTTATTGATTGGATGAATGATGTTGAACGTCATTCTAAATCGCTTTTGACCAACAAAAAGTATCAACACCTTGTCAAAAAACCATCACCCTCCACAAGTCAGAACAGTAACAAAATTCAATTCAAGAGTGAAGCAGGCAAACGATGGGCCAACAGCATCTTGGCCAATGCCTCTCTACTTCCACCAGACGATACATGTCGCAAACATTATGTTCCTAGACGACTGCTTCTGTCATCAAAAGCAAAGGATAATACAATGAAGCAACATGATTTCAAATTGAACGGTGTTGATTTGGATGATGAAGAAAACAAACAAGCAACAGAGGCAGCATCCAAGATACAGACGATCTGGAAGGAATACCAGAACAAGTCTTCCCAAAATGCACTAGAAAATCAAGTCGGTATGGCTGCCATGGCCTCGACTGGACAACGTACTCCTATTGCTGGCATGGTGCAGCTTGTTCAAATGCTTCATCATTCGCTTGACATTCAAAAGCAGAAATCACATCACCGTATGGTAAAATTAGAATCGCTCTTGAAAGAAGAAACTAGGAAACGCCAAGAAGCTGAAGCTAGCATCAAACGACTTGAGTCCATGTACCGCAGTACTGAGAAGACCAAACCAGAACATCAGTCTCTGTTAAACAAAGTAACTGATCTAGAAAAAGGCCAAGTCAAGCAGCGTTCTTTGTCCCTAAAGAAGCAACCTTCAACACAATCAACAGCCTCCAAGAAATCAACTAGATCTCGAAAATCGATTGTTCCTGATTTTCCTCTTGCTCGATCTAATTCCAAATTAACACATCCTCGGTCTTCTTCTATTGCTATCACTAGAAATGTGCCAATCAAAACTACTGTTGCTCCTCCCACAAGAAGACTGACTGTTGCCACACCTAGCATACGACGTCCAGTTCAGTAAAAACTATACATCCCATTCACAGACTCTTCTTTTTTTGTTCATCTCGTTCTTCTCCTTATTTCCTCCCCTTTTTTATTATTATTATTCTTTGTGCACTTGTATACATATCAATTTTGTTTCCTATTACCACATTTTATACACCTCACTTTCCTTATCACTTTATTTTTTGATTCTCTTTTTCCCCCTTCTTTTTTTCTCTCTTGTATATAACTTGTTTTCTTTTAAATCTATATCCATTGCTTTGCTTTTTATATCCCAAAAGAAGAAAAAAAAATTAAGTGATTATCCTTTTATAAGAAATGTAAAATAAATAAAATAAATAAAATAAAAAAAAAAGAAACAAAATAAGCTTAAAAAAGAAAAAACAAGAGTTGATAGTTGTTGCTATACAACAAAATACAATTCATGTTTCAAACCTATTGATCTCTAATAGAGTAAAAGTAATCATTCACTTATGGTCCAAACTCGGTTTAATGGTACTCTAAACATTAGGAATTCGATTTGGTGTGACAGGATTTTCCATCTCATTAGGTACACAGCCAGCAAACATATCCCTTTGGCATTTCTATGTAACATCACTATTCGATATAACGATATGCTTTTTTTGAAGAAGAAAAAAAAAGTGTTACACCACTCAATTGAAACTTTGCATTTAGCCCTTTCTGTCTTCTCTTTTCAGAAAGTCAATACAATTCTCCTTTCACAGGATGTTACTTGGTATAATCATCCATCCTATTGTTTTTCATTGATATGGAGGCTTATGAAGCTATTCATAGATGAAGCATTTATACAGTAGCCATTTGATTTGAGAATACCTGACATATCGTTTTTTTGTTGTTGTTGAGTACACATCTTGATTAGGGTTTCTTGTGACTACACCTATGATCAAACAAACATGCAGAGGCTGTACACATACACTAATAGATAAACAATAAGCAATAGTCGCCTTATTGAAGGAGGGGAGGGGGTCTTTGAAATATAGATAGTCTTTCATCGTTGTGTCTTGTTTGATATGTAAAGACATGGTGAATGTTGTTGGTAGCATTGACATTGCAATTCCATACGGTACTACAAGATTTACAACTTGAGGATTGTATGCACTTTATCGCAATGTATTCTCCAATGTCCTTGTCTGACACTTGTTACAAACTTAGCTTGCAATATATTCACCCACATAAACAAGTTTGGTATGACCATCTTGTTTTGCTTGCTTAGAATCAATAGTACCATCATTGGCATATTTCTTGGTTCCGTGCAATGACCTCTTTGCAATTTCATAGGTATTCTGGACCGAAGGCAAAGAAGTCTATCTGTTGCAAATAAATACAAAAGGACTCCACAAGTCTAAGAAGGGGTTATATTTCATTTGGGCTTACCTGAATAATGGGAAGAAGTTGACTAAGCTTTTGTATTTTGCTTTATATATATATACGAGCTGGTGTGTGTGCCTTTAAATCATCTTCTGAGTAGCCAAGAGGAGGTAATTTGATTTTGTCATCTATTAAACCAACAACTATACATCATATCAAGTTTGTTTATACCCCTACCTTGCCCTTGAAGATGACGAGCTGGAGCTTTTCCAATTTTTTTTTTGATTGTAGAAAGATAGAGAGAAAGGCATCAACGAGGAAAAGAGAAAGAAGAAAAACATGGGAATTGTTTACTTTTAGCATTGTGAATACAACAACGAAACTGACATCATTTGCTCAATCGTGCAATGATAAATACACCAAGCATATGTTGTGTCTACATTATCTTACCAGAGCTATCGTTCTTGAACCTCCTAAATAAAAGATGGATCAACACACACACTCTCTCTTTTTTTTTTTTGAAGCCATGCAACTATAAATATTGCTACATATACAGTACAGTCTTCAACAGAACACAAGATAATTGGCCAACATGAATCTCTTTAGGTAACCATAATAACAAATAACTTATACAAAGCAATTATGATTGTCAAAACAATAATTTTGCTTTGTTTTGAATCCTGAGATGAAGTCTATCTATCAAATAACACAATACGCGCACTTGTAAAGCTAGAACAGATAGCCTATCTTCTTTCTCATTCATAGTTCTCTTATAATTTCATTATCCAAATTTTGCACTTCATTCAGTTGTTTTTTGATGTCCTTCCCAAAATCATTGTATCAGAATGAGTTGCATTGATTTAGTACTCCAGATAATACAAGTGGCAGTTTTCTCCATCGCAAATCCTAGCCTCCTTTCCAAAAGCCATTTTATCTGTCTGCTTTGTTTTTTGTTTTATCTTCCAGAATTCAGTTCAAAAAGAAGAGGGAGAATCGTTCATGTACACAATGTAGATGAACCTTTTACTTTCTTAAAGTCTCACACAAGATAATTTAGTATATAGTTATCTGATCCCAAAAAAAAAGAGCCCGCTGTCATACACTGGGTTGTTTTATGGGATTACACTTTCTAATATCAGATCAAGATATGACTCAGTTTGCTTACTGAAATGATGTGAATATACATGCATGAGTCTTGAATAAATTTTAGCAGAATCTAACTCTGAATTTTACATTTCATTTTGTTAGAAAAAGAATAACAAACACACTAATTCACTTGTTGAAAATAAAAGCACCTTATATTTTTTTATTTTTTTCAAATGTCTATGCTCAAATTTTTCATAAACCGACAGCAACCCCCTCTTTTTTTTTCACTAAAGTATATCGTGTTTAGACCCTTTCTAATAAATGTGGCATCTTGTTTATTCGTGTCACATTTTTTGATAAAATCTTAGGTAATGCATTTTTCCTTTTTTAGCATGATACAATAACAAAATTCAACGAATAAAGCATGTTTCTGTTTTTATCGGAAGCACAAAAAAAAAAGAAAGGAGAACAGAGGGAAATAATCAGACCATTCTGTCAAAAGCCAATAATCAAATACCCTGAGGTTGACTTTTTAAACCATGCATTTTACTTTTAAGGTAAATTCTCTCTTTTTTTTTCTCTCTCTCTCTTTATGACATGAGAGAGGGCAATCTTGGGTGTGTATAAAGAAACAGAAAGAGTGGTATAAGCAAAACAAAACTTGACAAGTAAAAAGGGTTTTTGATCCTCTTTTCTGCTCTTTTGAAAACTGCTCTTCTTTCTCTTAACTCCCCCCTTTCCTACATGTCTCCTTGCTTTATTTTAGTTTCTTTATAAAAGGACATAAATGGATAGTTAACACATATCTTAAACAAGTTACAGATCAGGAGCGAATATGTTCTTTTTGTGTGTGTGTGTGTATGTGTCTCTTTTTTTTTAATATTGCTTTGAAAATCAAGTTGAACGAACATGATGGCCAAAAAAGGAATATTCTTCAATCCTATTGAGCACACTGATTAATAATACTTATGCGCGCCTAAAATGACATGAGGGGCCATCCTAAATAGCACACGCTTAGGATTCTGTCTGTTTTATAGATCTTGTTATCATTTTGATGCAATGCGTATTTTAAAGTGCTACATTGTATTACTATCATCCAAACAAACACTAAAAAGAATTCAATATGAATCTATTTATTTCAATATAAACAGGCGCTTTTCTTTTCCCTTTTCACTTCTTTTTTTTTTTCTTAATCTATTCTTGTCACTCCTTTTTTTTCTGCTTTTGTTTATTATTTATTTATTTATTGAATTCCAAATATTATCATGGTCACTTCTACTCAAATATTATCACCACCACAACATCATACAGCCTCTGATTCACTGAGTTCATTCTTGGAATCATTTGGACAGGTTTGTTCGGTAGAACAGATGGAACTCTGTCAAAAGCTCGGCATCTTGTCTAAATCTGAACAACAACATGCTTACCGCATGGCTAAAGCACTCATTGAACATCAACAAACACCTGTTGATATGGAAGATTGGCACCACCTGACAGAATGGGTCATGATGCTCCGCGATCGATATACCATGCAACTTGAATCGCAATCTATCCGCCAGCACACAAATGATCTTGAACGGATCGGCTATTTGGACGAAGTACAGCGTCTAAGCCAGCTATTAGAAGAATACAGCCATGCTCATGAAGATCTAACTGATTTGCTTCAAGCATTAAAAAAGCTGACAAGCGAATGGAAGCATCGAAAGCGAGATGTAGAGAACATTGTCCTGTCTATCCTATCTTCATCTGCACTCAAGGATCCAGACTATCGTGTGGTCCGAGTGACTCGGTCTCATCTGAGTACACTGGGTTTGGGTTTAAGTTCGATTGGGAAATACTATATTGTCTACGAATCTCTAATGACAGATGAAGACCGTAAGGTGATACTGAACAATGTAGCCAGGGACTTTGGACTGGTATTTCAGGAAAATGCAGCTCAAAATCTAGCAAGGATGGCAGGAAGCTATCACCGCATTTTTCAAGAGGAAGAAGAAGAAACTGATGTGATGGACCAAATTCAGAAACTTGCACAACAGGTGTTTGTGAAACGACCACGATCTGTCATTCTACCTTATCCCTCTAGTTTACCTACCTATCAACCAAAAAACAGAGCGGATCCACCCTCCAGTTTATCGCCTGTTTCTAGGAGTTCCTTTCTAGAGAGAAGAAAGTCAGTCATCTTGATGGACGATGAACAACAGCCAGAAAACCTCCATGATTTAAAATTACCTATGGTCTTTAATATGTCAACTCCTTTTTGAACCAGCCGGTTGGGACTGGCCCTTTATGCTAAAATACAAACGTACACGATTAGGAGAGACAGTTTCTTATTATTGGTGTCATCCTTGTGATAGTGAGGGCTCGAAAGAAGGATCGAGTGCAGGTGTCTGGTCTACTTCTGTTGCTCGTCTAGCTGAACATTTCGCCAAGACTGGACAAGCATACTATGCTAATATGCACAACAATGCTCGACTTATGCATTCCCATCGAGCTCAAATGTTTGAATTTGCTACACATTCACTTATGAAAACCTATCGCGCACTTCAGCTTGAACAAGGTTGTGCTAATCTCAATCGCACCTTGACCTTTCTCTATAGACTTCAACAAGAACATGCCTAATTCTCTCTCTCTCTCTTTTTTTTTCTTTATATGTAAATATCACTTATTTATTAATTAATAAAACATGTCAAACTTTATCATCTCCTATCTCTTTTATATTCCTTTAATAAATCAAGTCTCGAACTCTATCTAAAAATTTGATTTGATCTTGTTTCGATTGTGTGCGTATCAATAGGGGTTCAGTGGTTTGTTCAAGCAAAAGTGAAATATGATCCAATAAAAAAGACAGTCTTGACTGAGATTGAAGTGTGCATTTTGCTTGATATAATTGGCATACCAATTGAACATCAGGGTATTTAGATTCTTTGAAATAAGCTTCTACTGCTCTTGCACGTACAAGATCATCTATTCAAGGAGTACAAGGAAAAAAAAGAGAGAGAAAGGGGAAGAATGTGTTGATGGGCTTTTTTTCTCGATAGAAATAGACAGAAGAAAACTTACCTATTTCAAGTGCTATCAGGAATGCATCAAATACATACCATGTATCTTGGTGGTCTAGTAGCTGTAGATCAATCACTCGGTGCATCCACCCTAAAGATTGATATACCTGAGATAGAACGAAATAAAAGTCTTTGGATAGAATCCCAATAGATGGTTCAAATGGACAGACCAGACTGCCCAAGCCATACAAAACAATGGCAATCTGTTCTACAGGTACTTGCATGAATTGCTGTTTCTGTTGTGCAAACAAATTGCCTGCTTCATTCAGAATAAGGGTAAAAGCATTATTATTGTCTGACAGAGGAGGAGCTGGTTTAGTTCTGTTTCTTTCTCGAGTCAAGTATTTGGTTGCTAAGGTATCACATGACTTCAATAGTTGTTCAATGGAGTAAAAACGGATATCCTAAAATAAAAGTGGAAGGGGGGAAAGTTCAATGAACTGATTTGTGATGAATCCTCCATTCAGGTCACCTTACTTGAGCCAATTGAATCAATCCTGCCTTGTCTATTTTCCATTTTGTTTCCAAGGCATCTAGATAAAACGCCCATGATGTCTCTAATTGCTGATAGAGACAATATAACCGAGCCAAGGCAAGTTGACTATTGTATAGGAAATAAGTGACTTGTGCTGAGGTTAAGGTCAGTCCAGTTGGATGGCTAGATAACAGAGTAATCAATGAAGTCAGTGCTCTTTCCGCATGTTGAGGTCGTTTCAACTGGTATAATATCTGTCCCTGGGTCCAATAAAGTTGAGTCGAAACAGTAGGATCTTTTGATGTATCAGCCATCGAAAGTTGTTGTAATGCCTCTGTATGAAAAAAAATGGGATCAGTATTGTAAAGGCCCAATGCGTCATGTAAAAAAAAAAAGTTTTTTTTCTACCTTGTACTTGTGGATGGACTGGTATCTTGAGTTGTGTTGGTGTCTTTTGTACTGCCATCTTTTTCTGATTAGCAATATGTTTAGCACTTTTCAAATGGTTTTGATAGGTGGCTTCATTGTTGAATTTCTTTTTGCATGCTTTACAATATCCATCTGATTCTTCTGTCTTTTTGTTGACCATTTTAGGTTCCTCTGGTTGACACTTGGGTAGATCGTAAGGTAAGATCTCTTTCAGTGGTTGAAATACTATAGTTTAAAATAAAAGCTCAGTTATTTGCAACGAAGCGAGAAAACAAAAAAAAAGACTCGAATAGGGCAATAAAGAAGGGGGGAAGAATAGAGTGTAGGTTTTATTGAGATAACTTATTTACTATTATAGCTGGACACATCTAGACCAGCATCGTATAAAGGTAGCATGATCTTGCTTGTTTTTTTTTCTTTTATAAGAAAAAAGAGTAAGAAAAAAACCTTTTTTTTTTCTTTTGTTATGCGGACCTTGATTTATGAGCATTTTTCTCTCTCGATTATAGCTTACATTTTGTTACAAGGCATTGTGCCTGTTCATTCAACTTTTTTTATTAAAGACAACTTGCTGTTGTTTTACATGTAATTAAGTAAACAGTTTTTCTTTCGTCTTTCTTCAATTGAATGACCGAGGAAAATAGCCTTGTTTAGATGAACCTGTCTTTATCTTATTGTGATTTGACAAGTACTGTACCACATCAATTTTGGTTCAAAATTTCACTGGTTGATGTCAGAGTCCGCGCGTTAAAATAATACAAAAAAATATGTGCCTCAAAAGTACGCGCAATCATTTCCCTCTCTTTCTTTTTTTTTTCTCTTTCTAGTTTATTCACAATATGTCTCAAGAACAAAAACAAGATAAAAACCAACAAGTAGAAGCTATGGAGATTGTAGAGGATGAAGAAACTAAACAAAAGCGTCTTGTAAAAGAGACCATCGCAGGTAAATAGGGAACGAACTAGACGTGTATAACAAAAGAAAAACTTAACGAATTGAATAGAATTGAAACGCAACTTTAGTCTGTTAGAACGCGCCGTAGAGACTGTTGAATCTCGATTTGCCACTCGTGTCTTAAGAACATTACCTTCTGTCAGACGCCGTTTGACTTCCGATATCCTTGCTCAAGTTATTTCTGATTATTATGCTACCAGTAAGTTCAGTCGTCTTCATGAAGAAAAAGAAAAGTGAACATAGCATGATTTTTTCTCTTTATAGCTGATTCACAAAAGAATCATTTGTTGCAAGTTTTGGGTGAGGCAAGTGATGGCAAATGATAAACAGGAAGAGGGTTTTCATTTAAACTAACCCCCTTTCTTAAAAAATAATTAGACTGAAAAGACAGCACAAGAAGGAGAAGATGACACAAAGAACAAGAATGGTGTATTGCCTGAAGTAGATGCTTATATCTATTTGTTAGTCTTAATTTACCTTTTGGATAAGAACCAAATCGAAAAGGTAAGCTTTTAATTCATTTCATATGTCTCTTTCTCATCTAAAAATAACCAAAAAAAGGGTCTCGAATTGTCCAACCAAACAGTAGAAAAACTGCTTATTTTAAACCGTAGAACATTGGATCCTATTGCTGCTCGTGTATACTTTTATCATGCTCGTTTCCATGAATTATCTAACAGATTGGCTGAGATTAGACCGTAAGTTATTTTTTTTGGGTGTATATATATATATATATCACTATCTAAATATTCTATCTATATTACAGTGTTCAGTTGGCAGCCCATAGAACAGCCACATTGAGACATGACGATGAATCACAAGCAACTTTACTCAACTTGTTATTGCGCAACTATTTTGTCCATGATCTCTATGATCAAGCAGATAAGCTTGTTTCCAAGAGCACATTCCCCGAAAAGGCAGGCAACAACCAAGCTGCTCGTTATGCCTATTACCTTGGACGTATTAAAGCACTTCAACTGGACTACACTTCCGCTCATGCTTATTTGACACAGGCCATCCGAAAGGCCCCTCAGAACAATGTGACTGCTGGCTTCCAACAAACAGCCAACAAGTTCTTTATTGTTGTTCAGTTGTTGATGGGTGAAATTCCCGAGAGATCACTTTTTAGACAACCTGTTTTGAGAAAAGCATTGGCACCTTATCTTGTCATTACACAAGGTAAAGAAGAAAACAGAGATAGTTTAGACGGAATGCTCATCCGATACTTATCCGATTTTCTTTTTTTTGTAGCTGTTCGTGTGGGTGATTTAAACAAGTTCCAAGAAGGTTTGGCTCAGTATGATGCTGTCTTCAAGAAGGACAAGACATACACTTTAATCTTGCGTTTGCGTCATAATGTAATCAAGACAGGTATCCGTATGATCAGTCTGTCTTACTCCAAAATCTCTTTAAGAGACATCTGTATCAAACTTCATTTGGACAGTGAAGAAGATGCTGAATTCATTGTGGCAAAGGCCATTCGAGATGGTGTCATTGATGCCACACTTGACCATACCAAAGGATTTATGAAGAGCAAAGAAATTGTGGATATCTACAGTACAAATGATCCTCAAAATGCCTACCATCAACGTATCAACTTTTGCTTGAATCTTCACAATGAAGCCATCAAGGCCATGCGTTTCCCTATGGATGCACACAGAAAGGAATTGGCTAGTGCTGAGGAAGCAAGAGAAAGAGAAAGAGAACTTGCTCAAGAGATTGCAGAGGGTGAATTAGATGAAGATGATGACATGGGCGATTTTTAAGAAAACAGAACGAGGAAATAAAGAATATAAAAAAAAATATTATTATTATTATTCATTATTACGCTTAGGCTTAATATAAAGACATCCAATATCAAGATATTTACAGATCTGTTGAATGACGCCTTTAGCAAGGTCATAATAGTTATAGGCAGCAATAACAAGGAAGATTTTGATCATAGTACGACGAGGGATAGGCACAAATCTATAAGGGTGGGCAATTGTTTAGTATTACTATTGTTATCATTGTTTTGATTATCTTATAACTTACTCTTCAGCAACTTCTTCAAAATAAGCCAAGAAAAAACCCGATAAGAGAATAGTAGTGACAGTTACATTAAAGTAAGGGAATCGCAATTTGGCGACATGAGCAGTAATCATGAGTCCAACCTGATGACCAAACAACAGACCGAAAAAGATCATAAACAAAGCAAGATGCTCTGTCACAATATCAGGCCAAAGAGTGAGCCATTGATAAGCCCAGAAACACATATTGGCAAAAGGGAATAGGCCGGCAAGCGCATTAAAGATAGAGCCATCCTTTTTAGATGTCTCGGTTGGGTGTGTCTTGACATGAATGACATTCAATACACTAAGGCGCAAAAGAAAGATGATGAGCAAATAAACACACAGAACACATATGAATTACTTTACGCAGAAATCATATTAAAGAAAGTGACCAATCCACCAACAACAATCAAGACATGGTTTAGCTGAAGTGAGCCAATCAATCGAGTGTTGGCGTTGTAAGAGAAATCAACAAAGTCAATTACTTCATTCAAACGAAGCATCCAGAAAGCAGGACCAAAATAACCCGAGATCAAATGAATCATACAGAGCATCAAGACGCCTTCTACAGGACCACTGAAATAGCCCAAATACAAGCTACCTGTATGATACTCTTCCCATGTACTCAAATAAAAGTTACCTAAACTAGCAGCCAAAGAAGCTACAGTCCACCAGCTTTGACCCAAATAAGTAGAGGAAGCCCAGGTAAGAACACCCAATGTAGTATTCAAAGCATCACATCCTAAGTCATACAGTCAATTCCTTTCCCTTTTTTTTTTCGTCGTTTCATTCACAAGTTACCATGGTCAAATAATTCACCCAATGGGCCCGAAGTTTGAGTACGTCTTGCCTGTTTACCATCAATAGCATCCAAGGATTGGTAGATAAACAAACCAATACCAAATCTATAAACCATGTAAGCTTTGGGAAGAATAAAGTGCCCTTCTTTTTTTCTTTTACTTTACGATGTATAAACCCAGTTAGGACATTCACCAAGGTCAGGATTATAATAAAATAGAGTAATCACATTAGCAACAACAGTCAATAGACCTAATAGAGTGATCATGTTGGGTCTAAAGAAAGAGAAAATTATCAGTCTGCTCGATAGTTGTATATAAAAGAGAACTTACGCCATCCAAAGAGGAAACAGCTTGATCAGGTTATTCCAATAAGGTGCCAACACATAACGAGACACAAGAGACTTATCAATACCACTGTACTTGTATCTGAGTAAGCCCGGTAGGCCTTCTTCAGGGATATATTTGGACATATTTCGAATAAGTTAAAGAAGTTTTAAAAAAAGAAGAGTTTTTTTTTTGGGTTGTTTATTTATTTTAAACGCGCTGTGGATCGGATGTCGAATCCAATGATAATCAAAACTGACTTTTTTCACCCCTTAAAAGTCATGCGGCGTCTGTTGAATACCTCTTAAAAAAAACGTTGGCGTGGCTTTAATATAGACCTTTAGTATTCTATTGATATACAACTCGAGTTAGTTGCTTACCGACCAAAGACAACACTTGGTCTAATAAAGTGTTGTAAGAATGACGTTAGTGACTCTCTCTCTGTGTGTGTGTGACACATTTTGTTTTTTTAACAAGTCAAAAATAGTATTTGACAGCTGTGGCTAATTGTTCAAATAACACAAACTCAGATATAAAAATCTATCTGATCTATATTCTAACCTTCTTTCCTCCCCCCCCCCCTATCAAATGTCTGAGGGAGAGTCAATTGTTCCCCCCACCCATCATATTTTTTTTTAAATTAAGACCATTGTTTTGTTATATGGGATTGAAGGAATTATAATACATTGTTTTTATTATTGGCAATCTACTGTCTCTAGAACTAATTTTCCCAATAAGGTCCTGGAAGTAAAGGCTCACATTCATGCACTGTCTTGACTTTGAATACCTTCTGGAGTTGTTCAAGCCATTTCTCGCTTGTGGCGACAGTCACGTTACTTATCTCATGTTCCAACACAATACGTCCTTCATCGTCTTCATCTTTCTTGCGTTGTTCAATCCATTCCTTGAAATAACCATCTACCTGCTTTTGTGTAGCCACACCCTTGAAACCATTGGATGAGGAAGGCAGTCTCCAATCAAATGAATCACTATTCCATAGAATTGTATAGAAACCAAATTGATGGGCAATAGCTCTTACACGGTCATCCACATCACCATAGGGTGGACGCCAACATCGTGGTGTGATACCTACAGCCTCTTTGATGGCACGTACACTCCAATACAATTCAGCCACAATAGCTTCATTACTGAGAGATGTCATTTGGGGATGAGACCAAGTATGAGCACATATAGTATGTCCAGCTTGATAAGCACGGACAGCTGCATCGGGAAATGCAACAACATTAGAGCCCACATCTAAATATATGCATCTCTAGATTAGAACAAAAAAAGAAACAGAGTAAGCCCATTTGGTTTCGTATACTTACAAAACAATGTTGCCTTTTGATTATGTTTAGCCAAAAAATCATAAAGACGAGGTTCTGCCCAAGGATCATTGGTTTGCTGAGGTGAGAGTGGACCATCATCATAAGTCTAGTTCCGATAAATCAACATCATATAAACTGTAGATGCATACATAAAACAGGATACTTACAAGAGCAAAATCACCTCGTGTGGGACATGCGCTGATATCTTCAGGTAAATAATTCACTTTGGGGGTAGTGCATTGTGAATTCGTCCACCAACAAGCTTCGTCTGTGTCTGTATCATACGGAGCATCTTCACTTATTCGAGGTTTTAGTTTAGGAACATGATTCCAGTCAATAGCCTTGATGGCAGCTTGGACCTCAGGATGCTTACTATCTGGACTAACCCAGGTCCTAGGATAATCTTGTCTTCGCAATGTGGAGGTACGTGGAATAGGTCCAGTAGGTGGTGGTTGAGTAGGTTTGATTTTGGGAAGAGGAAAACTTGGAAGAAAGGAAGGTGATTGAATAGGCAAGATGCTGCTAGAAGTCAGTGTGACATCTCGGGCTTGCAATGTTGGTAATCCATCAATTAGGATTAGCGATACAATAATACATGTCATTATCTTTTTATCAAGCATAGTAGGATCCTTTGGATTATAATGATTTTAAAGAAAAGTATAAAGAGAAGAAAGGAAACAAGATAGATACATATATATATATATCCAAAAAATGAAGAACAACATGGCATAATAGGTTATGAAAGGGATGATTTTATACATATGAAATTTCTCCTTTCAGATATAATGTACAATAAAAAGGGCCGATTGGATTATTACTTTTTTGTGAGAAAAATAAAAGAGAGTTGCTCTTTGTTTTTTCTCCTTGAAAGCTAAGCATAACAATAACAACAAGAGTATAGAGCTTGTACAGCTAAAGTCAACAATGAAATCAGTTGTTTCTATAAGGCAATTGCTATGCCTCATTACAGTCTAACGTACATCATTCAATACGTCTATAACAGAGATTTAAAACTATTTCCTCTTGTTTTGCAGAAGGATTTATCAGATCGGATTATGCTTTCGATATAATTTCTTTGTTTAATCAATGTTAATAATTATGAAATCCAGCTTGTAGGATATACTGTATCCCCCTTTTTCTTTCTGTTCCTATTTCATCTATAGTTCTGCTTTGTTTAGAGTTTAAAAGGAGAAGGCAAGAAAGAAAAAAAGGGGGGAGCATACAAAAGTAAATATGCAAAGAAAAACGGACAAGTTTCCTTTGCTTTTATTTTTTGCTCTTTTAAGAAAACTAAAGTAAAGCAAATCAGTTGTGATGTTGTATAATTGATTCAAAGCAAATTTGCTTGGATGCTACCTTTTCAGAACAAGTCCTTCTGGTTATCAGTGCTTATTGTCCTCTTTTTTCTTTCTAAATCGAGCATGTAAAAATATGCTGAGCAAGTTTTGATTTGACAGCTTCCCAAAAGAAGAAAAAAACTGCAAGTATTGTTTTTGCTTGTAGAGAACAAAATGAATTAAGGGACTGCCTAATTTTAGATCCGAACATGCCTGGAAACTAATTGCCGTCTCTTTTGAAGCGAAGACGCATCTGAATTACAGTCGAGGCTTGAATAATAAAAAGAATAATTTATGATAGAGCAAACTCATGAATCCTTAAACAATAGGTTTTATTCTACATTTCAAAATAAATAAGGTATTAAAAATACAGAAAATGACTTCTTTTTTTTTTGTAAAGTAGTAGAAAGAGAGAGGGAAGAGGGGGGTATCTGTTTGTACAGTCAATTAGTTTCAATAATCAGTTTGAGTTGACATATGTTGTTGATATTTGTAAGCTTGATGATGGTTTGTATTATGCATTTCCTCCAATTGAAACTGTAGCCGTCGAACCTCTTCTGCTTCTTGCTCCATACGAATCTGATGCGCATGTTTAATCTCGGCAACCAACTGTCGAAATTCTTTACGTAACAATTGTGTGGTAGGTGCTTCGTGATTATTAAATCCAAGTCGCTTGATTTTCTGCGTGATAAGCTCCATTTCTAATTCAGACACATTGTGAGTCAACTGGCTGACTCGCTTATCGTATCGCATACGATCAGTATCAAATTCCATGGCTGCATTTGTTAATTTGTCAAATTTCTCTAGCAATTCATCAAACTGATCTTCCTTTTGGTGGGTATGGTTGGTCCAGCGTGTTTCTCGCTGCTGAAATGCTTGATTCAATTGCCTTTTCGCTTGCTCGTACAATTGCGTATCGTATCGATTGCTAGGCTGAGGTGCTTGTTTTTGTGATCTGAGTTGTTGATGAAGTTGCGTGATTCGATTGTCCTTTTCATCCAACAATCTTGATTTCTCTTGAATTGTCTTTTCGAGATCTGTCTTTCGATCTGATAGGCTATGAAGTTCATGATCGAGTTGTTGGCACATGCGTGTGTTTCTTTGAATTAGAATGTTTTGTTGATTGATTTCAGACTCAAACTTCTTTGCCTGCTGTTCAAATAGCTGGTAGTTATTCGGTTCATTAGCTTGCGAAGAAGGTTGTGTTTCCATGCTATCATGATCCCTTTCCCATGTCTTGTGCCAAATTTCAAGTTCAATCGATTCAGCCTTGTAAAGCATGCATTCCATTTGAAGTGCCTTTTGGCGTTGTGAGAACTGATTGGCATGCGATAATAGCTTTGTCGTCAGCAACTCTAGATCCATCATTTTATTATAGTAAGCATCTTTTTGCTGCTCAATAGCGACGAGCTGCATTTTTCCATAGGATGCGTTGTATGCATCCAGTTCATTTAAAGCACTATATAAATAATTTAAATGATTTAATATGTTATACTCACATACGGTTTAAACTCAGTCTCGTATAAAAGGCATATGATAGCAAGAAAGAAAAAAAAAAAGAAAAAGAATGGCCTACCTCTTTGGATTACCCAAGTGATTCAGGCTTGCCAGCTGATTTCCTGTACCACCTGTCTGTAGACTTTTCTCGAGTTGTAGTAACTTTTCTACTGTACTTGAGGATAGATTTGTGTTAAATTTGGAAGCACAGATTTTATTGATTTTCCGCGCAATCAAGTCTAGCTCGTTCTGTAGCGGTATGAGCGTGTCGCTATAATCAGGTTGAGCCTGTCGCTTTTTGGCAGCTGTTAGCTCCATATCTTGAATCCCTTTGTTCAGCACAGCCGCTGTATGTTGCAGTAAGGCCTTTTTGATTTCGACCTGTCTCTCCTTTAATCCTTTGAGAAATTCTGACATTTGGCTGATTTTATTCTCATTGCTTTGACGCTGATCTTTCAGATACAAAACGGAGTGCCGACTGCTTTTTAGATTGGCATTTTCGAGCGATTTTGAAATGTTCTTAATCCTAGTTTCTAGTTGTAGATTCTTTGATGTGTGTTTAATTGAATCAGATATTACTTTGGATTCCTTGAAGAAGAAATGAGTAAAATAAGGTTTATTGTTATATTTGCTTAATTTACCTTTTTTAATGCTTCGAGGTGATCAAAAGATAGTGGTTTGAATTCGCTCGAGTCGATGATAGCCTGGGAAATTAATAATTCGGTCAAGAGTTTGCTTGAAGAAAACATAGTATCGGTTTCAGCATCTAATTTATTGTAAGCAGTCTTTGGCTTCATATTCCATAGACTATCAAGCTCCGAAGTAAAACTCCAACGGTCTACAGAATAGCAAATGAATAACTCATACAAGTAAATATGGAAAGTTATAGCAAGTACCCATACTATCTGTCATTTTCGATAATTGCGAATCTCTTATTCGGAATGGCGAACGAGATGGGACAGTTGGAGAGCGAGATTCTCGAAAGCTGGTCATTTGCTTATTTTACAAAAGAAAACAGAAAGGAAAGAAACACGAATAAAAGATGGATATAATGAAAGGAAAGTTGGGTTCAAAAAGACATTGAGCTATAGACAAGAAGAAAGAAAGAAAGAAAAACACAATCCATTTCTGTATTAAGCTTCTTGTTTGGTTTTGGCAGTCAGACTACAAATCCTCAGTCTTTTTCGCTCTCTTACTTTCTTTCTCCACTCAAATTTCTCAAGTTACACTTCCTAATTAGGCAGGCATCGTTTCTTCTGAAAAAGCGTACCTGATATTAAAAAAAAGAATCTTTTTTGTGTTTTCTTAATAAATATCTTAAGCTGCCTGGCTCTGTTGATCTAAATCTCCTTATTTTAAGATGCAGGGCTTTATCTTTGGTCTGCTTTCAAGTGTGACAGTAAATGGTTCTGAGCTACTCTTAAAAAAAAAGAGATCTTTGGAGTAACAACAGAATAAAGAACCTGTAGTACTAAAGAGGGGCCTGATATAAACTTAAAAGCCTATTGAAGATCATTGCAAAACCAATTGTGTAATCACAGGGAAGTTCCCTATTTGAGGTTACTTGAAGCTTTGAATCAGATGATCGATAAAACCCTCCAAGGCCTTCCAGAGGAATATTGGTGTAAGCTTCAGTTGTTCGTAAAGTCAAAGTTTCTTCTTTCGAGAATAGCCTTTCTTTTTTTCTTTTTGTTATTGCTCTTCATGCCAGATCGAGATCATTTAGTAGAAGTGTGCTCGAAGGATTACGTAAGAAAGATATACACTCATCCACTCGACTGACTATCAGTTTCTCAACAAGACCCTAGGACGTACATAAAAATGCTATTCGTGCTCAATACAATTTCTCTTCAAATATTCACATCGATTGGTTGACTATTCAACATGAGATTGAGTCAATGATGAAAAAGTAGTTTTCTACTGCCTTTGCTTCACTTATAACTGTTCTATTCTTTAAATTTTGTTTACAGGGCGTGAATGCTTTTATGATGACAATACTTGGCAAAGATATTGCTTCAAAATCATTGGTATAAGCTGATTTCGAACTTTTGTGTTGCTTAGTGGCAACCAGATGCCTCTTACAAGTATTCCTGGCATTGCAAGCACGCAGTTTGAACATGTGACTATGAATAGGAGTGTATTTCACCTGACTCTTCTTTTGGTGTTCTTCTGTTCAAGTCTATCGATATGAATGAGGGTTTATACAAAAGAAAAAAAAAGGCTATTGAAACTCAATCGTTTCCTATCATGATATAGAGTAGCTCTAGTATCATTTTATCAAGTATTTACAACTGATTCACATTTCTGAATTTGCAAAAATGTACATAGTTCCCTATATATCTGATTGCTTCCCTTGTTATTCTTTTGTATGATAACGTTGAAGACATTCAAGCGACAGTATGACAAGTCAACTCTTCTTTAGAATAATAGTTGGATAGCAAGTTCATTAAGATTTTATTGGCTTGCTGTCACATCCTTGTTTAACATCCGCATACATGTACAAAATGTAACATAACACTGAGCCCCATTTTTTTTTCCTTTTGCTTATGGGCTCATGACCTATGATGAATTATACCATTTTGTGCTTGATGAGAATAGAGGGTTGCAAGGATTCTTGAAGTACAAACATTTAAAACTCACGACTGTTTTACACAGAGATGTAAAAGCTCTTTTTAGAAGAAATCATTTACTCGGTTCAATAAACTTTTGGTGACAAAAGATTTCGATATATACTTTGTTTGCTATCCTATATTACTATCGTCATATGTCAGACCAGAAATCAAGACCCCGTATCACGAATGCTATATTAGCGTTTCTGGGTACAAACAATGTATGTTGCATTAACAAGCATTTTACAGTTACTTTGAGAAACAGATATACCTTTATCTATGGAGCTTTTCTTTTCAAATGAATAAAAATCAATTAGCACTACAGCTTGTTATTTTTGAAAGGAATGGGATGAATGATATAAGGAAAAAGAAGCATGTCTTTAGTAGCAATTAAGTAAAAAAAAAATGAATCATCTAAAGTGGATGAATTTCGGCTGAAGAGCAACTAGGTAAATAAACAGATGATGACTAACTACCAGTAACTTATGTAAGCAATATTTAGAAGGGTTATGTGAAGCTTTTACTCCGTTAACAGTGGTACTTTCATGAGTAGGTTTGTTAAAAAGATTTGCAGACTAGTTACACAATACAACAAAAGATGGCTCTTGTTTGTCAGCAAAGGTTGCTCTACGTTACAGCAATACAATGAGCCTTTAAAAGGAAATGTATGCGGACTTGAAAATGGCAGCATTGACCCAAAAGCTATTTTCAACTCCTTTCGAAGGGGTTATAGTTGTAGTTTTTCTGATAATGGTTTTCAACACAGTCTACATCTCAAACATTACTCTCGAGCGAACATAATGCGGTTTTTTTTACTCACTTGATCAAGAGCAGAAGAAGTTTTAAAAGCTAATGCTTCCATCTCCTTCAAAATCTTGAGTTTCAGAAAATTGCATTTTTGGAAGACTTTTTTTTTTGTAAAGCTTCAAAGCAAGGGAAAGAGATATCGCTTTATAGGATATGTATATGCTTATAAGGCAAAGCCTTCTTTCTGGAATAAGAGGTATATATTTCTAATTATTTCGCCATTTATGCTAGCAGACTGTTTGGCAAATCAATTCTCATTATCAACAGTAATATTACTGTTGTTCATATCAAGTAGATCTTTAATAAGTGGAGGTATTCAATCAATATAATATTCACTTGTGACAAATAAGTATTTAGCTTGTTCATTTCGATCTGGTATCATTCTTCTTTTGCTGAACAAAGTGCATTCTTTTCCCCTCTGTCAAAAAGGATTTGACGTTGATTTGTCAAGTTGCTAAATAGAATAAGAGAAAAGATTTTGCTCCTTTCGGAAACCCTATACCAATAACTGAATAAAAGGGTTCAGCAAGGCGTATTGTAATAGTACTATTGTGCCATTATTAAAGTATCTCGAACACCATTAGCTCAGACATAAGTTGAACAGTATAATCGGTTTATTCTGTATTTAACCATAATACACAGCTGGCAAAGATGCAGAAATCTCATGCTTCCTTGAAGAGACTAGATGCTTGTGGCATCCAATTAAAAGGGATTTTTTAACAGATATCTCTCTTACCCGAGGGAACAATTGGAACATCTGAGCAAAGAATCTATCATTGTTGATGTGCAATCGTAAATTGTCGAATGAACATACTTTTTGCTCTCTCACATTAAAGTCTTTGCTTCAATAAGCTCATAAACTAACATCTAAGAAAAGTTATGTCTTTATCACTTTGCTATAGAAACCTTTGTGCATTGGCTTTCTTTTGCTCTTTGCTCTCCTCTTTTGACAGCGTTCAAACATACAGTTTTCATGTCTCTATGGCTAGTATTATTTATCAGGTATTTTTTTTCCTTCGATGACTTCAACTGACTCCAAATTAAGAGAAGGAGTTCCCGCATCCTTGTATTTGTCAAGGATATGAAGTCTGCAATATTTCAAAAGTTTGGTCTCAAGGGTAAGAAAATTATTCGTAGACTGAAAGGCACTCACAACAGCTTTGTAGCCGACTTCTTGATTGAATATTACAGGTCTGACAAGGTTGTGGTAATTACAGTGTTGATATCCGTGCTAATCTTTAGGCAATTTTCTTGTCCTAATTGCACACAACTCGCTAACAGCAAAAATGATAGAACTCAAGAGACGACACTTCTGTTAAATTGAACTTGCAATGTCATTTAAAAAACAAAATGCCTTTACTTTTTTGACTCAACATAGAGACTGTTGTGAAACAGACAGCAAAACGACACAAATTTCTAGGCACTTTAAGTAAAATTGAAAGCAAAAGATCAAGTAGGGTTCTATGTTAGTCCCCTTGAGGTAGTGTTAATGAATTAACGTGGAATCAGATGTTACAACTATTTTTCAGGCTTCAGTCTTTTTCTTTCATTAACTGTACCGCAACCAGTGAGCATACAATTCATGTTAATGAAATGCCTTCATAACAACCTTCTGTTAGTACAAATAAAGTTCTTACAAAATAAAACGTCAAGAACTTTGATATTATAGATTCGATAACAATCATCTACATATATTATTAAGAGGAGTGTCTTGTAGTTGCGTCTTTTTTATAATGGAATTCGGTTACTCTTTCTTAAAAAAAAGGCAATCTATTTAGACAACTATTAAACGTTTCAACAGCTTTATACCTGGTTCTGAGCTGTTACTAAAACACCTGTTCAATATACTTTTAGGTCATACATTGAAAATTAGAGCCACATATAGGATATGGTTGTCCCACCTAAACATAGCTAAAGAAAAAAAAAAGACAGCTCTTGTATGACCCAAATAAATGTATGCAGTAACAATATGGTATGATGTTGAGAACCAGAGAGCTGTTACAATGCTGCAAAAGCTTCAGATAAATATTTCTTTAAAGAAACAAAACAGCATGCATCTCCAGCTAAGTTTAAATTATCTCGTTTTCTCCGGCTTTCGCTTTCTTTTTTTGCTTTTTTCTACCAAATATGAGTAATTCAATGACAGAACGATTGATTAGTATGTTGCTTTCGCATAAGCCTCGTACTCTATCAAAAAAGAATGGCTGGATTCATTTTTCACTTATCTTGAGTATACAGGCGCCTTTTTTTTTTACTGTTGTTACTTAATTAACACGCATATACTAGATTTTCTGATATAAAAAAAAAGTTGATAACCTAAAGTAAAAAAAAACATTTGGCAAGACCTTTTCACGTGCAACGATTCCAAGCCATGCTTTGCTCAGTGAAGTAATATGAAAAACTATGAGCTAGAAGGGTATAATCAACTTAAGAATAGTTTTTGATTTGACAAAGCACACTACTATAATCATCCATGTCATTTTAAAATCTCTTCTATGACTTTGCAGAAAGAACACACTTTTTCATACAAGGTACTTTATAAATCAGTAGCAACTCTGCTTTGTCTACCTGTCAAAAGATAAATCATTGTTCTTATTAGCTATAGCCATTCAGCTTGTGGTGAACATTATAGATTCGTTTCGTTTGTTGTACAAGAAAAACCTACAATGTTGTACTCCAACCAAGCCAATTTGTCCCTCTTTTCCTAAATCGCTCTAGCCGTTCTATGATTTTTTTTTTACTAAAGTTTCCCCGCTCTTTGGTTACAGAGCTTTTGAATTTTAATGTTATTAGACAATTGGTTTCACAATCGAATATAATAAGTGATGCTAACCATAGACAACTGAAAGGCAGTTAACCTCAAGCATACCATAAAAAAGTTAGATGGCGCTATACCAATTGCTCTGAACTCGGTTATTTCTTCTGAAAGCCATCACCAATTTCTCTTGACTAAAAAAAACAGAGCCAATCTATCATCATAAACTACTTGGCATACAAAGAAAGAAAGAAATCATAGTTCATTCTTGAGTTACGTTCAAGCGCACCAATTCAGTTTCTCCTTATTCTAAGCATCTTTTGACAAAGTGCTCAAAGGCAATTGATTTATGTTTGAAGCAATTAGTATGTCAACAAGCATCTCAGTAACATGCTGTCGCTTCGAACAAAGTGATTTCTATCATTTGTATTGCTGCCTTAGATATAATCCCTTTTTATAGCAGGCTTGAATGATGTACTCATCAAATATACGCTGATCTTGGCAGACTCATTTTCGATCAGTCATGGCCATTACTCAGTTTTGCAAACTCCTTTCGTTAATTGTGTTCAGTGTAACGCAAACCACAGTACACGTTCATCTACTTTCAACAAATACATGTATACTTTCATCAATCGCATAAGTCTACCTTTAGCGGTAGTGATGTATATCACTTAAAACTACAAGTGTCAACAGAAAGATTAACAATGTCTATCGGATTACAGGAAATCATGCTATTTCGAAAAATGATAGAATGAAAGATGTTTTTTGATGACTTCTTGAGTGCAGTTGTTCTCTCCCTTGCCTCCCTTCCTTGCTTTGACTTCCTCCCTTACCCTTATTTGGTGACACTGCTATGATCATGTTGATGCTACCTTCCGTTTTCTTCCTAGCAGAAAAAAACACAGACATATCATGTTGTAGATGAATTTGTTTTGGGCAATTTGAAATTTATTGTTTTCTTTTGATTGGAGATCTGACTCTTTGCGTCAGCTCACCATCATCAGCCCATTTACCGTGGGACTCGATATTTCATCTGATCTCCAGATCACATCTGTTCGCAGCAACTTTAGGAATCAGATAGAGCAAGCAAAGTAACAGTTGTGCTGAAATATGATGCCCAGGATAGCTCTGTTTTTGTTCCAAAAAGACAAATAGTCATACATAATCTAGAGAAAGAACTATTTTATTACTTTTTAGTTTTGCAACTTGTTTATCGTGTTTGAGGTCTAAAGTTGGAAATTGCGCAGTGCAAGCAATCGACATAGTTATTCTACTTTTAATCATTAGACTTCCTCGGCTAGCAACTAACTTTCAAGGATGGTAGATGCTCAACTAATGAAATGGAGGGAACGCTAGCCAAAAGTGTTTCAAGTAACAGGTGCCGAAAAGAATGGATGGTCTATCGCTATTTTTATGGTTCCCGTTTCATTTTGCCAAAACGGCTTTGATTGATACACAATAGTAGAGTTAATTTGATGAATGACGACGCAAATATTTACAGTTTCTATTCATCTAATACTGCCAGGTCCATATGTTATTATGTCATCTACTTCGGGAGTTACAACTATTATCTCTGGTTTGAATCGTGCTCTAAAGAAATGATATAAAATCGTTAGCGGAGGGAGGGAGCGAAGACGGGAGGGCGGGAGAAGGAAGACACTTGTTCAAAAGGACTTTTTCTTGCTCCAAAGAAATGAAAAGATTAGTTCTTTTGGGTACGAAGGGATTTTCATGCCTACGACTTGGTTAAACGTATGTTCTCTCGTGCTTCTGTTTGAAAAGCGGATTGTTGCTGTTTATTTTAATCAAGTCTGAAGAGTTATCTTTGCCCGTGTGATGCTTTTCTATGAATCTTTCTAAAGTGCTTATCGTTTTTTTGAGAAACAATAAGTTTCTATTACTAGCGTTATAATTCTTATTGAACTGCTTTTAACTCCTGTTACTGATATAGCCAGACTCTTCATCGTTAAAGCTTCTTTTCTAAGCGTGCCATTCTTTTCTTGTATAAGATCTTATTTGAGCCGAGTTACTTGTGGGTCTCGTAACTTCTCTAGTTCATACAAAAACAAGCGCAAAACCAGACGAAACGGACTTCTGAGATGTTCTTCAGTTGAGGCCCATTTGAGAATATAAAAGAAAAAGAAAGGAATGTGGATAAAAAAAAGTCTACAAAAGATGTAACAAGTTCATTTACTTTACAACCTTGGCTCAGCTTCTGAATGCTCAGTAAACTTTGAAATAGCGAATCGTCTCAACTGGATGACAAATACGTATGCCAAACATACCAAGACTTTCTTTACAGCCTTTTTCTCTTGGTTGGCTGAATAAGTGCCGAAAACAAATGTTGTATGAAAGTTGATTTGCATGTCCGACGAAAGCATCCTGTTTACGTTTTGGCTTAATTGTTGTATGTCAGTCTGTTGGCAAGCTATCAGATGACGTGGCTGTACGCAGATGTATACCCTATTTGCGAGGTGATCAAAATGCTTTGTCCTAATAATAGAATGCGATTTAAACTTTAAGTATTTTATGCAGATTAACGTACAGTTTCTCTTGTGCTTTGTGTATCATCTCAAGAACCTAGGGGCGGAAGAAGAACAGCACTTATGGTCCGGGATTCAGTATAAACCTGATTCAGCTTGCTTCAATAGTTCTAATACTAACAGCCTTTGGCGATATCATTGCTTTGAGGACTCTGTTTTATTTTGAATGATTGCTAGCTTATAGATCAAACTTTGCTTTCTAAATCAAAGGGCAATAGCAATGAGTTGTATCTTTGACTTAACTTTCTGTATAGCAACAGAAAAATAGCAGAGGCGGTAATAGTGAGAGATACATTTGTTTTTTTAGACAAACTCTAAGTTATTTTTAGGACCAAAGGCGTCTAAATATAAAGAAGTGTTAATGGCTGTGCTCGCTAAACTACACAAGAACAAAAAAAAAGAAAAAGGTTGCGTTACACATTTGTTCGTCATCCTGTTAGGCTTAAGTAATTAGTCATACATTAAGGAAAGTGTCATTTTTTTCAGGAAACCACCACAGCCTCCTGGTGGCATGTCGCAGATTGTTTGATCGCTCCATACATATCGCGGAATTGTAATTCTGATAATTTACAAACTCCTTCTGTTTTTTTTTCTAGATTGTACATCCAGAGTTTAGGGTTTTACAACAATTGAAAGTTTAAATATAGACAAAAGTAGATCATGTTAAAAAAAACAATATAAAAGGGTCTACCGGTTGCTGTTTCAAAATTTCACTTCTTTAGAACTTTTTTTTTTTTGCTTTACTTTTGTCTTTTTTCTTTTCTGCTTTATTATATATATATAAAAATAGACCATTTACCTTTTTCTTTGTTCAATTGACAAATGTCTTCAATGAATGTCTATTATGATAACTCAAGTAGTGCTAATCCAAACTACAGTTACCATAACAACAGTCAACTCTTCTATTCTCTTGCTTCCCCACCACTCTCTCATCAAGCACAGCCTGTCTATTCTTATGCTGCCCCTTCTTTCACTGCCCCCAATTCTCAATGTAATCAAAGTTGCTGTTCCATCAATCAAGCTAACCAATATGGAGTTATCAATCAGGCTGATTCGCACAAGTTTATGTACTATATGCCTCAAGGCTCTAGCGGTCAACTCTATGGGCATTTCAACGAAGATACGCGCAACAATACAATGCCTGACGATAGCACTTCCATCATCACATCTTCAGATATGCAATACAATAGCCCCAGTAGTGTCTCACAGCCTTCCCCATCTCTATTGTCTGTAACACCTCCTCATATCAACAATGACTTGGGCGTAATGCAGCATTATTACTCAACACCTTCTCCTCAGATGCCCGAATTGTCTTCATATAATCCCGAAGCGAACATGTTTGCTGGTCAACAAGCGATGGAATCGTTGTTCGCTCCTGTTTACCCTTCTTCGAGTTCATCGACTCCCTCGATGTACTCCAGACCAAAGGGTTCAAAGATAAATAATGTTGATGTAACCGAAAAAAGACATATTTGTCGAATTTGTAACCACAGGTAATAAGGGAAACTTTACTAAAAAGTTTTTTTCTTGGTAATTAACACTTGTGCTTTTTTAGGTCAAAGCGAAGACACAATCTCATTGAACATATGCTTACACACGATCCCAATCGACCAAAGTCCTTTTCGTGCAGTGTTTGTAGTCGTCCATTCGCAAGAAAATACGATATGAAGCGCCATGAGAAGATTCATATACGCTAGAGACACAAACATGCCTTTCTTTTCTTTTTTTTTCCCTTGATTATATACCTGTTATCTACCTATGTTTATTCCTTTTCTTCTTTTTCCATTAGACGATTGCACAAACCACGTTATGTATATATAGATACAACAAGTCTCCTTTATTGGAAAAACACAATGTATATTCAAATATCCTGTAAGCTTACATTCTTTACTTTATGTTTATTTCTCTTTTTTTTTTGTATGAATAATTGGAACTGATAGTAGCAATAAATTTTTATGACTATGTTAACTTTTTTTTTTATGTCATGTATAATTAACTATAAATGTCAAACCTCGATAATTTTTTTTTAAAAGAGCTCAATTTACTCTGACATCTCCATCTTTGATATTCTTCATCTCTTTTTGGTTGTCTGCCTTGTTCTCAAGTTACCAAGGGAAGCTGGTTTGGTGACACTAGCCGTACCTGAATTGTGTAGATAGGGTTGAAGGGGCTGCTGTAGTGAGTACAAAAAAAAATCGGAGAAATCTTTTTCCTTTGTTAGTCGTTTATTTAGGGTAATGGTCCTAACAAATGATTGTCCGTAACTCCCCAACTATTATTTAAGTCATCCAAGCTACCTTCCCAATAAGGAAATGGTTCCAAGGTGTTGCTCAATGATTTAGTACCACCTTGACCCTGATCAGGTAAGATATGACCCCTAAACAAATGGATGGCCTTGCTCAACGTAATTTTAATTCCTTTTCAAGTGACTTCCACATAGTTTTGGTAAGTGCAACGCATATATGAAATCACAAAAAAAAGAAGATTGCCTATTTCTCAAGCTCACATCCCTTATTCACGAGGCCTAGGCTATCCATATTAGCGAGAACAGTTAGGCTGGTTTATCCATCGCTAATTCTGTCCTGTGACTGGAAAAGAAAATAGCTTATTTGATATAGATTATCATGACATGAAAGCAATGTTAAATCGAGATTAAGCTAAGGCTGTGCACTGATCTCCATGTTGAATCTGTACATTCTAAAATATTGTTCACTTAATTTAGAGTTTTAAGCACAGACAATCATACCCTTTTTTTTTATATGAGCGACTACACAGAAATGCAACGTGTTATTCTGTTCAAGTCATACACAAGATAAGGGAGAAAACAAAAGAAGAAAGCAACCTTTTATATTATAAACCAAGACAACTATGTTGATTTCTCTACTCCACCAAATAAATCGTCATCATCATCTGCCCAACCATCTTCATGTTCGATATTGTCAAGAGTGTAATCTAGCCTAGAAGATGTAGTCTCTGACTCTATCGAATTTGAGGTTGTTGACTTTTCAGCAATAACTGGCTCTTTGGATGTTGTTGGTTTTTCTGTAATTGCAGTTTCTTTAATGGCTGGCAATTTTTCATTAGTTGATGAAGCTTCTGTAACTTTTGAGAGAGGAGAATTGGCCTTTGCATTGGATTCAATGATATCATCGCTATCAAATGGCAAATCATCATCATCGCCCCAACCATCTTCTTGCTCCAAATCGTCCATATTATAACCCAGTCTAGAAAGTGAAAATTCTGTTTTAGGCTGCTCTGCCATATTTACAGGTGCAAGGTTTGTATCAAAAACAGGGTCCTGAGTATCTTGATGGTCGTACTGAAGATCTTCATCATTGTCTCCCCAGCCATCCTCTTGTTCCATGCTATCGATAGTGTAATCCAATCGAGAAGAGGGTGATTCTGTTTTTGCTTGTTCTGTAGTAGATTCTACTTCAGGCAAATCTTCATAGCCATACTGCAAGTCATCTCCCCAACCATCTTCTTGTTCCATATCATCAATGGTATAGTCCAGCCTAGAAGAGGCAGTTTCTGTATTTGGTGATGGTGTGGAAGTGACGGTTGGTGTGGCTGTAGTGCTCCGCGGTATAAGCTTTTCTTCTAGAAAATGACCTGAGTTAATTTCTTGAATATTAGACTCTCTCAACTCAGTATCTGCAAAGAGAGCACAAAGGAGTCCAACTAATTCCGACTTTTCAAACATGTGTAGATCACCACGTCGATAACGTTCCATGATTTCACGCATGTTCATTTCCAAAATGTCCTTGACCAACCAAAATTTCTGCCAACTGGGTACCAGTTCCTCCACAAAGCTCTCGGTAGCATCTCTTCCTGGCAAATCAAACACACCAACAAGTTGAGCTACACTGCTGAGTGTGCGTGCTAGTATGTGTGATTCCTCGGCACCAATATCAATTAATTGTTCAATATCTTGGATGAAACGATGAACGACGCTTTCTACAATACGTGCCAGCATATCGAGAAACAAGGTTTCGTCTATTACAGGACGAATCTCTGCAGCATACGAATTAACTAATTCAATTGTTTGTGCAACAACACTATCACAGTCTTGCTGAAATTTCTGGTCAGTTATTCCCGAAAAACCATCCAAGTGGTCCATTGCCGTCTGTATCATTTGTACACGTTGTGTCATGGCTAACTCATGCCATGCGTTGCCCAATTCTTTTAGACGTTCTGAGGCATTGTTCAAATGCTCCGCTAATTGGTCAAAACGTCCAATGTGGGGTTTTGTCACCATGTTGGTGGTCAGCTGCTTTGCCAGCCAAAGACAATCATTTCTAAATACAAGTGAGTTGGCAGCAGAAGAGACATATTGGGGTCGATGATAGCTAGGCATGATTGCACGATACATATCCAACAGGTCTTGTATTCCTTCAGCCAAGGAGTCCGCGGAGATAGGGTGTGAGGTCAAAAGATCAGCTGCTTCTTCTATAATATCTGAAACCAACACAGCTAGAATTTGAGGAGTTTGTGAAATCTGGTAACGTCCGTCATCTTCTATAGTATCTACATCGTACAACCTTCGAACCATCACTTTTCTGCCTTCTTGAAGTACTTTCTCTCTTCTCTTCTTGGCATAATGTACATCAAGGTTATCCACATAATTGCCTAATAAGCAAGTTGCATCTGGTTGGAACCCATAAATGTCGTGCAATTGAGATTCAAATTTCTTCACTGTTTGTACTACATGCCCAAAATCAGACAACTTGTTCTTTGAAGAAGGGATAGCAGGTGCCAAACTCTTGTTGATCATTGCCTGTATTAATTCTGGTAGCAAAAGATTACCGAATAGCGTTTGATGGTTCTGAAGTGAGCTGTCTGTAAACATGTGTTGATGAAGAAAGGCGAGCACCAAATCGATCTGTTGTAACATCAATAATGGGTCAATAGATTGGTCTGGGGTCTCTTCGTTGTCCAAGATAACCTGGATCAGACCACCTGTGCCCACTTGCTTTTCTTCGATCAACATTGTTTTTATACTACCGCCTGTCTTATTGAAATAAGAGTGAATGATATGTTTAAACACCAGTCGCTGAATACCCATAAGTTCTTCAGCTAACAACCCCAACTGATCTAGACTCTCGAAAACGTCACTGAGATAAACTACATTGTCTGCTGTAGGGTAAAAACGATGGAGTACTCGCATCGTCTGGTCTTTAAAATGAATGGCTGTATGAAGACTGTCCTGAAGGCTATAGACAAGCCTTTCATGTTGTTGCGAGCGACGTTGATTAAATAACTGACTGACTCGACTGTCTGCCTGTTCCCAGTGATCTAGCCTATCTCGAAGTCTGTCCAGATGGTTGACTGCATCCTTGTACTGATAGTGACTTATAGACAGATCAATTGTGTCCATCATCTTTAGAATATCATGCATTGTCTGCAGTGTCTCTATTTTGGCTTGATTTTTTTCTGTATTGTGCAAAGCGTGTTGATACTGATCGATCACGGAATGAGTGTCTTGTTGTATGTTTGTTACTTCAGTCTCAGTGTCTGCATATTGTTTCAGAAGGCTCGTCACTCTTTCGTGTAGTTGTTGCTCCGTATTATAGGTAGAAGAGAAAAGCTCAAAGTTAGCGTGTACTTTTTCAAACAGTTCTTGTTGAAGTGCTGTGGAAGTAGAAGTCAGCTTGATAAGTACACTTTTTAATGAGTTTGACTCAATATTTGACTTGAGAGCAACGTCCATAATATCAGTGTCATCTCCAAGCAAATGACCAAGAAAGGCTTCGTCCAACTGTCTCACTGGTGGCATAGTTAATATTAAAAAAAAAAAAGAAATAGTGAATTTACGCGCGGTGAATGAAAGAGATTATGCTGTGTCTTCTTTTTTTTTTCTCTCTCTTTCTCTGTATTTATTTTTTGGTTATCTTTAAGAAATGGTAGTGGCCCAGAGGTCTGTCATATGGTCTCCTCACCCAGATCAAAACCAGTTTCTTGCAGGGGGGACAGAATTGAAGCTTTATGAATGGATAACAGAGGTAACATTATCTAGTTCTATCAATTTCAATTTCTTATCGTGCTGAATAGACTGATAGACAAATGAATCTCCTGGACAGGCTCGCTATATATCCACTATCCCTGATATCACACTGATGATGGTAAATTAAGCTAGTCTTTTCCCTCTCATACAGCTCACTCTATTGACTATAGTGTGCTGACTGGTCTCCGGATCCAAACTGCTCAGATTTAGTTGCTGTGGGATTAACAACAGGAAGGACTTTGCTTGTTCGCATGCAGGAACATTCCTTGACTGACTACCCTAATGCTGACGGTATCGACACACCTACACAGAGAAGAGCAGGTGTCTATAGTAGTACGCATATTGCACGACAACAAGCTCAACAAGCTCAACAAAAACAATATCCTTCACTCGGTGTCAAACTATCGCGTTCGAGTAATGTTGTCTCCTTCAGTAAAACACATCCGCACTTGTTGGCAGCTGGTCTTGACAAAGTTCGAAACGATCCATGCCTGTTGGTATGGGATGTGTCGCGATCACTCGATAGTTATTGTAATACGCCTACAGGAGCACAGACGCCTACCCCATTCTCTGTCTCAAGAGGTCATTCTCAACAAGATTTACATACTTCTATCACACATCAATGGCGGCTAGATTCGAAAGAGTATGACAGAGAACGCATGAAGCAAAGTGATGCACCACCTATTTCTTCTAGTGCTGCAGGATTAAAGTAAGTACCTTGTGCCATAATCATGTAGTTTGAGAACTCAATTGAAATTTCAGTACTCGGGAACAAGGTCCAGTTAGACAGTACGGCTCATCGGAAGCCATTGCTTCATGTGCATGGTCCGAGTATGCTGGTGCGCCTCTGTTGATTGCTGGTATGGGTAACAAGTATGTGCGCGTTTATGATATCCGAACCGATCCGGGATCTAATCCGATTCAGTTCGCCACGAAAGCAGTACATGGGATTACTGTGGACCCATTCAGTCCTTACCGTGCCGCTTCATACTCAGAGGAAGGCATTATCAAATTGTGGGATCTGAGAAAGACGAATGATGCCATCCTGACTTTAAATCCAGATAGCAAAACGAATTTATCCAAGATTGCATTTTCACCTACTCAGCCAGGATTTTTAGCTTCGCTGACAAAGGACTCGTTCAAAATCGATTTATGGGATATTCAGGAGAGCTGTTCATTACAGTCTGCAGTCAATTCATCACTAAAACATCAACAGCAGCAACAGCAGCTAAAATCAAACCATTCAACACCCTATCAGCAACATCGTCAACAATCAACACATTCAGCAACAAACGCTATTCAAGCACTTTCGAGCCAATACGAAGACGCCGATCTGAGCGTTCCTGTTCTTTGGAGGACTCGCAAGACAAGCTCAAGTGTAAAGAAATTTGCATCTTTTGCTTTCATTCCCAACGATACACACTCTAAATCAAACAATACACATAACATATTGGCTATCCATCTCGACGGCAAACTGGAGTCTGTTAGAGTACAGGAACCATGTCAAGTTGCTTGGCAACCAACCGGTGGCATGATCATGACCAATCAAAAGGGCTTACTGTCACATCAGCCTAATTTAGAAAATAATCCTATCGAGTCAAGAATAACAAGCCTAGTTATTCAGGATGAGAAAAAGTAAGTTGGTTGGGGGGGACTATGAGCCACATTATTTACACAAGTAACTAGATCACCTGATATCATCAGGGTAAGCGCAGACAAGCTATTGACTACCGAACTCGAGAAAGACATATCTGTTGTGATGCGAAAAAGGCTTCAAGAAGGATATTCAATGGACTGCACAAAGAATATAGATATAGTGCGTCATGACAGAAAGCTAAAAGAGTTATGGTCTTGGATGAAGATTGCAGATCAGATCTCTACCAAACTATCCAAGATTGGTAGCACTGACTATAGTTTTTATGGTATCTACGGCATCTGGATGGGCTCCCAACATCGACATCGTTCTTCACCTGCAAGTACACCTCGTCAAAGCCATTCCCCTAAACCATCTCGACAGCTATCTCATCCAATGAAGTTGAGTGATACAGAAAGCAACCCATTGACAGATGTTGCAAACGACTTGCCCATGGTGGAGACTGCAAGATCAGCTCAAAGAATCATTGCTTTGTCTGTGTGTGGGTTTGCGTTTGATACTAAAGGCTTTGAAAATGAATTAATTCAGTTGGAATCTCGTGGAGAATATTACAAGGCTGCCAGTTTGGCTTTGTTTCATGGTAATCCAACTAGAGCCATTCAAGCATTGAGTAGTGCTCGAGGTAGAGATAACAAAGAAGGTAAATATATACATATACAAAAGAAATATGCTTATGATTAATTGATTTCTTTCATCAAAAAAAAACAAAGAGCAACAACGTAAACTGATGTCTGCTATTTTGGCCAGTTATCAAACAAGCGGTGCAGAGACAAATACAACATGGAAAGAAATTATAGAATCATTAAGCAATGATATGGTAGACAGTCCATATTTGCGAGTCATTTTTGCTTATATTGCCTCTAATGATTGGTACAGAGTGCTTGATGAACCTGGGTTACCACTTAGAGAGAGAATGGCAATTGCATTGCGAGTGTTAGACGATGATCAAATGACACAATACATCAACCGTACACTAGACAAGCTTCTACAAGAAGGCGATGTTGAGGGCATTGTAGTCACTGGATTAACACCCAAGGGAGTGGATTTGTTAGAGAGAGCACTAGACCGATATGGCGATGTACAGACTGTGAGCCTGGTGATGAGCTATACAGTACCTAAACGATTTAAAGACAATCGTGTGGAAGATTGGGTAGAAAGGTAACCAAATATATATATATATATATATATATATCGCTTATTCACTCTCTTCAAGCTATCGCCTGTTGATGGATCGATGGCAAATGTGGCATGCTCGAGCCAAATTCGATATCCAACGAGGCAAACGGATGAACTCGAGTGAGATTGCGCCACCTCAAGTGTACGTTCGATGTAATTTCTGCGCACAATCTTTAGGCCATAGTCTTGTGATTCAAAATGCTCGGAATAGAGAAGGAAAACGAATGAACGTACAAACAAGTAACCCTGGAGGTAGAGTGTCTGCAAAGCAAAAGGTAAGTAGAAAAAGGATGAAAAGTGATTTCAGATCTGATTTGTAACTATTTCTCTGTCTTTAGAGTTCTGTCTGTTCAAGCTGTAGAAAGCCATTACCTCGATGTGCCCTTTGTCTTTTACATATGGGCACGCCTATAGATCAACTAAGACAGACGATGATTGCAAATGATACCCATAAAGTCGATCCTGCTGGATTTGACCTTTGGTTCACTTGGTGCCAAACATGTCGCCATGGTGGCCATGCTGTACATATGTTTGATTGGTTTCAAAAACATTCCACTTGTCCAGTCAGCAACTGTACTTGTCAATGCCAGATCTAATTTCAAACCTATATTAAACGCCTTTTCCGAAAAAGGAAAATTCATGCTCTAAGACTGCCAAGTAAAAAAAAATAGTCTTTTTTTTTGTGTTGTTTTGTTTTTTGTTCTTCTTTTCTTTTTTTTTTCGAAACAAACATGACCGTAGTACCTATCACACCAGCAGTTGAAGAGTTGGAGAAAAAGCCCATGTCTCATCTATGCCTAGTAGATAAAGTCACTTTGTATAGTTATCATGATAACCAGTTATCCCACTTGTGTGATGGTCACTTAATGGGTTATATGACATCAGATCCAGAGGCAGACCAGCAAGCAATACTCCTCCGTTTCTTCGACATGCAAAATAAACAAATCGAGACAATTGTACTAGTATCTACTTCTAAAGCATGGCTACAAGGCGAGCATACTTTGATCTTTCCTAAACCACAAGGTGGCCTATGGAAAGTAGATTTTAGGTAGTTTATCTTTTGTATTATTCTCTTGGGGCTTATTTGGTCACTCATAATTCTCTGTTTATGAAAGCAAATCAACTACTTCATTATTTGACGAGCTGCAAGATGTGTTGACTTATTTCATGAAATATGAGAATCGTCATCAGATGAAAAACACTCTAGCTATAGTCAATCCGGTTTCTTGCGAAGTTACACAAGTTGTCGCTCATGATGTAGAGTTAGAGCGATCTGAACTAGAAAGCATGCTAAATGAAGATGATTTTATTACTACTCAAGAAGCAAAACAAGGACAGAAATTACCAGTCTACGTTGAAGATACCACTCCAAAGGTGAGAGAGGACAGTGACATAATCTATTGAAAACCAACACAAGAAATTTTAGGAGCCAGTAGATCCTCACAACGTTAGAAAAGTCAAGCTGCTTTATCATTCAGGCAATGCCATGGTTGCAGGTTCGGATTGGATTGCTCAAGCAATTCTATTTGGGGGCAAAGCACTTTCCCGAAGTATCACAAAGTAAGAAAGAAAAAACTCGATTTAACCAAATCAATATTTTAATTTTTTTTTTTTTGTTTAGTGGTGGGAAACGACTTCAAGATAGCATTGAACCCAATGCAAAACCTGTACAGCTCAGCGAGCGAGATAAGAAAGCCTTTGAAGTATTCTATAATACAACACATAAGGCAACTCAAGTAGCAGCTGGACTTGTTGATATGGCTGTCAACACAGCCATGTCAGGCATGAATAACATGGTTCAAAGAGATCGACAGTTACAAGAAGAACAGCCTCTTCAAAATGCTTCTAAACACTTTGGTATCTCAGCTCTGCAGGCAGCTGTGAAGGTAGTGGGTGGTGTTGCCTCTGCTGCTTCTATGGTCATCGGAACTACTGGCAATAGCCTTGTTGAAGTGATTGACAAAAAATATGGGCCTGATGCTGGCTTTATGGCATCCAAGACCATAGGTAGTACTGTTAATGTTGCTGAAGCATTGGTTTATTTCGATGCACGAGGTATCTCAAGACGAGTCATTATGTCTGGTGCTGGTAAAATGAAGTTTTCAGGAAACCACAAGCAAACCTCAGGAAATCAAAAGGAAGTCATGTTTGAAAATGACTGGACAGAGAACTCCACAGCCTCTACCTCGAAAAAGTAAAATCAAAATAATAATAAACTCTATTGCTTTCTTTCTAAAGATGTCCACTTGCAAGTCACATATAAAAAGAAAGAGGGCAGATCTTTTGGGTGTTCCAGAGTTTCAATAGAGCCTCTCAAGCTACTTGCTTGGAAAATACAATTTAGACTTCTGAACTGTTTAAGCTGTACCATCTTCTTTTCTTCATATTATACATTGTCCATTGAAAATAACAATTTCTACACTGACTACTTTGGAGCAAGATGATTAGATGGTGAGCATTCAGATAGTAGTGTTCTTGAGTTATAGGATGAGAAACTCAGCGATTTAACCAGGTGTAATAATGACATTGGTTGAACTCTAAAAAAGAGGCATAAATCAAGTTATGCTACTGTAGATAAAGTCCATCTTACGATTTATTTCGTCTGATGAAGGTAAAGAGAAAAAAAATTGACCACTTTTCTGATTTTTGTGGACACTCAAAGTATCCAACACCAACAAGAAAGTACTTGTTTGGTAACAATACAATGAACACTTTGTCATGACCATGGTTTCTTTATGTGTAGCATCAAATAGCTTATCTGACTCTGAAACAAGTGTGACAAGGAATTAAAGAGGAGTTTTCCTGTCATGATAAAATAAAGAGAACAGCTCATGTCGGCATAAAATAAGAATAGAGTAACATTCCAAATCATGTAAATCTTGGCATCAGCCCTTTACTTTAGAACCAACTGGACTTAATTAAAGGCTGTGATGATGCATTTGTAACAAGCTACTGTTGTAAGCTAGTCCATTTTGGCCATCAATACAAGATAACATGCAATATTAATTTTATCATACAACTGCAATTCATCTCTGCTTATTCATCCTTTATATCTCTCTGAATGTTCCGGTTTAAAGCTGTGCTTGCTGATTGTCTTACTCAATGCTTAATCTGTTTGCTTGTATTGATTACTTTACCTTTCTTTTTTAATCCCATTATAGTTGTAGTTGATAATGCTCATTATCATAAAGTAATCATTATTGCGTTTGTCCTTATCATTTTTTTAAGAGAAAGAAGAAGAAGATTTGGCATACTGAAATAGTTGTCAGATGTAACATAACATGAAACAAATCGATTGAGTTTTATACCAAAATACTCAACATTTGTTCTTGCTTAAATTATCTGGACATTTGTTGATGAATTAGTTTGTACCTTTGTTAGACAAAAGAGCATGTCATTCTCTGGAAGAGCATTCAAGAGCTTATTGGCGTTGGGAGGTCAAGCTATGATAACTTGTTAGATGAAAATCAGTGCTTCTTTCAACGCAAAGATGATTGTCAATACACTTAATTGAGTAATCTTAGTGAGGATGATAGATTCAGAATTAATCAATAGTAACATGTTTTAAACACAAGCAATGTGCCACCAAACAAACAGTGAGAAAAGATGAAAACGCCCAAAACACACAAGAAGATAGTTTGATAAACATTGTCGGATGACACTTGATATCTGCTGATAAACAGTTAATTGGGTTACATATTACATAATAATGCGTCTTGAAAAAACAATCGTCTCACTCCTTTAAAATTTGAAAATTTTTATTTTGCTTCTTCTTTTTTTTTATTAGTATTATTATTTCTTTTGTTTGTACAATGATCACCAACTTGTTCAAAAGATTAACCAGCCCTTTCAGCTCTTGCGAATCTCAAGCACCAAACATCGCAAATAAGCCTTCAGAAAGACAAGCCAAAAAAGCTCGCCACTCATATCTTACTCCCTTTTATAACGGCTACCAAATTGTGAAGACAACTCTTCAAAAAATCGAATATGACCAACTCAAGAAAAGTCAATATGACCCATATCAAGTAAAGCAGTTAAATCAAGAATTTCATTATGACCCCTATTATACCAGCTGGTCCTTATCATTGTCATATCCTCAAAAAGAACAACAACAACAACACTTAAATCATCAGTATGGCAATATTACTGCTGTTACCACTCAAACCGATAATGATGTTGTCATTGTCAACAAGCGAAAAGCAGATGTTCTTGAAGAAGACAATGATTACGATGATCAAGACGCAGACAAGCCAGTGATGAAACGTCTTCGCAGCATGGCCTATACTGTTGCTGAAAACGCCTTGTACTCTGTCCTCTATGGCACCTTAATTGCATGCGATTTTCTCCGTGAGACACGACAATTTGTTTCTCAACAAGAAAATCTCGTTTCTGCTCCTCACTCTCTTGTTGACCTCTTCTCTATGGGTTCTACTGCTACTGAAGACATACCTCTTGATGATATTTGCAAGACGCCAGCCAAAAAGATGCGCGGCTATGGTGTTGATTTTATTCCACTGGTTGAACGCTCTCCTGCCTTGCAGATACGTATCGAAGCAGCCGAAAGAAACATTCGTGAGGTTTGCAGACGCTCCGAACAGAAACTTTATGAAGATAACCGTCGCCGTAATACAGACAAGTATTTTGGCGGACTTCCTTTGAAACGAAGATATGACGATAGCGACTGGGGAATTGTAGATGAACATGATTATTCTGTCCAGTTTATGGTAAAATTTACACTCTTTTTTTTTTTTTCTCAACGTATGCTGAGCCTTCTATTTTTAGTGATTAACTACAACAAAGTTCCTTAAAAGAAAAGAAAAAAACTCTCATCCAGTTTGTTACAAATATCAAGACTCAAAGCAGCTTGTTACAAATACCAGGACTCAAAGCAAAGAAAAAAAAACTGTAGACAAGACTTGTAAAGAAAAAAACCCCCCTTGTCCAGTTTGTTACAAATATCAAGCATCAAAACAAAAAAAGTACACTGCAAAAAAGACACTACAATAATGCCAGCAAGCTTATCCAGTATGTCTCAAATATCAAGCCAAAAAAAAAACAGAAAAGTTCTATCAGCCTATGTGTACATATAATACCAAGAGCTTTTCCCCCTATTTATTAATCACCTGCATTCACATTCCATATTATACATTATGTTATATCAGTAATAACAACATCAATAAATAAAAAAAACAGAATACGACACGATATGAGTTACGCCAAACTATAAAGCGTTTCCCTTCTTTTCCTTTTTTGGTGTTTGTGTCATCTGCTTATTTTTTTTTCTTCTGGAAAAACATAGTATGCATGTTAACTATTGTGAGCTTTTAGAGTTTGTTTGAACCTTACCAACTTGATTTAACAGTAATCACTGCTGGAAAGGACAGAAAAGAAAACCGAGCCAACAACAGATACTGCTCTTGATAAAAAAAAACATATTTCAACAATCTTATTTGCCTCTTCCTTAAATCTGGACAGGTCCCTGACTAACCTGATAATAACCTTTTCCTCCTTTTTTTGGGTAAGATGTGTAACTTTGGTGCAAATTAACGTGTTAAAACATGTATGTTAATTAGATTTGAGAATACGCGTAATTAGGCTCTTTGTTTTTTCATGCAGAATGTAATAGTATGATGAGAACTTTTATTTGAAAATAAGATTCTTGTTTATCTGAAAATCACAAGCTTTTTTTTAAATAAAAACGGAAGCAAAAAGGCACATGTCAGAAGAACCGTTGATTTGACAAAGTGCTCCAAGTAATAGTTTGTGCTATTTCTAATCGCTGCAAACACTAAAGCTGTTTCCATTTGACGTGTATGAGATATCTGTGTTAATCAGTGTTATGAAATGTCTCTTGCCTCTAATCGTCATAAATTTGAGAAAAGAAGTGTTGCTGTTGATAAACCAGGCTTTTAATGTGGTCATTGAACATGCTCTATTCAAGTTCAGTTGTCATCACACTATTGTTTAAACCGAGGATAATAAAAACTCTATTTCGGTTCAGTGATCGCATTGGCAACATTGAACTTTACAATAAAGCAAAGAAAATACTCAACTCAACTTCCAATTTTTTTTTTTAAAAAAAAGAGATTTCGTCTTGACATAGGCATAAAAAAAAACAAGTATCGTCTTCATTCTTTATCCCCCCCCCCTCCATTAAGACTATAAATACCAGTAGGATGATTGTATCAGTCTTATCCACTTTAATAGATAATCAAGTTTAACGCGATGCTTGTTCTTCATGAGCAATGATCTTCTCTACTGCTTCTTCTACGTTTTCACAAACTATCTTTGCAGGAAAATCTTTTGCATTCCCTTTTCCAGTAAAGACACCTGTGCGTACCAACACACTCTGCCAACCGTAGTTGTTAGCACCTTGGATATCAGCAGCAGGGTTATCGCCTACTGCATAGACACGTCGGTTTGATTCAGATGGTGACAAGGATTGAATGACTTGTTCAGCAAATTGATAAGTGGCTGTATGTGGTTTTCCAAATGAAGTAGACTTGAGATCATAACCAGTCAATTCCCTATATAAGCCATCCAATGCTACTTTAAGCGCACCTTGACCTAGGCGAGGAGCAGGGAAGTCAGTACTCCAGATCTATAGAGAAAATAAAAGTAATGGTTATTCACATCAGACCCATTATGTTCAATTTGTCGAGTTTACTAGATCGTTCTATAAGAGAATAAGTGTAAGCAATTTAAGAAACTATAGGTTGTAACAACTTACATTAGACCAATACAATGGCACATCCTGGACTTGATAATCTTCTTTTCTGGTACCTAAAATACCATCTCTAGAACATAGGGCATCCAACATAATTTGTAGATCTCTACCCCCTAAGCACAAAATAAGTTACATAAACAAACTTTAGGGGGAAAAAAGACAGTCTTATTCTTACTTACAGTCAAATGTATCATGAAACACCATGACAGCATGAATAGGTGTTTGAGAGAACTCAATAGCGTTCTGTTTGACAATTCAATGGTCAGTATATACCATTATAGTATACAAAAAAAAAGGGAGAGCAAAAGGTACTTACACTAGTTAAAAGCGACAAATCAGAAGTGGGTGAAGAATAAGGCCAAGCTGAATTGTTCCAATGCATAATATCATGGGGTGTAACAGCTTCCTTGAATCCATAGCTGATAATTTTTTGTTTTGTTTAGATGCACTCGTTCAATCCTATTCTACTTGTTGTTCTTTTGTTACCGTTTAGCAATATCGTAACAATTGCGACCTTTACCACCAACAATCAAGACTCGCTTATCATTGTATTTCTTGGCCAAGTTTTGCATAGGTGAATGAGACAAGATGACTTGTTTGGGATCAATCTACAGTAAGCAGGTGTGAATTGTGCAAATTTAAAAAAAAAGGAGGGAAGGTACCTTAATACCAACAAGTTCACTGATTTGTCTGGCCTTTTCTTCTTCTGTAACACCACCACCGTTAGTCAACAACACAAATGGAATGTGTCTGTTGGAAGGATTATTGCCATTTAAAAGCTTCAATGCACTTTTTATAATAATAATAATTAAGTTTGGCATTACATCACTCGCTCAACGGATATACAATACCGAGTTGCTTCGGGAATTTGACGTTTGCCCTTTTCATAGTGATTAGCAAAAGAAAGAAAGGAAAAACAACAACAATTCTTCTTTACCTTGATCAAGACACCATCGATGTCAAAAGCAAAGGCATAGTTGGGCTTGGCTATTGCCGAGATATTTCGTGCAAAACGAATAGAAAATAAAGCGCCTCGGCTTATTAAACCTTTAGATAGCATAGTTGAAGATAACCGAGGTTGACAGACAGGTATCAAATAGCTAAAAAAAAAAGAGCAAATAAAAGAAAAGAGAAAAGCAAAATGGTTACTGAACGATTTTAAAGTAAGCCAATCAGGTTCGAAGAAAGTAAAATTCGCTTTTTGCTCCAAAATATCCTTTTTATTCTTTTATTTTTATTTTGCAAAACAAAAACCTTGATTCAATGAGCCATACACATGTACCGTTCAACTCTAACCAAAAGCAAGCAAGCCAGAGTCTTACGCCTTTTTCTCTCTCTCTTTTTTTTTTTTGGAATCTAGAATACAGTCACCACTCTATTAGTTAAACACTTGCCCGAGTTTATCACTAGTTCAACTGAACTTCAACAGAGCTATTTCAAGCCTTATCAACCTTTAGATGTTCGATTTATGCAAGGCCCAGCTATGGTAAACGCGATACAAAAAAGAAAAAGAAAATTACATTTAGCTTTTGAATTCATGATGGCTAGCTTGGCTTTGTTTTTCTTGATTTTCCTGATAGAGATACAGCTCAGAATGCATATCAATTATTACAGAAAATCAATTTTGGTCTTTACTATAAGCCAATAACAGTAGAATATGCTAAGCCTAATCCAACCCAAACATTGCTCAATCAACCTGAATTGTCAACGTAAGGTCCTCTTTTTTTTATTTCATTTTGTCTGTGATGAACAACATTTAGCTTTACTCTAGTCCAATATCTGCAGAAGAATACAAGACAACTGCCGAGCCTATCTCAAGGACACATAACCTTCACTATCCACCGAATCCTCATTTACGCTATGTCTATCCAGATCCAACACCGGACATTCTAGCCAACATATCATATGCATTAGGTGCTGTTCCTCGTCTTTATACTCAAGTACTTCATTTAATGAACAAGCTAAATATGCCACCACCCTTTGGAGCTTGTGAGGCATCAGCAAAGCCATTACTTGCAAAGCGAAAACGCAATGACGATAACGATGGTCTCTTAGCAACTGACGAATCAGAACTAGAGGACGAATCAGAACATGAACAAGACAGGACAAAGGCCCAAGAGCAACAGATCAAAATGGCTCGTTTGAGTCGTATTGCTGCCGAGAAGCAAAAGTTGGCAATGGCAACACATCACTCTACTTCGTCTCATACACCTGCCAAACCCAAAATAAAGATCAACATCCGCACGCCCTCAGATCATTCAGTGCCCAATGAACAACAAAAAGCAATCCAAGCACAATGTCTGCCTCTATCGGAACTCGAATCCCTTTCTGCCTTTAAACACTATCAACCAGGATCGCCAACTCCAAAACTGTATATCAAGAATCTCAGCAAGTATACTACAGAACAAGATCTAAAGGATCTATATATTCAATTTGATCCAGAGGCACAAGTAAAACTGATGACCAAGGGGAAATTGAAAGGACAGGCATTTGTCACTTTCTCAGGGGAATCAATAGCTGACTTGGCATTGAAATGCACCAATGGGTATGTGCTGCATGAGCGCCCAATGGCCATACTCTTTGGTAGACATACAGATAAAGACGAGGCTTGATTCTTTTTTTTTTTGCTTTGTAAAAAATAACAATAAAAATCTTTGATACAAAATTAAGCCAATCTGCTTGAGAATTAGTTTTTTTTTAAAGAAAAAAAAAAAAAAGGCCGGATAATAGTTTATCATATGTCAATTTTTTTTAAATCTGCTTGATAAAAATTTTTGCAAAATACCAGTCACTCTAAAATTTTCTTTACGCGTGTATAAAAAGCCATCTTTTCTTTTTTGCTTTTTTCGTTTTTCTCTCTCTTTTTTCTTTTAGCTTTATATTTTAAAAGGTTAGTAATCAAAAACGAAGAAATTGGGGGGTAATACTATTGCAGTAAAATGATGGACAACTTTTATGGACCCGAATCGAAGCATATTCCGATGTTCACAATCTTTAATGAGATGTGGGTTATCCAAGGTGAACAATCTCTGAGAAATTCAACTGCAATTTTATTATCCCTTCAAAATTCTGTTTTGTTGTGTTTATAGCTTATACTCATATATCTTATCTTATAGTGAATCTTGTAAGGCCTTTCTTTACCAAGCTATCTTTTTTAATAATAAAGCTTTAATTATTTCCTTATACGATTGTTTTACTTTTTACTTTTTGCGATTAAATTTGAATGATTTTTGCTAAAACTGTTTGCAGACCAAACATTAAAATTCTCAAAGTCTCAAGAGAAAGACATGTGGCCATAAACACAGCAGATAATGTAAACTTGATGATGTAGTCGAATACATTCGTATGTCAAAGTGTTGAATCGTTTATAGTGTGAAGATAGAAGTAAACTATTGAACTTGTTCGTGCTAAGGGAAATGTAAAGTAAATAAGCGGAGATCACTCATCAAGTTAATTATCGTTATAGCTTTGTACTTCACAAAAAGAACTTCTATTGAGCTTGTTGTAGAAGTGATAAGTGTAGGAGTATTGAATATGCTTGCTGAGGCTGTATCATTTTCATGACTTGAAGCTACGGGAGCTAATAATGATGGAATCATCAAGGAAAGATTATCAAATTCGATCCAAGATATCTCTGTTCTTATTTATGCATACTGTGATAGTGCTACAAAAGCAAGTACAACACATACCATTGAATGTAGTGTATCTGCTTTGAAGTAACTCGTTACAAAAATGCATTTAATAGCTCAAGGTTTACCCATTGCAAGTGATTAGGACCCAGGCCCTTTTGAGTGAGACCTCTCTCTGTGAAAAAAGCTACCGGAAATTTATTCAAAGAGAATCTATTAAACTATCAACAAGCTGTGATAATAGGCTTTGTTTGTTCAGCACGTTTGCTCACATGTTTATCGCAATTACGAACATAAAGATTTATATGAGTTTTGGTTTTTTTTCTTAGGGTTGCATTCTTACTACATAGCAGTAACCAACTAGTAAAAGAAAACCTTTGACTGGCTCGATTTATTAGGAAATCTGTCAAATCAATGAGCCAGAAAGCAAATATATGTTTTTTTTTGTGTAATAGTGTGATATAGGCTCCAAGAAACCTATTACAAATAGCTTCAAAGAAAAAAGACGGTTTAGTCTAATAAACATGACAAGAAAGGCTTTTTATTGTTGTAGACAACTGTAAAATTTATCGCTGTGAAGGCTGTAATCAGAAGATGTAGGGTAATCATGAAAGCGTGCTGGGCAAAGAACGAGCTCAGGCTTTGCATTGTTATAGCTTGTTAGACGTTTACTGTCAGCATAATTGGACACTCAAAAGAATTACAATACAGAAATATCAACAATGATTTCTTGAGATTCGTCGACCAGATTACTGTACAATAATAATTCTTTTTTCTTTTTATATGAAGATCGAGAAAACAAAAAAAAAAAAAAAGGAGGAGGGGGATTAAACTTGCTATACATGTTTTGTGGTTTTTGAATGAATGATAAAATACACTAATTTGTTTTTTTTTCGTTTAAAAAAGTTGATTTCTAACTTAAAGGTTGGCACCTTGAGTTTCACGTTGAAGTCTGGCAACATAAGCACGAGAAACAACATTCCAAGCTTCCATGTAACGGTCCATACACTTGGAGAGACAAGCTTGTTCGCCAGATTCAAGACGAGCACCAGGCTTGGGAACACACTTGAAATAACACTTTTCGTTGATTTTCTATTATGTCCCATAATCACATTAATATGCTACGCGTTTCCCTGCTAATCCTTTTTGTTTTTCTTCGCTTACGTTGATGAGTTCTTGAGCGTTGGCTAAAGCAAGTTCGGAACGAACTTGGTCCATAACTTCTTGCTTCTTGTTGCTCTACAATAGGAAATCAATTCTTAGTTTTTATTTTTCGAGAAAACGGGCAAGACAAACACGCTGCTGTCTCTGTTCACTTACGAGGTCACCGAGGCCGTAGTTGGAAGAATAGTCGCTCATAATGATTGTAATAAGTGTTGTAAGGAAAAGAGAAGGAAAAGAGAGAAATGCACCCCTACAATAAAAGAGAGCATTTAGGCAAACACGGTCACTTTGGACTGTTGTTTAATTCGCAGCTTTTTTTTTCTATACTAAAATAGATCGGAAAGTCGAAGAAAGAAAGAAAAAAAAACAATTATGCATACGTCAAATGAGTAAATGTGTTAGATAAACCTACGACAAAGACATGTCTTGAATTTACTAGTATTCATTTCAACTAGCTACCTTTAAATTTACTATGAGAAATTTATTCTGATAGTCAATGACCCTTCTTTCAAAATCTGCTCTTTTGCAGAACAGTAGGGGGATAGAGCATGATAGTGACCACAAGTACACATAGCTTATTATGATGCAATCAAGCAAAAGAGTTCTCTCAAGTCATGCAATGGTAGCCTTTTTGTTGTGTGATAGACTACTTACAGCAGTGACCTAAGCAAAAGTTATTATGCCTTTTCTTATAATTTTCTTCGGCAGCTTTATTCAATGTCTAAATGGTCATGGACATCTGTTTGCCCTTTCTTGAACTAAGAGGTTGACATGACACAAGTGATCAAAGGAAAAGAGAAAAAAAAAGGGTGTCTTGCAAGAATCGCTCGTGAATCGATAGCATGGTCTATTCAGAAACCAGATTAACCTGATCAAAGCTGAAAAAGCATCTCAATAGTTTTCTCGCCTACAGTATTTTTCTGCATACTTGTGCTTAGTTTATAAAAGAAAGCTGAATATGGGTTTGCCTGATGATGCTACAAACATTTGTCGAATCATTTTACAATGAGCATCCAGTGCATCTTTAGAGACACTTGTAGTATTATGTCTTACTTCATTTCTTTTCGTATTGAAACAAACTGGTGCTTTGTACAGCCTAGTTCCATCATTCTGAGTAGAGTTTAAATCAATTTGCACGCATTGTTCTCTTTTTTTTCTCTTTCTCTCTTTTTTCTTTTGTTTTGTTTTGTTTTGTAATACTTTGCTCTGTTTAAAGTAGTTTTCCCCTATTTTACTATGAAGCAGATATCAAATATAAAAGAGCCACTTATTGCTTCCATTACATTCAACCGCAAGAAAACAGTGTATGACTATGGTACATTGGCCTTAAATCAAGAAGTAACTAAGCCAGGCAATATACTGACAACATCAACAAGCAGTACGCCTATCATTCTCTGCACCTTCTCAATACCACTCTCTATATCAATACCTGAGTTTCTTGATTTTGTTGCGCCGGTTGATTCATCTGTCAGTCATTATCGTGTTTTGAGGTAAATGAAAAAAAAAAGGAGAAATAAACAATCATGTGACTTTATTGTTATTAGAGATACTACGCCAGATACTTACATGATACTGATGGAATTTCGTGATACTTCGACCGCAATTAATTACTACAAACAGTACAATGGCCGTCTTTATAGTTCTATGGATGTGAGTATGAAGTGATGGAATATTTGTATTTTTTTTTGTAAACTTTATTATTCTATAGCCTGAAAAATGCCAAATTATGTTTGTTGAGTCTTTGGAAATTAATTCAAAGCCAGCTCCACTCTATCAGCTATCCCACCATGATTTGGAAGAGAACTCTCTATCCATTTGCCCTGTTTGTTTGGAACCAATGGATGAGAAACTGATAGGCCTCTTAACTATTTTGTGCCAGCATACATTTCACTCTCGTTGTCTATCCAAATGGGAAGATGGTAGCTGCCCTGTTTGTCGGTACTCTCAAAAACCACAACAGTTAAAAACATCAGAGACAAACTCGGTTGATTTGATCCGCATTCATCAATTGATACCATCTCATGTTGAACAAAGCGACCAAAATGAATGTACAATTTGCAAAACATCAGATAATTTATGGGTCTGTTTGATTTGTGGTCACATTGGTTGTGGTAGATACAATGGTGCGCATGCTTATGATCATTATCGACAAACAAGTCACCTTTATTCACTTGAGATTAGCACGCAGCGTGTGTGGGATTATGCAGGCGATAACTATGTACACAGATTGGTACAGAATGCAGTAGACGGTAAGCTGGTTGAACTACCAAATCATACTGCCAGTTCCAATGAGCAAAACCTTAATCATGCGGTAGGTGTAACTATATGCTTTCGGCTGTATCTCGTCAGAACTCATCTCGAACTATTCAATAGGAGAAAGTGGAGGCTATGTCATTGGAATACAGCTACATGTTGACTTCACAACTGGATTCGCAGCGCATTTATTTCGAAAATCAAATGGAAGCATTGACTGCTCAATTGTCACAACTTACTTCTCAGACAAGATGTTTATTGGCAGAAAGCGATAAAACAAAAGCAGAAAACAAGCAGATAGAAGACATGAACGAGAAGAAGAAAAAACAAATAGATGAGATGACTTTGGAAAAGCAAAAGTCAGAGCATAAACTAGACATGTGGAAAGAGAAATACGAGGCCATTCGAAAGATTTGGGCAGTAGAAAAGGAGGTAGATGCACAGATCAATAATGCATCATTTTTTTTCACTAAAACAAACCATTCTATTAGTCGACCAACATCCTGTCAGGAAACAACGATTTGCTAGTAAAGAACATAGCAGAAAGAGATAAAGCTATTGGTGATCTCAATGATCAAGTACGCGATCTCATGTTCTTTTTGGAGACGCGCGAAAAGGTGCAAGGCCGTCCTGAACTAGAGGGAGCAAGCGTAGGCACTCGTAAGACTTATTCAAGAACAAGCAGACGAAGAGGAAAACGATAATCAAAATCATGATGATAACAAGAATAATAATAAAAAAACTTTTATTTCTACAACGTTGAAAACAGCTCGTTGTATTTAGGCAATGGCCAATACTTATCAGCAACTAATTTCTCAAGTTGATCAGACAGAGAACGTGCATCTTCCATGATAGGCAGCAGTACAGAATAAGCATAATCTGCTGCCATGATAGGGTCCTCAATCCTTTGAGCTTCTTGTATTTTTTCTTCTATCTGGCCTGCTACTGTTTGAAGAGAAGAAGCAGGAGTGACAAGCTGGTCTAGCCATCTCTTTTCAGGACCTGCTTCAGCACCCGCTTGTTTTAGAAAAGCAACTGATTCTGCAAGTTCATGACGGTAGCTAAAAGCTGCAGGAAGAACTTGTTGAACGATAATTTCTAATATAGTAAGAGCTTCAATCATGATTTCCTTCGCATATTTCTCGCACAAAATGTGATAACGAGACTCCAATTCTTCTTCTGTAAAGACACCAAGACGAGTTAGCATGTTCGCATTGTTGGCAGCTCGGAGTCTCTTGAAGGCTTCAGGACTATTCTTGATGTTGGCAAGACCACGCTTGGCTGCTTCTTCTTCCCATTCATGAGTGTAGTTGTCGCCTTCGAATCGAACATTTTTAGTGAGTGTGATGTATTTGCGAATAATGGTTAGGATGTCATGTTCTGATGCCAATGACTTGTTTCCCATTTGTTTCTTTAAGTCGTCCTTAATTTGCATCAAAGCAAAGGCGACAGCTGAATTGAGCAAAGTGACAGGGAAGGAAGGAGATTGCTTTGAACCCACTGCACGAAACTCAAACTTATTTCCTGTAAAAGCAAATGGTGAGGTACGGTTACGGTCGGTCATGTCTCGACTCAACTTGGGTAAAGTAGCCACCTGAAGATCTAGTGTTGTTCCCTTTACTCTAATTTGAGTCTTTTGCACACCAGCCACTTCCTTGTTTACGCTACGTCCTTCTTCCACAGCATTTAAGACTTCATTTAGTTCAGAGCCCAAAAACACAGAGATGATGCCTGGCGGGGCTTCTTGTGCACCTAATCGATGATCGTTTGAAGCAGAAGCAACACCTGCACGTAGCAAATCACCATGATCAAGCACTGCTTTTAAAACAGCAACCAAAAAGAGCAAGAATCGATAGTTTGTCTCTGGATTGCTCGTTGGGTTCAATAGATTGTCACCGCGATCAGTAGATATACTCCAGTTACAGTGTTTTCCTGATCCATTGACACCCTTGAAGGGCTTCTCATGGAAAAGACATTTGAGTTTGTATCGATGAGCAACACGATGAAATACATCCATTGTTAACAAGTTGTGATCAACAGCAATCAATGCTTCTTCAAAAATTGGCGCAGCCTCAAATTGACAAGGAGCGACTTCATTATGACGCGTTTTGATAGGTACACCTAGCTTGGCCAGCTCTAGTTCAACTTCACTCATAGCAGCCAAAACGCGGGAAGGAATCTTTCCGAAATAATGGTCTTCAAGTTGCTGATGTCGAGCAGGAAGACCGCCTACTAAGGTTTGTCCACATGTCTTGAGATCAGGTCGAAGTCCATATAAGCTTCTGTCAACAAGAAAGAACTCTTGTTCAGTTCCCAAAGTTGTAAAAATCTCTTTAGTGCGCGGTTGATCTGTATCATAGGATGACAAACAAATTATTTAGCTTTGATGTATATATGATTTTTCTTTTTCGATGAAACCATCTTCTTCAAATGTACCTTCAGTAACAGGCTCAATTAAGTGAAGTAGTTCAAGCGATATTTTAGATATGAGTGAAGAAGATCGTAAAAGAACAGACTTCTCGTCAAGTGCTTGACCGTTGTAAGCTATAAAGACAGATGGAATGTATAATACCATGGTATTGTGAGGTCCTTCTTGCAAAAACATAGGGCTATTATTGTGATCGATATAAAAGAAAAACAGCATTATTCTTTGCGCTGTTGTAAATCAGCCAATCTTTTCTACCTTTTGGTATCCCAAACGGTATAACCTCTTGCTTCGAAGGTAGTTCGCATACCCCCAGAAGGGAAAGAAGAGGCATCTGGCTCTGATTGTAACAACTCTGAACCAGAAAATGTTTCTAATGCTGTTGTCTAAAGTAGCGATAGAAAAAAAAACATGATTTAGTTAAGATAACATATAATTGTAACATGTCTAACATAATTCAACTCCTTTTTTCAATGATTTACTTCAGAAAATCCACTAGCAAATGATACTTTCAAGGACAAGAAAGAGTCATGCTTTTCAGCTGTAGAGTCATTTAACGGTTGGAACCAATGAGTGAAATGAGTAGCATGACGCTCAAGAGCCCATACTTTGGCCGCATGTGCAATAGCATCAGCAGTAGCTTTATCCAATGTGTCTCCTCCCTTTAGTTGATTACAAAAGCGCTCGAAGACAGGCTTAGGAAGTCTGTTTGACATCTCTTTTAAACTAAACACATTTTGACCAAATACTTCGGATAGAACTGCTTGATTTCCTGTAGTTGCACTTTTGGGAAATTCAACAGTACGTGGAGTTCTGCTGAGAACGCCATTGACAATGTCAATTCTTGCCTGATAAGACATTGGATTAATATGAATAAAATAAATAAAGAAGAAGAATTAGTAAAAATATGTATGTAGAAAAAAGGGAAATCTCAAAAAGAGCTACGAGAAAGCAAACCACGTTCTTTTTTTTCGGATGTTTCAATTTCCTGTAAATAATAACTTGATTATTCCAGTTGTTTACCCTAACAGACAACATGATCCCTTCCTATTTTTATTTTATTTCGCTCAAGGAAGCAGAATACAAGCAAGCTTAATAGAAAACAAATTTAGATATGTACAAACAAAGTCTAAACAGAGCCCTCGATTAAAAGCAAACTTTGCAACAAATAAATAAACCATAAAGCATATTATTAGAGTCTGATTTTCTCTCTCTTTGATTCGCTTTGTTTTGTGAGATACAGCACATGAGTTCTTATTCGGTTTCCAAAGTAATTGCAACTAAGAAGAATCATAGCAAACGAGATCAGAAAATTGGCGTGATAGCACTGTTAGAAACATTCAATTGTTCTTTTTTGGGAGAAAGAAACTCAGTCATGAAATCTAGCCTCAATGCAGCATGAAAAAAAAGAGATTGATTAACCAGACACCATGCGTTTAAGAAAAAAAAAGTGATTGACTCGCTAATCTTCCAATCAATAGCTTCACTCTTTTAATCCATACAATAGGTCACATTGCTTGAGATGAAGGCAAGTGTACACTATGAAACTCAATAAAAGAAACAAAAAGATATTACTATTCTGTTATGAATAAGAAAAGCAGATTTATCATACTTGTATCCGGACATACTTGTAAACCCAGTTACCCCTGCAAGTCAGCAGTCTATTGAAAGAAAAGATGGAAAGCTTTCAACCCGTAATGCAAAAGAACAAAATGAACCAAAGCTTAACTATGTATTTGATGAAACACAGTTGTTGGGTTCTGCAAAAGCCAGCAAAGACATTTTGAATTTTGAACATGCAAAAGATCCATCCATTAATATAGCACAGAATGCACTATATGATATTCAGTCATCTTTGAGCAAGTGCACAGAGTCCAATGGGCTCCAAATCAGCCATATAGAATACATATAACAAAATAACAAAAACGACGAGACAAAATGGGGGAGTCTTCACCGGCATAGCGATAAGAACCTCTAACGAAAAGGCGTATGTTGTAAAAATTGTTTGTTTGAATTCCCAAACAGATAATAGCCATCAATGCTCTGTTGGAGCAACGTGCAAATTGCTCTTCGTTTCTTGAACAATCCTTGTTGACACAACTCCGACTTCCAATGTGGTATATGCTCTATGAGTCACGCTTTGTTTTCCTTCAAATGTGAAATATAATAATAAAAAATTTCTTTCCTGTCATATCTTTCATGTCAAGCACATAAGACAACCAATTTGGTTTTCTGAAGGAAGAATATCTAAACTAAAGTAATAAAACGAGATGATAAATAACGAAAAAAGAAGAGGCCAAAAAGAGGAGCGAACATGGAAAAACGTATGTGCTCATTCACTTACTTTTGTAATCATACGAATTGCTCATGATTACACTTTGTATAAAAATTCTTCTATTTCCATCACTACAGCTGAACCCGTAGACAATTTCCAGCATTTGTAAAAATCAAGATTTTTAAAGATATTGGCTATCTTGATTTAGTTAGCAGGCAACAACATCAGCTGCTTGTAGCTAACGCCATCGCTACTACTGCTCGCTTGTGCTACGCCCTGAGGGCCATTCTCTCCTATGGATTTAGTATGAGTACGCACAACGTGTTTTAAGGAAGTACAGTCAGACCTATTGAATTTGGCGTTTCATAGAAAATCAATGGCACATTTGTCAATATTGCTTCATCCTAATATGGGTTGTAAGAGTGTCTACTGAGATGAAACAATATTGGCAAATGCGCCATTGATTTTCTATGAAACGCCAAATTCAATAGGTCTGACTGTATACAATGTTTATCTTTTGTTAGTGCAATCTCAATTTTTTTTTGTGTCATGCTTTTCTCTTATTGTGCAATCTATTCTATTTCGAGATGTGGTGTACTTTAATCCCTAAAAGGAAATTAGGCGTGTAACTGATGGTCTTAAAGACTTTCTTTTTATGGCGATCCTTTAAAGAGTTAAAAATGAGATGCATGAAACAAAAGATTTTGGGAATGAATTCATTGCTGATTTCTATTGGCTGAAAAAACACTCTCGTAATACATAAGATGCTGAGTGAACATACAGTACATCTAGTCATCTGTACACTCTCTATAAGCATCAGCATAAAGAGTGTTGATTGAGTCTTCGACAATGGCTTAGCAGAGCTAATTGATTTCTTTTTGACAACTACGCTTATTTATATTATAAGGAAATATATATCAAGTATACTTATTCAGTAAGTGGGAAAATAAACTTAATTCACTAGCTTTATGCAACACTACTCAGATGACAGATGATGTATATCCAAAAGCATTTTCTTTTACTTCTTGCCAGATTACAGTTTTTTAACACTAGAACGAGACGCGTATAGATGAATTTTGGGGCATTTAAAAATCTTCAGATGCGTTCTATTATTTAGATATCAAGCACATCTCAAACTCTAAAATTGCCGGGATATGACTCAAAAAATGCACTCCGTTCCGATATGTTGGTAACATCTCTTTGCGAAAGTACAACACCAAACTGCTGGGTCATTTCAAGGGTAACATTGACGTTATACAATTCCATTTGTTATGTTTAGATTCGAATTAGCATGAGAAAAATAATTTCTTGCAACTGGAATATAAATAGAGAGAAAAGAGCTCAAACTCCATACTACCGAGATTCCAATTTGTCTTTTCTTCTTCTGATAAACAATGTCTGCTACTGCTACCTATGTTTCTGCACCTGCTGTCAACCTCACTCAAGGTCATCGTCTTGGAGGTGATGCTGAATTCCGTGCTGATATGAAGTTGGAAGACTTTGACGGCTATAAGTTTGCTCCTATCCGTGAAGCCCAGGTTAACCGTGAAATGGTTACGCGTTATATGAACGATATGCTCTACTATGCTGAATCTGATGTTGTTATTGTCGGATGTGGTAGTGCAGGTCTTTCTTGTGCTTGGGAATTATCCAAAGATCCTAGCTTGAAGATTGCCATCATTGAACAAAGCGTCTCTCCTGGTGGTGGTTGTTGGTTAGGTGGCCAACTCTTTTCTGCTATGGTAGTTCGAAAGCCTGCTGACAAATTTCTAAACGAGCTCGGTATTCCTTATGACGAAAAAGAAGACTACGTTGTTGTCAAGCATGCTGCCTTATTTACTTCCACCATCTTGTCTAAGCTCTTGATGCGCCCTAATGTTAAACTCTTCAATGCTACTGCTGTTGAGGATTTGATAGTCAAGAATGGTAAAGTTGCTGGCGTTGTCACCAACTGGACTTTGGTTAGCTTGAACCATGATACACAATCTTGTATGGACCCCAATGTCATGGAAGCCAAGGTAGTTGTATCTGGTACTGGTCATGATGGGCCAATGGGTGCCTCTTCTGTCAAGCGTTTGGAATCAATTGGTCTTATTGACCAAAAGAAGGGTATGCTTTCCCTCGACATGAATGCTGCTGAAGATGATATTGTCAGATATACTCGTGAGGTTGTCCCTGGTATGGTTGTGACTGTAAGTGTTGCAAATTGACATAAGCAATGATACATATTTAACCATATACTAGGGAATGGAACTCGCTGAACTCGATGGTGCTCCTAGAATGGTATTACTCACAAAGAGAATATGCTTTTAAGCGTGCTTTTCTTCTTTTTTTTTAATATTTATGATATTAGGGTCCTACTTTTGGTGCTATGTTGATCTCTGGTCAAAAGGCTGCTTATGCTGCTCGTGCTTCTCTTAAGAGACAAGCTGAGGAGCAAAAAGCTAGTCTTAAAGCTTAAGCTTCTTTATATGGCGTAACTTTTATCTGCACTGGTATTATTTTCTTTTCTTTTTTATAGGTTCCAAAGAAAAAAAAATTCCATAAACACGCGGCACTACTAGGGGTGCTTGGTTCATTTATTGACCTTGCTGAGATCATACCCTTCGAACGTGATTTCTGCATAATAGCAGCGCACGGAAGTTAGCCATTGTCTCTACTTTCTTTTTAAAAAATAAACTATTTACAAACAAAACACCAAACACATCTTTGCTCCTTTTTATCTTTTGTTCTTGGATAAATTTATTCCTGTACATGTCCTTATATATCAGAGTGAATTCTTTGGAAAAGATTGTCTTTGACTTCTTGCACTAGCGATTGTCACATTTTAAGAAAACATCATTGAACTTCTAGCTTATGTCAATGAGTAGAGTGGTATTTCTTTCTCAGTCGTTAGTCGCACTCTTGCTCTTTTTGTTGATCCTTCTTGACTGAGCTTTTTTTTTAGGAGCCCAATTGTGCTTATCGAGCATGGTGGAATCCAGTTTCTCTATTAGAATGTGTTCAATTGTCAAAGACAATCAGTTGTCTATCAAATACAAAGAAGCCAGAAGTCTGTCAGAAGCTCGTGATGTCATTGTGGCTTTTTGAAATCTAGGTACACACCGAAGTGCTTAATTCGGGCCAGTTATTAGGTGGGGCCTAAAAAAAAAGAGAAAAAAAAAAGGTAGCTAAATGTATATGCGGTGTACAAGTGAGTGTGCACAGAGTTTCTTCTTCCCTGTAATTCTTTTATAAACGCTTGGATCACACTCATTCACCTTGTTTGTCTCTGTCTTTTTGCATCAAAAAAATACATGCAACAAAAGAAAAAGACATGTCTGCACAGTTGAGAGAGCCTTTACGTTCGTTGCGACAAATAAGTGTTAAGCCCTGGCCTTTCTTCAGTCATACCAAACAACGATTACCAATACCCAGATCGCATATTCAGGGCAGTATTCATCAGCAGACGCACAAATGGCCTTTTGTTTTGTGTTGGATTAGCCCGCGATCTTATTCAACTTTTGCAACTACAGCAAGATCACTTTCAAGTGAAGAGCATGAGATTGGATGTTTTAAAAGCGATCTCTCGACAATAGAGCGCGAGAAGAGTCTTGCAGAGTTGTGGCAAGATTACCGGGCAATGCCTAAAGACTTGCTCGACATGCAAGCACTAGAATCTCTGTTGACGGCAGTTGCTCAAAACACAAAACAAGGATCAGAACGTTGGCTTTGTTTGATTCAGGTTTACGAGGAACTCAAACAGCTTCACATACGACCTAATAACACTATTTATCGACTCGTATTGTCAGCATATGGTCATACAGGAAATGTGACCAAAGTCAACAGTGTCTTTAGAGAATACAAGAAACACAACATAGCACGCTCTGTCATGTATCGACATTATATGTCAGCCTTGATCCAAACCAAGGATTTATCTGCGGCAGTAGATGCATTTCGAGACATGAACACAGGCTCCAAATTGAATGCAAGAGATTTATCTTACTGTCTTGCGGAAGTAGTTAGTGCTCATTGCAACTCTAAAAAGCATAAGCACGTACTAGTGGCAATGCGTTTGACAGATGACCTATACCAGCACTCCTCTATACAGGAGTGGAGTTTTCAAGCATCAGATCAAATAGCAGCATCGCTTTGGCGTGGTTATAGTCGATTTTTCAAGTTAGGGCGAAAAAGATTGTCAACTGCATCAGTAGAGACTTTGCTTCATGCCTATGTTGAAGCATTAGAAAACAACAAATACAAAGCACTCAGAGCATCACATTTATCTACTCTGTTTGATTTGATATGTCGACAAAAGGGGTTTGTACCGAGCGTAAAGATGTTTAATCTTTTGCTTGATGCTCAGTCACGGCATGCATATCATGACAGCCTAAAAAATACTATTGCATGGATGCAGAAATTTAATCTGGAGCCTAATTCGGTGACTGTCTCTATTCTACTAAAAACCTTTGGCACGCAGATACCTATCTCGCAAACACAGCAACTTTACAGCACATTAAAGCATCAGGATATCGAGAGACCAGGAGAAGATGTCAATTTGGATGTTTGCAAAGCTTTTATCAATGTCTTTACAGCAAGCTCAGCAAGAATGGAACAAGCAAAGACGGTTGTGTCTGACGTAAAGAGAAATGGGTATAGTTTGGATAATCATACTTTTATGGTTATGGCACAAGGCTTCACAAAACGGAAGGAGCTAGATCAGTGCTTAAAGTGGTTGCAAGAAGAAGGCTGTCAAGACCTTGACTCATACGCTGTTGTTTTAGAGGGATGGCTAAGTCAAGGGGAATGGAAGCGTTGTGAAGAAGAATACCAAGCCTTGGTTAAGCAGTTTAAACAGGAACCGTAGACGGCAATCGACGTATTGTCAAAGCTTTACTTGCAGCAAAGTTTGCACAGGATAAAAGCCATGACTGTCAACAGATACTCAAGCCTGATTTCAAGATGAAATTTACCCCTAATACAGTGATACGCATCATAGACACATTGATTCATCTTGAAACCAAAAATGGACATCCGCTGGTACACGGAGACTGCATTGTCAAGTCGTTAAAAGTGCTTGAATCAAGCTTAGGTATATATTTGGATGGAGAAGGAATTAGTCGAGTCATGTTGGGATTAGGCAGAAGAGGTGATTGCGAACATGCCTTTCAAATATACAATTGGGTTCGTGAAAATGGAGTCTCTCAGAGCCTTCAGCGTTGTGGAAGTCCAAGTATTTATCGAGCAATGATGTTGGTGGCAACAGAAAACAATGATGTTCGCAAAGTGGAAAGGGCATGGATCGATATGCAATACAGGAAACGATTTTACAAGGAATGCAGTCATAAAGAGCTTCATAAGCTAGCAACTTATAACTTTTTACTAAATGCATTTGCATCTCAACTTCCTCAGCCCAACATCACATGCTTGAAAAGAACCTTCAAAAGACTAATCAAACAGAATCTAGAGCCTGATCTAGTGACATACAATATCTTGATCAAAGCCTTTGTAAACTCAGGCAACATGCATGCAGCTGAACAGATTTATAGAAAGATGCAAGCACAGCCTGAAACTCGCCCTGATGAATGGACAGTAAATACAATGTTAAATGGCTGGATTCAGCGCAAAGAATGGGCAGAAGTAGAAAAGCTCATTCAAAAGCTGAAAGAAGATGGCAGTTTGAACATGGTGACATTCAATCTTTTGATACAAAGCTTCTTGCAGCTTAATCCGAGAACAATGGCACATATCCGATTACATAAGCACAGCAATAGATGGGATTTAGTGGAAGCTTATTCGAACAACAAACCTGCAATGTCAAGCGAGAAGATTTGGGATATTTTTGAATCTGCTACAGGCTACAGCAGAACCTTCATCACCCGCAAGCAAAAGCAAAATTTAGAATTAACCGGCACAAAGGCTGCCTTATGCAATCAGTTGTGTGATTTGAATCATCAGACAGTATCAGCTTCAAGCAAAGAGCAGACTCCTCAGTTTGCGTTTATCAAGCTATTTTCAGATTCCACTGAAGCAAACCAAGTAACTTACAAGTTATTTATGAAAGCTTTTACGAACATTGGCGATTCTCAATCTGCTTCCAAGATACAAGAATGGATGCAATATCGTCTTTCATTGTAATATACTTTGTAGACATTTTCTATACCCTTTAAATAAAAAAAACGTGACAGTCTTTTTATTTATTTGCTCTTTTCTTCTTCTGTATAATAGACACCATGACAGAATCTGTGGAAAGCAAGGAACTCGATTACCCTGTCAAGCTAGAGGAATCTATTGAGCAATCGCAGTTGAGCCATAAAGAATGGGATGCTAGTATGGAATTAGCTTTGTTGAACGCTATATCGCGTTGCAAGCCGGTTGGTATGGAAGCTTATGCCGTGTTGCTATGTGTCCATATGTCGGCAATATGTAAGCTTAATTCTTTTTTTTTTTCTTTGTGCTAGGCATACATAAGCATTTTCGCATTATAAGCGTACAAAAACAGTTTAATCAAAATAGTCCCATTTCATGCACCATCAAAGAAATATGGGATAAATTGGGTGAATTCTATGGCATGTCTGCATTAGACGAATTGGTATATAAAAAAAAAGAAATTGGATTTGTGTGACAGTGTTGACACAGTGATTTTTAGGAAGAGGAAGATGAAGAGCAAGAGGAAGAGAGGGAAGAACAAGAAAGGAAAAAGGGAGATGCTCTGCTTGAATTCTCACTGCCTTTTGAAGAGTATGAACAACTGATATCTGAGCATCGACAAGATGACCAATCTGTATCTTCTATTCAAGAAGAATCAAGTCCTTCACCTGTTCTTCCTCCTGCGAAACGTACAAGAACAAGCAAAAGAGATACTTCGCCGACTAACTCGGTAGCTGATTCAATCACATCTACACCCGAGCCTGAAGAAGGTTGGTTGAATTTATCCCCCAAGAGAAAAAACTATGATCATGTGTCAAAAACTAAACCTGATGCCTTTCCTCCTTTAATATCAATCAGGTAAATCTTCAAGGCGAGCATCAAGAGGAGCTAGAAAATCAGAAGCTACACCTGAGCCAGCTGGCCGTAGCACACCTAGAAGGGCAGCTGGAAGATCAGTCAACACACCAACAAGAGGTAGCAAACGACAGACCAATAAGCGCAAGTAAATTAAGTGTAGCTGAGAAATAAAAAACATTCCACTCATGCAATCTTAAAGAGATTGTTTGTTAAGCCGACGTAGCGGCAGTGTCTTTCAGGGTCCTGTAGACAGACGCTGTCACAAACATAGACTACTCTTGAAATTGAGGTCCTTCTTCCTTCTATAGCTTATTGTCCAGAACTTATGCCTAGATTTGAAGTGCTGTCCTTATTTATAACCAGAGAGAAAAAAGGCTACCCTTTTATTTTTTTAAAAAAAAAAGACTGTAGGAATAGATTTGAATTGAATTAAGGAAAGTCATGCAGTTCAATAGCAGCTTCTAACAAATAACAACCCATTATTTGAGCTGTCTTTTGCAGCCCAGAAAAAAAAACTTGAGCTCAGATTAAATTTGAGTATTAATGGAGGTAAATAGAGATGGCTCTAGCTTAGGTCAAGCATTAACTTCCTACAGCAAAGTTAAATTATGGCAAAAGAAGAAGAGACCGTATTGTAGTTAAAGCAAAAAAAAAAAAAAAAAAAGAAAAGGAAAATAAAGAGGCTCTAAATACTTTGATTCTTCAGCTTGGTATATTTAAGAACTATTTACGTAATCAATAGTTTTGTCAAAGTCGAAACTCTATAGAATCTTCAGAAGTTCGTCTTCAAAATGAATACAGTAAGTTGATGGCAATATCATTAAGTACGCTCACTGCACCAATCGTACTGCATTTAGAGAAGATGACTTTTGCTCTCAAATTAAGCTTATCTTCAATCTGAATATAGAAAAAATTCACTTGTTAACAGTTAAGTGTTAGGCATCTAATATGCATTTCCATTGGTGAATTAGCATTTGGTATTAACCCAAGTCGTAATATACTTTGGCTAACTATTGGTGCTCAAGCTGTGGCTATTGGATTTAAAACAAGAACTAGAACAATGACCATCTCGGGAAAGCGATATTTTTGAGCGACAAATGAGAGCATCTTATGGAAGAGCTAAAAAGAAAAGAAGACAACGGAGGCTTCTCTTACTTATCGTCCCAATGTTATATTTGATGCTTTGTACGGGCTTGAGCAACATGAAGAGGTCAAAATCTACTATCTCGTCAAATATGATACATCTATGCATGTTTCAGGCTAAATTAGAAAGCTGACCTTCAGTTGGGGTCTTCAAATATGCGTATCACTCCAACTCTCCAGCTTGTTCTTCAATAAACAATTTCGATCATTGATTTAAAAGAAAAAGTATGATGAAAGGAGCAAAGTTGTTAAAGGAGAAAATTCAATTCCAAGAGCAGTCGATCCTTGTGACAGTGTCTCTTTACAGGACCCTGAAAGATACTGCCGCTACGTCGGCTTAAAGTCAAAGACATGCCTGAACAAAAACTCTCTAAAACTGCATAACTAAGTTTCTTTTTTACTGTGCAATCTCTATCTTTTTTTTTAAACATGCAGCTTGACTTTTCTACTAGTGCGATTTAAATTTTTTGCTTGTGCTTAGTGATTAATCTATTTCCGAAAATGGTGCATGCGAGGCCGGAAGAGGTAAAGTCGGCCCTAAAACAATGACCTCGTATTGGTTGTGTCTAATTTTCGTTCAACAATTGGGGTCCTTTCTTTTCAGATCACAATATAAAGTCTGCTTCAAGTCGATTTTAACTACCGCTGATCTTTTAATTCGGTAGCATTTTTTTTTTAGTTTTGGTTCCTTAATATGTACGCTCGTTATTCGTTATTTGTTGTCACTTTTTTTTTGAGACATTAGTATAAAAGTTTGGTTGATCCAATTAAGCATATCTTTTTCTTTTTTTCTTTTATCTCCCCTTCTCTCTCTTTCTTTTCAAGACTTTTCTTCCCCCCAACTTTTTCTTAAATTAATTAAAGAAAAAGTCAGCATCATGGCAACACAGAGAAATGTTAAGAGTGATTCTGCTTCTCAAAATGCAGTAAAGCCTGTAATTGATGAAGCTATTGAAAGAAATTGGGAAATCCCTGAATTCACTATCAAGGAAATCCGTGATGCCATTCCTGCTCACTGTTTCCGCCGTGATACCTTTACATCCTTCACTCATGTTCTTCACGACTTTGCAGTTGTTGGCTTTTTGGCTTATTTAGCCTCTTATATCGACACAATTCCCAATGTTTATGCCCGCATTGCTCTCTGGCCTTTGTATTGGATTGCTCAAGGCATTGTCGGTACTGGTGTCTGGGTACTTGGTCATGAGTGTGGCCATCAAGCATTTAGTCCTTCTAAGGTATATACTCATTTTTCTTCTATAGATGGAAGTAAAACATACTCATTTGCATTGCATATGTCTTTTTATAGGCCATTAACAACGGCGTTGGTTTCGTTCTTCATACCCTCTTGCTTGTTCCTTATCATTCATGGAGATTTTCTCATTCTAGACATCACAAGGCTACTGGCCATATGTCCAAGGATCAGGTAAACTATTCTTTTGATCTCTTCTTTTTTTTTTCCTTTTGACTTTTTATAGAATTTCTTCCCCAAGTTTTGTAAAAAAAAAAAAAATTTTTTTTCGTATACCATTCTATTTTCATATTCTAATCAAATTGTTATCATCCATTAGGTTTTCCTTCCCAAGACTCGTAACAAGATTGGCTTGCCTGCTCGCGATCAAGATCCTCAAGCTGACGGTCCTCATGATATCCTTGAAGAAACTCCTATTGCCTCCCTCTGGCGTATGTTCCTTATGTTCACTTTCGGCTGGCCCCTTTATCTCTTCACCAATGTCACTGGTCAAGATTACCCTGGTTGGGCCTCTCACTTCAACCCTACATGTGACATTTACGAAGAAGGTCAATACTGGGATGTTATGACTTCTACTGCTGGTATCATTGCTATGATTGGTTTCTTGACTTACTGTGGTCAAATCTTTGGCTCTCTCACTGTTATCAAGTTCTACGTCATTCCTTACTTGAACGTCAACTTCTGGTTGGTTTTGATTACCTACTTACAACACACTGATCCCAAGCTTCCCCACTACCGCGAGAACGTCTGGAACTTCCAACGTGGTGCCGCCTTGACCGTTGACCGTTCTTATGGTGCCATCATCAACTACTTCCATCACCACATCTCCGACACTCACGTTGCCCACCATTTTTTCTCCACCATGCCTTTCTACCATGCTCAGGAAGCTACTCTTCACATCAAGAAGGCTCTTGGTAAACATTATCACTATGATAACACACCCATTCCTGTTGCCTTATGGAGAGTCTGGAAGGAATGTCGTTTCGTCGAAGACGAAGGTGATGTCGTCTTCTACAAGAAATAATTTCTCTCTCTTCATCTTGTCTATACATCATTCTCATTTACATAACTTTACATACTTTTGCCTTTCATTTACCTTTCGCAACTAATAGTAATAAACCAAACAAGAAAAAAAAACACATTGTTGAACCGTAAAACTGTGAAGCCTTCACTTGCTAGCTTATTAGTTACACTATTAGTGATTCAACTGTCTTGTGAGTAACTGTTTATTTGTTTTTTTTATAGACCTGTATCTTCACAAGTAAATTTAACATTTGATCTCATAAAAACAAGTTTGCATGTGGAATCAGTAACTCGAGCCCAAAACAAGTAGATATACAGCTTTGCATCGAATCCTTAAAAATGCTTATCTATGTACTCTTGTAGGATATTTTATGTTGAATGGTGTATGCCTATTCCTTTTATATTTTTCAAACTATTTCATATTGCATGAAAACCTGCTAAGCATGATGCTAGCTGCAAAAGAAAATTTTGGTAATTTCGCATTATGTTATCTTATCAAACACAAAAACAAATAATGTCTGGAGATAACCTCTGCTATCATTTTCCAGACATATAGTAATCCAAGTCTTCTGGCAGCTTTCAGCTCTTTTTCTTTTTTCGATTTTTGGGTGAGAGCTTAGTATTGTGTACTGGATCTTTGCTACCGAAATAGATAAATTCTGTAGACATAAATTTTCTTTAGTCTGCTTGATAGCAAAAAGCAAGTTATTTCAAGTAAATGCTTTTGTCAAATGAATAAAACCAACTTAAAATAGGAATAAAAAGTAGAGCATGTTTCTTTTCATATAAACAACTGCATAATCCAAGTTTTGTAGAGACTACCGGCGATCGAAACAAGACGCGTCTATAAAAGAAAAAGCAGATAGAGAAAGCTACTCAAAGCCTTGTCTTTTGATACAAAAGGTAAAAAATCGACTAAAACGTGAGTTTTTATCCGTTTTATTTGGTGCTAGCTACCTTGCTTAACAAAACCCTTTTATGAAAAAATAATATACCAGTTCGCTTTATTTGAGACACCAATAAACACCATACTTAATCGTAATTCACAAAACTCAAGTAGAAGCTGACACTGATCAGTTCAATGCAGGAATACGAGGAATCGCCAAGGGCAACACTATATCCATCTTTAGCTGTTTGCAACATCAATGGCTATTCGCTGTTTCAACTCTGTAAGAATTCGTTTGGTTAGATGTGTAATTGCTTCATGTGATCAGAGGGCCTGACCCTCTTGTTTGATTGATAAGCTACAGAGTTTTACTCGGAGAAGGCGCGATGCTTATACGTCAATAAATGGTAGTTGGCTGTCACTCAAAACAATGCTATGCTGATGTTATTTGCAATTCTATGAGAGACATAACTTTATTCTCCGTCATACTTGCACATGTTTGAGGAGCTTGTTTCTTGTGGTCTTGATAAAATGTCTTGTATGAAAACAACCTTCCTTTCTCTGTACACCTACATGTAATCCATTTCTGGAAATGGTACAGACTACCTTCATTCTGACTATTCGTTTTTTGAAGACCCGCCGTTCCTGCTCTCGAAAATACCAAATTCAGTAGGTCTGCCTGTATGATAATGTGCTTCACCTTCTCTTTGCTTTTCACCTCATGTCCTCGATTCCAGACAACATCCGCGTCGGATCTCGTATCCAAGTGGGAAAAGATAGAGCCACAGTCAAGTTTGTAGGTTCAGTCGAAGGATCTAAAGGTGAATGGCTAGGCGTTGAATGGGATGATCTTCAACGTGGCAAGCACGGTGGCAGTCATCAAGGCACAAAGTATTTTGATTGCAGGTATGTCAAGTCACATTGCGCTTAAAGCTACAGAAATGAATACTAATTTGATTCATATATTAGAGGACCTATTTCTGGGTCATTTGTACGCTATCACCCTCAAAAGATTTTGCATGGAACTGTCTTCCTAGACGCACTTAAAAGCAAATATCTTGAGCAAGATGACATTACAACAATAAAGCAAGAAGCATATGATAAATCGAAAGATCGTGGAGAATTGTATTTTGGAGGAAATAAGCAGATCGTCGTAGAAACTTATGGGTTTGAAAAGATCCAGCGCTTTCAAAGGTAATTGGAAGATGTTCAAAATCTCGCTCTCGTTCTAAAAATGTATGTGAGAAAAATAGTGATCTCAGTAGATTGAGAGTAGTCGGATTAGCTGAACAATTGATTGAGTCTGCAGGAGCACCAAAACAAATCGCTGATGCACATCTAAGTAAGCTCATCACCTTATTTATGGATATTGTTGACAGCTAACATGCATCGTATCAGACATTGAAGATTTGGACTTGTCTCGAAATCTGATCTCAGATTGGGAAACTGTCTCTGCTATTGCTTCGCAGCTACCCAAGTTGAAGATATTGCGACTCAAGTATGTATTCTGTTACTTGATTGGAAGCATTACTCACAAGTTTTATTTAAGCCATTTACGTTTTACAACCCCGCCTCAGTCAAACTTAGCTTTGCAACATATAAAGACGCTTTCATTGAGTCATACACTTATCACTTGGAATGAAATCCATGAACTGTTATTGCACTTGACAGACTTGGAAGATTTGCAATTAGGTGGAAATGAACTGTCCGAATTAGGTGAAATAAGCTTGCCCAACCTGAAATGTCTTAACCTAGAAGACAATAAGATTGACGATTGGAGCCAGGTTGCTAAACTAGGTACATTGCCAAAGTAAGTTGACCAAGAGAACTTGTATGTTTAATGTCTGTTTAATCATTTGAGTCTTTTATCAAACTGATAATTTCATAGCCTAGAAGTATTGTTCTTAAACAACAATTGCATCTCTAGAATAGAGTCAACAGATGGTCTATTTCCAAGATTGAACTATATTAGATTAGATGGCAATACAATTGACAACTGGGACAGTTTCAATGCATTAAACAAACTACCACTCCTTACTAGAATTAGATGCAAAGAAAATCCTATATTCAAAGGTAGGGTCCTTAAATCAATTAACACAAGAGGACAATAATCACAAATGTATTTTCTCTTACCTTCTGAAGATATGGACCGCGAGCTTGAAGATGCGCATATAGTTGGTAGAATAAAAAAACTCACAACCGTAAACGGCAATACAGTAAGTATACAAATCGATTTATCTGAGTGCAAAGAGACCTATCTCTTATTTTCTATTTCTTATCTAACTTGTTTCCTCACAACATCTTAGTTAACTTCCCGAGAACGAACAGACTTGGAAAGGTATTATCTAAAGTTCTGTGTGAAGGACGGTACAACAAAAGATGAGATAACAAAAGTACATCCTCGATATTTAGAACTATGCTCAAGTAAGTAGAGCGATTGTTTGAGATGCACAGGCAAATGTTTAAAACATGATTTACAATTAGAACATGGTGAGCCTGACTTGGGCATGCAATTGAAAGAAAGTTCAACAGCACTCAAGGATAGACTGATTGATATTACATTAACGACAAGAGAAATAGCTTCTTCTGCGTCTGATCTTGTATCTTTGAAGCATCAATCAGAGCTACCTCCTCTTATCAGCTCATTACAAAAGAAATTCTTAAAGACAATGACGGTCAGAAACATGAAGAATATGATCCAACGGCTAATGAAAATACCCGCTGCAAACCAACACTTGTTACTGATACAATCCATTACTGGAGAAAATGAGCGTGATTTGATCGTCATGGATGTTGAAGATGATTTAAGAGACTTAAAATTCTATGGCATCAGTGATGGTGATGAAATTTTAATTGTTTCAAATTGATGATTTGAATCAAATAAATCATGCTTAGTACTTCAAATGATATTGTTGAAGACGTAATCCTCACAAAGAAGTGCTCAACGATCTGAGAAAAGTATGGGGAGGCCTACAAAATTATAGAGAATTTTGTTGTATCAGTAAACCATATGGCTAAATCAAATTACGAGTACAACTGATACAAATTAAGGTCATAATTACATATTATCAAGAGTTGGTGAAGCCAAAGTGTATGTCTTAACTGAGCCTGAATTAATCAAGGTCTGACCATATTTGAGCCAAAAAAAGAAGGAGACGGTTATGTCGCTATTCAACTAATCATAAACTGATTAAGTTGTAGTGCAGCTTTCTTTAAAAAGAAACATATGTCCCGATGGATGCCCAAGTCCCTTTTGACATTTTCAAATAAAACATATGAGAAAGTAAAAGTTTATTCTTAAATAGCTGTAATGTGAGTTTGTAAACCCAAAAAGAGAGAGAGAAGGGGAATGTTCTATATACATAATTAAAGTTGCATGCAAATTGGATGCATTAAATGATTTTCTTCTTTATCGATCAACACTGACAAATATTGTTTGTTGTGGTGTTGGAGTTGCGCTTGTAGCGGAGACGGGACTATGAACCGAAGACACAGGAGAGAAAATGCTAGCGAGATTAAGAGCGGTGGCTTTCTGTTGCAATTCTTTGTAGCGGTTCCATTCATCAACAAACAGTTCAATACTTTGAGCTGCAATTTCACCACCATTGTGAGGAATCCGAAGCGATGGATCTTTACAAGTGCCCAACATTTGAGAAGCTCGTTCAATAGCAGATGTCCAATTGCCCGCTTCAAAATCTTCACGTGAGAGCTCCACTGCGCTTCCTTGATCGTTCATCAGTTTAAGCAAACCATGCTCTTCAATAAACTGTGGTCTTGGTACATATACAAATGGCGTACTGTGTCCAATACACTCAGAGCAAGTACCGTAGCCTAGTTTTCCCAAAAGAACATCACATGCATGTGTCAAGTCAGGAACATAAGCATCTTTAGCTGCTCTATAGAATCGCTCTGGCATTTTTGCTGATTCAGGTGCAGCACACACTATACAAATCCAACCGGGAGGCAGAGGATTACCTTTAAGTCCACCATCATTACCCAAAAGCTGTCCACCAAAGGACAAGAGCAAAATTTTATGGGTATCATAGACGTCTTTTGGAATACCGACTTGCGACAATGTTTCTTCACGAGACTTTTGGTATTTACGGAAAACCAATGGGACATCTATAATTTGACGGACAAAAGGGGAATTTTTCATCGAATCATGTTGGACGTTTGAGACGCTTGTACATGGTAATTGCGTCTTTCCATTTGCGACGCCTTTAATTTTGAGCTGTGTCTCGGGGAAATTGGTGTTGAAAGGTGTATGTGGTACAAGATTTTGAGCATCATCAAAAGAAGGAATTCGGATGGCTCCTGGTAAACGAACCAACAAATCTGCATGACGATAATCCATTATCACTTGCTGAACCATCTCGTGAATTTCTATATCTAGCTCGTCCCCTTCACATAATCCCATGTAAACCTCATCAAATGTAAAGTTGCTGGAAATAGCTGCTGGTATTCCTACAATCCGAGCTGCAGCGCTAAATGAAAATAATAGCATGAATATTGTTATTTTTCATTAACAGCTCATTTCACAAACAAAAGAAAAAAAGAGTTACCATGGCAAGAAGGGTGCGTCGCAGATAACACAATCTGCATTTACTTGTCTCAACCAATCTACTTCATTGTCTAATATGTTTGACCTCTTTTCTAAAAATGTCCTGAGATTTTGAATGGTTTGCAAACGGTCTACAGTATAAGGAAGCGGCTGTACGACTCCAGCGTCAATTTCTGCATGACGGTAATGAGCCCCAAGTTTGATAACGCCCTTAAAAATAAAATCACTGGCAGTAGAAATTACATACACTGTGTGGTGTGCAGGTAATTTAAGGATATCCATAATTACTTGATTAGCACGAGTAGCATGACCCCAACCTATATGATTATGACGTGAGTCTTAACAGAGTCTATCTCTGTCTTTTCTTTTTCATACTCACCATGACCAGAGACATAGAAGCAAAATGTCAGAGGCTTAGTACGGTAAATATTAGTGTTGATGGTCAAGCCAGTCATAGTAGATAGTCTAGAGGATATAATGTATAGTAAGGGTGATTAAAAAGAAGAAAGAAAACAGGGTGTGTGAGTTTTGTTACAAAGAAGACAGTATAATAAAGAAAAGAGAAAGATAAGCTCCAAAAAAAAAGGAGAAATATAAAAATAAATAGAAACTGGCTTAATTAACAATGGTACAAACTATGGCGGAGTATCTGAAAGTCCACTAAACTGGTTTTGCAGATAATTTAAATGCATGGGATTGGGTGAAGCTGCAACACAAGCCACAGAGGTATCAAGTATATTTGGAGTCTCTCAAACATTGCTGTCTCACTTTTTTTTTTATTCTTGAGATGATGGCTGATATTGCTAGAAAATCAATCTGAGACTCATGTTACCAAGTCGTACGATTGAAGGATCAAACCCAGTAAACGAAATCTCGATAGCAGTTAACAGTTGATTATCAATTACATCAAGTCAAGCCTTATAGTGATGTCTAAGATTGACCTGAAGCGGCTGTTGGATTTTAATAATTAGTCTGAAACTCACAATCACATACTGTTTCCGTGCATGTAATCGCCTGTATGTAAAATGGCCTGTGTTATTAAAGCAGGCCCTAACATGTATCTATAACCTGATCTTGGCAGAGTTGCTAAAGTGATAATTAGTTGGACTGTATTCTTCAGCACCATGCAAATAGCAGGCTACTGCATTTCTTTTGTCTTTCTCTTCCTGCTCAGTCAATTTTAATTATATGATAATCCTGATGTACCCTTTGTATGTGTTGAATATATGGCTTGATAAAGAACCGTTTTGACTGCGCATTGAACAGGGGAAATAGAAGACAAATTCATTCAAAAACAATTGTACCATTTCATACACATTGGATAGCAATCAGTACATTGACAAAGTAGAAGGCTAATCATTCAGCGCAGCTAGCTTATCATGTTTTTCCCTCTCGTATTCTTGGCTAAGAATGAACACATCATGCCCAAAGATTTTGGCCATTCCTTGTTGATACCCAGTTTAGGATCTCTAAAGATATAACTCTGAAGAGGAGAATTGTTTTTAGAAAGAGGGAATGTTTCCTGATAGACCTAAAATTTCTTGGCGCAATTCCTTTTTTTTTTTACTGCTAATACGACTTTGCCAATGAGGGATGCAACAATTCAAAATTCAAGCAATTGATGAGTCAAAGCATAAAGACATTCATTCCGAGTTTTTTTCCGTCAATGGCAATTGCTCTTTAGGAAATGAAGACAAAACAGCCAAATCAGGTATTCTCCATCTTCTCTCGACCATCAGAGCATTTTGATCATTGTACCTCCATTCTCGGAAAAAAAAGCCAGAGAAATAACTTTTTTGAACACATCTCTATTATTTCATGTTGGTTTCCACACTCTTCAAATCAGCCATATACACAGTCACGTTGAAGGTCCAGATTTGTGTGTACTATCAATACCTCTCTTTTTTTTTTCTTTCACCTTTTTGTTGTTGTTGACAAGGATGTTTAGACATATTATATTAAGCTCACGTTCTTGCATTAAACGAGCATATACAACAGCTAGAAGCGATTTTCAGATACAACCCAAGCTTAATTATAATCATCTGGCCGAGAATGCTTCTGCTATTCAACATAATATGACCCTTAGAAAATATGAAGGAGTGGATATGGAAGCTTTTGTAAAGTTAAACAAATTGCGTCTTCAACTGTACAACCAGCTGACTGCTTTGCGGGCTGACCGTAATGAGCTCTCGCTGGCTACCCGGGCCGTGACGAAATTAGACATTGAGGAACGCAATAGGTTAATAGAAAAAGGACAACAGATCAAATCTCAAATTAAATCATGCGAAAAGCAACTGAATCAAACTGAGATGGAGTTATTAAGACAGGGACTCATGATTCCCAATAATACACACAAAGATTCACCCATTGGCTCAGAAGAAAATGCTCGTGTGATGAAGGTGATAGGCGAGCAAAGATCACCTCATGGATTACGCGATCATGTACAGCTTGCTACTGATCTCAACATACTTGATATGGAGCAGGCTGCTATTGCGAGCGGATCCAGCTTTTACTATCTTCAGGGGATGGGTGCCTTTCTTGAGCTATCACTTGTTCAGTATGCCATGCATAAGGCAGCATCCAAGGGGTTTTTCAGTGTGCTGACACCAGATATTGTGCGTACCAACATAGCTTATGGATGTGGTTTTCAACCTCGGAGTGGCGAAAGTTCTCAAATATACGATATTGCTATCAAGTCCAGTACAGAATCAACACTCTGTTTAGCAGGAACTGCAGAGATCCCACTTGCTGGAAAGTTTGCTACACAACTGTTGAATGAACACGACCTACCACAGAGACTTGTTGGCTTTGGTCATGCGTTTCGAACAGAAGCAGGTGGAAGAGGCATAGAGACAAAAGGACTGTATAGAGTCCATCAATTCTCCAAAGTTGAGCTGTTTGCCTTGACGACGCCTGAACAAAGTGAAGCCATGATGGAAGAGATTAGAAGTTTACAGGAAGAAATCTTTACTGAACTTGGTCTGTGTTTTAGAATTCTTGATATGCCAACAGAAGAGCTAGGGGCAAGTGCTTTTAGAAAATATGATATGGAAGCTTGGATGCCTGGGAGAGGCAAATGGGGAGAGGTAAAGTCCAAGACAAATCAGTTTACTTAACACAATCTTATTGTATTTTTTGTTTTAGATTTCTTCAACCTCAAATTGTACAGATTATCAATCACGTAGATTATCCATTCGTTACCGTCCCAAACATCAAACAGACAAGAACACCCAATTTTGCCATACATTAAACGGTACTGCGATTGCAGTGCCTCGAGTAATTGTTGCTATCCTTGAAACATTTCAAACAAAAGATGGATCTGTCAAAATACCCAAAGTATTACAAAAATGGCTTCCGGGAGAACCAGAATACCTCACTCGTTCTAAATAATACTTTTATCCATTCATTATATAAAACAACTCAAATATTCATTTCTTTCATTTGCTGAACTACTTGATCTTTGTTCAATTCCTCTGTGTCTTCTTTAGTTTTCTCCTGTTTGTATTTGAGCTTACGAGCAGCCTTGGCTTGCTCCTTTAACATCTTTGCTTCTTTCTGTCTCTTTTTAGCTTCTCGTTTACGTTCACTTGCAGAAGGTTTTTTTGGCTTGTTTTCTTCAGGTACGGCATCATCAACTTTTTCTGTTACACTATGATTGCCCTCTGCATTGTCTTGAGCAAGGTCTATTTCCTGTATTTGTGGATTTGACGAAAAAGTGTTCTGTTGATCGTTCTCGTTGTCTGCAGGATTGTTCGACTCGTCTTGCTTTCCTTCATTTGTCTGTTGCTCTTTCTTTATCTTGTTCTTCTGTTCTGACTCATAGATAGCATCAATGACCTTGTCGGGATTTCCTTTATACTTGATCAAAAGACGCCTAATCTTGCGAACACTTGTATCTGCACAAGCATTCCGTACAACCTTTTCTACCGAGGTAAGACATTCTTGTTCCTGCTCTTCTTGGTCGCTGTCTTTAGATGGATTGTTTTGATGTATCTGTTCCGCTTTTAGTTTAATAGATACAAACAAAAAAAGGGAGGATTACCTTGATCTCAGGTGGACCTGAATAAGGTCCTTCTATATTTCTCACTGAACTGTAATGCTCCCAATTATGATAGGCAATGTGTAAGGTCATTATCTCACTCTCGGCACCTAATTCCTCTTCGGAGTCTATTTCTTGCTCTTCATATGCTCCCTGAATAACATATCTATTGTTGGTTCAGTCAGTCCAAAACGAAAAACTCATCTAACAATTATCCACTTGCATCAATCCTGGCTGATATACTTTGATATCGACTTTTTTGAGTTTTGCAAAAGCTACCAGTTCCATATTGCCACCAAAAGTACCATTCCGAGTCATACAGTCTACATGGTGTTCAAAGGATTGGTCGTCTTCTACAAAGTGTTTGTATGTATCTTCATTTTCTCTTAGATATTGACATATTTCTTGTCGAATAGCCTTATGGTTGCCATCATGCCCCTCATATTGATCCGATAAAGCACTATAGGGAAAGAGGATGAATATACTGGTTAATCTCTTTATGCTTTTATGTCTCGTACCGAAACAAACAATTGCCATCACCTGTAATGTTTTTAGTACAAAGACCTAGATTTCTCAACTGACTATCGAGATCTTCAGGATCATCCTTTGCAAGTGATTTCTATGATGCACATGTTAGTTAAAGACAACAAAAGATGAAGCGATCTTACCTGAAGTGCACGCTTTTGTTTACGAGTGATCTTTTCTGGTCATCTTGAATAAGCATAAGCCAAGTTTCTGCTTCTTTTTATCATCTGTTTTCTGAGCCAGCCTTTTACCTTGTTTTTTCGAAGTCTTCTCTTTCCCCTTTGCCATACTATAGATATCAGAAAATGTAGAGAAAGAACAAAAACTTTAAAGTTGTCAAGATTTTAGCAGTCGTAATTCGATACACTACTGTTTATCCTAAAAGCCAATTAGTCTAAAGTGTGCCTAAACAACCTCACTGCTAGGACATGTCCCCACCTTTTGCTAAGCAAGCATACCGCTTTGTTCTATACGTTAGATTTCAGGTCAAATGACTAAGAATAACCACCTTTATAATGCTCTCACTTACTCCATCTGAGTTTACTTTTTTCTCTCTCTCTCTCTTCGTACAGAGACTTTCTCCATTAGAAGCTTACCTAATCTTCAGCATGTATTTTATGGTAATAGACATTATGATCAACTAGAGAATAGCATTATTTGTTATATATGTTGACCATAGACTACCTATTCTTCTTTTGAATGCAACTGCCCTTGTTAAGCAAAAGGTGAGCTACAGACTTTCTTTGCTATTAGAATGAGAGTCATTGATTGACACCAGCATTCGATGACTGCCATGATTATATCAGTTTGATATAACGATTTCAGAATGCAAGCCAAATGCAGTAATTTTGTTATTGAATACTTTAGATTGTGCTTCATCAATGTAAGCAGCTAAAGGGTCATTATCAGTTATGTTGCTGTTGATTGCTTGGGCGTTTTTTTCAAGAATACAATGAAAAGACATGTATAAAAAAAAAAGAGCTCTATTGAGGTCACATTAGCATGAGCAATCTACATCTTCCCTTTTTCTGTTCATAGCAGCACAACCAGTATTTCCCTTAATTTGAAAGACGCCAAGTCAAGCCATATGCTTTTAAAGGCAGCTTAGTTTAGTACTTGCTCATCATTGATTCTGACTATATTTTTTAAGAGGGTTATCGGATGCTGCCAAACGGAATGCAGCAAATGATTTTGAGGAGGAGGAGAATACAAAAGAAATAGCAAATGCTTGCCTAAAAAGCATTGCTCAAATGAGTTTTATCAGAGATCAGCAGTAACTTAAACAGACTGATTAGACAAACTAATGCCACCCTTCAACTTATTCTCTAACAATTGAGTAAGACACTAACGCAAATGTATGATAAAAAAATTATGATGCTACCATTCATGTCATCAAAGATTTTAGCAGCAATACCATGAAGAAGTCATTTAAATTCTAGCCAGGAAGCTCAATATGAAACATGGCTAATTTCTTCCGAAACACTGTCTGTTTCCGAGAATGAAATGCTTCTTTCCAGGAAATCAATTCTACGACTGTGCAATCTCTCAGAAAGTGGCTCTTTATTTAGACAAAGGCACGATACGTGTTAATATCAGGGATCGCAATTACTAGAGTGGAAAGAAATTGTCTGTTTCGCTTATGCCGCCACTATTCCTGACCAACTGCTTAAGAGTATTGGAGTTTGCGAGATAGTATGCTTAATTAACTTTGGCATGGATAATAGTATAACCATGAAAACAAAAAGAAGAAAGTAAAAAAAGAGTGGTTTTTTTATTTGACTTTGACTCTTTATCAGTGAATGGTTCATTGTTCATCATTTGCAGTCATGAAGGATGTATGCTGATTGATTGTATTATGATTGAGCACTGCTATTGCTCAAGCTTGTCTGAATTAGCACTCATTCAAAAGTAAATGAGACACCAAACTATTGTTTAGACTAAATACAATGAATGCATAGAATATTATTTTGCTGAAGTATGCTTTGTGACTCAAATCCGTTAGAGATTTCGGAGTTGATTCAGGTCACCCTTTCAAGAAATGCTGGGCACGTTAACTTTGAGTTACCAAAAGTAAAAAAAAAAAAATCTATAAAAGATTCGCATTAATTTGCGTGTATGCGTGTGTGTGTGTGTGTTTTGTTATTTTTTGTTTTTTAGATTCTTACAATAATTCCTATTTTAATTATGCAATGGCGCTCGCTTATACTTTTGTTGAGTGGAATCACCACTATATACCTCACCATGTTACTACAAGACAGACCTCATCCACACCCAAAACTAGTGTTCTCTTCAAATCCACCTTCTGTATTTGTGCATAAACCCGACAAAGTGATCATAAATACAGTGGGTTCATACATTTACGTTACCACTTTCAAGTTTGAAGCTCCTCAGGGTGAAGGATCGTTCATAGGAACGAAAAGACTAAAAATAGGTGTCCGAGGTAAAATAAGACCTACTATTGATTAAGCCTTCCATTGACTCTTTTTTTTTTTCTTTGGTCTTTGTATATATATAAAAAAAAAGGCATTATTAAACAAGTGAGAATGCCAATTTCAAATGCTTTGACACAGCGCGATTTATTAAAGTCAGAAGGCAAGACAGAATCTTTAATTGAAGCATTGAAAAAAAAAAGAAGACAAAATGATGGGTGACTGATTTTCTCAGAATGATAGGCTGGACACTATGTTTCGAGCATGAATTAAAAGGACACATTTCCCAAATAGCCAGCAAAAATAACGATTATGCTCTATCAGAACAGACTCAGTTTGCCGTACTCTATCACCAGATCGACAAAGATAATTCATACCACTATGTTCGAATCTACTATACCGAGGGTCAGGACTTTAGCACTACTTTCAAATCAAAGGACATTAAACTACCAGGCACAACATGGGTGGATTCAATCTCATTAGAGAACGATTCATTATTGTTTTCGAGGTAACTTGATGCTATAGAGTCCAATGAAAACGAATTCATTTTGACCTTTCTGTTAGAGATCCTGATCTTTTTGAATTTAATATTATGCCTCTACCGACCCAAATGTCAGATTTAGTTGACTCAGAAGAATATCCAATCAAACGCGGAAGATCAATTCAAGGTTTGTTTTCTTTGATTGTTTGAATGAGGCATTACCTATATTCATCTGTCAATAGAATGGTCTCAACCTTATTCTACTGAACGATACTCAACACTACTTTCTCGGCTATATTCCCCAAAGTAAGCATTCAGTAGCTTTTCCATACAAGGCTCTTGTTAAACTTACGCTTACTCCTATAGCAAAGACACCTATAGAGTGTTCATGCTGAGTATACATAAAACGCCCACCACTTACTATGTCAACATCACTATTGCTGACGATATAACGGCCAATGACAATCTATCCACCTGGATTCAGAGAGAAAAGGGTGAATCCGATGTAAGTTATTTTCTGTTCTCAATGAGAGAGAGAGAGAGAATAACTCATCTTATGTATACAAGTATCCTGTTTATAGTGAGGAATCCATTGAACATGTGGGTTATGCAGAAATGACGAATTATCGATATATTCAGCCAGAAAACAAACAGGATTCAATCGAGTTATTTTCAGCCATGTCAGCCGATGCAAAGACCATTGTCTTTCCATACATCAAAAACAAATTCATCACTCTAGATTTCACTGATCGGATCGACATTCTATCCAAAATTCCTTTAGAAAAAGAACGACTCTATTCAAACGATGGTAGGAAGACGGTGGTCAATGAGTATTATTATTGGCAAGGCTATGAGACTGTAGAAGCAGATATCATGGGTGTTCAGTTGGATCAGGAAGGTGATCATTTGGCTATCTGGACAGAACAAAACTATGTCTATCTCTATGGCCGCAACAAGCACGAGAGAACCAGAAAAGAGCAAGCATCGTCTTTTGTGGAGAGATGGATAGATCACTTATTGTCTGAGATGTCTGAAGAGGAAAGAGCTTTACGGAATCAATATTTTCCAGCACCATGGCAACTAGAGATGGCAATTATACCTATCAAGGATGAACATGGTCGAGTTAAGGTCAGACGAATGGATACATGTTGATGTTATCAAGAAAACTGATGATGATGTGTGTATATATATATATTTAGCCTATAGGCAGTGTAAAGTTTTGGAAAGATCATCACAACAATAGACACTACTTGTGTAATGTTCAAGACTAAAGAAGAAAGAAAAAGAGAAATTGACTGATTTTGTTTATATCCTAGTTGTCGGGCTAAAGAATGGAAAGATTTACACCTATCGGCTAGATCAATATGAACCTGAAAAGGTGTCTGATTTCTGCTCATTTGCTATTGAAAGATGGGATATGCTGCTTGGTAAGTTGTGTTCTAGAGTATGTTAGTCCATTGTCTAATTCACCTTAAATTATGTGCATTCAAAAGCTATGTCTTCAGTCATTTGCATATTTGTATATAATGAATACCAGCGTTCAGAATAAGCTTTTATTTTATTTTTTATTTTTGCGCCTGTAAAAGAAAAAAGAAAAAAATATTCGAATTTAAAATAATAATAATAATAAATAGAGACATGTCTTCTAAAATCCATTCTAAATTACCCAAAAACATCTTGATCCCTCTTCTCTTTTTCTTTGTCTCCTTTATATCACAGTGACTGTGCAGCTGCTTAGAAATGAGCATTTTTTTTTTATTTTCGGATGACAAATGTATACAATGTATGTGACCTGTTTGTCACACTATAATTGCCAATAGAAAGATTCAAATAATCGTCATCGTCTCAAATTAAATATATATATAAGGTAAATATTTGACCTTTTTTATTATTATTTCTGCTTTTCTTTATTTTTTTTTTCTGACACAATACTTCCTTATACCTCTTGCTCTTCTTCCTTATTAAGCAGATCATTATAGATTTTGTTTGCCCTTTGAAAAACACCAAAAGAGAAGGATAGAATGACAAGGAGCAATCATAGTAATTCTACAGAAACAGCAATATACTCTTTTCGAGGTTATTCATAAAGTGTCCTACATTTGTTTACAGTGTACTCACCAATTAAAACGTCAAACTTTAATTCATGTTAGACCCATCATCTTACAAGTCAAGTTCTGAGCATGATCACACACACAATCAACATACAGAGGCAAATCATTTCACAGTAAGATCAACACTGAAGAAAACATGAAAGAGAGAAGCTCTATTGTTAACCTACTACTGATAGCTACGTGCTGTTGTCTGTGGCTTACTGATTGGTACACTGATGTGTTTCTCCAACATGTATTTTGGATTACAGACAGGTTGGATATCCATGATGTCACTTCAATCTTCTTTGCTGGGATTTGCTATCTTTAAGCCATTTCAACCTATGTTAAGGCATAAATTTGGTCCTATTGAAAATGTTGTATTGCAGACGACCGCAGTAGCAACAGCAACCATGCCTTTAGCTGCTGGTAAGTTATACATGTATAAGCTTTTTTTTTTTGTGTTAAAAGTCATGTGACCTATTCACACCTTTTATTTTATTTTGTGAAATCGCATCATTAGGTTTTGTTGGCGTTATTCCTGCCATGGAATTGATGACAAAAGATGATAATTCCACAGGACCAGTAATTATGAATGGTCAGCAATTGATTCTCTGGTCACTTGCTGTTGCCTTCTTTGGTGTGTTCTTTGCGATACCTCTTCGGAAACAGACGATTATCCGAGAAAAGCTCACATTTCCATCCGGTACAGCCACCGCACAGATGATCAGCTTACTTCATCAGATACCAGATCCCACCATCCAACCAAACACAACTCGCCAAAGACAAACTCATCAAATCATTCGAAATAGAGGTAGATCAGAACATCAGCCATTGATACAACAGGATCAAGAGCATCGTCTTTACACATCACAACCCATTGCACCCTCTTCTGATCAGGCCTTGTTTGAGTATGGCTGGTCGCTCAAGTTGCGCGGCTTGATTAGCTCATTCGGTATTTCATCCATCTATACTCTCTTGACCTATTTTGTGCCTGCCATCAATACACTACCTGTCTTTAACTGGTTGACATTTGGATTGATTGATATGCGTGCTTGGGAATGGTATTTTACACCTAGTTTTAGTTATATTGGACAAGGCATCATTATGGGACTCCCAACCACACTTTCCATGTTGTTGGGATGCATTGTAGGTTGGGGGATTCTGTCACCCATGGCCTTTTATGCAGGATGGGCACCAGGTCCTGTAGATGATTGGAAGACGGGTTCCAAAGGCTGGATTTTATGGATTTCACTTGGCGTCATGATTGCTGAGTCTTGTGTTTCTCTCCTGGTTGTGTTGGCTAGAACAATTGCTAAATCCATCCGACATACATCCAGCCCATTTCATTCCGAGATCGATAGAGAATCAGACGAAGATAATAATGAAGAAGAAGAGGAACAAGATGCTCCTCAAGACCAACGTGTTTCTCATTGGATTACTGTGGTCGGCTTGATTGTGTCTACACTGAGTTGTATCTTTATTGTTCGTCATGTATTTGGCCCTGATGTGCTACCCTTGGGCATGACTCTGTTGGCTGTTTTGGTTGCCATGTTCCTTAGTGTCCTTGGTGTACGTGCCTTGGGTGAGACAGATCTGAATCCTGTCAGTGGTATTGGTAAGATCAGTCAAGTCTTCTTTGCTGGTGTTATGCCAGGTGGTATTCTGGCCAATCTGATTGCAGGCGGCATTGCGGAGGCTGGTGCTCAACAAGCAGGTATGTATCAACTGAGCCCACACACACAAAAAAGAGAGAGAGAGAGAGAAATTGTGATATTGATTTGGTTTTTGTATTCCCCTTATTTAGGTGATCTAATGCAAGATTTAAAGACGGGCCATTTGTTGAATGCATCTCCCAAAGCTCAGTTTTTTGGTCAAATGATTGGATCATTAGCAAGTGTTTTTATTGCATCAGGTAAATGATAACAAAAACAATGAGAGAGTGAAATAGTATACTTATATATACTCTATTTTCTTTTCAAGGTGCCTATATGCTTTATCGAGCTGTCTATAGTATACCCGGTCCTGAATTCCCTGTGCCCACTGCTCAAGTATGGCTTGATATGTCAAGACTAGTGAATGGACATCCTCTTCCTCCTCATGTATCTGAATTTGTCTATGCCTTTGCTATCCTCTTTGGTATCTTTGTGTTGATCAAAGAGCTCTCTCCTAATAACAAAAATTGGACTCGATGGATTCCTCAGGGTATTGCATTTGCCATTGGTATGTACAACCCACCCAACTTCACCTTGGCTCGTGTGATAGGCGGCTTAGCTGTCTATGGCTGGAACAAGTTTTGTGATCAATCTGTTGATAAACACGAACAGTCTCATATGGCAGATATAAGAGGATGGATAGAACCCTATCGATCGATTGGTGGTAAAGTCTTTGTTGTGGTTATTGCCAGTGGATTTGTATTGGGTGAAGGCACGTTTGCTATTGTCAATATGACTATGCGTGCTTTTAATGTACCTCACTATTAAGCCAAAATTTGTTCTTTATAGAACGTATCTATTTATCTATTTTCTTGTACATATATGTTAATTTATTGAACAATAAAGACTTTCTCTTATTCTACGTATATAAAAAGAAAACTCAACTAAAAAAAATGTCCGAGTTGGCTCCTCCACGAAATGTATTGTCCAATCAGAAGAGATGGGGGGAGTAGCGAGAGAGAGAGGGGGGGGGATTTTGGTACCGGCACAATGATGGTATTTTTTAGCTAAGGAAGTTGTGAACCCATCAAACCTTCCTTTTCACATTAGGTAAAGTAAAGAAGTGCATGAAGATGATTCATAGAAAATAGAAAGAGAAATAACAGGACAAAGGATGTTCTGATCTTATCTTTTTTTATCTTCAACGGATGGATGGATGGATGAATGAATATTAGAATTGGATAACTTACCCGCATATATCTTTTTTTTTATAGTCAACATGGAAGCTGTTCAGACATTCGGTCGCAAGGTAACTTTCTTTTCCTTTCTGAAATGGATAGTAGTAGAAGAAGGAAGGAGAAAGAGAGAGAGAGAGAAAGCCAGAAGAACATAAGAGAGAGAGACAGCAATCAACAACTCGACAGTTTATAAAAACGAGCGTATAAGGGCAGATTAACAACTTTATGGATTAGCTGACATATGAATCAATCACTCGTCCATGTTATCTTGATATTCACGACTAACAATCACCTTGAAGAGTTCAACAGAAAGAGACACAGATATATTAAAAAAAAAATGCTCGCCCGCACACACATACACAATTTCTCTCTCTTTTTGTTTTCTTCCTACTATTGTTACTATTTCAAAACTGTATTTCTCACTCTATTGATAGAAAACCGCTACTGCCGTCGCCCACTGTAAGCGTGGTCGTGGTCTCATCCGTATCAACGGTTCTCCCATTGAACTCCTTGAACCTGAGATCTTGAAGTTCAAGGTTTACGAAGTTATCCTCCTTTTGGGTGAAGAACGTTTCTCTAACGTTGACATCAGAATCAGAGTTAACGGTGGTGGTCACACTTCTCAAGTCTACGCTATCCGTCAAGCTCTTGCTAAGGCCATCGTTGCTTTCTACCAAAAATTCGTTGATGAAGCTGCCAAGAAGGAAATCAAGGAAATCCTTGTCCAATACGACCGTACTCTTCTCGTCGCTGATCCCCGTCGTTGTGAACCCAAGAAGTTCGCTGGTCCCGGTGCTCGTGCCCGTTACCAAAAGTCTTACCGTTAAAGAGACAACAAGAAAAGGGAGTCTTTTTCCGATTCAAGGAGGAGAGGAGATTATGTCAAAGAAATCTTTCTCAAAAAAAGAACGTTTTTTATGCTGTACATTTCTCTCTCTTTTTTTTTCTTCCAGACCATTTTCTTTTCTCCTTGTTTAAATTAAAAGAATACTATCTAACAAAATTGAAGTTTTTTTTTTTGGAGGAACAGACTAATTGCTTCAAATGCGTTGTTTTAAATTAGAAAGAAAAGTAGTGATTGACTAGTTGACTACCTTTTCTTGAAACAATGTACCGATGAACTGGTTCAAGCAGGCTTATCATGCTTAAAGAGTTCATTGCCTCACTATTGCTACAGTGCTTTCAGTCTGAGTATACACAAAAAGAAATGTTAATTTGTTTTTTTTTTCTCTTCTCTTTCTGTCTCTCATCTCTATCAAGGTTCAGCTATGGTCAAGGCAATCTCAAGGCAAGTAGTTTTTCTTTTTTCTTTATCTTCTGGTATATATATGTGTTAGTGTGCCTTCATAAGGCATGCGCTTTATAAACTATTTCTCTGCTTGAACAATGTATGTTTGACGCGCTCGCTGAAATTCATCTTTTGGCTTGAAGTGTATCTTAATGGTTGTCAACAATGAAAAATGAAAATGAGCTTCTTGAAGCTCGCATTCCAGCACTTAGCTCATCCGGCGAATGCGTTTGAGCGGTGCTTAGTCTTTTTTTTTTAATTATTATTTTGAACCCGATTCATGCACTATTACTGCCATTCTTGCTACGCGTATACCAAAGAAGAAAAACCTCAAGCCAAACCAAAAAAAAAAGAAAGCTGTATCTCTATCTCTTGGTCTACTTCACTTCCTAACCTCTTACTCTTTGGTCTATCTCACTACTTGCTCTATCTTACTCTTTGGTCCATCTTACTATTTGATCTACTTTGCTCTCTCTGTCTCTTTACGCGTTACATTGAATTGGGTTCAATCTGCTTTACGAAAATCACTCGCTCTACTGGTATCGTTTGCTACTATCTGCTACTGTCTGCCAAACATACTCTACACTGTCCAAAAGAATACCTGTCTGAAACTTATTCAGCTCTCAATCTTTACTACTGCTTACTCCTAAAGAAATACAACTGACTTTATATCATTTAATCAAACAAACAAAAATAAAATAAACATATTTACTCTACATACATTTCAATTGTTTGTCTCCTTCTGCCAAGTTATGCTGAATGAAAAGTAGATTCCATATCCAATCCAATTGCTTCAGTTGTCTTTCTGTTGCACAAAGCCCTCCTCCACTCAAATCAACTCTCTCTGTTTGAAACAAAAGCCTTTATCCATAAACTTTTGATTCGAAAACGCCAACTTCAAATTTTGCTTGCTTAAAGCTTTTGTAGTAAAAGGTTCTTCTGAAAATTCAATAAGCATTTGCGTTGGATTAGACCTCTAATGTTTTGACTTGATCTTTTGATGACACTATTATATGAATATATCTGAAAAAGGGAAGGGGATACTGTTGCTCGTCTTCCAGGTGTCTCGCCTTCTTCTTTTCTTGTTACCTCCCTCTTCTTTATAGCATTTATTACAAGACCGTTTCTGCTCTCTCTCTCTCCTTTGAGACCGACCAAGGCCTATTTCGTGTATAGCACGAACGTTAAAGTCTCTTGGCTGTGCTCGATTTCTTTTTCTTTGAATCACATACCTGAGGCTATGAATCTTCAAAGCTCTTACTATCCCTCTATCTGCCCTCAACAAACAAGAGCAATCGTGCCTTTATTGCTGATAAAGAGCAACCTAAAATTGCTAACCTCTCCTTCTCCTTTAATCCAGCAAGTCAAAACTGACATTGAAATCTTCAGTTTCAGTGAATCAGTAACAACTTGACCTTTTTCCTTTTTCTTTTAGATTTTGTTACTGAGGGAGCATAGACTCAAATGACGACTGGACTAGAAAGCTGAATCTTATAGCGTCTATAAAATCAAGTTCATTTGAATCATGTCGCTTTGTTTAGCCCACTTTTAGTCTTATTGATTCATTTAAATACACATTGATTTATATTAACACTTGCACTATTGCATAGTCACACAAGGTCGCTTCTTTAAACAAAGAGAAAAGAAAGAGAAAAAGTTTCACGATTACAAAACTTTCCTTTCCTCTCAACAACAACAAAAAAAAATGAGTGTATTGGGTAACATTACTCGCTGTTTTCAATATAGGACTTGTATTTCCCTAACAATATCCTTTTAGTTACTACCACGTTCTCTCAGGGCGCTGTATTTTATGCTGGAGAAACACTCAGTTGTACTATAGCTTTCACGAACCCTATTCACAATACCAATACAAACAATACGTATTCTTCTAAACCTATCAAGCTATCTACTCCGACACCTCTTCCTCCTTCACTTTCTCAGCAACAACACAGAAAGAATACCCGATCGATCTCCTCGTTGGCTTCGTCTACCTTGGCTTTTCTTACACGTACTTCAACACCTATCTCTGAAGATGACCAGTCAGCTATTCCTATCGAACTTGACTCGTCCACACCACGCTCAAGTATGGACAACTTTGTTCAACACCAACCCAGTCCGCGTAGTTCTATCGATTCCAATACCTCTTTTCGCTCCAGGCGTTATTCGAATTCACCACTCAAACGACCTACTTCTGAACACTTGATGTGTGGATTTGCACAAGTTGTCGGCAGTTTTATTGCTGACTCGAATCTTATCAACATAAATGAATTTGATCCCTTGAAGAGACATACAATGTATACACCACAAGGTGGGTTTGGTGGTGGTGGTGGATTGATGATGGCCAAAGCAGATTCATCATTAGGCAGGTAGCACATCTTTTTTCACTTTAAATTTTTAAAGAAAGTGAGCGGGAATATAGAAGCTAAGCCCATCTATAGATACACGTACCTTGCCTGTCTTTTCGACACCACCATCCATTTTATTTGTTGATTTGGATTTAGCACCTGGAGAAACCAAGAAATGTAAGCTAAAGAAAGAAAGGTGATCATCAAGTGAAAATCTTAAACAGTCTCTTTCTCTTTTCTTTTTTTTTTCTCGCTTTAGTTTCTTATAAAATTCAATTGCCGAATGACATCCCACCATCCCATCGGGGGAAAACGATACGATTCAATTACTATCTTGTAGTAGGAACACAGAGTACAAAACAGCAACAAGGACAAGTTGTTCAGATTCGATTTCGAGTGTTGAACCATGTAGCTGAGAATGGATCAAGGCCAATTTATGACCTGATGAACCCTGTTGTAAGCTATAAGGATGAAGCCATAGTAGTTGAGAATACAGATCAGAAGAAAACAAGGCGCAAAAAACAGCTCGAGAGATTGATGGAAGATAAAACGGCTTTTCTAGACTACGTCAATGAACTTTATGAGAACACACATCAGGTGCATGAAATCACTCGACGCGAAAGTGAGGTTTATGAATCAAGCGATGAAGATGAAGAGGATCAGCACATACATAACAAATCGTGTTCACAAATTGTATCGAGGATCACACATCAAAGTAGAAAAGGTAAAAGAAAAAAAAAAGAGGATATTAGTTTGGTGAGAAATAGAATAATAAAACTGTGGTGTAGCCATGTATGATCTCTGTAAGAACAATCAGCGTATCGCAAAGCTACACCTTGTAAAGACAGCTCATCGTCTGGGTGAACCTGTGGTGGGCGTACTAGATTTCAGTGAAGCTACTTTGTCTACATTCAAGGTACTATATTTAAAAAGAGAGCGAGAGAAAAAAAAACCTCTTCGAGCTAATCAAGGTTTCATCTAACAAACTAGAATAGATTTCTATCTTTTTAGAAAGCAGCGAATCTGTAGAAGACACAATTGCACTCAGGACACCACAGCATATCAATCGTGTATCAAAGAAGACTCACTCGGACTTCCATTCTTTCTGTCTAGACCATGAACGACTCACCTTCTCATTACCCATACCAGCTACAGCTTCACCTGAGTTTCAGACGACAGGAGGTATGGTCTATCTCATTCTTGTTTTTAAAAGAAAAAAAGCTAATTTCTCTCTCTTTCTCTCAATCAGTTTCGTTGACTTATTTCTTAAGATTCGAGTTTATTACAAGCATAGACAACCAAGCACCCTTTATACCAATTATAATAGATGAAAAGCATCGTCATCATCAATGCCTTCAAGATGTTGATGTTAGTACCTTTGACTGTCAAATACCACTAACAGTCTATGGTTCGCCTGGTGGTGTAGATCGAGCACTTTTTGGTCGACCACATACATTTCGGGTTTAATAAAGACACCCTTTTTTTTGTTTATGCAAATTATTCATGATTGGCCATTGTACGTGTAATTTAAAAATAGTCACATTTAGTTGGAAAAAAATAGACAAACTGGGGGTATTTGAAATATTCTTGCTTCTTTCTTTTTTTTTGAAAGAAAACATTACTTTATACATATTAGCCCAACATGTTTATGCCTCAAGTAAGCATAAAAAAATAACATATCAAGCAAATCAACAGAACACGCTCGAGCCAACTCACCATAATGTTTTGTTATAGCAACCTCAACTTACTCCCGAGCAAAAGGCTATGCTTCGTCAACGTACAGTTGCCACTGTTTCTAACTTTGTCTTGGTTGTCTTGGCTGTTCGTGCCGGTAAGAAGAAAAAGAGAGAGAGAGTGCATTGTATAAACTTATTTGTTTAATTGTATAGCACCTTTTGCTCTTGAACAAGTAAAGAAATTGTTCTAGACGATATATGGCAAGAGAGATAGAGAGAACTTGTAGCAACATGAACAATGTGTTTGTTTTTTTCGGCTTCTTCTTTTGTACATATTCAAATACCTCTTATCCATGTATAATAACAATAAAAGAGAGATAGAAAGAACCCTTTTTTTTTAGACTATGCATAACTTTGTTTCAAGAATTTTTAACATCTGTCTGATGATACGGACCGAGGAATTATTATGGCTTTGACTGAGATGTGCAACAGGAGTTACATAATTTGCCCAGGAGTAGAAGATTTGACCTAAAAAAAAATAAAAGAAACAAAGGTGTACAAAGCATTGTTTTCTTTTCTTTTTCTCTCTCTCTTTTCTTCTTTCCTTCTTTTCGTTCTCTATGTTTGCAAAGTCAAAAAGATTTCCTGAAGGTATCTAGAAAGAAACGGTTTCTTTTTTCCTTTCTGAAAATAACTTAAAAACAAACGATTTGGATTTAGCGGTCAAGGATCATGTACCTGGCCCAGGAGAATATGAAGTGAGCATAGATGATACCAACAAGCATAAACGATATGGATTTCTAAACCAAACAAGTCGATTTCCCGAAGACACAGGTAAAAATTGTCTTTTTTTGAGTTAGTATAGCCCTTCATATACCCATTCCCATTTTTCCTTTTCTTTTAATAGATAGTACAGATTTCTTGAGTGAAGCAAGCCTATCTATTTCTTCTGTAACAAGCGATAGAAAGAACTCGCTGGTAGAGTCCTATCGTAAGGAAATAGAGACATTGCTATCTAAAACAAGAAAAATGGACCTTGTCGTACAATCTTTAGAGACAGAAAAAAAAGACACCAAAGCTATTTTAATTGCAAAAGATTTAGAGCTTGCTGAATTACGATCAAAAAACGGCATTCTTCAGAAAACTGTAAAATGATTAGAATGTTCAACTGTAGAAAGCTTTATATTAATTTTTTTCTATATAGATTAACCGACAAGAAATAGCGCACAAAGCAAACCAACTACAGAAAAAAATCGACCAACTCCAGGATACCTTACAATCTACTCAAGAAGCCCACAAGAAGACACTATTAGAAAGAGATGTAACCATAGCAACCATTCGTTCTGAATTAAAAGAGAGCGCTGATAAAATAGATAAACTCCAACTTGCTCAACAGCTTGGTCAGCAGAAACACGAATCACTTGAGGCACAAATAACCACATTATCGGCTCATTTATCGGAATCGCAAGCCGATGCTACACAAAAACAAATGCAGCTCAAACAGTTACAGCATGACATCTTGTCATCCAATGAAACAAACAAGACCTTGCTAGAAAAACTCAAGGCATCTGAACACCACGTTGCTCGACTAGAGGCTCAGCAACGGCAGTTAACAGAGGAAATAAAGACACAGCAGGACCATACAAGCAAACTTGAATCTTGTCTAGAAACCCAAAAGAAAAAAACGAACGATACATTACAGACACTCGAACAAAAGAACGCACTTGTGGATGAAAAGACAAGCTTGATTGAAAGACTGATAGAACAATTCAAGACATATAGAACTTGGATCGATAGTAATGTGATACCTCACTTGAGGCAGCAACGAGACGAGGCAAAGCAGGAGCACACCCATGAGCTGAATCGGGCATTAAGCGAACTTCATGAAGCAAAAAAGTTTGTGAACAAGCAAGCCTTGCATCTCGATGAACTTAAATCAGATGTTTATTGGCTAACACAACAAAATAAGCAACTGCATGCGTTAGTTCAGCATATGCATGATGAGCATGAAGAACAAATCCGATTTAATATACGCCTGTTTTCCGGTACACTTTATCAGTTAACCCCTATGACGACGAATTTACCTAAAAACAAACACAATCGACCTAAAGCAGCTACTCGAAAGCGCGTTCTGTTCAAGAAAAAGAAGAACATACCAGAACTTGAAGACTCAGATACCAGCATTTCATTTACAAGTCACTCAAGTCTTTCTGATGATGAAAACATACTTGGTAATCTATACTCACAAATCTTGAAAAAAAAAAAAAAATAGGATTGCAACTAACCATAGTGGTGCTTAGTAGATTCTAACTCGTTCAACAATGACTCTGGTTTTAGTGCTTTGGCTGATGAAATCAAATAATCCCTTATCCCCCCTTCCTTTTTTTCCTACTCTCCCTCCCTTTTTTTTGTAAAATAAAAACACTTAGTAGCTGATCATTGTATGAATTGGATATAATGAAGTTTATTATCGTCTTCTTCTGTCATCTTCATTGTCTCTTCTGCGACCTTCACGTCTGTCATGATCTCTACCTCCGCCTCTTCTTCTATCATAGTCTCTACTGCTGTCTCGGCGATGACTGCTTCTGTAGTCTCTTCTATCATCATCTCGACTGCTATCTCGACGACGACTGCTCTTGTAATCTCTTCTGTCATCATCTCTACCACTACTCTTCTTTGCTCTCTTTTGCTCAAACACCAAATCATAACCATTGCGATCATTATTTTCCCCTTCTCTATACCTTGTTCGCTTCTTGAGATTATCAAAGCCACCCATCGATTGACGATTACCCGCTGTACGCTTTGAGACCCAGTCTTTATGCAGTTTTGAGACAGATTGAGAGAAATCCACATTAATACGACGATCATCAATCAGAACAGATTGCATTTTGAAATAAGCCTAACTAAAGTGTCAATAGCCTACATAAAGATAGATTGCTACAAACATGCGCTTACCTCTTCTGCGTCTTCTCTATTCTCAAATTCAATAAAGGCATAACTAAGTGAGTCACCTGTCTGTCGATCCCGAATAATTTCACAGCTATGAATAGGCCCGAATCTCGAGAAAATCATCTCTAAGTCTTCATCTCGAGTCACTGGATTTAGTTTGCATACAAACAAGACGTTCTCTGGTGCTTTTACTTCAGCAAACGGCAAATCACCAATCATCTCGAGTGTCAAAGCATGTGCCTTTGCTTCCTTCTCACGCATTCTCTTCTCAATCTCTTCTGGATCACCCATCTCTTCTAAATCTTCGTCATCAGCTATACGCATAGACTCGATCTGTTCTTTGGTGGGCAAAGGTGATTCGTCAGGGATCTGCAGACCCTCGGGATCAGGAAAGGGATCGTCTATGATGATTGTGTGCTTGATGCGAATATCGCGGAAAGGTCGACCCTTTTCATCGCAATACGCGTTGTTAATCTTGTCGAGTACATCAAAGCCCTCAACTACTTCACCAAAAAGTGTGTATTTGCCATCCAAGTAATCTAAATCGTCAGCAAGTGTAATAAAGAACTGGCTTCCACTGACACCACCGCTTTCGATAGAGGCATCTTGTGCCACTGCCATCGACACCATGCCTCGTTTGTTGTGTTTAAGTTTTGGATTGATTTCGGCAGGAAAGTAGCGATGACTAGGACCATTGAGGATGCCATACACTGACTCTCCTTGATCTCCTTTTCCTGTAGGATCGCCTGTTTGTGCCATAAAGTCCTTCTGTACACTAAAGAAGGGAGCAAAGTTGTAATACTTGATCTTGCACAACTTTATAAAGTTGAGTGCTGTTTTGGGACATTCGTCTATAAACAAATCAATAACAAGATCTCCAAGCGAAGTTTCTAACAAGACAGACTAACAAAGAGGAGTATAAGCTTTTCTTTTTTTTTTGTGTTATTGAGAACGAAGAATAGGTGTTTGGTCAAAGTTACCATTTATCAAAGTGTAGGCTTTAGAAAATAAAAACGAAAATAAAAAATTTGAGTTTCGAGCATCCTATTGCAGGATCAAAATAATTAGAACACTTTTTTTTTTGGCAGAACCATCAAGACAGATACTCTTTAACTGACTCTGATATTATTTATATATAGACTGATTCAGTTTTCAAGAAAGAGATATACATGTATGTAGACTACAGACACTTTAGTTTACTGTGTAATTGGATAATGATAGTTATTTGACATGACATGAAGTGCTGTGTCTGTAGATTCTGCTGCATTTCTCTTCAAGACTTGAATAAGCTGAATAATATAGAAGTAGCTTGCTGCTGTATAAGCACCCTATTGAAATGAGATTAAAAGGTGTGAAATAGGAGTACGCATGTGTATATTAGCTTACACATAGGATGATGTTACGTATCATAGTGCCAGTTGAATACAGATGGCCCAGCTGATTTTCAAGACCACAGACATCTGATACGAGTGCAATTGAGGAACCTCTTGCTGCACTCATCAGTCTTTGCTGACAATTCTGAAAGATGATGTCTTCATTAAGTATACGATCGGTAATGCTGATCACTTCATTGCCAAAAGTAAATGTAAAGAAGAGAATACCCGGGCGCCAATACCAATTGGCAATAAATAGTTTTGACTTTTTGTCAATTAAAGAAAAGGTCAATTAGATAAAAATGCAGCGAAACTGTTTGGTTCTCTTACTGTATTGATCACCACTAAATCACCTATAAGACAAAGCACCATCAAGCACCCAATGAGTATTTGAAAGCCATACTGTAATGAATTCGCATAATCTTTTTCGTCTATTTTCATTAGACAAACAAGATATATTGTTGAAGCATTTGCCCTCTTGTACTAGATCTTACCGATACGTGAGCCTGCATCATATATATTTTCAAATGTTCGAACCTTTTTTTTATTGTTATTATAATTTGCAAAAGAAATTAGAGACAGCCAATAAACATTATAGGATTGACAGAGTACCATATAAATCACATTTAAACTAATTGACACTATTTTGCACCACTGATAAAAATCGAAAAATTTGCTTCGCCATGAGCTTGTGTTGATTGTATTTTCGCTCATAATGAAAGGTATAAAAGAGGAAAAAAGAAGTAAAATTTCCGTTCAAGCTAGAGTATGGAATTTTTTTTCTTTTTTCAAAAGAAAAAGAGTTAGAAAGCAAATAAAGACATATCCAAAAAGCACCACCTCATTTCGGTTTTTATTTTCTGCAATTTAAAACTTTTGTGTGTGCTTTGTTAATGCAATATTGAGAGAGTGTTTATGGGCATAGAAATATTCTTAGAGGAGATGTATAGAATTGCCAGTTTGGTTGAATTTATTCAAAGAAATATTCTTTGCCTTGTTTATCTAAAGAAGAATCAATCTATTTTCTCTTTCACAAAATGAATTGTTATTCAAGCATAACCCAATCAGCTCATGTTATTTTGTAAACATTGTCATAGCAACATAGATAGACTCAATTTATTTTTGAATCGTGAAAGAGAGAAAGCCTCTCCCTCTCTCGAAACCTTTGCCACAGAGTTCATACAATAAAAGCAAGTAAAACTTTCTCTGTGGAGCTGATTAGATAACAGTTGTTCATATGGCGCATTCAAGCTCTTTGGTTTATCCATCCGAATATCTGAATATTATGTAGAATAAAGTAAATAAGTGCAAAAGTAGAATAACTAGAATATACAAGGCCGCTACTAAAAGGAATTGTTTGTTGCATTGCTGCAATAACAGATAAAAGGGAAAAAGAACAGAATGGTATGTACATTGTAGTTTAGCCATTCGTCAAATCAGAATCATCAAAACATAAAGTAAAGCGATACTCGAGTCTTTTTTCTTTTTGGGCCATAACTGCAACAGAATGGTTCAGGAAGTTCCTAACAAGCATGACAATATGGAACTTATCATCGATTTGTGTAATATTCTAGTTAGACAATCAAATACTATTGAAATTGGTTGATCAAAAGAACCTTTACGATTGCTTTCTAATGCTGAGCGATTTGTAAAAATAAACAAGGCTCATCAAATGTTGATCACAGCCCTATTTTTGGAGCGTGTAACATTAGTTGTAACACAGGAATTTTCTACAGAATTCTCAATTCAAACCCAGACATTTACTTTCTGGAATGACTGTGGTACACTCTTTCGAATCAATATGGCAGAAACAAAAGCATGTGCGAAAGGGGTGCATACAAATTAGCTTGAATGACTAGAGAGAATACGAAACGAAAATATTGGCTACAAAGATAACCGAACTTCTCCTGAGATCATTTAGACAGATCATATCGCTACCTTAAAAAAGACTTATGCTTCTTTGGTACTCCAAGCAAAAGAAGGAGAAAATTGCAGTTCCAAGAGTAGTGACAGTGTTTTATGTCAATCAATACTTCAAGTCTAACTATGTAGCTCCTCACAGCGAAACAACATAACTACAATAACCTACAACTGCTGCACTAAACTCATTAATATTAGATAACGTCAATGAATCATGAAGATGTTGATACAAGTACTATGGAATATTATCAAAAATGACTCGGTGTGCCCTTATATTGACTAGAGAATTTTTGCGCTGGCTTTACTCTACCTTGTTTGTACTTTGGTTTAGAACATGTTATTCTTTTAAGTCTATCAAAGCTTTGCTGCAAGTACTCTTTGTGCATTGAAATATCACTTTTAAGTATTTGGTTACTTTACCTTCTCAGTGTAAATCACATAGAGCATTGAACTTATCACAAATCCATCAGCACACTTTCCTTTACTTTCTTTATTCGCTTTGCTAAAACGGATGACAGCTCACAAACTATTGTGTTAGATGTACCATTATTTTGCTATGAAAAATGCGAATGAATTTATGCTCAGTCAACCAAAATGTCAATATGAGCTTTGTCTAACTTCAAGCTGTGCTATGTAACCCAATTAACAAATCAGATTTGCGAATATAGCTATAGAATGTAAAAATCGAATTGTTTCATATTGTCTTGCCGTTTCATTCAGTAAAAAAAAAAAGCTGCTTAAATACATTGTTTCCAATTGTTAATACAATGGTCGCTTTATTTAAGAATGCTCATATTTTTGAGAAATATACTCTTAGGCTGAGAATACTCTTACATCAAACATTCTTAAACCGAGCAACTACTGTAGAGAAGTATATTTTGATTAATATGAAACATGTTGCTTATAAAGATTTTTTGCGAACATTTAGAATCCATATACGCATTACAAAATAAAGAGTGGGGTCTATTGTCATATAGGATTCTTTTTATTTAAAGACTAAGATACAAACAGTGTAGTTGTAATATACCTGTACTTGTTTCATTTGCTCATCCTGAAAATATCCTATTTAGTACAATAGTAATTTAAGAGCCAACTAATATTAGGTTTAACATACAAAGCGACATTGGTATCCAGACCTTGTAACAGTCAATAAGCTATTGATATTAGTTACACAGAAGCCGATCTGACGTGATAAAAAGATGTTAAAGTTAATTATTAAAATAATTGTTAGCATCTACCTAATTCAAACACCTTTAGCTAGATGGAGCACATATCTGAGGTATGTACAATAATACCTAGTTCTCAAGCTAAGAGACAAAGGTAACTTATAGCTACAATGGCACTAACTTATCCAACCTGAAAGATATAAATACCTCGATAATAAATAGTTACAAACAACACCCACTTTTTCTCAAATAAAGCTATACAGATTTCTTAAAATTTCCTATTTTTCGTTTTACCCACTCACAACATCCACAAAGTGGTATCGATGAGCAAGACTTTGGATTCGGCTTAAATCAAGGACAATGATTTGTAGCATCAACTTCTCTACTGAAATTCACTTACAATATGCTTTCAGTGAATGTTCCATTCTTAGTTATTGAACAAAAGTCTATTCAAAATTTTCACTCACTTTGCTCAATATGAAAAATAATATTGGTGTTTAATGTTGAACATTGAATTTATCTGAACACGAAAATAGTATATAGCTCAAAGAAAATCAGTACCCGTGTCTTCTACATCTGGAAGTTCTTTTACCTAAAAAGAGTCAAAACTTGAGATCATCTAGGCTGTATAGCTGTTGGGTTAACTAAAATCGCCACTAAAGAAACTGTAGGACTTGGAATTTTATGGGCTTTTTGTGATAAAGGCTTAATTAATTTCGTTTTTTCAACTCTAAATGAAAACGGATTGACGAGTTTATATGTACAGCTAATCTTTGAATCTGGTAAAATAAAGATCCATAGTTGCAAAGATGGAAACAATTTCTTCATTTTATTCACACAGCATACCTAACTGAGCAAAGAGAGAAAAGAAATCCGTTATCATTCTTGAATCCTTACAGTAGTATCTGTATGATTTCGCCTATAGATATAAGGCACACTCATGTAGATAGTGTTGAAGATAAGTGCGAATATCTCCGTTGTAGTAAGAGTATACTCGATAAAAAAAGAACCTACTGTATTACACCAATTCGAATAAAAAAAATCATTTCCCGATTGTTAGCGCCTCTAGTCTACAGAAATGGTTTGATGAAAGTTTAAATTATTGGCAAGTAAGTCGCCCAGACCAAATAAAAAAAGTATATTGATTCAAGAAACCTGAGAAGATTAAGTTCTAGACAATCAAAGACAATATTTTTTAAGCATTTATGCAGCTCAGTCGACAAGAGAGATACTAACATAAAGAATAAACTCGCTGTTTGTCCTGGGAACAAAGGTCAATTATACAAGTTAGCTTGCTAGTTTTAAGCTGCTACAAATAGCGTTCTGCTCAATGCTATCACAGATTTTTACCTGTTCATGTTTTTCCTACCTTCAGCACAATATTATGTGTAGCCTAAAAAAGCAAGAGTACTACAAAGTCTTGTTTGTTTTTGATGATCGATATCAAATTGTATGTGGCACTTTCTTTAAATAAAAAGAAACTTTGCCTTGCCTAAAGCTATTTTTACACTTATCAAAGTTCTTTTTTTTTCTTGTCCAACAACCTTTGAGAGATTGTGGAACTCATCAGACATACACTTCCTTAAAGAAGATTGCCTTCTAGAAATAATAAGCTATTAGACAACACACTTGGCTTCCCCTGAATAACCTTTAATTAATCCGAAATTGCTATTCTGACTTTGGGTCAGCCTGGACTTTAACTAAACCCTTAATTATTTGGTAACTCTCTTTTTTTTTCTGCTTAAATGGACAATGTATGATAAACGCATGCCTAAAAAAAGCAAGAAAAACGATCCGCAGGTTGAGCCCGAGACTTTCTCTGCTGAGTTTCTCCCCACATTCTCAGTCAAAAGCTTCAGCCAACGTGTTTTCTGCATAAGTCGCTATGCTGTATAATACAAATAGTCAGATAGCAGCACATGATTCTTGACATCTTTGCGTTTGCTTGCAGCAATGAACCTTCCAAATGCCATAAAGTACAATACAATACACTGCAAACAAAAGTTCGTATATCACTGTATATTTGTTTTATTTGACAATGCAGCGCATGTTACACCATGTATTTCTCAAGAGAAGTCTTTCCAACAAAGCGCTCTTTCAAAGTTTTGCCGTTTCTTTCCGTCAGTTTAGCTTAAACCTAAAGTGAACCACCACTAAGATATACTTTGAACAGAATTTATTTATTTTTGATAACTAGGCCAGCAGGTTGTCATGAAGTTAGTTATTAAGCAAGTTTTGAAATAACATGTAGATATTAAAATAACAATAGATAGGTATGGAGAAAACAAAGTGAATACAGATCATACAGAAAGGAATTATGCGCAATATAATAATAAACCAAGTTAAGGGAATAATCATGATAATGAAGGAATGAGGAAAGGAAAGAGAATTATTCTAATTGTTTTGTGTGTGTGTGTGTGTTTTTTTTACAGCATAATGGTTTTCAAGTTATCATTCAAAATAATATCGGATACTGCCATCATTACTTGTTGCAAGAGAGTTGTGTCGGTGGCATCAGTGTAATGAACATAGATTCGTTTTTCTCTGTTCTGATTCAATCTTTGAAACCGTGTTTTAAAGTAATTTTTGCCTGATTCAACACTATCGGCACGACCTTTAAAAGCAGTAATTTAGTCTCTTGTAAAATAGATGAGTCCTAAAAGCTTTGTAATACCTTTATAATCTGGAAAGTAGTTTGCTATAGGCGAAGTGTGTATTTTCATCTTGAATATATCAATCTTGTTCAAAAGTATAATCATAGAGGTTTTGACGAACCATTGTGAATTGCAGGTTGCATCGAATAACATGAGAGCCTCGTGCATCTGATTTTGATTATTAGTATATGCATTCCAAACTGAAAGCTAGTTTTAATGTACCTGATTCTAATAAACAAGTTAATCATAGTTCACAAGCAAACAAACACTTTAAACTTACCGAATTTCTGTCTTCAACTAAGCACTGATCATATCCACTAATCGCCACAACAAACAAGACTGCTGTGACATTGTCAAAACAATGAACCCATTTTTTTCTTTCGCTTCTTTGACCGCCCACATCAAACATACGATATGTGAGTGGACCAAGATAGAAAGTAGTTTCAACAATGCCTGTTGTTTTGGCTCTACAACGTATAATATCTTGATCTGATGGTACGTATTCTGGCTGCCAAAGTTCGTCAAGTTTCTCGAAAAAGCTGTTAAAACAATGTTGTTAAGCAAGTGCTTTGTTGAATTTTTGATGTGAAAACAGATAAGCAAAATGATGATCTTACTAGGAAATGTTATCATGAAGCGCGAATCGATGACCATTTGAAAATGCTACTTGAACGTTTTTGTCTTCCCATAAACATTTCAAAGGCTCATAATAGAGTTCGGGGAACGGCTGAAACTCTTCTAAAGATGGAGTTTCGACAAACAAACTTAGATATCTCTAAAACGAAACAGAAAAGGTTTAATAGAGTAATTGCAAAAAGTCAATTAGTATGTGCTTACGTCTAATGTAGGATCTGCGAGTTCTAGTTCTAAAGCATCAAGTGCTTCTAAAAGCGTTTGAACAGCTGAAATAAGATTAAGAAACACAATCAAGCGAAAACCTTCTCTCTCGCCTGGCCCAAATCCAGATGCATGTATCAATCGCATTTGTTTTATCACAGTCGATTTTCCAGACTCGCCAGCACCTGAGATGAATTATGCAAATTTGTTAATGATGACAAAAGCTTGAAATCATCTAGTTATACTGTTTACCTAAGAGCAACAATTTCACTTCCTTCTTCATACGCTTTTGGTCAGCTTTGATTTGTTTATCGATATCTTGACTGATGGCTGAGCTCATGTTTGCAGTTGAATTGGTATTGTTCTTCAAGTTACTTCTGATATTTCCCATGATAAATAATTAAGCAATGTAAATGGATTCAAGTTAGTAGAGAACAAAAAAGGGGTTCAGAAAAGGAAAAAAGCAAAGAAAAGGCTGTTTTGAGTTACAGAGTTCCTTTAAATACCTTTTTTTTTGCTTGTATAACGTGCATATAAAAAAGCATAAAGGCACTGATAATGGCTCAGATCAGCGGTTATTTAAAGTTAATAAATAAACTGCGGTCATTCAATTATTGAATTAAGAACTCGAGCAATCTTATTGGATGGTTTCTTTGTGATCTGAGACATAACCGTGTAAATTTGACATAAAAGAAGATACAATACTTTCAATTGTTATTTCGGTGATTACAATTTTGAATATAACAAAATTAATCTAATAAATATATATACAACTGTATTTATAGGCTACAACTGTCAATTCTGTTTGTCATGAACTAGTGGGATTACTCGCGCTGGCGAATGAGAAGTTCTTCTGAAGATCAAAAGAGAACAACGAAATCAAGAGGCAGACAAAAAATCAATATACACAGTGTTGCACCATCCAGCTGTTTGTCATTCAATATTCTGAATTTTAAATGTATGCCATCCACCTTGCCCTGAATCTGGGTAGCTGCTTCCAAACTAAACGGCAAGAGAGATCCTCTTCCTCTCTGAACACTGATATTTAGATGAGAAATGCAAAGTACTTCGAACCAGCTTTGAATATATTGTTATTCTAAAAAGTCCATTGTATACACATATTTAAATTTAAGGTTACAATTGAAACTTTGTACTCACCAGAGGGACATAGGTGGTCATCTCTAACCTCATTGAGCTGATAGTGGTTTCCTTGGCTTCTTCTGTACTGAAAATTGTTTTCTTTTAACAGTCTGTCATGAACAATATGTCTATCTAGCTCTTGAAGCTTAAAATAGCCTAAGCAATTTATTTTATGAATAGCGTGTTTTATCTGAAAGATGGGATTCTATTAAAATTGCCTTCTATTTAGGTCGAAGCTCTACCTCGGATACACAAGAAACCCTTTCCTTTCACATGAGAGCTTAGCTATTTTCGCTCCGCAAAAGGAAAATGAAAAAAGATGGTTTGTGTATTAATGCTGTATTTTATTAAAAGGTAACATACAATGGGGAGTCTAATCTTCTTTATTGTTTTGCTTTAATTGCACTCTAATTGTATGGAGCCAGCTTGATATATGACTAAGAGTGTTTATTTTTGCAGGTTTGTGTAGGTGCCTGATTTAGTTAAAAGGATTATGTCATTACAAAAAAAGACAAGAAAAAAAAAACTTTCAATTAATTACGCGGTTGGTGGTAGCACATAAATCGAGAAAAAAAAACTAAAGGTCGGATTCTTAAAATGATTCATTGGATAAATTTACTCAATATGAAGTGTCAACAAAGGCGAAGGATAACTAGAGTACTCTATTAAGACAGCAACTTCTCAATTTTGTTCCTTCTTTTACGTTCATTAATCTTTCAAATAGCTGAGTGCACATAGTATTTAGGAAGATACAGATGAATGAACAGTCTTAGTGAGAGAGGTAAGAAAAGACTAGCATAACACGAGAAATTCACTAAAATCAATCTGAGAAAACTACTGCCATCGCGTCTTTCGATACCGATTAAAGTTTACGCATTTTTCTAGGCATAAGAAATAATGTCAAAAGAATACCAAGTTTTCTTGCTAGTAAAGAGAAGAGGGTTTTTTACAGAGCAACTCAACATCTTAGTATCATCTATACTGTTTCTCGTCAGCATGTATTTGGTTTATTAAAAAAAAATCACCGAAAAGCGCGACTCTTATGCTATATCTTTTTGCACAATCTTTGCTTGCAAGAACACAGACAAAGTTCACTGAATGACTAGTCTACAAGCACTGATTGCTTTTTGTTGTTACGCACACAATATTAAGTGTAATCTCAATAGCAGCTTTGGTCAATTCTTTCTTTTTTGTTCTGTTAAATCTTGCTCAATTACAAACATCCAAGCAGTACAAGAGTGCTTGATAGAATTAGAATAAAGGTTACTAGCTCTTGAATCGAACAAAACATGGGCGTTCAAACATCCATTTTTCTATGATTCTAAATCTTTAGTAGTAGGTAGTTACGTCAACTCCATACAATTCTTTACGGTGTCAATGTGGTTTTTCTAAAATTAAACTGCGGGCAAGCAATTATTGAAGTTGCGCTTTTCGTACAGGACATTCATGTACAATATTTCCAAAAGCTGATGTCGCAATCAACTATTTACTTCTGTATAAGCTGTATTATAAAATTTTCAAGAACGCGACAATTGTGTTACTGCCATCTGGAGCCTGCATCCTTCTATGTTCATGCAGCAACTTTTCTTCAAATCTCAAACTTAAAACGCAAGAAACGAAAAGTAATGGCATCAATGTGATGAAAGCTTAAATTCGAAAGCAGTCTCAATGCTCATTTATTTGGGTTATTTACAGAATACAATGGGGTATTTGCAAAGACAAGTCAAAAGGTTTGCTGTCTACAATGATAGTAAAACTGAGGATTAGGCTTATTAAGATGAAACCTAGGAGATGATGATTCAATTTAGCCAAACAAGGCTCACACCAAAGCTGAGCTTTCACCGATTGTAGAATCTATAATTAGTTCTACCAAAAACAGAAATTGCAGGTATGTGATCTGACAAGCCATATAAATAACAAACCGTTAAAACAAAGTCAGAGCATTTGAGTGTAAAGAAGCTGTTCATTCATAATATTTATCATCAACAAAAATGGTTCCTTTGCTCTATAAACGTTGCTTTACCATAGAGTTTTTTCTTCTTTTTATGCTCAACACTTGTTTAAAAAAAGAGTATATAGCAAGAACGATGCAGATTTATATAATATCTTGACTAGTTTATTGTATTGTCAAAAAGCTACTTTTCTCTCTCTCTCTTTTCAGCATCTTCTCTCATGCTGAAATGTTGGCAAGATGTTATTGGGACCTTTGTTACTATTTAGACTCTAGGCAAGAAAGAAAGGAAAAAAAAAAGTTTATTGTGATTGTATCAATGATTTACATAAGGTTTGATGAAATGCAGGTTATCTCTAATTTCGCTTTTCTTCAATCATATTCCAGGTATCTCTCCAAATGAGTGAGTTATAGTTTTCGATGGGACCAAGTAACCCATATGAGATATCTGCAAAATGAATAAAGGCAAAAATGACAGCAAGGTAAACAGGAATAAAAACACCATATTGGACTGCTTTAGATCTGCTGCGAGTAAAATGGTCCATCAAGAAAGGTACCATGATAATACTGAAATAAAGTGCAGGGAAATAATGGTGCAAGTATGTGACACGACCCATAATAAAGAAAGGAATATAGTGGAAAAACCATCCCAGGAACAATGTCTTGCCAGCATAGAAAAAGTGATTCCATTGGACTATAGTAACAATGTTAAATAAAGAAAATGATATGATAAGCTAAGCAAAGTACTTACTGTTACTCAAGTCAAAGATCTTTCTTTGCATGCGAACGATATAAAATGAGGTTGTCAGACAGAACATGATGATTGAAGCAATAGAAATCCACCAGACGATAGGATTACCTAAAAGGTAATACTTGACATCGTTTTCACCCCATCCACACATACGAAGACCGACTGTAACAAATGGCCATTCCGAGGGTACAGAAGAAAGAATATCGTACTTATCAGGATCAGGTGTCAAGGCATTGTTTGAGGTCCACATGGCTACATTGAGAGTGATGAAATCGCGGAAGAAGTGCGTCTTGTAAGCGTTTGGTGGTGCGGGAGGAAGCTTCTCATTCCAATGCTCCTCTACATTCCACATAGCATGTGGGCTGTCAGTGTTGTTATTCTTATCACAATAGACTTCAGTTTGCTTAAAACCCCATTGAGGTAATGTGTTTCCATCTGCTGTCAAGAGACATCCTAATTCTTGGTGACGAAGACGGAATCGAGTTGTAAGCGATCTAATGCGTTCCTTGTTATGATAGACAAAATCGTCAACAACTTCAACAACCCAGTTATCTTGGTTGTCTCCAATAGTTTCGTTACCATAACAGCTGACTTCCCATTGAGACGAAGTCATGGGTGCGTTTACTGGATGACTGTGTAAATTGCGTCCTGTCGAAGTATGTTGAAGGCGAACAATATCTCCGTCCTTAACAAAACGTACAAAGTTCTCATCTTCTTCGTTTTCGTACTCATGAACATCATACTCTCTAGGAGGTCTAATCAGCCAATGGTTGTTGTCATCCTTGTGATGATAACAGGTAACTTGTTGCTGCTTTGAACCCTCAGGATAAGTCTGAACGTGTGAGTGAAGCAGGCCGCCACCATATCCAGCATTCTTGATTGTCATCCGAGATCCATAGGCAATTTCTAATGGATTTTCTGTCATGGAATTTCCTTCTAAATTGGCTTGGAAGAGAGAACTCATTTGTGCGTCGCCAGGACCACTTTTATACAACAGACCAAAATGCATAACAAAACTGAAGATATAAATGCAAGAAGGAATCATGATCAAGCCAATAACACGAGCAATCCAATGGTTAAGATAAGTCTTCTTTGGCATTTGAACATCACCCCACATGTCCCATAAGTCTTCAATTGTATAGACACCTACAACAGCGACAGCAAACAAACCAACCCACTTGACACTCAAGACACACCCTAATGATGCACCTGTTAAACAAAGCCAAGTCCACCATTGAGAAGAGAACGCTCTGTTTTTTTTAAAAAAAAAAAAAGGGAAAAAGTTTGATGAGTTAAAATCAGCATTGTCCCTTCTTTTCTCTCTCTCCAATGAGCAACTTACTGTGAACGCAGATTGTGAAAGACTGTAAGTGTATATAGGGAAGTACAAGTGAAAAACAGAAGCATAGAGTCCAACAAGATGAATCGGCTGATGGTCAAGTAGGCATTATCTATGTAAAAAAAATAAAATTATATTAGCAATCTTTTTTATGTATTTATCTATAGTATCAAGACATGTTGACCCATCCTTCAAAGACACTTACCCAACAAAACCATGGTAGCTGCCAAGAGAGATGCTTTTGTGGACATCTTCAATTCAGTGGCTGTAAGATAGGCAATAGGTACCATCATAGCACCAAAGAATGCATTGAAAATACGCATCACTGCAAAATTGAGGTTATCTGGGTAAGTAGCGCCTGACTCAAAGCTGAATGAGCCATCATAGCCAGCTAACCAGCCAGAGAAACCAACTAGGATTTTCCCAAGAGGTGGATGGACATCGAAATAGAAATCGTGATTCAAGTAATGCGATCCAAACTGATATAGAATAAAATTTAGTGGATGCTTTATACATTCTTACGGCTATCTTACCTTTCCAAAGTGAGCCTATAGTACAAGAAGGATAAAATAAAGAGAGAAAGAGAAACAGGAATAATACAGTTAGCATTCATATAGACTATGTATTTCACTTGGCATGAATCTACCTCGTCCCAAACAACCTGGTTACTTAAAGTAATTTTTCTGAAACGTGTCCAAAAGGATAAGAGTGTCAAACCGATAGCTATAAGAGCGTGTTTGTTTTCTTGAAGGAATGCAATATTCTAACAAAGTACAAACGCGTTAGGTTTTATGTGTTTATGGATAAGCTACTTTAAGAATTACTTCGTTAGAAGAATAAACTGGTTGAGGTTGTGTGTATCGAGGACTTTTTTCTTTGTTATCATCAGCATCTAATGAAGAGTAATCATATTCTGGCTTCTCAGAGACACCAGGAATGTGTCTCCTTTTCATTGTCGCTGCCATAGTGCAAAGCGAAGAAAAATAAAGACGTTTGAAAAGAAAAAAAAAAGTTTGAAAAACGTGTGATATCAATTTACATTTTTAAACATCAATTTTGTGTCACCTTCTTAAATTGAGCTTTTCCTATAAAATGAGGCACTGACCTTTTTGAGATGGCCATGAGTACGCTCACCACTAAGAATGAGCTCAGTTTATCTTTTGAGTCAACAGAACAAAGATGACATCTATTGAATGTTGTTTTGCACCAATGCTTACTTGACCAGACCAGCTTGAATTCCTAAATGAAATGACAGCAACCCTATTTTTTGTATTCAAGCACATATGATGAGTTTCCTTTTTCTGACCAATCTAGCTTACCTGCCTTTTCTAATGACTTTATGTCAGTCTCAATAAGAGAATAAGCCGAACCCTTTCTCAAATTGCCTGTCTTTAAAGACAGCTTCTTTTAGAGTAAACCAAGGCCGAATCTATGTTTTTTTTGACCATCTATAAAGGATACTTTGGCTCGTATTCCGTTGTTTTCCTTGATGCTAACTTATGAACTCCAAATAGTCTTTTTTTCTCTCTCTCTCTCTCTCTCTCTCTCTCTCTCTTAAACTTGCCTTTCAAGTCATTCTGTTTTGTTTCTCTTATTCGGTTATCATCACATAAAAAGTCTCCTCAATTGGGTGTAACAATATTTAAATCTCAATATATTGCTATTTGTGAATGATTGTTGCCAAACGCCTCCATAAAGCAACACCATCTTTAGTGTGTCTTCACTGTCCATCTTATCAAGACCCAATCTTGTTTGATTGTTTTGCTGTATCCATAATGGAATCATGTTTATACCTATTGCGCCAGAGGGAAGGAGTTGAATTGATTCAATCATATATGTCTCCCAAATGAAACTTTATTTCATTACTTATTAATTGCTTGAGGGCAACACACCTTAAAATTTATAGAAATAAAAGCTCAACTGTAACTCTGTAAACAGCATTAGGCACTTGGAGGTCTTGGATATCTATGTACAAAATGCGTTAGCCAATCTATGCTTTTATTTCAATTTATTCTTATGTGCAGTCATAGCGGCCTACAGGTAAAAACAAAAGCGCCTTTAATTAAAGTAAAGCATCTAAATATAGCATGGATTAGACTTTTTTTTTTTCATTGTTTCTTGCAGTAATTTGAAGTTTATAAGGGAGAACCACTAGAATATCAGAGGACACACCAATTCCTTATTTTTTTTTGGTCATTTGTATACATAGAGATTCTTACGCATGAAATAAGTGTTGGTACACTCATTTTGAGACAATATGCTCTGAATAAGAAAAAAAAAAATACCAGTCATTCTTTTTATAGACGAGAAAAGAGAGAACAATAGACTATATATAAAAGGCACTTTTTTTTTTCTCTTTTAGTTCCCGTATGAAGAAAAGTATTACAAAATTGAGAGAAGAGAGAGTTAATTTTGAAAGCGATATATCCATGGCAACCCTTGATGTTGTTTGAGAGTGCGCCTTTAATCAAGATGTCTAGAATCAAGACAATTAGTTGAATGAAATTGAAAGTAAAGAGATAGAGACAACTCTGTTAGACAAAACTGTCGGTTTGTAACAAAAGAGCCCCAAGGAGACAACAAAAGGTGTAGTAAAAGGTATATCCTTATTAGAATTATGGAATGAGAAGAGAGAGACTTGTAATTTCTACAAGTCCAACATCATCCTATAACATATTCCCTCCCCCCTCCCCTCCTGCAAACTATATGGAGTGATTGTATCTGATACTAGTGTGTAATCAACTATAGCATGACAATAGTGACATCAAGGGATCATAAAGGTACACTATGCCTAGGTTGATTTTTAAGCTAGTCAGTCTTAGTACTTCCTTGATTTAGAATAAAAGCTAATTTCTGAAACCTACAAAACTGCATTAGTCATTGCTATATCGAGATCTAAAATGACTCAATAATCTGTTATTAAAGCCTATGGAGTCATGTAATCTCTTGTTTCAATAGCTAAGCAAATAACACGTCAAGACACTTTGTTTTCTATTTTCTTGAGTGAATTCATATAGGCTACTACAAGACAAGAGAAGTTGTCTGACTGTACTACAGAACATGTCACTTTTGTGTGTGTGTGTGTGTGTGTGTGTGTGTGTGTGTGTGTGTGTGTGTATTTGAAGTGTCTTGATCTAGAGGGCTAATTTTTTTTTACAACATCATGATTTTGAAGCGGCGAAAGAGAATCATTTACCAAATGAGAAGAAAATTTCTTCTTTTCTTACAAGTTACATCCATCTCCTTTAATAATACATTTGGATCGTTGGTTACTGCCATAAAGGGAGGATGAGGAGGAGGGGGGGGGAGTTGACTTTCTTCCTGTTATTCGTTTTATTGTGATTCGTCATAAAAGAGGTTTCTTTTTTTTTGGTATGCCTAGTTGACAACAAGACAGAACTTTTGAGACAGAATTACAAGACCCTAACTGAAAATACAACAGTTTGTGATACAAACAAATTGCTTTGTGCGCTTTGTTGTTTTCAACTCCACACTATATCTGAAGGAGAAGGTATGCAGTGACTTGCATCTTGAAAGAGGCTAGGTAAATACTTTTTTTTTTTTACTTTTTCTATTACTTTTTTTTTTTTGGATTATTTATCTATTGACTATTTAGAATGACTCATGTTCATGAGCATGCCACTGAGCACACTCCTTTAATCCGACCTAACGAGCTACACAACTCTTCCTCATGTTCTAACCTGGCCTCAAAGTCTGAACTTGTCAATAAATCAACAAAGAGAAAGCTTACTATAGCAACCTCCATTGCTCTTGTATTCTTTGCAACAGAATTAGTCGCTGGTTATTTCGCCAACTCATTAGGTACCCCCCTTCCCTTCTTTTTGTTATGGTTAGAGAGTTGCATTGAGCAGAGATACTAATAGAATGTATATACATACAAAAAAAATGTTTCTTTAAAACAGCCTTGATGTCAGATGCCTTTCATTTACTCTCAGATGTCGCTAGTTTTATTGTTGCACTTGCTGCTATCTATCTTGCTGAAAAACCTCCAACCAAAAGTAAGTAAAGAAATTCCTGTTTGTTTGTTATGGATAACTGAGTGTATTGTGTTAGGACATACCTATGGTTTTCATAGAGCTGAGGTCATTTCTGCCCTTGTTTCAGTGTTGACTATTTGGCTTTTGACTGGGTTTTTAGTGTTTGAGGCGATCGAGAGAATTCGTTCTCCTCAGGTCATTGATGCCAAGCTTGTAAGTGGACTTATCTCTCTTGATTACTCTATCTTAACCCAATCTCAACTTAGATGTGTATTACTGCGGCCATTGGTGTGATGATTAATATTGTGTAAGTTGAACAAAGCAAGCATTCTTACAAGTTGACTAAATCCTGTTGTTGGTATGATTAGACTTGCTGTTGTCTTGGGAGGACATCACCATCACCACCACCATGAACATAGCCATGACCATGACCATGAATCATCTCATTCTCACAGCCATGTAAGAAAGAAAGAAAGAAAGATATCAATAAGGTAGATGATTAACTTTCTGTTCTAGGATACCAACTTAAACCTTAGAGCAGCAGCACTTCATGTTATCGGTGACTTGTTGGCATCTATTGGTATGGATGTCTCGAAAGATAAGCAAGATAGTATTGACAGTTAACATGTTACTTTAGGTGTTTTGATTTCATCCATTATTTTACTGTTTAAGCCAGAGTATACCATTGTAGACCCAATCTGTACATTTGTCTTTTCTATTATTGTGCTATACACAACATACCATCTTGTCAAGGACTCTCTTGCTGTCCTTATGGAGGGTGCACCCGGACACATTCAACCCGAAGCTATTGAGAAATCTCTCTTGAACATTCCTGGTGTGGTTGCCATTCATGATTTGCATATCTGGACCCTAAGTCCCGGTAAGAGTTCCCTCACAGCTCATATTACTGTCTCTCTTGAGAAGAAGAATTACTATGATGATATCTTGGCTCAAAGCCAAAAGATTGTCTGTGATTTATACGGTGTTCATCATTCTACTTTACAAATTGAATCTGAAAAGGCAGATTTCACAAGCCATTGTCGACCTGACATGTGTTCTCCCAGAAATTAGATCATTTTTGCTTTTTTTTTGTTTTTTTTATGATACACAGAAAGTTCTCTTATACAACTATAAGTATAAATAGGCTGAATTGAATAGATTGCCTCAACATAATATATAGCATAAATTGAAAACAAATATAACATATCCCTTTTCTATCTATATTGTTTCTATAAAATACTAAGCCTCTGAAATCACTCCTTTCATACCTCATTCTTCTTTTGTTAGTTCAGCTTTCATTTGCAGTGTATATTTATTAAATAAACATGATGAAAAAAAAAAAGGCTGCTAGAGGAAGATGCTGAATTCTGATTGGATCAACATAATAAAGTCTAAAGTTGCATAATCAATGAAGTCAAAGTGCAGTAATTACAAACGTTTAAAAATGAAAACATGGATCCGTCAAATAAGTTGCATTCGGCACTAGTTACTGCTTTTTCTCGCTCTATTTCTCTTGGGCTTGAAGCTATCCACCCCCCCCCCATCGGTCTAAATAGAATCAAAATACGATTTAGAAATGCTGATTTGTATAATAAAAGTATTCAAATAATACAGAAAAAGAAAAGAGAGTATTTGCATGAAATCGAAATAAGAGAGTCTATTCAGCTAACTTGACAAATACAAGAGATTCCTGCCTAGACTCTATTCCTCTCTATAGTGATTCTGTCAAATCAAGCTAATTTGCAAAAAAAGAAATGTGAAATCCAACTTCCTTTTTTGGTGATGCTTGATCAAATTTTAATTTTAGCATCTGCACAATAAAACACATGCCAATTGTGTAACGTCAAAGGCAGTAAGGGTTTTTTTTTTGATTTTACGGACATTTTCAAATCTTGGACTTATGCACCAATCAGAACTCACCTTGGATCAGAAAAGTCGATCTTTGCACACTCCGACTTTTTTTCCTTTTTATGATCAAATTGAAAAAAAAAAAGTGGAGAAAAAGTATAATAAGCAGTTAATTTGATCTTTTTTCTTTCATCCTTTGTTTTTCCTTTCTGTTATTTTCTGTTCTCTTTATATTATGCCCCAATTTATCGGTTCCATAGACCAAGGTACTACTTCTACAAGATTCGTCATTTTCAATGAAAAGGGTCAAATTGTCACTTTTCACCAAATGGAATTTGAACAAAGCTATCCTCAGCCTGGGTAAGACAGACAAAAGAGAAGCCTACAAATCATATTAACAACAAAGCTATAGTTGGGTTGAACATGATCCTTACGAACTGTTAGATTCTGTTCACACATGCATTGAACATGCCATCAGCAAATTAGCATTGATGGGTTATGATGCTTCAGACATCAAATGTATTGGTCTCACCAACCAAAGAGAAACATTGATCACTTGGGATGCTCTCACCGGTCATCCTTTATATCCTGCTATCATCTGGAGCGATGCACGTACGATTGAGACAGTAGAAGAATTGGCAAAGAAATCCGACAAGGGCGTAGATGCCTTGAAGGATGTATGTGGTTTACCCTTAGCTACCTATTTTACGGGTGTGAAACTTCGCTGGCTTCTAGACAATGTTCCCGTCGTGTCACAAGCCCGCAATCAAAATAGACTTCGCGTCGGTACAGTGGATACTTGGTTGATTTATGTAAGTGTATACCTTCTTTTTATGGCATAGCTTGTTTCTCATCGTTTTCCGCAGAATCTTACTGGTGGTTTAGATTATAATGGGGTTATTGTGACTGATGTTACGAATGCTAGTAGAACTATGCTGATGGACATCCATACTCTCAACTGGAGCCCCAAATCAATCGAGTAAGTTTTGTGTGTGAACTTCAAAAAAAAATTACAAGACTAATTTTTTTTTTTGTTTATTGTTACAATAGATTCTTTGGTTTCGAACAAGTTCTTTTGCCTCGCATTGTTTCATCTTCAGAGGTGTATGGTACTGTTTCAGAAGGATCTCTTAAGGGAGTTCCTATTGCTGGCTGTTTGGGAGATCAACAAGCCGCACTTGTCGGTCAACAGTGTTTCGAAGTAGGCGATGCTAAAAACACTTATGGTACCGGATGCTTCATGTTGTTCAATACCGGCAACCAGCCAGTTCAATCCAAAAATGGCCTTTTAACCACGGTAGCCTATAAGTTTGGTGATGCACAACCTGCTTACGCTCTGGAAGGTTCTGTGGCTGTTGCTGGATCCTCTATTAACTGGCTTCGTGATAATCTTGGCGTTATTGCTGATACAGCCGAACTCAACACATTGGCTTCTCAAGTGACATCTACTTCTGGCGTTTATTTTGTTACTGCCTTTGCAGGTCTTTTTGCACCTTATTGGCGATCAGATGCTCGGGGTACTATTTGTGGTATCACACACTTTACAAGACTTGAACACATCTGTCGTGCCACTCTTGAAGCCGTTTGTTATCAATCCCGCGCCATCCTGGAAGCCATGAATATGGACGCCCAATCCCCTCTCCGCTCTCTTAAAGTAGATGGAGGCATGTCTAATTCTGACCTTTGTATGCAAATCCAAGCTGATGTACTTGGCATTCAGGTAGATCGACCTTCGATGCGTGAAACAACTGCTCTTGGCTCTGCTATTGCTGCTGGTTTTGCCATGGGAATCTGGAAATCATTTAAAGAATTATCAGAAATCAACAAAGAAGGCAGAACCTACTTTGAATCTAAAATCTCTGAAAAGAGACGTAACAAGATGATCAATGGCTGGGAACAAGCTGTGAAACGCTCTTATGGATGGGCCAACGCCAACACAACTGCCCCAACACACGATGTTGTTCTAGAAGCTTAAAATAATTTGTATCTATAGCTCCCTTTTTTTTTTATACCCTTTTCGCTCCTTTTATTGTATATATTTATACCAAACAAACAAAAATAAAAAGCCTTTTTATACATTTATATATTTACACAAAAAGATTTTATTTATTTGAGGAAATGTACAAAAATGAGCTTAGAAGCCCTTTTCTTCACCTTCGGAGATGATCTTCTTTACGATTTCATCAGTGTTGGAAGTGTTGAAGTTGGTTTCGAGAACACCCTTAGGAGGCTTGATGTATTCACCAGTACTACCACCGGCAGATGTAGTGTAGACATCGAATGATTGGACCACATCGACTAAAGGAGTTGACTTGTCGCTCTTCCACTTGCTGATTTGTTCAGAGTTGGCAATAACAAAGAATTCAGTGTCGGCACTCTTGTAGACAACTTTGACGGCGTGATCAGATGGCATGTTTGTAAGTTTGTATGATATATGGAAAAGAAATATAATTCATGTTGATTCTTCTTTCTTTCTTCCTTTTTATACTTGGTCTCAACACGTCATTCTCTTTGGTAGACATTGAGTTATGACGCCAAAATGAAATCATTCTTTTCTGATTTTCCGACCCAAAAAAAAAATGAAATCATTATTGACAAGGAACATATGCTTACTAGGCATGAAAAATGTCGCGAAAAGCAATGACTCCGACGCTTTTTCTTTCAATTTTGAAGGTATTCATCGTCATTACATTAGGTAAAGTAAAAGAATTCAAAGAGCTATGCGACCTAAGCAGTTAGCGTGTTTTAGTTGGATCAGTTTTTTTGATTTATCGCGTTATTGTTTCAAGACATTTGAAGTCTTGATTTATGCAAAATATCATAGTCTCAAAAGTTAGAGCGTGTTTCCTTGCATAGCAACAGAAGCATATATCGCCTTTTATGTCAAAAAAAAACTAAGGATTAGATGAGCAAATGTAGCTATCTAAAGTATTCAATAACGAATAGGCTTATGTACCATTCTATAGAACTGAAAAATAAAAACTCCAGAATGAGAGACATCCATACATGTATTCAGTTTTTCTTCTTCCGAATCCATACAACCATTCAAGACATCTTGTAACATCGATAGGAGAAAAAAAAAAAGCAATCTTTTTTTTATCATCTTACATACACTTCAACCTCTTCTTTAAAGAGAGAATCCCCGCCTCTTCCTCTGTACAGACTTGCAGTTTAAGCGTGTTGCTACAGTCATTATCCGATTTTAAAGGGGGATCATTTCCATTTAGATTTAGAAATTCCGCAACTGAATAGTGTCCTTCCCGCCAAAAACACCTTTGTGCTTTTGTTTTGTATATCCTTTAATACGGTTTTGTGAGGGAAAAGGTGTGTCTATTGATATTTGATGGACAAAAGCAGGTCTGTGTTTTTGTTCTGCTTTCCGAATGCCATGTTTTAATCCTTGGTGTAGCCCTGTTTAGATTTCCAAAAAGCCATCTAGGCATCATGCAAGTCATGATACTGGGTATAGAAAGGTTTCCTTACAATAATCAAAGAAGGGGCTCTTTGTTTTTGCCTTGAAGTAGTATACACTCTTGTACTGTTTGATAACAGTTGAAAGTCTCTTGTTAGCTGTTGTAGTATTATTGGTGAAGGTCTAACCTGAGCATACAATCACGAAGAGAACTATTATATCACACTTGAGATTCTTTCATTTCATAGTTCTTTGTCTGAATCTATTCATGTAGATGAAGATGATAACCAAACCAAACCAACACATTCAAAAAGAAGTCGAAAGCATACATATTACTCATATTAAACAAAAAAAAAAGTTTATTTTAGTGAAACACTTGATTACTGTTGCCAAATACTTTAGAACCTAATAGGGTGGGACATTTCTTGTGTAGGAGAGCTTTGAGACTATTCTATTGGATATAGTCAGAACATAATGAATACTTGAATTTGAGCTGGTAAATAGATAGTTTTATTTCTTAGAAAAAAACATTGCGGATAAATGCCAAACAAGTTACCGAGAATTAATTGTATTACAACTTGAAAAAGGATAAATGGCTGCTCAGAAAGAGTGCATATTGATGCTGACTGTTATTACCTGCAAACTGGCTTATGCCTGTAGCTAAGAACAAGCCTTGTTTTCGGATAAAGTGCTTGACTTATTGCTATTGCGACAGCTAAAAGTAGAGTCAATCATACTGAGAATGGTTGGACTCTTCCGTTTTATCAGGTTATTCTTATTTACAGTTCTCAGCCTTCATTCATGTTGACTTGAACCTAGTTTTGTTTTTGCTCCTTTTAAGATCGATAAACTAGTTCGTGACTCGACATCTCTGATAAAATGAGAGCCTCTCTTCAAGAAAAAAAAAATCAAATGTTGTTCCTGAGCTCGTTTTATGTAGAGTCTTACCAATGAATTGATTGATGGTTTTTATTCTTTGTTTTTGTGTTTCAACTGTTTTTGAGCTGCGCACTCTTTAATGGCAGAAAACGGATACATAGTTTATCACACAAGACAAGGTCCGAGTCTTTTTCCGCCCTCTACTTGCATGAAAGGATATTCATGGAAGCAACATATGTATAATGTCTTTTTTTTATATATGTTTCTGATAGATTGAGATTGCTTCAAAGTTTATATGCAAGAAAACAAAATAATAAATTTTCATTCGTGCCCGCTTTTTCTTTTTTGGTAATTGGGACGAACCGAGGCCAGTGTACAAACTTTTTTTTTATGACTATTTATTGGTAAAAAGATTTTTTTTTTGGATGTATACAAGAGTGGGAATGAGAAAAGTATTTACATTGGTGTTGTAGTACCTTATGGACAAGGAGAAGGCAGAAAAAGAGAGGATGAGAAGGGGATAGAATAAATAAATGCTTTTGTGTGTGTCGATTCTTTTTTTTTTTTTTTTGAGATAAATGGTTGAGAGGTTTCACTTTAGGGTAATGGTACTCGATTGGTCTGTTTTTCACGGATCATCTGCAAAATGTGTTGCATTCCCTTACGAGCCTACGTATGATGCTTAGTGACTTGAACTACAAAGATATCGAGAAAAAAAAAAACTTACCTTTGCAGCATTAGCAATGAAACTACTTTGTCCAAAACCTTCAATGCGGCCCGCCATGCCCCAGCCAAATCGAGAGACAATACAGGCTTCAGTTTTGCAAAAAGTCCAATCTGAATTGGTTTCATGCTGCTTGAAGGTTTGTGTCTCAACAATTTGCATGATACGGACATGGTTTAGATTTTTTGTACGAGTAACCATGGTTTTGTTCTTTGGGTCGACTTCTGACTCTTCAATAATAAAGGCTTCCGAGTTTTTCAAGAACTACAAAAGAAAAGGTTAGACAAGTCATTGAGATCACGATATCAAGATACTTTACTGATTTTGGGAACCATTTGGGTACTTTTCCCTTCTTCAGTACAATACGAGTTGTCTTTAAGACACCATTGGCATCAACATGGCGATCTAATACATCAACTGCCAAGACTAAAAGAAAGTGTGGACAAATTAGAAATGATATATTGTCTTCCTTTGTGTGTTTTCGTACCATGCGAGGCGAAGGGATTAGGATATCGTAACCAATAGGCAAGAGTTACATTTTGCCATTGAAAACTATAAAGAGTTAGGATCTGTTGAATTTGCAAGTTGTTATACTTACTCATAATTGAATGCGTGTTGATAAAATTTGACCATCTTGTTAAGAGAGAAAGAAAAAAAAAGAGGTGATTTTTTATTTGATGAATGACAAGAAAGAGAGAGAGAAAAAAAAAGGCAGCAAGGGTTGGAAAAATCCAAGCCGAATATAGAATCACTTGTACAAATAAGAGTCCATCGCAGTGACTGCTACAAACCCAATTGTGACACTAAATATTGATTGGCTATTTCTGATGTTCGGTCATTCATTTATTTATGTCCAAATTATTCAGCAATTATTTTCCATCCTTTTCTTAGCAAATTTCTATATATTTAAAACGGAAAAATGTCTATAGCTTCAGATACACTACAGTTTAATTTGAACGATACAGCACTAGACTTATTGAATGCAGCTATTGCTAGTCATCATCAAGTAGGAACCGACAATAACGAGGCAGCTACTGATGTAACAAACAAACCAAAAGATAAGGGTACTACACCTAAACAAAAAACCTCTCCAGGTAAATTAGCAACTTGAATATTTTTATTATTATTATTATTATTGCTCCATTCTAAAGTGTTACTTTATTCAGGCCTACATGCAAAACGAGAGCTAGATAAAGGTACAGGATTGAGACAAATCTTTTAATTTCCTTTTAAGCTAATAATCAGTTCAGATGAACAAACAACGATCACAGCGCCAAAGCGTGCGGGACGTAAGCCGCTGGAAAAATCTGCAACAGCTGTAAATATACATGTTTATATAGTGTAACTGAATATTCATGTTTCTCACGTTTACTTATGGCGTAGGAAGTCTCACTTGATCCTAAACAAAAGCGAAAGGCCCAGAACCGTGCAGCACAGCGTGCTTTTCGAGACCGCAAAGAAAAGCATGTAGCTGAATTGCAAGCACGTATTGCGGAACTCGAAGCATTAAATGCAAAAAAAGATGAAGATTTAGTCAAAGAAAACGAAAAGTTGAAAGAACAGCTAAAGAGACTTCAAGAAGAAAATTATGCCTTAAAGGGTGCTCAATTCACATTTGAATTTCCTATCACCGATCATCAGCATTCAACATATCAACACACAAGTGACACACAATACCAAACAAGCAGCAGCAGCATGAGCAGCAGCAACAGTTATAGTGGCGAAGACGGCACAAGTTCATCGGCTGAACATTCACCACTATCAAACCCAAATACACATGATGAAGATTCCCCCAGCACAGACGCTCAACTGTTTGCTACTACTCCAATGCAGTTTGGTCCAATTATGGACAGCACGTCCAACTTTTTAGCTATGAATGTTACCCACGGCTTTGGAAATGATTTCACAGCTAGTCACAGCTTCCCAGTAACTAACAACGACATTGTGTTTCCTACTGGCGATCTCTTCCACGGAAAGGATGACCCATTCGCAAATTATCAAGCCCCATCTACTAACAATCTAAACGACGACTTTCTATTTGCCAATGAAAACTTGTCCAACTTGTTTGGTCCCACAGATGACATTTTTAGTGGTAATCAGTTCGCACTGAATGCACAATTCGGTTTGCCTGAAACACCTGCTATTCGCCGCAGTAAGATATCTGCTGAAAAGAAGAAGTGCTTGATTGATAAATTAAAGAAGGGTCAACAAGAAGGCAAATACGTGTACCAAGTACATCAAGAAATTCAACAACAATGTCCAGATTTCAATTTAGATGCCTTATGTGACGAACTGAAATTGAAAGCACAATGTAGTTTAAGTACGCATCTTGTCACAGATAAAGAAGTAGAAGCATTCGTCAAATGCCTAGACAAAGCATAATGCCGTTTTCTTCTTGCCTCATTTATTTTTATATATTTATATAATCACTTCATGTTTGTTTCTTTCCGTATAAATTACAATAATAAAACCATTATATTATAAGCTTTATTTAAATCAAATGTGTGGCATATTATAACAAGTGACTGATTACAGAAAGAGATAAGTTAAAAAAAAGCTTGGATTAATATATGACTCTTTTATCCAACTATAGAACAAGTAAAAAACCAAAGGAGTTTAGTTGATTTGAAATGAAGAAGGCAAATGCACTTACCTTGATCACTATAGGTGGTTCATGTGTATTTGGTCTAGAAATTTCTGCCAACTCTCTTCCAGCCTAACAAATCGAGTACGATTAGTGCTAATTTTTTTTTCAATGCAGATTGAAACTTACACTCCATGTTCCACCTTGAATCAACTGACTAAGCGATAAAGATTTCTTGCTCAGTCTAAAAGATTGCCGAACCCGTTCAGCGATTAAATCCAGATAGGCTACAGTCAATGCACGCCATTCTGTGACTACAGGATCCGACATGTCAAACATCGGTGCGACTTCCACTTTGGGTTGGTAAGGCAAGAGTGAATTTGCATGGTAGTTTCGAATGCCTCGCTCGTAATCGGCAGGCTTTAATGTCAGAAACCCAAAGTCAATCAGGAAACCGCCATTACAATAGTCTGGCAACGGTGTCAACAAGTCCGTTCCTTCGATCGTGGCACCCAGCAGTTTGTCCATAGGCTCAATGATGGAGAATATAATCCACTGCGATAATTTATGGAAGGAAACAAGGTTCGTATTATCGTCGTTCGAAATAGCAGCACACGGCCAAACATCACCTAAACCGGGTGTTCCTCCTATGTTATCCTCAGATGCCCAAACTTCGCCCATTTCTTGAACAGCTGGCCAAAGTGTTTCAATACTGATTAATGGACCTTTTTTTGTTTTGATAGTTGTAGGATGATTCAGTAGATAATCTAAGTATACATGTAAGTTGAAAGTAGATGTTGAAAAACAATAGTCTTCTCTTACCCATCAAATTGCCTGGTCGCTGTATGTCTCTACCAAAGTAGTCTTTGCGGTTTTGGAGTACAAATCCAAGATGGTTGAGTACTTCATGACGTTCTTTAATACCGGCAAATGAGTTTGTTTCAGTAAATTGTAATCCGTTTGAAAGAGATTCAAGTGATAATCTCAATAATGCATCAGCTATGAAAAGAGTGAGTCCATCAATCATCTACAGTTATTTTTCTTGTACTCACAGTCAACTCGATGAGGTTGAGTAGGGTCACTTGAAAAAAATCCAGCCATAAATAAATCCAAGATAGCAATAGCAATACCGTCCTTTCGCTTAAACACTCTACCAGTAGATTGTTCAGTATAGGTCCAGGTTTGGCAAGGCTTCATGTCCATGAGACAGGCAATGACTAGCAAATCGATTAGCTTTCTTGTTTGCTCCAAGGTATCTTGTCCCAAGCTTGACCAATTTTGAATTAGATTATTTAACCGAGGTCTACCACCAATGTCAAAGTGGCGCCATCGTCCATATACTGGAATGTCTGATGGCGTATCATAATCTCTTTTGATGATGGAAATCACAAACTGGACCATCTCATCTAGTTTTGAGAAATCAATATCAAAATGCTTTAGGCGATTGCGAGTGGCTGCTTCTTGCACTTTATAGCACCTTTCCCGAACAGAATTTAGACTCAAAAGAAAGTCGTTGGGTGTTGTACCATGGTGATATGGAGCCATTCGTATTATTAGTGTTTTATTAGGTGTAAGATTGAGTGATGCTATTATAAGCTATTGTTCATAAAGGAAAAGAAAGAGGGAAGAAAGAGTTGAAGGGCCTTGCGCATGAGGCTCTTTTTGTATATGTTCAGGTTACGCAAGTAAGGAGTGATTGACATTAAACAAGTTTAGGATGTCTTAACCTTGACAAAAAAAAGAGGAGAAAGATGAACTTCTCATGTGACTTATACACAAGGTTTTTTCTTAATAAAATGAAGAGGAGAGAGAGGATCAGAAAAGAAATAAAAATCAAGTTTGAGCGCCTCTCTCCTTAAAACAATTCAAACGATTGTCAGACAATGGAGTTGCAATAATCCAAATCCGGAAATCAACGGTTGTAGTTTAAAACAATCGACGCTGTGTGACCGCGGAACTTGTGCTATCTCAGCTTCCTATTTTTCATCTGTTTTTTTTAGTTGATTACATGTCAACATTTTCTTCCTTATATTAAAATTATGAGTTTGCTCGAAAAGGAAGTGACCAAGTATATGATCACAACGGATGCCTCCTTGGCCGAGGCCATTCAAGCTGCTAGCAACCTTGCACAAAGTAAATAAACAATAAACAACAAACGAGTTTTGAATCGATGACTAACCATTTTTTTAGTTGTAAACTTGGGTTCTGTACAAGATAACCTTTTGCAACTTATCCAAGCTTTAGGCCAATACCTGACAAATGATGATGAATTTATTCGAGCCAAAGGTATACAATGCATCTAAAGGGACACGTGCATAGCCCCTTCTCAAACAATTTTTTCTTTTATAGCAACTGGTCTCTTATCAAGCACACTTGCCAATTGCCAACAAGAAGCTATCAATGAATCTGCTGGTAAGCTTTTCACAAAACAAATTGCGGATCTAGAACCTAAATGTCTATCAAACTCTAGTGTCTGTGCTTGTCGATTTTTATTGTGAAAGATTGACAGACAAGACTTGTGTTCAGAATCTGTTGGATGGCCTTCTTGCTTTGACAACTTACTCAAACTTTACCGGAAAAAATGCCGTGTTTGTTTCAAAAAAGTGAGCTGTAGATCATTACAAGCAACGATCAAAAGTTTGTTTACATTTGATGATTAGGATCTGCCAAAATGTACCTGTTCAGCAATTTCCTCAAAGCACCCGACATGTTGCTTTTAGGATTTTTGACAGTCTTATTTACCAGCACGCAAACACTCTGAAATCAATCAACGATGAGTTTATTTATGGCTACGCTAAAATCATGGATGGTGAAAAAGATCCTCGTAATTTGATATGCGCATTTCAGGCCATGAAAAACCTTGTGCTTCACTTTGATATTTCTAGCCATATCGAAGTATGTACAATTCTTCAATCTATAAATAACATTTTTTTAACACACCATCAAGGATATATTTGAAGTGACATTCTGTTACTTTCCAATCACATTTAGACCACCACCAAACGATCCCTACGGCATCACTGCTGAAGACTTGAAGATAGCTCTTCGAGAATGTATATCATCTACTCCTTATTTTGCTAAATTTGCTTTACCTTTGATATTAGAGAAACTGTCTTCCACATCGGGTAGTGCTAAGGTAAACTAGATTAGGTCGCCATCTACTTTTTTCTATTTGCTAACAAAAACACTAGAAAGACTCCATGGAAACACTTGCTGCTTGCGCCCCTGTTTACGGTGCATCAGCTCTATTGCCTCATATTCATGAGATACTGAACAGCCTCAAACTAGAAGTGTTTCATGCAGCTGATGCTTCTTTAGAAGATGCTGCTGTTAGCTCTATTCGTGCAGTTGTGAGTGCACTGAATTCAGGTTTAACCACCTCTGACGGTGAACCCACTGAAAGGGCACTTAAGCCTATAGTAGACCAATGTGCAACCAGTTTAAAGGACCCAGACATGAAAGATACAAAGCAAGTGGGCCGCATATTGAAAGCCGCCGCTTCCGCTTCTTTCCCTGCCTGTCATTACATTGTCGATCATATTGCTCCTTTGGTTCTGAAACAATACCGCGAGACAAATATGGCTACTCTAAAAAAATCTAATGTAGACATCATGATCGACCTATTGGAGGCATGCAAATCACTGTATTATGAAGAGCCTAATCAAAGTAAGTTTCAGTACTTTTTGGTGAGTGCTTTCATCTCATTCTTTTTTTTTTTCGTACATTAGCTATGGGCGATGTTTCGCCTCTAATGGATTATAAAGATCGATTGTTTGGCATATTTGAATCTTGTTTGATAGCATCAAACGAATACAACTTATTGAGATTATCCGGATTGCGTGGTTTGAGACTGATGATTTTGTCAAATGGATTCCTAGAATCTAATGAAGTAGGCCTTGCCATACAGTCCATCAACAAAATTCTTTTGGACGAGCAAGATGAAGAGTTGAGGTACTTTTATATCTAATGCATCAAAACATTGGAGATCAAACGCTAATAAGATGATTTTTTCTTTCCCAATTTAAGAGCTGCTGCATTGGAGACGCTTGAAGCTGCTTGTCAGACTGATAGCAAATATATCAATGAATTGACTCTACCTTCTCTCATGCAATGTTTGCCCGAATCACCCACAGACAATAGCTACATTTACACACTCTATGTACTTAAAGCGCTTGTTCCTGTGCCTGCGGTATATCAACACAACATATCTCTTCTCATCGATAGATTTGATACAGTTTGTGAGAAAAGTAAGATAGAGCCATAAGCTTCTTGAAAACCATGTCTAAATAATCTACTATGCTTGCTAGATGAAGCACCTGCTTATGCACTTGCTCTTAGTAATACTATCTTGCACATCTTCAAGACAAAAGCTGATCAAGGTCATCAGGATCTTGCTAGCGAAACACAGACTGTTGTGCCTCATTTCGTCAAGAAAGCTGTGGAGGCATCTATGGGTTGTCGTCAGAGTCTTATATTGAACACACATGTCTTGGATAATGTTACATTAATTATCATGACAATTTTCTCAAAGGCCGATGCCAGGTAACAAATTCTGTTTGTGAAACGAAAAAAGACAAAAGCCTCATTTTTTTACAGTACACAAAAGGAATTCATCGATAAAGCATTTGGGTTGTTTCTACAAGGCCAGTCGACTGATTTCATCATCGAGACTCCCACACAAACATTCAAACCATTCAATGTAGACGCAAGTGATGAGCAGCAAGAGACATGTCAATTATTTAGTGCCCTTGTTTGCTCACTGAGAAGAGATGTTGAGTTGCCTGTGCCAAGTTTGGAAGATTACTTGAATGAGCTAGTGTCGTTTGCTTTAAATGCTACCAAACTATCTCAAGCAACCTATGCCTCCAGAATGATTGGATCACTATTGAACAAATGGAAAAACAGTATGTTTTCATCTTTCGCAAAAAAGAAATGCAAAGAGCGACTAACTTGTATGAAATAGGTGCTGCTTTGACCGAGTATGTGAAATCAACTGCCTTAGCACTAGAAGATATTGTTACACAAAAAGCCGATAATAGCCATTGTGCACTGGAAGTCTATTTGTGGATCACAAAAGCACTGGTTCTTCGTACTCATTCTCTCGGATATGAGCTTACAGACAGAGTGATTGAATGGTGCGGAGATAGCACCATACAGGTACAAGTAGCTCAAGGCTTTAACATTTTGATTGGGGATGATATCATTGCTTTAAACAAGACAACATTTGCAATCAGCACTGTGAGTAAACAACAGCCGTTTTTTGTTTTCTTTTTTAACTAAACTTATTTATCTACAGATTCTCTACAAACAGCGATTCTTCAGTTTCTGTTTGCCTAAGCTTCTAGAGAGGTTCCGTTCTGCTCAGGATGGTAAATATAAACCGAAAAAAGAAATCATGATAAAGTTCAAAAAGACTCAACTTTCTATTCTAATGATTAGATACTGTCAAATCAAACTATTTGATCTCTCTTTCTCATCTACTAAGAAATGTACCCAAACAAATCTTACTGAATGAGTTGCCTCCTCTCGTACCATTGTTGATCGAATCTCTTTCTCTAGAAGACGGCGAGCTTAAAGTGTCTACTCTGGAAACGTTCAGTTTAGCTGTAGAAGAAGCTTCTGACATCATTGCTCCTCAAATTCGAACAATTCTTCCTTCATTACTGGACTTGTTTGCTCCTGAATCAAACAACTCCATTCGTGTACGTGTAGCTGCTTTGTCATGCTTGGCAAAATTCCCTTCTTTTATAGCAAGAGATGCTCTTGTACCCCATGTTCACTTTGTGCTTCGTCAACTCAAAAGGCCTTTGGATGACAAAAAACGAGTTGTTAGAAAGGAGGCTGTTGACTGCAGATCCAAGTGGTTTACTATCACTGTCTGATTGTATTTAATTAATTATGGTTTTATTATTAAGTAAAGAAAGAAGTAAATAGTAAAATAGAATAAGATAGAAAAAGAAAGACTGGTATTTTGTGATTGGGTTGCCTTTTTTTTTGCCTCTCACTTAGACTTCTTCAGTCTTGTTATCATATTGATTCTCCTTCTCGCGCTCACGCTTCTCGTTGAAATCACGATCAGCCTTCTTGATGTCCTTGTAAGCAAGAATGTGACCAGAGAAGACCATGTCCATTTCTTCAAGAGATCTACCCTTGGTTTCAGGATAGAACAAGAAGACACAGACAGCCATGACCATACAGCATGCACCAAAGAAAATGTAAGTACCCCATGTGATGGTGGTAAGCATGATAGGGACGAAAAGAGAAATGATGAAGTTCATAAGCCAGTTAGCAGCTGTTGTGATAGAAGTACCCTTGGCACGGATAGAAAGAGGGTAAATTTCGGCAGGGTAGACCCAACCACAAGGACCCCAAGAGTAAGCAAAACCTGCAACGAAGAAGTAGATCATGACAATACAGAAATAAGAGGCACTTCGGTTACCAGACATATCAACTTCCATTTGACCACTGGTTTCGTTCTGGAAGACACGGGCAGTTGCAGCCATAACAATACCACAAAGCAACATGGCAGTACCCATAATGAGAGCACCGGAAATCAAGACGACACGACGGCCAAGACGATCCAAGAAAAGGATTGGTGGGATAGTTGAGAGTACGTTGAGAACACCATTGACGCCAGAGGCAATCAAGGCAGAAGCTCTACCAGGAACACCAGCTTGTTGGAAAATGACAGGAGCATAGTACATGATAGAGTTGATACCAGTGAATTGTTGGAAAATTTGAATAACAACACCCAAAATAAGACGTCTCAAGAGATTTCCCTTGAACAATTCGAGGTAGCTAGAGACAGAGACAGTACGTTCATGTTCAACTTGAGCGACAATTTCTTCGTATTCGGCAACGACGTGAGGAGCAGTTTTATCACCATTGGAGTGAAGACGAGCAAGCACGCCCAAGGCTTCTTCGTTACGTCCTTTGTTGACCAACCAACGAGGTGAGAAGGGAAGGAACATGGCACCTACAAGCAAGACGGCAGCAGGGACAATTTGGATACCAAGAGGAATTTGCCAAGAGGCATTCGAATCAAGGTATTGTGTACCAGCGCCAACCCAGAAAGCAACCATGATACCAATGGTAATCATCAATTGTTGAAGGGAAATAAGACGACCACGGATTTCCTTGGGAGCTAATTCAGACAAGTAAAGAGGAACAGCCATGGAAAGAGAACCAACACCGAGACCGGCAACAAAACGACCGGCAATCATCATATCGTAGTTGTGAGCACCTGTCTGAAGACCAGCACCAAGAATAAAGACAGCAGAGGCGATAATAATTGTGTATTTACGAGATAATCTCTCACATAATTGACCTATGATAGATGGAATTTAAGCATGAACAGCCCCTTTTCTTATAAACATAATGGCTTACCAGCAATAAGAGAGCCAACAAAACAACCAGCCAAAAGCAAACCTGTAATAACTGAGGTTTGAATAGCTCGAAGGAATTCTGCACCACCAGTCATGACACTGATGAAGTGAGGCATGGTCAAGACACCAGAAATGACACCTGTATCATAACCGAAACAGAAACCACCAATGGCAGCAAAACCACAGACTATGTAAAGTTGTAAGGAATTACCCATTTAATTTATGAAGAGTAAAGAGATACACATCAAAATATGAACGAACTTTAGCTGTATTTATACTCCCAACTATCGTGTGGAGATGTCTTGTAACACATTGACAAAACAGATCAAAGGTACAATGGGAAAAAAGTGAAAAAAGGCATAAAGTCTGTGATACCCCGCCTGCTACCACATCCAATTGTAGGATTTCTTTTTTGTTTTGATTTTTACACACACATACGCACAAATTCCATACTATTGGGTCAGCTAGGTATAATTTATGCCAAACTTGTAAACTACATTTTAGCTTGGACTCACACATCATATGATTTTTGTTTCTAAGTGGGTTCCACTTGATATGAAATTATATGGATTTTTTTTTCTTTTCTTTTTCTCTATTCTTCAACTGTAAAGGCCATGTTTCTTGATTTTCTTTTTTTTTTATAGCGGAGGCAAATGTGATTTTTTTTTTATAATTTTCAAATGGTATGTTTATTATTGATTTGTTCTGGTGTTTCCTTTTCACTATTTTTTTTTTCATGAGAACATTTGGGAAGAGACGGAAATTTAAGTAAGGATATCCCAATGCAGTAATTCGCGCTTCAAGGGTTCTCTATGGTTTATTTTGTTTCTTTGGGAGAAATTTTCGATTTCGAGAGTAGATCAAGATGAATTAGCTATACATAAAGGAGAAAAAAAAAGACATAGAAAAGATAGGTTTCTTTCTCTATTAACATATCCCGCGCAGTTGTTTTGGAATGAAAGGATAAAGTGGTACATTATGACAAATAAAACGACAGATTCCAAAAGGACCCTTTAGAGAGAGAGAGAGAAAAAAAGAGCGTGATCATGTCACCCTTGAGAAATTTCAGAGTGTTTCTACTTGGTTTTTACCAACCATTTTTATGGACTTCCAGTTTCCTGAAGAACGGGATAAGGTAGCTGTAAAAACAGGAAAAGTTTGAGACATACTGTGTTTGTTTGTTGTTCCCTGATTCACTTACAATGATGACTAGGCGCAGTATTGGATCTTTTTAGAGTTTTGCTCATGATTTTATTGGACAGATCAGTGACGGTTGGAGAGTGGGTGTATTCTAGTTGAGGACCTTTGCTTTTTTGCTGCACATCATCGTCTTTTATACAGTATAGAGGTTAGTCTTGATACATTCGATGTCATGTCAACTTACATACATGCGTCACTTGAGTAATGAGAAGTCTCACTGAATGAACAAAATGCACCGTCAGCAGATATGCGTGGTATACAAAACTTGTCTTGGTGAACAATCAAAAATTCCAAAACTCGCTGAAAATCCTTGTATCTTGCCAAATTGAGACCATCCTTAGGATCGGAAAAGATAACCTAACATTATCATGTAAACACATACACATTCCCTTTTCTCTCTCTCTCTCTCTCTCTCTCTCTCTCTCTCTATATATATATATATATATATATATATATATGTTACAAATAAACTTACAGGCGCAAATGCTGTAGCAAGTGATGATAGGTCCATACGAGTTATGCTTGCATGAAGAGAAAACAAATACAACAGGTCTAGCAAATAGAGTAAAAGGAATTGATGCACAAGTGGCAATTGGTGAATCAGACGCTGAAATGCGTTCACTTTGGCTTCCAGAGTAGGAAAGGGTACATCTTGGATATACAAAAAGAAGGATTGAGCTTAAAGTAGATTCAATTTCGAGTACTTGAATTACCTAACGTAGCTTTGAATGAAGCTTGACATTCCAAATTGATCACTGGTTCAGGCAGTTGGTTCAAATAACGTCGCATCAAATTAGAGGCATCATGTACTGTATAGCCTTCCCATCCAAGTGCTATTCCATAGTCATCTTCAGATGCATCAAATATGGATCGAAGTGTTGCAATACGTTTGGCATTGCCCGATATACGAAAGATACCTTCTGTCGATAGTGCTATCCATTTTTTTTTTAGCTTTTTAGTCTATGTGACACAAATTTATAACATTTAAAAAAGAATCATTTATCCAGTGTACCTTTATCCTTCAAAAGGGCTCCACATTTTGCAACGATAATAGGAAGGATGCCATTACAGGTTGCACCGGTTGTATCGTTATAAGTGATGGACGAGTGAGCATAATACAATGACTCTGTCAAAGCAACACCAAAAACAGCTCTCTCTATTGATTTGACTTGGTCAATTTGTGTTTATATGCTATTTTGTTATTATTTTACCTGCTCTAATTGTATCGTACAATCCTACATTCTGCAGCTTCACCTTTTTCCACCAAGTGAATAAAATTTTTTGTGAATTTGCTGCATCAAGGGTAGACATCAATATTTAAAAAAAAAAAAGAGAGATAAGAAGGGGGTCACTTTTTAACTAAGCAAAAAAGAGAGAAAAAGAAAAGCGAAAAAAAATTACATTGCTTGCAACATATGTGTAATGTGCAACGTGAAAAGATCATAGAAAACATACAATTTTATTCAACAGCCAAAGCTTACTTTTTTTTTTGTATCTCAAGAAAAGCAAATCTATCGTTCTGGATCAATGAATTCATAAGATAGCTTTTTTTTTAAATACAATTTGAGAAAAAAAAAAGAATTATGCCTGACAGACAACTGCTTTTGTATTCAATAAATTAACATACCAGGACCGCACAAAAGATATACGCTGTTCTAGATTTATATGCTACTGCTTCTAAAAAGCATTGCTACACACGCAAAAAAAAAGCAAAGCTAAAAAAGACAATTTAACTCAGCTCTATAAATTAAACTAGTAAAGTCGATCTTTCAAGTGGTTCAGAATATTGGGTTTAAAGACAGTTAATAAGAATTAATTTATGGTACAAAGTAAAGCATTCTTTTGACTTGTCTGCATATCTGTTTATTATTGCTGCTCAAAGCTTAAGAGGGTGCATTTGAATTCATGTTTTCATCATTTCTAAAATACATCAAATTTGGTACATGTTGGATCATTAAACAAGATTAAGCGTTATTTATACTGAATAGCTTGATTAGTTTTTAAAGTGGTGATTTTCTTTTTTATTATTTTTTAATTTTATCTGTCAATTCATACTTGTGTGATCACATGCTGATTGGCAGAAGATCCATCGTATTTAGAATGTGAAAAACAAATTTACTTGAAATTTTATTTATTTATTTATTTTTTATATGATTAAAAAGAAAAAAAAATATTATTAAAACGAAATGTATTTACAGGTAAAAAGTGTTTTTTTTCTTCTTTTTCTTTACAAACTGTGTGGTCTCTAACCATTCTTGAAGAAGAGAGGAAAAAAAAAAGGAGAGGGTTTGACTATCCGCTCTTCATTTTTTTCTCAAGAAAAAAAAAAAAAGGATATATTATCCTTTACAAATGAGTTGATGTGGTATTTGATTTCGTATTAGGTAGTAAAATGCACAAAATAAAATTTCTTATGTCTGGCCTTAATAGACACAAAAAAGTGAACTAGACAAGCGTTATTGCTGTTGCTGTGTTGCTTTCAAGGCAGAAATTGTATCGATGCCCATCTTACGCTTTTCAGTGTAACAGGGCACCTTTTTCTTTAGCTGTGCTTCAGTAAACTTGCGTAATTGTCGTGCGTATTCATTTTGAGCAAGTGTTAATAAATCTTCTCTTGACATGGATGTTGTTACTGTATCCTGATTGTTTAAGTTGACAGAGACTTTTGAATGTAAAGATGCCATATTATGTAAATGATTATAAAAAAGAAAATCTAAAGTAAAATAAGAGAGAAAGATATCTTATTATAATATAAACAAGGCCCTTTTTTTATAGTAAAAAAAAAAAAACGATTTGTCTTGGATGTGTATCATGACATCATGAATCTGTTCTAACCCTAAAACGATAGATACACACTCAATGCTTGTACGGAGTTTTTTCCTTTAAGAAAAAAAAAAAAAAAAAGGCTCTCTTTGTTTTTTTCTGATTTCTACAGGTTAAAACAATATGCGTAGAGATGTGCTGAGCAACCATAGCTAAAGAAGAAGCAAAAAAAAACGGGGATGGAATGAGAAAGATCATGTCATAGTTTTCCATTCTTCTCTATTGAGTAGATTGACCAACATGGCAAAGTGCAGATTTTTATTTTTTAGTATAAATTACCATTTTGTTATTGGCTATGAGTCTGTTCACAAAGTATTGGACTTGTATCAGAAAACTAAAATAGAAAGTGCTCTTTATTTTCTCAGACTAAACTTTGCCTCTTACTCTTTTTGGTGTATGCTTATTCTTTTTTATCTTTTTTCTACCTCTTATTTGGGATAATTTCTGCTCAGATTGTGTCACGCTTAAATTCATCTTTTAAGAAAGAAAAAAACGTGTGTGTATGATATGATGGTTGACCTATTTTACTTTACTTGCCATTCGCTCGTGTTTTCATTTATTCTACTATGTGTTAGTTTATAGAATCTTTGAAGGGGAATAACCAAACCGAAAGATTTTAATGCGCAGTCAATCAAGGATTGGTTTGTGCTTGTTAATGCATGAGATTGCTAGAAAAATAATGTGGTCTGTTTATACTTTTTTTCTTTTGCTTGAATGAGCCATTTTATACATCCTTTCTGTTGACATTTAAGCCGAGTTTCTTTTGAATGTAAACCTTTTCTTAATGCGCAAGTATGAAGAAATAATACGCATTTATCTATTTGTTTCTTGCCATCATAGCCTGTATAAGCAAGTCTAGTCCTCTTTATTATGTGGCATCTTTGGCCTGATCCATGAGTTTACTGTATTCTCTTTTTCAAAATAACCCTGAAATGCATCATTGTCTCAAAGACTGTCTATTTTTTTTTAAGTAAAAGAAAGATCTAAATAAACATGAAAACTTGCAGCTTTTTCTTTTTTTGATCGTCCTCCTTTTCTTTTCTAGTCCCAGTCAAGAGACATGTTATTCTCTCCTTTGTGGAACGCAATAGAGAGAGAGAGAGAAAAAAAAACGAGTTTCAGTGTTGTGATTCAAATAAGACTTACTCCTGACTTTTTTTTTTATTTTCCCTCACTCTTTAGTGCTTATTTTCTCTCTTTGTTTCTCTTTCTTTGGGCCACCAAAGTATAAGCAGTGTCTCATTGAGATGGTTTCTAGAGACACACAAAAAAGACAAAACAGTAAGAAGAGAAACAAAAGAATTTGATAAATAGACAAAAAAGGTTAGAGCTACAATTGAAGGCTATGAGAGAGTACAAACTATAAGGAGTAAGAAGTAAAAGGGTGAAGGAGAAAACACTGAAAAGAGGATTTCTTCAGGAGAATAAGAGGAACTATACAGATGATTGTAAACAGTAATTAAAACAGGTTGATTTCCCTTTCTCTTTCTCTCTCTCTCTCTCTCTCTCTCTCTTTTTTTTCTTCTTTTTTGTTTTTCTTTTCTTTAAATAAGTAAACAAAATGGGCTGTTGTCAGTCAAGTGAAGAACCAGATGGAAAAGCTCGTAATGAAGAGATTGAAAATCAATTAAAGAGAGATGCACTCAATTCCAAAAAGGAAGTAAAGATGTTACTGTTGGGTAAGAAATTGACCTGATCAACCATGCGATTCAATCCACTTATATACATTTAAAATAAGGTGCTGGTGAATCTGGAAAATCCACTATATTGAAACAAATGAAACTAATACATGATGGTGGTTATTCACGTGATGAGCGAGAGGCCTTTAAAGAAATCATCTTCTCCAACACTGTCCAGTCCATGCGGGTGATTATTGAGGCCATGGATAACATGGGAATCACATTTACCTCTCCTCAAAACAAAAACCATAGCCGAATCATCCTTGATTTACCCTCTCAAATCGAACAGGAAGCATTACCTTTGGAAGTCAATCAAGCATTAAAGGCTTTGTGGAAGGATGAGAACCTGCAGAGTGTGTTTGATAGAAGCCGTGAATATCAATTGAATGACTCGGCTAAATAGTAAGTTTGGTTCTATCTCAAGTTCATTTTTCTCTAGCTGATTTCTGTCTATTCCAGTTACTTTGATTCGATCGATAGAATAGGCGATGCCAATTATCTACCAACAGATCAAGATGTATTGCGTTCAAGAGTCAAGACAACTGGTATCACCGAAACCACTTTTGTCATTGGTGATTTGACCTATCGCATGTTCGATGTGGGTGGTCAACGATCTGAGCGCAAGAAATGGATCCATTGTTTTGAGTATGTGACAGCTATCATCTTTTTAGTAGCCATCTCAGAGTATGACCAAGTGTTGATTGAAGATGAAACAGTGGTAAAGTACAGGTTGGTTTATTTTACTGACATTTATCACTCATTTATCTTACATGACAGAACCGTATGCAAGAAGCATTGACCCTTTTTGACTCTATATGTAATTCGCGTTGGTTTATCAAGACATCTATCATTCTCTTTTTAAACAAGATTGACATCTTTAAAGAAAAGTTGCCAAAATATCCTTTAAAAGAAAGCTTCCCAGACTTCAATGGTAATATAGAAAGGAAATTATCAAGCCCATGACTAACCTATGGCACTCTATTAGGCCCAGAGACATATGAAACTGCCAGCGATTATATTCTCAATAGATTTGTATCCTTAAATCAATCTGATTCAAAGCAAATCTATACCCATTTCACTTGTGCAACAGACACACAACAGATTCGCTTTGTTATGGCTGCTGTCAATGACATTATCATTCAAAATAACTTGCGAGATGTTGGACTTTTATAAGGGATTTTCACTTTGCAAATGTATCATTACCCTTTCTTCTTTAATTAGCTTAATTTAATACAGGTTTCATTATGACAACAATTAAGATAAATAGTCATCATTGTTGCTTTTGTTTTCTTTTCTTCTTTTTCTTTTCTTTATATTATCTCATGTATGTCAATTGGAATGAAGTGATTGTGGAAGGCTTTGAATGGTATCCAGTAGATGTTGTCTTGAAGCACCTTCATAAATTACGTCGATTCATCATTCGTACCACTTCTGCCTTTTCACCCAGCTATTTGCCAAAGTTAGTAGGTAATGACTCGCCTGAGAATGAGTCACAGCTTTCAGCTATAGAGTATGAACTACCAGCCAGTAAAAACAAACGATTTCCAGAAAACCAAAGGTACCTTTGTGAGGCCATTGGTAAATGGAACAAAATGAAAGATGAACTGGAAATGGCTGCAAGTGTGATGGTCTGTAACAATCGTCTGGACCGTGGTTACCCTCATTACAAGACTCAAGGTGATGCTGAACAATACGCACTCGACCTGATACAGTCCTTGCTTGATATTATCGAGAGCAAGAAGGATACACTGACTCGTCGCGAATTCGAAGAGAGATATGGGCTTAATTGGAAAGAGGAAAACTCTTCATAAAAATAAATAAACAAATACACTTGATGATGTATTTTGTGAATGACATGTTGTCATTTAAGCTACGCATTGGCTTTGGATGTAGCATTACAAATTTGGTAAATATGTGTGTGCGAAAAAAATGACATCAAACGGTTTATTGAAATGTCAATAACGAACCCCCCTTTTTTGGGAATAAGAGAGAATATACAAGTAAATATGTTTAATAGAAAGTGAATGTATATACGTATGAGACTAGATAGATGATTGAGTGTGTTTATAGACAAAGGGTGATTGCTGGTATAATAGTTGACTAGAGAGTATCGATGAAATCGCTTGTGCTTTCTTCTTCATCGTTATCGTGTGTTAATTGCCACTGAGAAGGATGAACGCCATTTCTGGGACAGGATGCCTTTATGGAGGATTAGTTTTTTTTTTTTGTATTTCATGCCTATAAGTCAGCTTACTTCATGTTCAGGCAGCCAATAGCCACATAATTCACATGTTGCAGGACAGGCAGTCAAAGGAAACATAACAAGAGATATATAGAAAGAGAGAAAGGAAAGATTGAAAAGAAAACAATCACGTATTTATACTTTTTTTTTTTATGCTTAAAAAAAAAAGGGGTCATCTTCCTTATACAGCTAGTAAACTGTGTGTGTGTGTGTGTATGTTTTCTGTTTTGTGAGTTATCTCTCTCCCCCTTTTTCATTTCCCTTATTATCGCTCATAATTGCTTGTTCATCCTATTGGCTGAGAAACCATGATAAGCTATAGGTAAAGAGGTCCGAGCAAATGAAAGCCCCGCATAAAGCATGTGTGCAAATCACGACACGTTTTCCTCTCCCTTTTCATGATACTCCGCATCTTTTTGAAAGGCATCTAGAAGGAGAATAAGTGAATGAGAAGGAGGGGGAAAGTAGTACAATCAAGCAACAAGCTTATTTTGTCTTCAAAGAGGTGCAAGTATAAGCGGAGACTAACAAATCAACATGATTTTTTACCTTTCAAACAAAGTCACACATCACCCCCTCGCAAATTTATTTTAACCCTGTTTGGCTGGGCGACAGCTAACCTGAGAGAAAGAAGTTAAGAGAGAGAGAGAGACATGAAAAATGGGGGACTTGTAGAGGCGAAAGAAAAAAAAAAAACCTTTTTCTTTTTTTTTTTTATTACAAGTGTCATGTCACTGTTACAACGCATCACACGCTCATTCAACAATACCCTTGGAGCTCGCTCCTTCAGTACTTCGAGAGCCACACTTTCAACAGAGGCAGCTACTCCTACAAAGCCTACTGGCTTGTATCAGTTTTTCGAAAACAACCAAGCTTTACCGAAACAAAACTGGACAGGTAGATCCTACAAGGGCATGAGAAAATAAAGACATACTGATGAACTTGATTTAGGTCGTGCATGGAAGGCACAAGAACTTCGTCAAAAGTCCTTTGAAGATCTTCATAAATTATGGTATGTTCTATTGAAGGAACGTAATTTGCTTGCAACCCAAAGAGAAGAAGCCAGACGCTTAAAGTTACCAGCACAAATCTGGACTAACCAAGGTCGTATGCAAAAGGTAGGAAAGTGGCCATGATTGAATGACTACAAACTAATCTATTGAAACAAGTGCAAGAAATCAATGGCCAGAATCAAGTTTGTGTTGAATGAAAGACAAATTGAATATGAAAAACAAATCACCAAGGCAGCCCAATCATCTTAATCAGTACATAGTGTATCCATAGACTCTTTTTTTTTCTTTTAAAACAACCATATTGTATTTACACTTTATTCGGATTTTTTTTTTTCAAAAACAAAGTGTAATAAATGTAACAAATTAGCCAACGATTTAGTCTTTATGGGAATTGCATACAAGTGACCAACATTTGTTGTTACAAATAAGTGACTTTGTGGGGCCTTGATCTATTCTTTCAGAGGGATATCATCAAGTATGGATGGAATAAATTTGACTGAATGTTTCATGCTTGAATAAAAAAAAAAGGTGAGTTTTGCATACTAGAGTCTTGCTTTACGCATTCCATGTCCGCTCTTCTATTGATGTTCTTTATGTTCGAGGCATGCATAGCAAATTAAGTCACAAAATTAAAAAGGGCAATAATGGTCCTGTGCAACAACATGCATTTGTTCTCTCTCTCTTTTTTCTCTCTCTCTCCTTCTGTTTTATTTGTAGATATGCCTAGAGAACACAAAGCCAAGAGCTGGACAAGTTCACTTGCAACAGTTTCTGCTGTTGCCTTATTGGTGACAACTGTTGTAGCTGATATAGTGCCAGGCACCATCAGCGCTTCCAATAGTTCTCTTTTATGGGGTACCTATCGGCCCAACCTTTATTTTGGTACAAAACCGCGTATTCCAGAGTCAGTGATGACTGGTTTAATGTGGTTCAATGCGGGTGAAGTTCAGGGCTTTCAACGTATGTGATATCAACAAGATATATCATATGTCTCAATGTTGTTTCTCTTGTTCAATAGGTATACGACATGCTTGTGATCAAGGCGATCAACTTAGCGGTTATGGATATCAAAAGCATGATGGTCGCGAATATGCTTCTCAACGGATCAATGACCAGCCGAGCAATATCAAGATGAGCACTGAATTCATCAAAGTGCCGGGCGGAAAACATGGTGGTGATTGGGGTGTGCGTATTAGTGGCACGCCTATCCAAAACAATGGTATGTTGTTATACACAGTGAAATGGAAAGGGGGGTTCCTTAAACCTATCTATGTAAACTATAGGTATGGATACTACCACTTCTGTCCTGTTCTATGTTGGTATTGAAGGAGATGGTGGTATTGATATCATGAGTAAAAAGTCTAAAAAAGTAAGTTTCTTTTTGGGGGGAGTCAATTTGACATGATGCATTAATTTATATGTTTAAAGGGACTTGAATCACCTATTCGACTTGAGGGCGATACACCTGAATTAGGTGATTTTGAAATCCAGATTATAGATGGTAAACAGAAAAAAAAGAACTCAAGGGGATAAAAAGACACTCACCTATCTCAACAGGACCTCTAAACACTCACCCTCAAGAGTCAATTGATCAAGAAATGAGCCGTACACAATGGGTAGGAACCGAAGTACCAAAGGGTGAAGTATGGAAAGCCAAAGGTATGTAGCCTCTCGAATAGACTTTCCAAATTCGGGAATCATTCATCCAACGATGATAGACGTGGTGACGGAAAACCTATACCGAAGTGCTTCTGAGCGTCTTCAACATGGAACACAAGAAGATGTCTACAGAAGTCCATATAAATACTTTACACTAAGCAATAAGCTTGAAGAGAAAGACGATCAGGTATCTAACCTTTATGTTTTTCAAAAAGTGTTTAAAGGTGAATTCCAGGTAAGTAGATAAGAATCTGGAGCTGAAGCTGTCTTAAAAATACATCTTTGTAGTTTGATGTTCTTTTCCGATCTCAAAGCAACGACAAGTCTATCACAAGTAAAAGTTTTCTCTCTTTCTCTTTTTGTTTAAACTTGACTAAATTTTTTTGACAGGCGAGACGCTCAGTTCTGCATTGATTGAGAAAGAAATCTTATTTGATAGCCGATTTGAAAAGACATTTGGCTTGAGAGAAAAGGGCTTTAAACAAGAAGAGATTGAATTTGCTCAGTATCTGTTAAGCAACATGCTAGGTGGCATTGGTTATTTTCATGGCTCGTCTATCATCGATCAATCCAATGTTGGTATCAAAGATGAAGAGGACTTTACAGGCGCTTCTGCTAAACCAGGCATTTCTTCTCCACAAACTTTGTTTACTGCCACACCTAGTCGACCTTTCTTTCCTCGTGGATTTTATTGGTATGGTTGATGGAATCAGATCCAACACTGTTTTCTATTTTCGGCTGATGTGTTGTGTATAGGGACGAAGGTTTCCATCAGCTTGTGATTGGCGAATGGGATAATGACTTGAGTCTTGACATCATTCAACACTGGGTATCCCTGATCGATAAAGACGGATGGGTTGCTCGTGAGCAAATTTTGGGTGAAGAGGCTAGAAGCAAAGTACCCACTGAGTTTCAGACACAGTTCCCTCATTACGCTAACCCACCTACATTGTATCTCGCCATCAAGCGCTTTATTGATCGGTTAGATAAACAACAAGAACATGTTCTACTTGACAATTCACAAATTAAAATGGGCACATTGGATGATCTTGACATCTTGCCCGAACTCCACCTCAAAAGTCCAGAATTGGCAGATCAATGGCTCCGTTTGATCTACCCCCAGCTCCGCCTCAACTGGAACTGGTTCCGAAAGACACAGTTTGGTCATATTGAACGATTTGGTAGAAATGCACCCAACAAAGAAGCTTTCCGATGGCGTGGACGTACACCTAACCATACTTTGACATCTGGATTAGATGATTATCCTCGTGGTTCACCTAGTGTTGGTGAGCTTCATTTGGATCTTCATTCCTGGATGGCCTTTGGTACTGGTCTTTTGAGAGACATTGCCCTTAAATTAGGACCTGACTATGCTAGTGATCTTGAAGAATATAGACAGGTACACAAAGACTTGTTGATCAATCTGGACGCCCTCCATTGGAGCGAAAAAGACAACATGTACTGCGATCAAGCATTGGAGGAGAATAAGCCTGTATATGTGTGTCACAAGGGTTATCTTTCATTGTTTCCCATGATATTAGGTCTCTTACCTGCCGACTCACCTAAACTAGGTGCCATTCTGGACATGATCGAGAACAGCCAAGAGCTATGGTCGCCTTATGGTCTACGCTCTTTATCTCGATCAGATGAATTCTTTGGTACATCAGAGAATTATTGGAGAGGTCCTATCTGGCTTAATATCAATTATTTGACGCTTCAAAGTCTCTACAAGGTAGTTCAATCATAATAGAGAGAGGGAGAATGCTTATTTTTATTTATTTAGAATTATATGCATGTATCTGGTCCTTATCAAGATCGTGCCAAAACAATCTATGCCAAGTTGAGAGACAATATCATTCGTAATGTCCACAAGGTAAAAAAAAAAACGTCTGTCACAATCATACTGGATTGATACTGACAAGGATATGTGATAGGAATACCAAAACACGGGCTATGTCTGGGAGCAGTATGATGAGAGCACCGGAAAGGGTGTCCGTAGCCATCCCTTCACTGGCTGGACAAGCTTGGTCTTACTTATCATGGCCGAACGCTATTAGACAATAAAAAGAAAACAAGGATGATTTGACATACCAAGAAAATCAAATAAAGCTTTTTTTTTAAGGAATCAATAAGATAGAGTACATTATGCATTCTAGTGGCTGCTTTCATTCTGTTCGTTCAGATTAGCATGCTTTAAGAGTTCAAACAAACAAAATTGTATCAAAATTCGAGTTTAACAAGCAAAATACTACTTGTAGGGTCCACAAAAGGGTTTTGCTATGGAGACAATAAGCTGCACTGTTGGTTCTGACCCAACAGATAGATACGAATGAGTATCTTTGCCCACAAAAGCTAACAAAAAAAAGTCTATCAAGGCCAAGTCTGTAGTTACGCAACTCTTGAAATTTTATCATTTCTGCAGTTTTTTCTTATGGTGTATTCTTTTGTTTAGATAACTACGATAGCTATCGATTTTGAAAAATTCAGGAATCAGTAGCTCGCCGAAATGTATTCAAATCTTTAGAAACTAGTTACTAGATATAGTACAAGGTTAATCTTCTTGTTTCGCAAAACACTAGCTGAAACTTTTTCTTGTCCATAGACACGACCCCTCTGGTGAATTGCATACCAAACTCTCTTATAGTGAATTTGGTGCAAGGTTCTGATCGTTGTCAAGGTTCAAATAAAGATGCTAATAAACCAGTAGGCTGTTCTTCTCTTCTAGAGCCCTTCTTTGTAGAAATAAAATGATCGGTCATTCAAAATCATTGCTCTTTGTTATTATTATGGTAAGGCCATTGTACATCTTTTACCGCGGCTTATGCCATCAGATCCGAAATAAATCAAAAATTTCTTCGACAAATCAAAAAGAAGGGAGATACAGAACAAGAAGCAGGAAGGAAGGGGTAGGAGTCTAAATGAGGGGGTAACTTGCCAAAGAATGCCATTCTTACTAGTTTTATTTTATAACAAAGCCCATTTGCTGGGTTTAAATGCGATAGGTTTTAATAGGATGTTGTGTGTATTTTTAACGATTGGCTGAACTTTTAAATTATTTATATACGATTTTGCCCCTAAAAAAAAGTACTTGATTGTTACCCAGCCTATATTCTTTTTTTCTGTTCTTTTTTCAATTTCTTTCTATTTTTTTTTCTTATATACCACACACTAGATCAGCAAGATACAACAAAAAAAAAGATAAAGAAAGAGAAAAAGAATGAGCAGTACGATTACCTATTATTTCGAGCCGTTGAACTTTAACGGTATCTGTAAAAGTTTGGCGTTGGGCTTGTGTCCCTTGATTGGCCAACATGATGGAATCGAGCCTGTCTGTTATTCTCGTAACGTTGAACTGAGCGGGAACATCATCTTTCAGCCATGTAAGCGATAATTCATCATGATACACAACTCTATACTCACTATTGTCTATAGCTACATTGATTATTGATGTGGTAGCTATTATCATGACGATGATTATGATTTATCACATTCGATCAAAATATACAGCAGTTGGTAAATATATTGTATGTTTATCAGCTAACATGATTCCTAATACGATGATGACTAGGTCGGCAAGAGATTGTTATGTTTTTCTACATGTATATGCTTACAACATTACTTGACATGCTGTTGGTCACTGGTATCATCCCTATTTCATCAGCTCCATACCCTGTAAAGCCTTACTATACTAAGCTCATTTCTGTTGTTTCCTAACTGCTTTTTTCCTCTCTCTCTCTTTTTTTTTCAATAGTGGTTTACAGCCATTCATATTGGTTTAACATGTGCCACTTATTGGTGTTTATTGTTAAATGGCTTTGTTGGCTTCCAATTTGCAGAAGATGGCACACCATTGTCTCTTTGGGTAAAACTGAATATTTGACATCATACAAAATTTCAGCCTAATTTACACATCTATTTAGTCCATTCGTATCAGTTCGTTTATCTGGTTTCTTGTTACCGGCTTCCTTGCCATTGCTACCTTCAAAGGTGTGGCTGGTCTAAGTTATACCAGTCAAGGGCCACTTTGGGTGTTTTATCTTGTTTTGAACTGGCTCATGTTCTTTATTTATATCATTTCGCAAATCATCCTTGTTATCAACACGTTAGATGACCGTTGGCCTCTTGGTGACATTTTATTCGCTGCTGCTTTCTTTGCCATTGGTCAAGTCTTGCTTTACGTGTTCTCTGTTATCATTTGTGAAAACACAAAACATTACGTAGATGGTATGTTCTTTGGTGCTATCTGTAATCTACTTACTGTGATGATGATCTACAAGTATTGGGACTCAATCACCAAAGAAGATCTCGAATTCTCTGTCGGATCCAAACAAAATGTCTGGGAAGTAAAAGAATTACTCGGTGACGATGAGTTGTCTCAGTCTTACAACAGTTATCAACAAACACCTGTAACTACCACACCCTCTACCACAACTCCTCAACATTACCAACCTTACGAACAACACCCTTATTAGACTTTCTTCCCCCCTCTCTCCAAATTGCACCTACTGCTTATATTACATAATAAATTCTATGAACACGTATATCATATTTTTTTCCCTTTTTTTTTATTAGACTTTTTTTTTTTCTTTTTTTCTCTCTCCCTTTTTATTAAAAAAAGAAGAGATAACTTTATGCCAGCAGAAGATATTGTAGAATCGTCTCAATTACCCTTAGAATCAAATTTATATCAAATACTCGAATGTGGAGCTGATGGGAAACCTGGAGGCATTTTAATTACCAGTCTCGGACAAGAAGTATGCCCGCATATTTGGCTTGGAGGCTATAAGGCGCTTGAAAGTCAACATTTTCTTGAGAAGAATCATATTACACATATCCTCACCCTAGGTCATTTCAAACAATCATATCCACCAGACCAGTTTTGTCAAAAGGTAAAAAGAATAAACTGTTTAGTTGACAAGTTCAACTCATCTGCTTAGCTAGATCGTGCGCATCACAGACAACCCGGAAGCTGATATTATCCACTACTTTCCAGAAGCTATTCAATTTATTCAAGATGCAATAGACAAAGACGAATCGATACTTGTACACTGTTTAGCGGGTGTTTCACGCAGTCCAACTATTGTAGCAGCCTATTTGATGGCCACACAGAAACTACGATGGAAAGAAGCAATCGCTGTTATTAAGAGAACAAGACCATTTGTAAATCCAAACCCAGGTTTCATTGCTCAACTAAAACTATTTCAAAATATGGGATATGTATTTGATCCAAACCACCCTGCCTATTTAGACTATAAGAAGCAACACCCTGTAGATGCTGGACATATAGGTCATAGTGAATATAACACGTAGTTAATTCTTTTTTCTTTTTCTTAATCATTGTATTTATTCATCTTCTCAAGGGAAAAGCAGGCTTTATTTTTTTTTCTTATGATGACATAGAAATAACTTTTAAATGTTTTCATCGTGCATTTTAGGCTAGCATTTAAATTTATGATGCAGTCAGACCTATAGTCAAACACAATTGATCATCTTTTTATAATGTTAAAGATGTATAAACTAAAAGGCACATTCGTGGTTCAAGACAATGTCTAATTGAGCTTGTACAATTTATTTTAATGAAAATTAGAGTGATAAAAGGCGATGCTGACTTTGACATTGTTAAAAAAGATATGAGCAAGGAAATCCTTCCTTAGTGCGAATTTCACTTGATTTCTGGCCTAGTCAGCAATGAGCTCTTTGATTAAGCTCATCAAGGGCTAAAACTGTTTCAATAGCTTCTTCTTCCACTTCGTTTTGCTGCTCTTTTTCCTCCAAAACTGTTTTAGAGTCAGTGATGATCATTTTAACTTCACCATTGTAAAGATCAAAGTCTTGTACATCCATATCATCCCCAGAAGAGATAGTTAAAGATCAATAGTCACCTCAGTTGTATGGCAAAGAATCCGGGTATGGTCCCAACAGTTGCTAATTGTTGTTGGCTTGACTTGCAACTAAGCTTCAGCCAACATAAAAGGGCTTGTACCTCTTGAGCTTGTACACACCCGCATTGTTTGAGCGGTTGCATATGTACAAGTTGTTGGCTCTTTCGTGTTGCCCTTCTCTGAACTTTGCCTTGAAGTTGACAATGACGCCTATATTATTATCTAATAAATGACATAGGTATTAGTGACAAGCAACTAGTTGATAAAAAACAATTACCTGCATCTAAAGGCTGAAGCTTGCTTGTCGTATTAGCAGGCAAGAAAACAAATCGGATGTTTTCAAAACTAATGCAAGTCTTGTGAACAGAGGCATTGTCCAAGAGAATGGCTACTTTTCTTTTCTCTCTACTTCTTGAGTGCCATCAAAATGAGTTACAAAATTCCCTTCATTTCGCCCCCCCTTACTATGCAATAATTACAGCCTAAACGACAAAGTTACTCGTTATGTGTGATTAACAATCGAATGCAAGGATTCCATTATGCCTTGGTTGGTTCATGTGTTTCTTGTCCTCAGAAGGTCATAGGATGCTTGAATATTTAAGCGACTACGACTTGTCAGCTCTTTTTGACGGATCCAGTTCATCCCCGAGCGAATCTTGTAAGAGGCATTAGAATAATTAAAAGAGTCATGCCTGGCAGTCTACTTGTTAGTGAGCGCTTAAGAATCACAGTCGATAGCACAGGTAATGTCACGCACGCCTATATATACAGTGAGTAATTGAAACCAATAATTGAATAAATAAAAAAGAAGAGAAAGTACTTACCAGGATCAATCCCTGTGATTCGATCATCTTCGGTAATTCCAACAGGCTCTTTGTATAACAGATACAGACCTTTGGTATGATTAGTGAAATCTAATCTTCTTCTTTGTCTCACCAAATCTTGCATTCCTTGGGGTACAAGTTCCACGAATGTCTTTTCGAAAAAGACACTAATCATCTGGCCGTCAGTTTTCATACCATAGCCTAGAAAAACAGTTGGTGAGTTGGCAAATACACGTCTCTCTAGTGTTTGAAAATTAAAGCGTCCGTTCCATAAACCGGTTTTTTTGATGACCAACATACAGTAGTCGCTCCTTTTAATGGTGTTTTATTTAAGGATATTCTCTATCTAAGATTGGGTTTCTAAATAGTATTAATCAACACAAGATCTAAAACCAATTCTATTTAAGGGTGGGATTTTCAAGATTTTTGGCTACACTTAAATAGAGCGAATACTGTATTAGCATTTGCAATCATAATCCTTGTTTGGCTGATGAGCTGTATATGTGGTAGCTTTTCAAACATCTGACAGAGTAGGCTGCTGCAGTAAGGTTTGCCGTAATCGCAGTGCGTTTTCCAGATATGCTGCAGTTTCAGGTAGGTCTTTGATCCGTTTAACGCTGTTCACAAACTGTTTTAATTGATCGGAAAGTTGATTCCAGAGATCGCCTTGATGAGTCTTGATTAGTTCTTCTTTAATCCTGATTTGTTGCAAAATGTTGACAATAGCTTGCTTCGAATGCGTGATTGTTGGATTAAAGGCATTATCAACTTAAATCAGGCGATTATGTAAATCTTGTAATCTTTGAGCGTCACGATCTTGTTCAGTATTGATTGAATTCCTATTTCCGTCGATAATAATCTCCAATTGCTGAACAGATGATTGCAATTCATGCAATTGTTCTTGCAACACCATTGCTTGATTTTTTCCAAGGATCTTCGTCAGACACTTCTGTATTGTTTAATCGCTCGTCAAACATATCAAGCTCATCTAAAAGCTCGCCAGCCAGTCGTACATCATGATTGAGATTGCGATGTGCGTCTTTGGTAATAGTTATGTCTCTAGAGTACGTAGATATAAATTCTACATGTTGAGTGTCAAAGTATTATACAATGATTAATAGTAGAAAGTTACTTGGATCTCTTCTGATAACTGAGAGTTCTTCTGCAATTTGACGAAAAGGATTTTGATGTGGACAGATATAAAGTTAGAATAAGATCATACAACTGCTATAATAACTTACCTTATACAATAGCCGCTCTATTTAAGGGTGTTCTATTTAAGGGTATTCTCTATATAAGGGTGAATTTCTGAAAAATATTTTTCAATACAAGCTCTAAAACCAATTCTATTTAAGGGTATTCTCTATTTAAGGGTGAGATTTTCAAGATTTTTGGCTATCCTTAAATAGAGCGACTGCTGTATGACTTGTATTTCTCTCTTAGTAAAGAACCTAGTTTTCGTTTCCTGTTAAAGTAAGTGTTTTTGAATTGAGACAGAACTTCGAGAGGTGGAATGTCATTTCTGGATTTGCGCCTTGGACGAGAAGATTCGGCTTGTGTGTCTGTACAAAAGTAAAAACAAATAAACCCCGTATGGGACCAGAACGTGTAGAGAACAAAGAAATCAATGATGTATGATATATTGGAAGTTATCAAAGCTAGTATATTTCTCAACGGATAGATTCATTGTTCTTTGCATAACAATTTTTATGACTTACAGCCGCTTCTTCCGAGAAATAGATTGTTGCTTTTGAACCGTTTTCAAAGTGCCTTTCTTTCAAAAACAAACCAAAGTCATTGCATTTAGCACTACGACATGCTTTGAAGCGAGTGGTAGCGTCTATTTTGCCGTATTTAACTCTATTACCTACTCTATTTCTCGAATGAGACTACCTTTTCATTGTTTGACTTCCCAACTTATCCCAATATTTTTTCTTTGTTTCTGATTAATAAGTTCTCGCTCTCACTCTAACGTAAGGATAAAACAGAGACTTATCATTCTTTGTGTTTATTTTATAAGTTTTACATAATTCAGAGCTCATATGTCTCTTGTTCATTTGAACAAAAAGACTTATATCACACTTTTACAACATTCTTTTTGACCCTTCTTTTAGAGCCCATCCAATGTCATAATTACGCACTTGAGTTAGATTGCTGAGTTTCACAGCAGTACAACTTTCTGAATACTCACTACCAAGGTATTTCTGTCCAAAGTAGCTAGTGTTGGAATTGTTGCTTTCGAGTGACAGCTTACAATGCAGTTCGAAAGTGTAGATTGTATTTTCCAAAGCAGCTTGGCAGTCTTTATTGAAACTCCGAATCAACTCCTCAAAAAAATAAACAAAAGATTCGCTGTCACACTCGGAATTTTTTCTCTCTCTCAGGTAACCCATTTATGTTAAGATTTGCTTTCTATTGATACGCCACTTATTTTTTTTTTCGCTACACTAGGCCTATTTTTTTTTTTTCCTTCTCTCTTTTTTTTTAGACTCGAGATGGTTCAAAATCATATGATCGATGCTTTATCTGAGCGCCTCCAACATGACGCTCAGATATTTGATGACTTATTGAGACTTATACCCGCCAAGTTCTATGTGATGGATAAGGGCGAAGATGCCAACAACAACAAATTCCAACACAACAAGCGTAAGAAGGCACCTAAACAAGCTATTAAAGACGCCACCAAAAAGGCAAAGAAAGCCAAACTCGACCCTGAGAATGCAAAGTCTATTGCTCAAGTGCAAGAAGAGAAGGCTAAGCAATTAGAAGAAGAAGACAGTGACAATGAAAGTGACGACCAACAAGACGATGAAGCTTCTGTTGAAGACGAAAAGATGGAAGTCGACTCAGGTGCTTTCAGTGGTTTGGATGATGAAGCACCTGTAAAGCAAGCTGTTCAAGAACCAGGTGTGTGATTTATCACCAATACTAAATTCATTGTTGACCAACACACTATTATCTTTTTTTTTTGTAGTTCATGTTCAACCTATGGAAAAGGGCGACATTGATCAACTTCGTAACAGACTTCATGAACGTATCAGCCAATTACGTAAGAAGAGAAATGCTCCCGGATCTAGTCCCTCTAGTCCAAGAAGTAGAGAAGATATCTTGGCTGCTAGAAACAAGAAAAAGGAAGATAGAAAGAAGGCTATTAAAGCTCAAAAAGAAAAAGGTAACAAAGTTGCTCCCGAGGAACTTGTTAAATTTGACAGCAAGGTAAATTATATATATATAGCTATATATACGTATATTCACCACTTTCATCACTTAGACATCTTCCGGTGATAAATTGCACCCTTCTGCAGATTCTATAAAGATGGATGGTGATGTCTTTTTCGGTAAACTGTCTGTTGGCAAGGACCAAAAGAAGAAGAAGGGTCCTACTGACGCAAAGACTCAACTCAAGATGCTTGAAGCAAAGAAGGAGAAGTTAGAAAAGCTAAAGGATGAAGATAAGTCAAAGGCAGAAGACGCAAAAGAAAAGGAAGAATGGAACAAGGTGATCGCTTTGGCCACCGGTGAAAAGCCTAAGGATGATGCTAAGCTATTAAAGAAGGCCATTAAGCGACAAGAAAAGCAAAAGCAAAAGAGTGGCCAAGAATGGAATAAGCGTATCGACAAGGTAAAGATGGAGGAAAAGAACAAGATCAAGAAGAGAGAAGAAAACATCAAGGCAAAGATTGAAGAAAAGAAGAACAAAAAGCGAGGCATTAAAGTGAAGCCTGCTGCCAAGAAGGCTCGCCCTGGTTTCGAAGGTGGCAAGAGAAGCAAAGGTGGCAAGGTGACGAAGCCAAAGGCTCCCAACAACAAGGGCAAGAAGTAAAAAAAAAAAAAAAACTGTAATATTTTCTCTTAGTGTAGTTTAGTGTTTTCCTCTTCTTTTCTTTCATTTCGCATATCCCCTCTTTCCCTCTCTCTCTCTCTTTTTTCTTTAATGCATTTTACATATAGTTTTATACATATATATTTTTTTCAAAAAAATCCTATTTTCTGAGTTTTAAATGCTTTTATTTTTTTTTCCAAGTTTGCTGAGAAATACGGTTTTTTTTTCTTTTCTTTCTTTTGAATTGTTTTACTTTTTAAAAAGGAAAACGAGAAAGTGTGTGTGTGTGTATATATAGAAAGAAAACAATAAGCAGGCGTTATGCAAAAAGAGGCTCCAAAAAAGGCTTTCAACTTATAAGTATAACCACTTCTTTTTTCAATACACGCGTACACATATAAACATATATCTTTTTTTTTTTTTGTATACAAGTCATGAACGGTTTGTACTTGAAGTGGATCCAAGTCAACGCTTCATCAAGGTAAAGAGAAAAAGTGTGTTGCTGCTTAAACAAAGGAATGTCTCATGTTTTGCTTAATTAGGGTCTAGCAGAACTTACAATTCAACCATTAAACAAACTGTCAAATATCAGAATAAACTGTCGACAATGCAGTAAGTGGAATACCTAGTTGCAGCTGACAAAACTAACAATGGAACAATAGACATCGAGAAAATCTTTGTCAATGATGAATCAGTAGAATATGATTATACGGACAGTGTATCCAACTTGACACTAGGATCCAACACAACAATAGCACATCACCAAGTCTATAAAAGTCGATATCTAAATGCCTTACGAGATGCAAACGAGGGTGAACTTAACGTCAAAATACCATCTCATTTCATTCAGCAGATAGTTGATAGCAACAAGCCATCTCATACAGGTAGAGACATGCATAGATGTAATGTGAGTACTCTATTCACATTTTTTTTTTCATATAGAAAAAGCAATAGAACAGCCCACACCTACACCACCACCACTATCCTTATCAACAGAACCCACAGAACCCACAGAACCTACAGAACCCACAGAACCTGCTTATCATCCCCTGATCATACGAATTCAATATACACTTGAAGATCCTCGTAATGGAGTCGTTTTTGTTCAAAGAGATAATGAGATTGCACCTTATCGATCCAACCATGTATATACTGTCCATCAACCGTTGCCAGGTGCAACGCGCGCTTGGCTACCTTGTATCGATCGAATTTCGGAAAGATGTACATGGGATATGGAATTTATTGTGCCTCGAAAGGAAGATGGTACTTCCGTACCCGAGTATGATGGGGAAGGTGCATTTGACGAAGTTGAAGGCATGATGGTTGTTTGCAGTGGCGATGTAGTAGAACAGGTCATTCATCCAACAGACGCATCCAAGAAAATAGTGCATTACAGTCTCTCAGTACCTACACCGGCACCATTCATTGGGTTTGCTATTGGCCCATTTGAGATGATCAAGTTATCTCCCTCTCAATTACAGGAAGAAGTAATGACAGCAGCTGATTTAGATGAGAGTCAACAGCAGAGTTTAATGGCCGAAATCAACATGATGTCCAATATTTATGCATTTGCTTTACCAGGATTAGATGAAGAATTAAGCGTCACTTGTAATTTTTTGATGCATGTAAGTTCTATCAGGACCCTTTTTTAGACAGGTGATTGACATTTAACTTTTGTTATTTTATACAAAAAGGCAATGCATTTTTATACTCAAGAATATGGCTCTTATCCATTTTCAGATTATAAGCTTGTGTTTGTAGAAGATGCCTGGTCAGATACTGCTTCCTGTGCTTCATTAGCCATCTGTAGTTCCCGCTTGTTGCATCCTGCTGATGTGATTGATCAAATCTATCATACTCGGCGAGAACTAAGTCAGGCATTAGCACGTCAATGGTTTGGTATCTACATTGTTCAGAAATCTTGGCCTGATACTTGGCTTGTGCGTGGTTTAGCCAATCTAATGGGGTCTTTGTTTATCAAGCGACATTTAGGCAATAATGAATACCGTCTTCGATTGAAAAAAGTAAGAAAGAGTAGAAAGGAGGGGAGATAGAGAGATTTGAGAAATCATTTTATGTTCTGTTTTAATTGACATGATGTTTTTTCTTTTTTTTTTTGCAAAGGATATGGAACTTTGTTGTATGCTTGATGTGAACCGTCCGCCACTCTATAATCCAGCTTTACCTTACCCTTTGGATCCTGAGGATTTGGACTTTATTGAACTGAAATCTCCTCTTGTCATCTACATGCTTGATAAGCGTATGTGTAAAGGAGGTGGCACATTGGGTCTGTCGCGTGTCTTGCCCAAAATTCTTGTATCAGCTATGAGTGGCGAGTTATCCCAGAATGCAATCAGCACCCATTATTTCTTACGAATCTGTCGAAAAGTCAGTGGATTTGATACAAAGGTGTTTGCCGAGCAATGGATCTATCGCTCGGGTTGTCCCAGATTTGCCTTCAGTTTTCATTTTAACCGTAAAAAGATGGTAGTTGAAATCTTTATGCGTCAAGAAAACACAAACACACCTCTCTTGCAGAGTCAAGAGCATCTCTCCTTAGGTGGCCCAGACAGTATTACCTCTAACTACTATGAATTGATGTCCCCTATCTTCACAGGTAACTTGACAGTCCGTATTCATGAAGCTGATGGTACACCTTATGAACACATCCTCGACATTCAGTCTATGGAGAACAAATTTGAAGTACAGTTCAATACCAAATACAAACGTATTCGTCGAAACACAAAGCGTTTCTTGGCTAAACAAGCTGCTGCCGCGGCTGCTGTGGCTGAAGAAGAACAGGAAAACGAAGAAGGTGGAGACGGTACAACTGTATTGGGCATTATTCCCAGTTTGGGTTTAGGTATGCCTGTCTTTGAAGACCCCAAACAGAAGGCCGATTGGCGTATCGTAGAATGGGGCCAAGATGAAGAAGATACCAGTGGTGCAGCCAGTGCCATGTTTGATTGGATCCGTCTAGATGCTGAATTTGAATGGCTTTGCATTTGTGATTTCAAGCAACCTGACTATATGTGGGCTGCTCAGCTCACAAAGGACCGGGATGTCGTTGCTCAACACGAGGCCATTGATGCCTTGAAACATATGCCTTCGAGTCCTACATCAACAAGTTTGTTACGAGCTGCTCTCGATCCCAAGTGTTTCTACAAGATCCGTATGGAAGCTGCTTATGGTTTAGCTGCTTGCGCGCGACCCTCTCTCAATTGGGTTGGTCTTCATCAGCTCAACAAGATGTTCCAAAAACGCTTTTGTTTCCCTGTCAGCAGTCTCAACCGACGCGAAACAGAAGAAGACGAATTGCCCTTGACAAACTCGATTCCAAAGCCAAACAATTTTTCCAACTTATCTGACTATTTCCTTCAAAAGGCCTCTGTGGTTGCTTTCTCACAGATTCGCGATGATCGTGGTTTGACGCCTGTACGCATTCGACAATTCTTGTTGGACTTGCTCAAATACAACGATAACATTGGCAATGAATTCTCTGACTGCTACTATGTATCCACTTTGATTTCATCCCTTGGTGATGCTTTGATTCCTTCATCCGATAAGCCTGATGCGCTTCAACAGGATAGCTTGGAAGGTCAACAGGTCACTGCAGCTGCCAAGGCAGAGATCGAGCGTTTTCGTACGCTAGACTATGTCATTCCTACTTATCACAATACGGTCACAGTGACCTGTCTACGTACGCTAACCAAGTTGATGTTAAAGGAATTGATGCCTGTCAATTTGTCCATGTTTATGCAGTATACACGTTATGGTAACTTTCTTGAGGTTCGACTGGCAGCTTTCGATAGTCTGTTTATCCTTTGTGGTCTCTCTGATCCAACACTGAACCGTTACTTTTTGAATGTGATCAAAGAAGATCCATGTGTTTATGTGTGCCATTATGTATCTCGTGCCATGTTGGCTTGGTTGGGTTTGGCTGTAAGAGAAAATGCCAACACGTCTAGTGCGTTCCCCGTTCGTACGACTGAAGACTTTTCTGAAGAAGATGGTCGTATTGTCGTCGATGATGATACGAATTCCTTGAGCAAGACACCTCAGCAAGAGTTCCAGGCCAGCATTGAGAATTTACGAAAGCGGTTCGAGAACGATACAGTTCTTCAACAGAGTCTGTGGGAACTCTTGAATTCTCCTGAAAATGCAAAGCTGGATCATTGTATTCGTAAATACCTGCTTCAATTCTGTGAATACATGTTTAAACCACTGGATGTTGGACTGAAGGTGACCATCCGAGTCCCTACTCTTCCTTCATCCTCTGGTCAAGATTCCAAAGAGAATGCACCATCTACTTCAACAACCATTCGACTCAATAAGCCAAAGCAAAAGTCTGAAGACAAGCAAAAGAGCCACAAGAAGCCAACAAGCATTTACATCAAGACAGAAGCTCTCTCAAAACAAGTAGAGGAAGAAGAGGATGAGGATGAGGCTGTCAATGTTGTTTCTTCACCTGAATCTGTTGATCAACTTATTGATATTGACGACCCCATGGCTGATAAGCCTACTACTACTATTACCACTACTGCTGCTGCTACTACTCCTCTTTCTCCTCCAATTCGTACCCGCTCACCTTCGCCTCCACCAATTCCCAAAAAGGAGCGTTCACCTTTACCTACAGCACCTTCAGAAAACAAGGTAGCGATTGAGCCTAAATCAATCAGACTTGTGCCTCCTACTTCTTCTTCATCTACACACAAAGCAGTAAGACCTACCTCACCTCTAGAATCAACTGTAGCACCAGTGACTAAGCTCAAGCACAAAAAGCCAGAAGAGGGCGAAGAATTAAAGAAGGAGCGCAAGATCAAGATTCGTCATGAAAAATCAAACAAACCAGGCTCTTCCAAACCACACAAAATACCCAAGCTGCCTACTGTAAATAACTCACTTTTAGAAACTACGCATGAATCATCTATATCCAATAATGACTCTGTGGAGAAGCCAAAACCAAAATCACTTACATTAACTACAGATACATCTTTGCCTAAAAAGACTGTATCCACAACCGTAGTTGAGAAACCAAAGCCAAAGCCAAAAACACATGTTACTATTACACCACCTTCTACACATTCAAGCAGCTCTGCTACTATAGCCGATACTTCCCCTCATAGTAACACAACTACAACCAACAATACATCTAATATTTCAAATGGATCCAAACCGAAGGCTTCATCTATAGGAACATCATCCTCGGCAGCATCAGTTCCAGTTGACCCTACCATGAATGAAACAAACAGAAAGAAAGCTGAGCGCGTTCTCAAGAAACTCTGTGCACATCAAGCCTCACAAGCGTTCCTTGATCCTGTGGATGCTGTGGGTCTCAATATTCCTCAATACTATGAAGTGATCAAGCGCCCTATGCATTTAAATGCAATTCGTAAAAATTTCCAAGAAAACAAGTATACTGATATTTGGCAAATGGAGAACGATGTTCGACAAATCTTTTGGAATTGTTATAGTTTCAATGATCATGAGTCTTGGGTAGCTAAACAGTGTCAAGCTCTAGAAGCTTTCTTCAATCAGATTTGGTCCGCTGAATTTGCTCATCCTAACGCTCTCAAGGGTGAAGACAAGCGAATTGCTCAAAAAGTTGTGAACAAATTGACACTTCATGACGCTGCCGCTCTCTTTAATGAGCCTGTTGATTTGGAATCTTTGCCTGATTATGCTACTATTGTCAAACATCCTATGGATTTGCGTACTATTTGGGAACACCTCGAGAGTGGCAAGTATACCTCACTCAAGTCGCTTGATCAAGACATTCGCCTTGTATTTAAGAATTGCTTTGCTTATAATGCACCTGGTACCTTTGGTAGTGATCAAGGTAAAAAACTAGAGAAATACTATCAAAACATCAGTCGTGAGATGCGTAGTCGTATAAGTCATGTTGCACCTGTTGCCTCACCTGTACCAGCAGCACCCACTGTATCAGCAACCGGTCCAGCACCAAGTAGCTCTTCAACTCCTAAGCGTCCAGCGCCTCAAGTCAAATCAACAGAAGATCCACAGGTAGCAACAACAACAGCACCGCCCCCGAAAAAGCTCAAGGCTGTTCACTTGTCAGAACCTACTCATGATTCTATGGAAGTTGATTCTGCTGTCTCGAAATCACCTACAGCTCCAAAGCCTTCTGTCACCACAAAACCTATTTCTAGTAATAAGCTATCTTCAGTCTCAAAACCGCCAATCGTGAAGTCTCCTTCTACCGTTCCTACCAATGAGCCACTTGTCAAACTTCATCCATCTTTATATGCTAAAATGAAGTCTCTATTGTCCAAGGTCATGAAGAAACCTGAAGCAATGGGCTTTTTAGAACCAGTAAGTGGATTATGACATGTAGATTATCTTCAGACACAAAATTTACTAATTCTGGTATCATCTAGGTTGATCCTATTGCTCTTTGTGTTCCACATTATCCTATGATCATCAAAAAACCAATGGATCTTGGCACTATGTAAGTCCTTTTTAAGGGAAAACTTATAATTCATTTGTAAGGTCAAGCATGTAACCTTTTATTGTTAAATAGGATGAAAAAACTGACAAGCGGACATTATAAAACAGTCAAAGAATTCGAAAGCGATATGCGATTGATATTTACAAACTGTTATACATTCAATGGCTTCGACCATTTATTGTCACAGCATGCTAAAACCTTGGAGAACATTTTGAACAAAGAAGGACCAGCTTTAAGACGTAAAGAGGAAGAATTGAGAAACGAAGCTTTGGTGAATACAACAGTCATGCATACCACATCCAATGGTCACAGTAACAAGCCTACATCGAACAATAATTATACTATCAATAATAACGTCACAACACCACAGAACAATGGCCCAATGGCAAATATTTCTACTTCTTCACCCATGCAGCCACATACAGCACCATCCAAAGCCTCCACTAATACACCTCCGCCCAATCTTGTAGAGCTTCGAAAATATAAGTCGGTTTTAGATCGATTACGCCATCATCCTCATTATTTTGCCTTTGGTGCACCCGTTGATGTAGAATTACTTCAGATCCCTACTTACCATGATATTATCAAAAAACCTATGGATTTTGGTACAATCCGCAAGAAGTTGGACAAGGGAAAATACAATCATCCCGAGCAACTTTTGAAAGATGCTAAGCAAGTATTTATTAATTGCTATATGTTTAATATGCCAGATGATGTGGTTACGCAAATGGGTAAAGAGCTACAAGGAGAGTTCAATCGTCTAAGTTCTGCTCGAGGTCTACGTACAATCGAGATTGATTTTCCAAATGAAGTAGGAGGCTTGTATGCAACAAGCATGGATGTTGACAACTAAACATGTATTTAAAAAACGCATCTATAATATACTTTTCTTTTCGTGTAAAACTTTTGTACTTTATCGCATAATAAAAACTGCATCTATACAGCTTAAAAGAAAGAATTCAACTACTGTTTTTATTAAAAGCAGAAAACAAAAAGAAAATTAGAATATATTAAGTAATAGAGGTAATAGACAAAGAAGAAGAAAAAAGACAAATTATTTAGAGATAATTCTCCAAGGTATCACGACTAGTCTCAAGAAGCCATTGGGCGTTTTCTTCACCAGTTAAGAGAGTTGCATCTGCACCAGTGCCACCAACAGAAGTTTGATAACAATCAAACCCTTCTTTCTCCAGTTCTGACATGACCTTGTCAATAGTGCCTTGAGGGACCTCATCACGAACAAATGTAACAGCACATCCGCCACCACCAGCTCCTGTCAATTTGGTCTTAAGATCCAGTTGCTTTGTAATCATCCTGACTTGTTCTAAACTAGAGTGACTCACACCTAAGCCAGTCAGCAAACAATGATTTAATTCAACAAGATCTTCAAGCTCATCCATCAATTCTTGTGATGTCAATTGATTCTTTTGAAGCTTGCTGAATGCATCTTGACAGCGCATGGCAATGGCATGCATGGAATCCAACATAGGATTGACTATTTCAGGATACGCTTTTCTCTTCTCAGCTACACCGGCAACCAATTTACTGGTTGATCTAGGCACCTTTGTGTTTGTAAGAAGAAGACGGAGTGATTGGAATCCTTCCAGGGTGGAGAAGCCCTGTCCGCGCATGAACGTCTTTGCTCCACCAAAGGTGGAGACAGCATTATCAACACCGCTTGGGTTGCCATGGATAACTTCTTCAGCCTTGAAAGCATATTTGTTGATTAGATTGAGATATGTTTCTCTGTCAGGATGCTTGTTGAAGTCAACTGGTATTTCGTGATTAAGGATCAAGATTGCAGTAGAGATGGCAACAGAATAACTGGCCGAACTACCTAAGCCAGCACCTACCGGTAAGAAAGAACGAACACACAGGGTAAAGCCTGAGATCAAAGGCTCACTGGCTTTAGATTCGAGGATGACCATCAAGTACAGAAAAGCCATGACTGCCTGAGTTTGAGCTTCTCTTGTTGTTTCGCCTTTCAATTCATTTAAGCGCGATTTGAGTTCTTTTGGCATATCATCGGGATGACGAGTATCTATATAAAGCAAAATTTAAATGTCAGACTATTAGACAAAGAAAGTATGATAAAGGCTGTACCTGAATCAGGATAGTCGGTCCATTGAAGAGGAAATTCACTCAAATTCCATGAACGATGTAAGCCAACATCAGGTAAAATCAATTCGACTATCTCGTCCTTTCTTCTCTCAAGATAAAGATAAGATCGAAGGCCTAAAGAAGCTGCTATAGCAGTCTATGTATTACATAATAGAGTCAATACAGGAATCAAGACAGATAAGACAGCTTTTTTTTCTTACTTTCTGATATACAACAGAATGTTCTCCAAACAAAATCACTTTTCCAGGAGAGGACACAAGTACGCGCTCAAGCATTTCGTCAGAAGTCATTATAGATGGAGAAAGACAAAGAAAAGAGAATTAAAAAAAAGGGAGACTTCTTTAGCATTTAATCTCAGCCCAAGTTGCCAACCTGGAAAATTTAATGTGACTTGTGTTTGGAAGAGTGTAAAAATTTTCGTTTGACACGCAGGTTCGAAACTCTTTCTTTTTCATTTATCCTAAAAATGTCTGCTGTTGTATGTATACTCAGGCAAGAGAAAACTGCCACATGCATATTCGTATTCTTTTATGTATCAGTATGTTTATATGTTTATGATCTTATAGGCTAAGTCTGCTGCCAAGCCCGGTTTGGAAGAACAAGTTGAAGCCAAGTAAGTAAAAAGAAAAAAAAATAAAAGAGAGAGAGAGGATTATAAGAAGAGAGGCAAAAGAAGGATGATCAAACGTGGACCCCTTCTTTTAAATGACCTGTTTGCTTACTGTAAATCTGTTTTCTTTTGACTGTAAAGGATCCACCGTATCCGTATCACCTTGACTTCCCGCAACGTCAAGAACCTTGAAAAGGTTTCTGCTGACCTCATCCAACGTGCTAAGGACAAGCAACTTAAGGTCAAGGGTCCCGTTCGTCTCCCCACCAAGGTCCTCAGAATTACCACCCGTAAGTCTCCTTGTGGTAACGGTTCCGAAACTTTCGACAAGTACGAAATGAAGATCCACAAGCGTTTGATCGATTTGCACTCTCCCTCTGAAATCGTCAAGCAAATCACCTCCATCTCCATTGAACCCGGAGTTGAAGTTGAAGTTACCATTGCTTAAGTTATTTACCTTAATAAACAAAAGTAACTACTGTGATTCTTTAAAATTCATTCTGTTATTTTCTTTTACTTTGTCAATTTTTTCCAAAAAAGGGGGGGGGAGAAAGAAATGGATATCGGGTGGCTTAGAAAACACTAGATCAAACTTGCTCTCAGGTCAATGAAGGTAGGATTTAGCCTGCTTTTTTTTTAGGTCCTTCAAGCAATACGTTCCACTGAGGAATTGCGAGAGCTTTCTTTTTGTCTTAGAGTTTAATATTCTGATTCAAATTATTGTGCTTGCTTTGCTCATAGAACTTTTTTATTTTTATTTCATGAATTGCTTATACATTAAATAAAGAAGCCTCAGATGAGAGTTCAAAATATCTTACTCTATTGACTGATGCAATGAATTTTCTTTCTGAAAAAAAAAAAAAAAAAAAAAGACTGCGACTACATTTTAGTTTATTGAAACAAGATAAAGCATATTTAGCCTCGAAGGGTCCCTAAAACCAAAGCTAATAATGCCATTCTAACATAAAGGCCGTATCGCATTTGTCTAAAGTATGCTGCTCTTTGATCAAAGTCTACCTCTGGCTCAATTTCATTGACACGAGGAAGAGGATGAAGCACAATCATGTGCGACTTGGCTTTGCTTAGAACATCGTTGTTCAAAATAAAAGCATCTTTAACTCGGCGATACTCTTCTTCAGTACCGAATCGCTCTTTTTGCACACGAGTCATGTACAATACATCTGTAGCACCAATGACTTCATCAAGGGAACTATAGAAGTTTTGCTTGATACCAGCTGCTCTGGCTTCTTCAATGATCGCCTTGGGCATAGGTAATGATTCTGGACTAACATAGTTGATAGTAACTTGGTAATAAGTAAGAATCTTGACAAGAGAATGAACAGTTCGGCCATTCTTCAAATCGCCCACTAGAGTGATTGACAGTCCATTAACTGTACCAAGTTCTTCACGGATAGTAAATGTATCCAAGAAGGCTTGAGTAGGATGTTCACCAATACCATCACCTGCATTGATGATGGGTACTTTGGAATATTTGGCAGCAATCTGAGCTGATCCTGGCTGAGGATGACGAATGACAATGAGATCTGAATAACAACCAAGTGTACGCATAGTATCAGCAAGTGATTCACCTTTTTGAACAGACGAGGTTGTAGCACTAACGGGCACAACTTGACCTCCAAGGCGGTACATGGCAGCCTCAAAAGAACTTGATGTACGGGTAGAAGGTTCGAAAAACATTGTGCTTATTACACGGCCTTGCAACAAATTGATAGAGCCATAAAGTTCAACTAAGTTTCTCATTTCATGTGCCACACCAAACAAGAGATGCAAGTCGTCGCGGTCAAACTGGGCTGCTCTCAGGATGTGTTTACGATAGAATGGTGACCGACTAACAACACGAGCAAGGGAAGCAGACACTTCGTACTGAGGTGCTTGGAGTGAGATGAGCTGTTGCCCAGTAGATCCAGCCAACCTAATCGGATCAGAAGCCCGAGGAGTTGGCTCTTCCTTCACTGCTCCTGACTCGAGAACAGCTAAGCTCTTCTCGACTTGTTGCTTGTGTCTGTCCTTCTGCTCTGTAGACACTTCTGCCGCTTTCTGTCTTTCGCTTTGCTTTGCTGCAGCACCAGATTTAACATTTTGAGCTTGAACTGAGACATCACGGCCATGCTTGGATGTGTTGACTAGCACGCCATCCATAAACATATTTGTCTCGTCCAACTTAACTCTTTCGACTGAGCCATAAACAGTAATACCAGCAAGAGGAGACCAGTTTTCTTTGTCAACTGGCCAAGTGTACTTTCGGTCAATAACAATTTCAACTGACGTATCAGGTTGAGGTGGAATACCAAAGATTGCTCTTGGGTTGTCGCAAAGTCTTTTAGTTATATCATTCAATGTCAATCTTCCATGGTGAACAGCACCTAGTAACAGTGCTAGAGATTCGTGTATTCCTGATGCTGCATCTGACTTCTTTCCGACTTCTGCATTGAGCTTTCGGGGAGTATACCCTATAGTAAAGCAATCAATTACATCCAAGTTTTTCCACAAGGCATCATGCTCTTCTTTGGATGGTAGGAACTTGGTGTTGTTGAAGTCCTCTGAATGGAAGAACAAAGAGTAGACAGCAACGTCACATGTAACTGCCAGTCCCTTTTTCTTACTCATCTTGATCAATGCTAAGTCAGCTTTGTTCATCACATTTGAAACATGGATGACACGATTGTGCAGAGAAGCCAATAGTAGTATAGAAGCAAGATCAGTTCCTCGAGCATCAGTGATAATCAATTGAGATGTTGGCCAAGATGAGAAGACGGAATCGAAAACAGAGACTTTGCCTGAACCAAGTAGATCTGTGTTTATATAGACAGCAGCAGCATCAGACGCATACTTTCCGACTTGTTTTGCATTTTCGGCTGTAGCTGTAACGTTCAACAAATAGTCTACATGAGCGTTTTTATGAGCAGTTTGACTAAGATCATCCAAACTTGTGTCATTGGTAACGTTTTTCGTAAAGGCAGAAATAGTTGTGAAGCCAGCCGATAGAGAAGCTTTAGCAACAGCTTCAAACTCACTGCTGTCTTCCAGATATGCATTGATGTTAAATAGGCCAGGTAAATGGGCTTGAGTATGACTTGTTTTGTAATCAATATCTAAAATACGATTATCCTTATTACTTGCAATAGCTGCAATAAACAATTTAGCACATTTCACATTTGTCAAAAGAGGCACTGAGTAATCTACTGCCATACGGCGAGAACGATAACCTTTAGACATGTATGAAGCAGGGCGACGGAAGCGATTTCGAGAAGGCAAATTGATATACAAATCAATCAAGTTATTAGACAAGTGCTGCTGAAGAGAATATTCAGCCTTCAACTTATCATCAGTATCAGCATCCAAAGTATCGAGATGTTTGACAGGAATGCCATGCTCTGAGATGAAATCCGCCGTGCCTGTGGTAGCAAATATATTGTATCCTAGTTCATGTAGCTTACGAACAGAAGGCAACAACTCTTGCTTCTCTTTATAGGATCCGATAGAAAACAAAATGTTTTTCTTAGGCACTCTGAAACCAGTAGCCAACAGGGCTTTGAGGTACGCTTGAAATTTGTCTTTGCCAAAACAAGCAACTTCTCCTGTGGAAGCCATTTCAACTCCAAGAACTGGATCGGCACCTGACAGACGACTAAAGGAAAATTGAGGGACCTTGACGCCTACATAGTCCTTTGGAGTGCTTATTTTTGGGTAAGGAACAACAGGAAGCCCTAGCATGGCTAGTGTAGCCATTTCAATCAAATCAACTCCCATAACTTTAGACACGAAGGGCGATGATCGAGCAGCGCGAACATTGCATTCGATTACTTTGATTTCATTGTTTTTAGCAATAAACTGAATGTTGAAGGGACCGGTGATGTTCAATGCGCGACCGATTTTAGAGGTGGCTTCTTCAATCTTGCGAATCGTTTCAGGATCTAGGTCTTGAGGAGGCAAAACAAGAGTGGCATCACCCGAGTGCACGCCAGCATTCTCAACATGTTCGGATATAACATGCATGATGAGTTTTCCGTCAAGAGCAACGGCATCCATATCGACTTCCTTGGCTTCTTCAATATACTTCGTAATTACCACAGGGTGCTCGCGCGAAACAGCAGCGGCCTCCTTCAGGTAAGAGGCTAAGTCATCTTTAGAGAACACCACATTCATGGCTGCGCCTGATAGTACATAGGAAGGTCTTACCAATACAGGGAAGCCAGCATTCTCACAAAAGGTTTCGGCGTCTTCGTAATTTGTTAATTCTTTCCAAAGTGGTTGGTCAACACCAATACTATCACACATTCGAGAGAATTTGTAGCGGTTTTCTGCGTTATCAATCATCTCGGGCGAAGTACCTAGCACCTTGACGTTTTGTCGGTAGAGAGGCAGTGCTATGTTGTTTGGTGTTTGGCCACCCATTGACATTAACACACCTGTAGATTTTTCAATTTCGTATATATCTAAGACTCTTTCCAAACTGATGTTTTCGAAATATAGTCTGTCTGCTTCGTCATAATCTGTAGAAACAGTTTCAGGATTGTAGTTGACCATGACCGTTTTAATTCCTTGTTGCCTTATAGTGCGAATAGCACGAACCGCGCACCAGTCAAATTCAACCGAGGAGCCGATACGATATACACCAGAGCCCAAGACCATTACTCCTTTGTCATTGAACTCAACATCATGCTCAACCGCATTGTAAGTCATGTAAAGATAATTAGTGAAAGCTGGAAATTCAGCTGCAACTGTATCGATTTGTTTTACAAAGGGAGTCACGTTGTATTCCTGACGAAGCTTGCGAACAGCTAGCTCATTGCTATTGAGATGGTGTGCAATCTGGCGATCAGAAAAGCCAAGTTGTTTCGCTGATCGAATCAAATTGCCAGAAACATTTGTCTTGTTGAAGCCATCAAGACGCTTTCCTAACTGCACAATATGCATGAGCTTGTTTAGGAACCATTTGTCGATGTTTGTCATCTTCCAAATCTTATCAACTGTATATCCCTTGTTCATTGCATTAGCGATAGCAAACAAACGCTGGTCAGAGGGGTTTGATAGCTCAAAGTCTATAGATTCATCAGCCACAAAAGTGTTCTATAAAAACATACATAAGACAAATTATGAGTATCCTGTGATTATTGTACAATTGCATCATGACTACCTCACTAAAACCTGCAAAATTGTAGTCGATTGCACGAATTGCTTTCTGAATAGTTTCTTCAAAGGTTCGGCCAATAGCCATCACCTCTCCTACTGATTTCATAGAAGACGAAAGTGCAGTGCTAACACGATTAAACTTCTTGAGATCCCAGCGAGGAATTTTAACTACAACATAGTCAAGAGAAGGCTCAAAGCATGCACAAGTAACTTTGGTAACACTGTTCTTGATTTCATTAAGAGGAATACCCAAACCAAGCTTAGCTGCGACAAAAGCGAGCGGATAGCCTGTAGCCTTGGACGCAAGAGCAGAAGAACGAGAAAGACGAGCATTGACTTCAATAATGCAATATTCTTTTGAAAAAGGATCAAGTGCATATTGGATGTTACATTCACCAACAACACCTAGATGGCGAATGACATTGACAGCTGTAGTACGAAGCATGTGATAGTCAGCATCAGATAAAGTTTGAGACGGAGCTACAACAATAGAGTCGCCAGTATGGATACCGAGAGGATCAAAGTTTTCCATATTACAAACAGTAATACAATTATCTTGACAATCACGCACAACCTCATACTCGATTTCTTTCCAGCCCTTCATCGATTTTTCAATCAATACCTGTGGAGAAGTAGCAAATGCTTTGTTACATAGTGCTGACAGTTCTTTTTCATTGTCAGCAAAACCAGAACCGAGTCCACCTAGCGCATAGGCCGCACGACAAATCACTGGATATCCAATTTCTTTAGCAGCTGCAAGTGCTTCTTCGACTGTTACTGCTGATGATGATTGTGCACATTTCTCGTTGATCTCATACAACGCTTGAGCAAAGAGATCTCGATCCTCTGTGGTGATGATAGTGTCGATAGGTGTACCCAGTACTTTGACACCTAACGACTCGAATTCATCTTTTAGAGCGATTCCTACACCTAAGGCTGTCTGACCACCAAAAGTTACATAAATACCATCTGGCTTTTCAAACTGGATCACCTTTCGAACATAATCAGGGGTAACAGGCAAGAAATAAACCTTATCTGCCAAACCCTTTGATGTTTGAATTGTAGCAATGTTTGGGTTAATCAAGACCGTATAGATGCCTTCTTCCTTCAGAGCCTTGATGGCTTGCGAGCCAGAGTAATCAAACTCTCCAGCTTGACCAATTGAAAGACCACCAGAGCCAAGTACAAGTACCTTGTTGACATGCACTCGAGGATTCTTGTTTCTGTTTTCAACAAGAGTTCCACCTGGAATACGCAGTGGGACCAATGATTTTGTTTCAAGACATTCCTTGACATTGTCTAAAAAGACATCAAAGAGAAACTCGCTATCACGAGGGCCTGGAGTAGACTCAGGGTGAAACTGAACTGAAAAGATAGGTTTACTCTTGTGAATCACACCTTCGTTTGAACCATCATTAGCGTTTACAAATAATTCTTGATAATCAGGAGGAAGAGAAGAAGCATCAACAGCATACCCATGGTTTTGAGAAGTTATGTAGCAGCGACCAGAAAGTAGATTGGTACAGGGGATATTTTGTCCACGGTTACCGTACTTCATTTTCATTGTTTTAGCGCCTGCTGCCAAGGACATGATTTGATGTCCTAAACATATACCAAATACAGGCTTCTTCAAGTCTTTAAGAAACCTTCTTGTGTTTTGAATAGTAGTTTCAATAGTAGTAGGATCTCCTGGTCCATTAGAAAGGAAAAGTCCATCAAAAGAATCAAGAGGTTCCTGGTTAAAGTCGTAGTCCCAAGGCACGATCTTTAGTTCTACGCCTCTAAAGACAAAACAACGGATTTGGTTGTACTTCATACCGATATCGACAGCAATGATACGTACAGTACGTCCAGAAGGTGTTTTGAGAGCTTTGTTTGGTTCAGGATAGTACACCTTTGGCTGCTTAAGCGAAACTTCCGCAACGAGATTCCTCTTGTTAGGATCTACCCATTCAACATCTTGATAGTTTGATATCCACGAGTCAGATGACGATTTATGAGAAGATAATCCAAGAGCAGAAGCAGCTGCATCTACGGTACTACCGAGAGTTGAATGAGGAAAGAGAATCTTCGCGAGTAAAACACCTTGAATACGAATCTTCTTGGTCATGGCGCGTGTATCTATACCATAGAGTGCTGGAACATTATTTTCCTTGAGCCAAGCAGAGAGAGACGAAGAAGCAAGATAATGCGAATAATCTGCAGCATAATTTCCAACAATGAGGCCAGCGATGTGAATTTCATTTGACTCATAGTACTTTGGAATGTCTTTGAGAAGTTCATCCATATCTTCTCTCGAAGGAGCACCATAATTTCCAATGAGTGGGAAGGTCAAGACAAGAATTTGGCCGCGATAAGAAGGATCTGTTAGTGATTCAGGATAGCCAACCATACCTGTCGTTTGTGAAACATGTCAAATTAGTCTTAGCAGTTATGATGTTTATGCACACTTAAAAAGATAGTCTTACCCGTTTGAAAAACGCATTCGCCAGAAATACTTTTTGCTTCAGCACCAAAGGAAATACCTTGATAACTGGTGCCATCCTCAAGCACTAGAGCAGCTGTTGTGACATCTTTCTCTTCAAAAGCTGTGGCTGGTCGATGGGGGTCAGTGGATGAATGAGGAGATAAGGTAGGCAATGGCGTTGCATTTGCAGCAGGAGCAGGAATATTGGCACCGATGTTAGTAGCAGGAGCAGTTCCAGCAGCTGCAACTGATGGAAGAGGAAAATTGGACATGGCTTTTCTGTAGACATTGATTAGTTTGAACAACAATTTCGATATGAATACAAATTGATTACCTTACGCGATTTATTTAGAAAGAAAAAGTTTCTTGATTTAACCCTTCTTCTTTTTTTTTCTCGTTTGAGATGTTAAGAAAAAAGATTACAAGTAAAGAAGAGAGAGAAAAAACTTTCATGAAATCAAGAAAGCATGCTTTTATTATGCAACTTGAAGTCGTTCGGTGTTTAAGTTTAAATTTCAACTTCCGTGTTGCGAGGGGTTTGGCGGGGCTGCTGTGTTTTATATTACTCCGCTAGTAATAAGCAATACGATTGGACACTTTTGGCCAATAAAGGTTGTTACTGCCGTCGCTCATTTAAGCTTTTGCACAATGATTTTTGATGAGTGGGCTCATAGAGAACATTACTAAAAGCTACAAAACATCAAAACTCTCTCTCTCTTCTACCGAAGAGATTCAACAAGAAAACTCCAGTGATTGCAAACTTGTTCGACTATAAGTTAGAAACGAAAGTGAGTCAGACAATCAAGCTAATGAACTAAGCTTTGTCTCAGAAACGAAGCCAGTAACGCCCTGCAATTCTTACAAGAGCTGGATTTCATTTGAGGAACACTATTAGAGGAGTCAATGAAAGACATGCTTTCGAGTAACATAATTCTGGCTGAACGTTCAGAGGACCTTCTGGCTTGCTTGACAGAATGAAGAAAGTCCTTCTGAAAATAAAAAAGTGCCTTCTTTATGGAGTCAAGCTTGTGATTATAGAGTAATATGATTTTTTTGGGTAAAAATCATCAGTACTGTACATTTTGAGACATATGAAATAACTTGTCTTCTGCTATAAACAAAAAGAAGCTTGTTTCTGTTTGGGAAGTGAGGTCAAACTTGGTTGCTATTGTTTCCTCGGCAGTAAATTTGATGATTTTTTTGGTGAATAACGTTCACTCCACATACAAAACGATCTAAAATGTACAACTCGATATCAAACAAGTAATCTAATATTTTTAAAATAAAAACATATTATATCCATATCAAAGGGATCTTTTTGTATGCGTTGGTGATCTTCAAAGGGAATCAATAAATTGCATTGATTGCTCTAACACAATTTGAGGTATTGTCAAAAAAGGAATTTTGGGCAACATACATAGCAAAGAGCAATCCTTCTCTTGCAAAAGAACGACAAAAGAAGAAAAGCGAGGAGACCCAGTTGCCCCCACAAGTTCAAAACAATGACATTTCTGTATTAACATCAAGTGTGTGTCGCAAGATCATCAGGAATGAGAAGTACCGATGGAGAAAGTACAACCAAAAAGCAAAACATGGTAACATTTGGATTTAACGGGCTACCAAGAGCGAAAAGCGTATCAAGACATACGAAGATTTTATCATACGGAAGATAAAAGTTATTTCATAACAGCAGCTCTCCTAAACATTTATCTTCACTTTATTTAGATGAACAGAGAGAAACCAAAACAAACTACATCCAAAGATGTTTTGCTGAAAGTGCTCCTGATCCAAGTCGAAAGCGACCTCTTGAAGATATAGGTTTCCAATAACAAGCTGAAGGCAGTAAAAAATTGGCAGTATCTGCTGGAAGTCTATCTGCAAAGCCTCTAAAGATCAAATCTAGCAAAGACAGAGAACCAATGAGATTCCCGTTAGAAGAATCAGCCATGGCCAAACAAGCATATGAAGAAGCTGCTTTACCACCATCCCCGATGGTTATTCCAGTGTTGAAGAAGGAGATATGATTGAAGAAGAAGATGCTAACAGAAGGCATATATTTGAAGTGAAAGGTCTGATAAAAAGTTTGTTGTTTGCAGACGACGATCTCACTCGTGAATCCTTGATGGATAAACGCGCTAATTTTGCAGAGCATGAGATTAATATATGCTTACTTATTGTTATAAGGCTCAAGCCATAAATCCCTTTGAAGACAAACTATAAATTCATTGGCCACCAGCTTCCATGTATTGCCCTTGCAAATGATCTTCTCCTCTGTGCCGGTTATGCTAAATTTAATCGCAACATGTGTCATATGCCCTCTAACAGCCTGAAAGCTTTCCGAATGAATACAGAGTCACTCTACTCTTTGTATTGTAGTCATGGTCAACAAGCTTCTTTGAATATGATGGTACACTATTTCAATGCGCAACTGATGTCTCCAATCACAAGGACGCTGTGCTTAATTCCTTTTTCGATATGGCAAGCTATCAAATAGCATTCAAGCAGCATGCAAACGAAAACAGTTGACATTAGCACACAATATCACTATCCTGTTCGGCTTACAGCTAGGTATAAATACGAATAAGCCCAAGGGGAAAACGGCTTCTTTAAGAAAACAGCCTTCCACTAGCAATCTTTCAGAATCAACATGGCAGCAAATCCTGTTGCAGTCTGAAAAATACAAGAATATCCTCAAGAATGAAACTGCTACTTTGCAGAAAGAAATGAATGATTTGTCCAAGGACCTGAAGCAAGCTTATAAAGCATACAATGATGATAACTTTGGTATTCAAATTAAAGTAGCCAAGCGGGATTAGAAAACCACCTTGTCTCAACCCTCTGCTGCTGCTCAATCAAGCACTTCTGCAGCTCAAGTTCTACCAACTGAGCCATCTGAGTCATCCACTCCTTCCGAAGAAGCTGAAGCCGGTCTTTGTGGCTGCTTGCCAGACATCTCTAATATCATTCGCAACGCAATCAACAGACTCAGAGAGTCTCAATCTGGCCAACAAGAGGATCCGATGACTATATCAAGCGCGCTGCAAAAGAAAGCTTTAGATGACATTCAAAGGGAAATATCTCAGCTCATCAATTTAATAAAAGATAAAAGATACAAGAGGTATTTGGTTGTCAGAGAATGCAAGCGTGAGTTGTCTGATCGAAGATTTAGCCTGTATATTTGACGTAGAGCTGTTGCCATGCCTAAAAAAGATAAGGGAAAGCAGAAGGCTGAAAAGACTTTGAGACATATCCAAAAGGTTGGTGCCAGTGAACGAGGTGCTATATTTAAATCTGAAGATGCAAACCTTAATCCAAGTCCTCAACAAATTTCTCAAGATTTCGTTTTCTCAGGCACAGACAACGGTATTGTAAAAATGTCAGAATCAGTACCTGTTCCACTTGAAGCTCTACAACCGTTTCGCTGCTTTGACTGAGCAAAATGAACTTGAATTCCAACCATTGCCTGAAGCAAAGACAGTCTCGGCTGAAGATGTTGATTTTGCAGGTAGAAACTTTCATTATAGACATGAGTTGGCGTTGATGAAGAAAAATAATCTGCAAGTCGCTGAAGCAGAAACAGCATTATCACGCTGAAATTTCACTACTGTTAAGAATGAAGAAAATGTTTGAAATGCGTACAGGTGTTTGCAAGATAACAAGAATGTGGTGAGAAGCTTCTACCAGAACACCAAGATGAAAAAGGGTGACATAAAAAGAGAAATATTTATGAAGAAGTCAAAAGACCGTGTTTGTGCTCGAAAACGTCTTTGGTTGAACCCTAAGGTAGAAGCAATCAAAGATCGAAAAGGCAAGCAGAAGGCAGGACTTCGGCCACCCCAAAAGCAGTTGGTTATGATGATTGGTGATCGTAGCTTTGGGGTAGGTTCCAGAATCAAACGACACTTACGCTATGGTAGTAATTGGAAACAGAATAACCATGCCCGCTACACAACAGTTAGCATTACCAACTAAACAACACGTCGTAAACCTGTGTCTATTACTTCAACAAACTTCAACATCCAAAGCAGCTCATACAAGTGAAAGTCAAAACAATGTATAGAAACATGAAAGGCGCATTCCACTGCTTGAACCATGAATGCCCGTCTGTTAGGAATGGCCGTGGTATAAGTGGCCGTGACAAGCTGTCTGCCCTTGCTATTGCCATTTCCCGGAATTACAACTTTGCTCTTTAGCAAACTCTCCCTGCTTTCTCTCAACCATCAGTCCCTCCAACACTGATTTCATCACAAAACAGCATCCTTCTGTACAAGAAGCGGTGTATTGGCTGCACGCGAAGCGTGATAAGCAAGGTTGTAAATGTTGCATAAACTTTAACTGTCTTAAATTGCTAAATTTCCTCCCCCCCCAGACGTGGCAGCCCTGCCATAGAGATTGATTGATACCATGTAAGCTATTTGTTTCTCGCTCGCTCTTATCTTTATCTGATCTTTAGTAAAGTTAGACGACATATATTGATGTTTGCTCCTACATAAATATTTAGTCAAAAATTAATTTGAAAGGTGTGAAAATGTGTACTTAGTGCACTGTTGATTTGTCCTTGTCTTCCTTTTTTATTACTTCTCTTATGTGTGTACCTATTACACATATATTTCCATTCTCTATATAATTATCAGCTATTCTGTTACTTTGTTCTTTTCTTCGCATTTTGTCTCAAGTACTACTGGAGAATTAGAAAAAATAAGACATCTTTATTATAACAATATCAATCTCATACCATATACTTATCTCAAATAAAGCTTTTACTGTATGTTATTTAAAATATACTAGAGATTAGTTGAATTCCATCTCAAAATTTAATCCAAACAAATCTCAATATTTCATATTTTAAGCGGACATTCAAAAGGACTTAATCACACCCCATAACCAACTGTAAGCTCTCTCTGCTCTGCTGAGTGAAAAAGAAAGCCTACTCTCACACATAACATTATTTGTGTGTGTGGTTTATCAATCTGATTTTTTTTATTTTCCAAAAAAGAAAAAAAAAATAGGTCAACTCATACTACTTTCTCTCTCTCTTTTTCTCTCTCTCGCTCTCACTTACTGCCTACCTTATTTTTCTTTTTTCCAGCCAAAAAAAAAAAAAGAGAAACTTCTTCTTTACTGTACATAAAATAAGGAGGCAATTCAAGGTAACCTTTAGTTTATTATTATTATTTAAAAAAAAAAGAAGCTTTTTTTGTTGTTGTTTTTAAAAGAAGTTGTACTAAACTATAAGCCGATCGCCAGCTTTATTTTCCCTGTTCCTTCTTTTGATTTTCAAGTTTTTTCGAAGCAAGCCTGATGGACGACTGGAACTTGAGGGAGAACAACGAATCGTCTGTTGGAGGTATGAGCGGCTTCGTCGATAACATGCAGCTTTTATGGAAACTACAGTCGCTCGACCCTCTTATGCCAACCGACGAGAACGATGGCACACAGTCTTTTGCCGACTTCAACCAGTCTGCTTCTACTTCAGACCTACCTGATGACGATGACTTGGTTGATAAACTCTTTCGTGAGAGTTTAGCTATGCAAGGTGAGTATAAGGATGATTCGGAATAGAGCCACAGCTTTTGAACTGACCTGTTTACTTTAGATAATTATCAGCAACAAGAAGCAATGAATGATAATGACAACGAAATTCAATCTACTTCAACCAGAGATAATGCGATCACTGATATACCGCCTCCGCAACTAAACAGATCAGAAGATGCCTCACTCAGTATGTTATTATCCACACCACCACCTTTGCCACCCTTGGATAACGCGCACATGTCTTCTGTTAATAAAAGACAATCAAGCTCTCCTCCTCCTTCCTTGTCATCGCCAGCCTCTTCCGCTCTTCCGCCTGTCCGTCCTGGACCACCTAACACAGAACAACAACGGAACAATCGCGATAACGACAACAATAACGAAAACAACAACGAATTACCGTTCTTTTCTCCACAATCATTTCAGCATTCTCCACTTCCACCTTTTGGCCAGATATTACATCAGACAAATCTGCACAATCCAGTGGCACGTACACTACCATCTATCTTAGACACGAATGATGCAGTGTCATCATTGCCACCACCACCACCACCAGCATCACGACCCCTTATAAACAATTCGATACAACACATGAGTCTATCGCCATCCCATCCAAAACCTATGAACACAAATATGCCTTCTTTGCAAAATAATCAGTCTCAACCACCGCCTCCCCATCCTCACCACCCTCATCATGTATTGCACCAACCACTTGCTGCTAGTCCTACTGCGCCTTTACATCACCACCATTCACCTTTATCCCAACATCATCAACATCCTCAGCAACAAGCCATCCATCCACAACCTAAATCAGTAGCCCCTTCTACTTCAGCTCCTCCTTCATCATCTATTATTGCTCAATTCTCGATACCTTCCAAGCAGACGCCCTCTTCACCACAACTCATGTTGAGGCCCATCCATCAACCTCAACAGTCGTTGCCTCCGCTGATACATCGTCAGCCCTTGCATCCACATTCTGTTAGTAATGTTTCAATGGCGAACAATACTACTGGCCCTTTGCCCATTCATTCACAGCAGCAGCAGCAGCAGCAGCCTGCTCGACAACAGCAGTCAATGCAGCAACAACATCAACAGCAGTCAATGCAGCAACAACATCAACAGCAGCCAATGCAGCAACAACATCAACAGCAGCCAATGCAACACCATCTACAGCCAATTCAACATCAACAGCAACAGCAGCAGCAACCAATGCAACAGCAGCCAATGCGACAAATTATACGTCAACTCTCTCCACCTTCAGCTCCTGTAGCACTACCTGTTGTTCCACCTCGTCCTCAACTACGAATCCACTTTTCAAAGCATCTGGAATCGCTAGACTCACCAGCATTTGATGAACAGAAGGACCCTATGCGATCTGATTTAGATGTTGCTAATCTGCGTCGATTGACTGTAGCTACATTACGCACACTTGGTGTTTATTTGTCATTTGAAGATTTACCTACTGTAGATATAGAAGGCCCGTTACCCACGGACTCGCAGCAGGTCTTACCTGCAGCTGCTATGCAGCTTATTACCACGATGGTATTAGGCACATCAGGTGATAAAGAGGTGTCGCAAACACTTGGATCTCAAATATCCAATGGAGATTTGGTAGCATTGCAACGAATGATTGTAGCAGGCTTACGCAGCAAGAACATTGTGATCCATACTGTCTTGAACGAGCAAGCGAGTGCAACTGCAAAGGACGAAGACCAACCCAAACGAGTAGCATCGCCCGATGATAAAATGATTGACTTGACTCATGTTCGATATGAGCCACCACACAATGTTACTCGTCTTTTTCTGCGTCTGTATCGATACATTCTAAATATGCTTTTGTCTACACCCGACTGTTGGCCATTTATCCAGCCTGTGCCTGAGACCGCCTTTTTGTACCACCAAGAAATAAAGAAGCCCATGGACCTGTACACGATAGAAGAGAATGTGTGGCGTGGCAAATACACCAAATTCGCTCGTTTCGAAAAGGACATGTTATTGATCTGGAGGAACGCAAGATCGTTTCATCGGAATGCCGGTACAATCCCAAAACATGCAGAAAATCTAGAGAAGCTGTTTATAAAAATTGTGGTTGACATAAAGAAGCAGATTCGAAAACAACAGCAGCCCTTGGGTCCTCACGATTTTCAATTTGATCCCACTGATACCTTACCTGAAGAATCGGACTTTTCTTATCCTCCCATTGAGCAAGTCTTTTCTGAACAAAGTACAGTCTATACCATTTCAGCTCTGTCTCCATTGGAACCAAAGGCTCGGAAAACAAAGGGTTTGACGAACGAAAAACTACTTTATCTTCAATTGAACGGACCTTTCTTCCAGGCAATTGAAAGGATGAAAAACGATTTGGACGGTAATCACCGACTTGTGCCTCGTTTCTATATTGCCAAGAACCGTACTCTTCTTCGTCAAATTCGATCTCAAGGTGTTTTGGCAATTTTCTATAATACCAAGTCAAGCCGTGTTCGAGGCAGTAAAAACATCAATATAGAGACAGACATGGTCCTGGCTTATCCTGCCAGTGAATTATTTGACATTGACCAGATCAACGAATGTACAGACGATTTTGCAGCCAAAGGCTGGATTCACTTGAGACCATTGCGAGTTGTGAATCAGATTAGTTTTGAAGTCAACGAGACAATCGAAAGAGACTTTTTTAAGCGCATGTTTGCCACTTCAAAGATGGCCATCGATGACAAGAGTGGGCATCACAATTCAGCTACCAAGCGATTACTAAAGAAAGTAGTTCGCAAGATCCTTGACTTGCCTGAGATTGACGAATCTACAGAAACAACCTTGCATAATCCAACTGGAAACAGAACAGCTACAGGGAGTAGTCGTGGTGCTCATAGTAGCAGTACTACAGCCGCACCTCATCTCTCTTCAAATCGAAATGATCGACCTGCGGCTAATCAACCACTTCGAGCCATGATTCAACAACGCATGCTCAAGACAAAAGAAGATGAAGCTATGGAAGTGAATGAAGGATCAGATGACGAAAAGCCCTCACCTCGATCCACCTCGATAGACCAGAAGATGGATGTAGACATAAAGGCTGAAATGATATCAAACACTCAGCGTTTGGGTACACAGGAAATCAATCACGAAATATGGCGAAAACTGTTTAATGGTAAGCAGAAGTGAAGGCATCATAAGTATTAAAGTAGTTTAGCTGACTTTGTTTGCCATTTAGTGTGTACAAGCAAAGGTGTTCAGATCAAGAACATCACAGCGCACGGCCATATTAATTGGAATTCACCAAATTCGGAGGGCTTTTTCAAGCGAGTTTACTTTTTTGATAATATTGTAGTACAAGCATTTAGACAAATGACCATGTATCAGCGCATCACTGAAGTGGCTTGTCTTATGTAAGCAAACCGTACTCTATAGTATATCGTTTGCACAGCTAAATTAACGACTCATTGATAGGAAATTGAAAAACCTTCCTCATATGGCCCAAATGAAAGATGTCTTGTTTAACGATAATGGTGATGTAGCAGGATTAACTATGGAAAGGTATAATATAGATATTATGAAGAGTTCTACACCATACTTAGATGCATATTAGATACCAAACAACATTGAAGCAATATGCACATGTTCATTCTCACCATCGTTTATCAGCTTACCAAAAGTATGATGTCATTCATCAAATGTTGATCTGTATGAAGACCATTCATGAGGCCGGTCTTGCTCATAGAGATCTTTCAGAAGTCAACATCATGGTCAATACGATTGAAGGACAGTTTTTAGAAGATGGAAGTGAGAAAGTATACCTTTACCTTATTGACTTTGGCAAAGCTGTATTTTGCGAAGCTAGAGATGTCCGAGACTGGTTTGTGGATGTGCCTCGAGCAGAATGGGAATACGATGGAGATGTTGTGCCAGAATCAAAAGAAGAGCTTGAAACCTGGTGTGAGTCACTACCTTGGGTAAAGGGCAAGCCTGATCATGGTTATCGTATGTACAGGTAAGGCATCACCTTATTCAAAGAAAGAAAGAATAAGAGAATTTAAAAAAAAAATACATCTAGATCTATTCAAACGTTACCCAAAGCCAGATCAGACAATCAAGTGCTTCCTTGGTTAATTCATCCTCAGGCAGAGGACATTTATTCAATAGGTGTCATGATTTGGAAAGTGTTTACTGATACGGAACCATGGCGTGGTATTCTGGATACAGACCTACAAGGTCTACGTTATGTAGCAGAAGATGACTATCGTATACAAAGAGCTTTAGAAGGAGAAGTTCATGGAGAACTCAGTCGTCAACTCTTGCTAAAGTGCCTCAAGACACGACCACAAGACCGCGCTACAGCTAAAGAGATCTTAGACTGGATTTCCCAAGACTCTGTGAGGGAAGGCTTGATTGGCGAATGGAAGATGTATTCGTCTGATACCCGAGGTGCTAGAAGAGCAAAGAGTATGTATGGATTTGAAGAAAGCAATGAAGAAGAGGAGAAACAGAAGAAACCAAGAAGAAAGATGAATGGCGGACAAAAGCAGCGAGGTCGACCAAAGGTTTCAAAAGATCCACCTGTTAATACTTAACCATATACACACACATTTATATATTATTTCTACCTCTTTTTCTTTCTTTTTATTTCCAGAAAACAAAATCAGACAACAGACACACATACATATTTCGATCTCTCTCTCGCACACGTACACATCTTCTTTCCTTTATGTTAGTCCCTTTCAAGACAAAACCAGAAATCAAAAAATAACAAAGAAGTCAACTACTTCTATTCATTTAATTGTACATAAAAAAAAGAGAATTTTGCTTAAACTAGATTTAGAACCTTGTGGCGCATATATGCTGCAAAAAAAGAAAAAAGTATTTTAAACTCAGTATGTTAAGTCGATTTATTAATGTGGATCATTTTCTATGCACTTGAAAAAGAAAGGAAATATCATAGTGTCAAGAAGCCAATAAAGAAACATACATTTGAAACTATGGCATCAAACAAAAGTGAGACTCAATCTAGGGTAAAGAACACTAAAGTGTTTGTTGACACTAACACAAAAGTGAATCTGTGTAACGTCAAGTCGAAAAAAGAAGGCTTAACTGATATTTCCCCTTCTTTTTTTTCGCGTTTTTTTTATGGTTCGGTCACTTACTGTCACTAAAGGAAATCATCTTGTTCAACTCTCTTTAGACAAAGAAGGTCTTCGTATTGAAGGCGATCTCAATGCTAAAGGAAGAAACCGTATGTTTGTTTTATGCAACTAGTTTGAACACAGAAAACTGAATACACGTATCTTTAGCTGGAAAGAATGCAGACATCGTGTGTTGTTGTATACCTGTTGCTCAATCGAAAGGACCTGATCCGACACTATTACCTATTGATAACACCTATATCTTGAATGCGTATTATGATCAACGTACAAGAACAGTTCATATTTATTGTGTTTTACCCATCGACAGAACAGATGAAGATTCGCCAGCAGACGTTTTCGGCTTCATCTATTCTGTTGAAGAAGAGCAAAGAGAAGAAGCTGAAGCATTCTGTAAGCAAGTGGCTGAACAAGCTTATCAAGGTGTCAAATTTGGTAAGCGAGTCTTGGTCTTGATCAATCCATTTGGTGGACAAGGAAAGGCAAAGGAGATTTTCGAGTTTCATGTTCGTCCTATTTTCGATTATGCAAAATGCAAAATTGAGGTCAAATGTACGTAGATTGATTTTCTTTCAAGCAAAATAACCCAACAGATTATCCCTCCCTCTTTTCTTCTTTGAAAAATAGACACAGAACATCAAGGCCACGCTTTACAGATAGCAAAAGATTTGGATGTAAACAATTACGATGCTATTGTAGCTGTTAGTGGTGATGGTGTGATTCATGAAATTATCAATGGGTTCTTGAAGAGACCAGATGCAAGAGATGCCATGAAAAAGGTCTCTTTAGGTATCATCCCTGGTGGAACAAACAACTCGCTTGCAATTTCAATCTTGGGTGAAAAAAGAGGCTTTGACCCAGAATTCAACGCGCTCCAAGTCATCAAGGGTAAGCCCTTGGCGCTTGATCTGTGCTCTATCACCTATGAAGATCATCGTTATTTCTCTTTCTTGTCTCAAAACTATGGTATCACTGCCTATGCTGATTTAGGTACAGAACATTTGCGCTGGATGGGTGATACTCGTACCTTGGTAGGTATGTTACAAGAAATCTTTGGTCGTAAATCATATCAAGTTCAGGCTGCTATTCAAGTGGTTGAATCCGACAAGAACAGAATCAAAGCCAAGTATCGGGACGCTCTTGAAAAAGAAGAACGTCTTCCAATCAATGAGCTAGAAGGCCAGGTAGTTGACGAAATGCCAAATCTATCGGAACCTCTTCCTAAAGACTGGTTAGTGATCGATGGCGACATTACCTTTTTCTTGGCCAGCAAGGTGCCATTATTGGCTCGAGGTATGATGAGTCACCCTTGTGCCCTACCGAGTGATGGTACTATTGATGTGATGCTTGTTCGAGGTAGTCCTGGTATCATGAAGCAGTTGGATGTATTTACAAAGGTGGAGACTGGTAAACATATTGACAATAAGATTGTAAGTAACCAACATTCGATGGCCATCAATTCTCTAAACTAAACTTAATATATGTAGATTGAATACTATAAAGCAAAGGCTTTTCGGTTAACACCAATTGTGAAGCCTAACCAAACGGCTTTTGTATCTATTGATGGTGAACATGCACCATGCAAGCCCTTCCAAGTTGAAATTCATCCTCGTTTAGCCTCTGTCTTGACTATCAAGCCTACCTTTTTAAATTCGAAAATATAGAAATTGCTTGGACAATAAGTCCACTGTTATCCTTTAATTTAGAGATTGTTTGTGTTCCCAGTTCTTTAGCATAAATCTTGATTGCAACTATTGTCTGCATTCATTACTTGTAGAATAGCAAATGACAGTGCTATGCAGCTTAACATCACTATGTAAAATTAAATGATTATGTATCTATGGACCCAAATGCTCTTGTTATACATATTTTATTTGGCACCAAGCAACTGAGAAATGATAATGTATTGTAATATAAACTTTTTTTTTATTTTTATTTGTTTAATTAAGATATATAAAGAGTAATTCTATTTACATTAGACTTTTTTTCTTTTTTTTTTTAATAATGATACAACCCAAGTCTAAATGCGGGTATGAGTGTAAAGAGGTTGTAAAAGGAAATTTAGGCCTTGAGGGCGGATTCGTTTTGGACACTTTGTTCAGCTGTGGAAGATTCATCGATAGCAGGAGAAACATAGTCTTCTTCGAATTCTTCAAGATCCTTACCCTTAGATTCAGGAATCCAAAGGATAGTAACAATGAGACCCAAGAACATGACACCAGAGAAGATACCAAGAACTTCAGGTAAGAAAGTGTGAGCACCCTTAGGACCACCGATATCAACAAGTACGTTAAAGGCAAAAGAAGCAAGGATGGCACCGGCCTTACCAGCAGCAGCAGATATACCGTGAGCAGAAGCACGAACCTTGGTAGGGAAAACTTCACCTGGAATAATAAAGGTAGTAGAGTTGGCACCAAAGTTTTGGAAGAATTGAGCCAAAGTGAAGAGGAAGATAAAGGCAGGCATGGCTTTTTCAATCAAGATGTGGTAACAACCGGCAAGGATGGCAAAGAGAACAGTAGTACAGGCGAAACCCATTATTTGAATGAAACGACGACCCAATTTTTCGATGGTAAAGACAGTAACATAGTAACCAGGAACGGAACCAAGACAGGTAATGATAATTTGACCTACAGTGTTGTACCAGAGAGTTTCAAAGGGAGTAGACTTGTTAGCATAACCAATGGCAGACAAGATGGCAGAGTTGTTAAGACCAAGACCATAGAAGGCAACATCAAGCAAGAACCAAGCAGAGGCAGTACCAAGCAAGACCTTGAAGTTCTTCCATTGACCAAAGTAAGCTCTGAATTCGGCCCAGTGGTCACGCTTTTCTTCGACCTTGGTATATTGTTTAGCGAGTTCGGAAGAAACAACTTGACCTTTGGCAGCAGCAGCAGCTTCGACATCATGTTCAACATTAAGAGAGTAACGAGGAGATTCAGGCATAGTGAAACGCAAGTAGATGGTGGCAACGGCAGGAACAGCACCAAGACCAATACAGAGACGCCAGACATAATCCAAGTTCATGACATCGGCAATAATAGCATTCTTGAAGATAGCCAAGACAACCAAAGTAACAATGGCAGCAGCCAAATTACCGATACCTTGCATAGAGAAAATAAGAGCCATCATCATACCACGCTTACCAGCAGCGGACCATTCAGAGGTGATAGTAGCAGACATTGGGTAATCACCACCTACACCAATACCTAAAATCAAACGCCAAAAACCGAGGAAGCCGATAGCAGAAATACCACGAATAGCAGAAGATGAAGTAGCACAGTTGATGGTACCAAGAATGATGATCAATAATTCAAAACCATAGATTTTACGACCCAAGATATCACCCAAGAAACCAAACAAAAGTTGACCAATGAAGGTACCGACAGAGGACATACCCTTCAATATACCTTCAATGTCAGAAGGGATCTTGTTGTTGTTATGAGCATAGTAAACGAAACCGAGCATAGGAGTGACCAAGTTGATAATGAAGACATCGTATGAATCGGTGAAGAAACCAGCACCGGAGGTAAGAATGGTACGGGCAGTGAACCAATTCCAACCACCAGCAGCACCGGCTGTGTCATCTAACTTTTCAAGTGAATGTAGCTTTTGCTCAGCAGCAGCGAAACGGTCTTGCTCATGTTGAGAAACAATATCTGTCATAGTAAGAATGCTTCTTTGTTGTTGTAAAAGTAAGATAATTTAAGAAAAAAAGGGAAACAGGGTTGAATTGTGCACCCTTTTTATATAAATTCAGATGAATGCTGTCAAGTGAGGTCGTGTGAGTCTAATTCATTGGTATTGATCGATTTCAGTATGATAGATTCTTAAGTTTCTAGAGAGAAATGGTCCAATCAAATCCAGATTTTTATCTCGCGTGGACTTTATTATTTCAACACAAAAAGTAAAATAGACCAAGAAAGAAAATGATTGGATAAGAGTTGTCAGATTTTTTTTTCTTTTTACTTTTTTAAGTAGATCCCTGAAATAGTTTAAAGAATCAAACGTGTAAATCAATGAAAATGTTATTGGTCTGCCTAGTCTACTTGTGCTCTCTCGATACACTTGGAGGATTAAGGTAAAATTGTATAAATTTATATAATTTATACATTTTGATATGACTCAAAGATAAAAACATCCTTTCTCTTTAAATTTTTATTGTAAATGCCTATTTGTTCATGTACACATAGCTGGTATTTACAGGATTGACCTTATTTAATCTGCGCTTATTTTATTTTGGGATTTGCTAACTTTATATGCATGCATATACTGTATTTCTCATTTTGTTGCTATAGTAATTTCATTCGTATATGTATATATAAAAAAAAAAGGAGCTCTCGGCTTCTTTACTCTTTTTTTTTTCTTTCTTTCCTGAAAGGTTCTTTATTATTATTTTTGCAGAAAACAGTGTTGATCATAAATCGCCTAAAAAAGGAAAGAAAAGTCAATGTCTTGAGATTCTTTTTGTTCTTTTTTTTTTTTGACTACAAATCAAAGTTTGTCTTTGTGATCAACCAATCCAAGGCGGAGAATTCAGCAGGCTTTATGCAAAGTATTTTTTGATTGGATCAGAGTGAATACCAGAATTGCTTACAAACAAAAAAAAAAAAAAGAGAAGGAGAGAGATGAACTATCAACCATTCGAGATCACTGGTCATCACGTTGTCTTGTGGCCGATTCAAGTTTTCTGCTTGTCTGAACCGAGGCTCACTCATGCATAGAAAAAGCAGCATGCAAAAAAAACAACATTAAAAAAACACAGATAAACCATGTTGGTACTATTCATATTCTTTATTCGAAAAAAAAAAAAGTGAAGGGACTGATAGGGCAATATATTCATATTCCATACATGAAGCTAGTAAACTGATTATTGGCTGCTTTTCTTTAGATAGGTTGTACAATGTTTTTCTTTTTTTTGTGGCATTTTGTTCGGAAATGTTTCGTGTGCTTTTGTTGAATAGCCATAAAAGGGTTTTCTATATTGGTTTTAAATATATATAGAGACAAGTATCTCCAATTAATTCGTCTGCAACTTCTGTGACAGCTTAACTCATCGCCGCAAACCAAGTCGCAAATGTCCTTTTTATGAGCACACTAGACATATGGCAGCTCGAAACCCAACCAAGATCCCGAATAAGAGAGAGACGATTTAGGTCAGATGAGTATTCTTTGCTCTAAATGCAATGCTCTTATGTGGATTGAGGAGCGCACTTTACATTCAAGTAAGATTCGCTCACAGTTTCAATTATGTTGTTGAAGGCCTTAGCAGTAAACAAAAGAAGATTTTGCTTAGATGGAAAACCTTTTTGGTGTATTGCGCTAGACAGTGTTCATCCATGAAACAAAAAAACTCTTCTTTCAGTAACAGAACGACTATTTTGTTTTCGAGAAATTCGGTCTACATCAAATCTATTTGAATGGTCACAACATCTTGGCTTTTGTTTATGTCTTGCAAATGCTTTATGAAGGCTTTTTTTTTTTTTCAAAGCAACAATTACGTTAGAATGTTCTACTGTTTTATCTGTGTATTTGCATTACTTGGGGGGATATCAATACTTTATTTACAAGAAAAGGGAAAAACATGTGAAATTGAGGTAAATTGAAATGTAAAGAAATATGGGAACAAGTATAGTAAGTAGTTTGAGACTGTTTTTACGTATGCCTATATTATGAACAAAACAAATGAGAGTATTTATACCAATTGCTATCTACTATTGCTATTACGTCTTTGAATTCCTTTGGTCTTTACTCTTTACTAGATCCGGCTATTCAAGAGAACAATATCATAGACTAGTCTGTGTCACCTTTAATGACATATTGACATTTTACTTTCTTTAGCAAGACTTATTACTTATCATCTTCTTTAATCCAGATTCATAGCACTTGCTTATGAAATCATTCTAGACTGACATAGTGTTGGTAGGATTACTTAATCCAATTATGATGTAGATCTTTATATACAAATATAGACTTCAATTCTTAAGGAATTCATGTTCAGATAAGCCAAACACGACAAAACATGTTACATGATCATTGCTTCTTTTGTTTTTTTTTTGAAGCTCGTATTTGGTCTTTTACTTTTGAAAAGGGTAGAGTGAATGATGGTTAGGGGGCTTCTGGTTGACTCTCACTTTTGAAACAATGCAGCTTATAGAACTTGCTTACTTTGTAAATTGTTCTGATAGATGGCAGCAGAGCATCAAACTTTGCGGTTGTTGTTGGTAGGGTGACCTCATCTAACAAAAACATTGTAAACAAGCCCAAGCGCATACTCTTGGGTTGCATAGAACTTGATTGTCGGACCCACACTACAGAAGCCGAGAAAGAAGCTGGCTTTGTGTTCGAGGGAGGCAGAGTTTAGCATGATAGGCTGTTTTCTATCAAATCTATCATTGTTGCTTCTCTGTTGTTCTTGACACTGCTTGGCTTCACTTCACCCATCAAATTGGTGTATTCTTGTGGTTGCTGCAAGTAGACATCAACGCGATAATCGGGTCGACAGGCTATAGAATCGCCAACGCTGAATGCTGATTTGTTTGAGCTAATGCATAAACAAAACTGCCAATATATTGTTGTCGTTTGAGACAAAAAACGTACTTGTGTGGTACTACTTTCTTGAATTTTGTGATACTTCTAATGAGCACACATCTCAGACATTTCGAATTCAACATCCGGAAGTTCTTCCACGAGTCCAATCAAAGCAGAAACAACGGCACCAACAGCATCATCCTTCTTGTTTTTCTTGCTTATGCTGGCAAGATCCCACTTGTCATAGGAGCCTTCATCTTTGTCTTCATCATTCTTATCTTTGTCGTTTTCATCTTTAACACTAGCAGCAAAGTCAACCACAATCTTCGATATATCACTATATGCTCGCTTTGGCATAGATATGCAATCATAAGCACCTGTCAAGGAAGACAAGAGACAACCGAATTCTTGCTTGTCCAGGAAGGGCAAAGGATGTTTCTTGTCAACAATCAGGATTGAGGACAGAGAGAGAGAGGATGCTTGCAAGGTCTCTCTTATAATCAAATTTTTTTTTCCGGAGATGTTGTCAAAAGATGATTGTTGAAATGCATTGAATTTGCTCACAATACAGTCATTATTATTGTTTTGAACACCCAGAGCATCTTTGCTCACCGTTTTGAGGCTGTCCTTCTTTACAGCAAAAACAGAAAGCGCGTTCCGTGGAAGGTGGTCAAGACTTCTCGAGTGCCAAGTCGAGGAAGCTGTTGTTGATGTTGTTGTTGTTGCTGATGTTGGCTTGCTGGAAGATGAGGGCGCGAACAAATCTTTGGACAAAGAAAGCAAATGTTCCCCAGTTCATAGCTTGTTGGTCACATAGAAGTTTCTTTCTGTGTGCCAATTCCGGCTTGTTTTTCAAGAGCATTTCTTCATATCTTTTTGTCCAGCTTGAAGCCAAAGCTTTGGCAGACTTGTATTTGGCGTTTATCACCAAATATTGGTTTTTGGCAATAAGAACACTCAAAAAAAAAGATCCTCGTTCTTCGAATTACGGATAAATTGAGCGAGTTCTAAACAAAAAAAAAAGTGTCAAATAAGAGCACATATGCTTCTTGGTATTACTACATACCTTCTTCTCCTTTAAACATCGTACTTGGCGGTCAAATCAATTATTGAGGTAGAAGTGTAGAAAAGGCAGAGAAAAGAAGCCGAAAAAAGGTTCAGGAGCCCTTTAATTCTTGATTGGTCCGTGGTATGCGGACAAAATACACGGACTAAGAACTCCAAAACCAGAAAAGAACGACGTTTCATTTTGGGCAATGTGAAGGAGAGTATAGATTGATAGCCATTCTGCAAGAAATGGACTTGAATGAACCAGAATCTCATGGTTAGATAGCTCTTTTTTTCTTCCTAAGCATACTATAACATCATGTTTCATGCAAGTCTATTTCTTGTAGAATAGTTGTCAATCACAGGTAAATTTCAGGGTGAAACTTTTTGAATATATCTCTAAGAGTGCTGAATAAAGTTTGTCTAAGCATCGGTATATGAATCTAAGCAATTCCATTGTCTGAAATCAGGTTCCAACAAGCAAACAATGAATAAATATCAGGATATAAGAAGGAAGAGTGTGGTCATTGTGATATCTCAATTCAACTAATAATGGCATAATAAAACCAAATAACTAAGGCTTACATTGCTGCTTAATTGTTTCTTGCTATTTTATAAAGTAATATCATTTCTAAAAAAAAAAAAAAAAAAGAGGTAAAGAGTGTGAAGATCAATCATTTGTCAAGATGATAAGCAACCTCACTATTTCACTTTGATATTTGTTCTTGAGAATACAACTGTCTTTTTTTTTTATTATGTTGACTGTAAGCAAATCCACAAGTTGTATTCATGCCACTTTCAAAAGGCATCATTTGCTCGAAATAGTGTGTTTAGGTAGCCTGAGTTCACTACAGTAAGAATATTTGTGCAAAGTGACAAAAACCCATCTCATAAAAACAAATGCAGCAATGAGTTAAGAGAACATCATGTTGAGAGAAACGAATACAATGTATTCAATGAGTCTAGCTACAAGCACTAGAAAAGTGTTAGTGCAATAGTCGCTTTATTATCGATTGTTCGTATTCTTGAGAAATGCTACTCTTGTATTATATACTCTTAAGTTTAATCGTATTTTAGCGCTTGAAGTGGTTATAAGTTCAAAGGGTTTGATACTCTTATATTATATACTCTTAATCAATCGAATACTGTATGCGCTTCTCAAACCAAGCATATTTGCTTGATTCCAAGGCACAAAATACTTGAATCTTACCAGTTTTGAGCTGTTGACACCTTTTTTTTTTTTGCAATTATATGAGATTTGTCTTGGATGCTAGACACAAATGCTAATGATTAAGCCGCTTAATGAACTGAATGTAACTGTCCAGCTTTATCGCGACAATACCGTCTGTGTTAAATACAAGAAGAAGAAACACTAAATAAGGAATGTCCTGTAAGAGCGATCAGAATTCGTTTGTACTATTTGCGAAAAAGAAAAAGCAATGTACATGGTGTCTGTTGATTTATTACAAGACCTAAAGTACTTTGCTAATCTCGATACATTTAAAGCTTTTGAAGCATAAGCCTAGCAAACTTCTTGGAAGGTATCAAAGGTTTATCTTGAAGATTAGAGAACTACCACAGGAGTTAGACATAATTGACACTAACGCCAGTGCTTAAGATAGCTCAAACATGTAAGAATCATTTGGCATCAGACATAAGTGTGATCACATTCACTATAAAGAAATGATAGATGAGGCATCCAGTATATGTAATAACCACCTCTAAAGTATATCTGATTTCATGTGTCGTATCAAGCTGCCATGATCATCCTTAACAACGTTTAAATTACTCACTGATAACTTGGCTCTTCTTTGTCTGATATTAAGCATGAAAGACAGCTGTACTTGTAGATGCATTTATGTGTTATTTTACCCGTACATGCCATAATCAAGTTCTTTTGTATAAGCGCAATTGGTAATTCTGTCAAATAAGCATAGTTTTAAGAGACATTAAATATCTTGCCAACAATCAATTATTTCATCGTTTAGGAAAAAAAGATATATATTGGTTTTTGCTCCTTTTATTTACTCGAGCTTAATTTTATTGTGATACTTTACATTGCTTTAAAAAAATTAAATTCGACTAAATTGAGCTTACTAGCATTGCGATAGCTAGTTTAACAATGATGAAGTGACGTTATTTCCGTTAAACTCTAACGATGATCTGCTTAGACCAAGACGAGGATTGTTCTATTGTAGAGGCTACCTTTTTGTATATCCTACACTGAAAATGCTTCCCTCAAGAAACTACCAATTGACTTTGGATTCATTGTTTAAATGATAGAGCATTGCTTCCAAGTATTAGGCTCAGCAGTTGTATATCAAACAGATAAGAGAGCGATAAAGAAACAAATTGAACTCAAAATATTATAAGAGCAGATAGGCCAAATCTCAGTGAAAGAAATAAGGTCCTTGTACAATTCTTTTGGGTTTCTAAGAGAGAGAGATCATATTGATACACAGCAGGCCAACATAAGCCACCGATTTAGCTATATTTTTTTTAGCTTTTAGCTTTTAGCTTTTAGTTGCTTTTTTTTCCTTGCTCAGTTTCTCTTTTTTTTTTGCTTTTTCTTTTTTTTTAAGAAAACAATGTTCAATAAACAGGATTTACTTGCAACTTTCACTGCTTTATTGTCTTCCTCATGTTGTGTAATCCAACTACTACTAAATGCGTTTTCTGTTTCATGTGCTGGCTTTTCAATTTTGACACCTTATCGCTATCTATTGACAAGTTTGACAATCGCCCTTTTGAGTTATCAACTATACAAGAATAGATTGTCTCGTATTGTTCTGCTTGTCTCTCTTGGCTTGATGATAAGCTCAGATGTGGTGGCATGGATCAATCGTTCTTCAGTCAAGATGACGGCAGTAGCTCATATTAATTATAGAATTTCATTAGACGGTTTAGGTTGTGAAGCATGTGCAAATAGAATTAAAAACACGCTAAACTCGATAGAGTGGATAGAAAATACCTTTGTATTCTTTCACAATCAAACTGGTATTGTCCTTGTCCGTGAAGATAAGGATGGCAGCAATATATCAGACTTGATCACAAGTAGGATTGAAGCAATAGACACTAAATACAGTGCGAAATTAATTGATGCCTGGGCCTCATGAATAAACATAATAGTTTCTTGCTCTTTTTGTCTTTTACACGAGGTGTGTAACATTTGAAATTATACAATCAATTTTGTGTAAACAGTGAATTGTTCAAATACTTTCTTCCCCCTCCTTTTTTTTTCTCTTCTCTTTTTCTTTTTTTTTTAACCTATTTATTCACCTCCTTAGTTGAAAGACGTTTTTTTTTTGTTTCTCAATTCCATCCCTCTCCTTTCATATTTATCATTCATATATAATAATAATATCAACTTCCTTTCCTTTCCATTTCGATAATCGTAAAAAAATGAGTCAATTCGCTCCCATGATGCTTGGCTCGTTTGTTGCCATGGCAGTAGGATCGACAGAAGCAGCACCTTATTTCGATAAAAGAGCAGTAAAAGAGGAAACGGATGGTAGATAAGAATAGCAGACCTATCATAAAAGCTTTCTATTGATAATAGAGTATATAGGAAAAGACAATGATGCCTCGAATAACTTTTCTAATGCAAAGACAGTACACAAAGCAGAGGCAACCTCCGAACCACATTTTGCTAATAAGCCTACCGAAGCAGCCAAGGAGACGAAAGATGCCAAAAGTACCAAGGATGCAGCAGAAACAACCGCAAAAAGCATACCAAAGGAAACTTCAAAGGAAGCTTCAAAGCCGACCTCAGATAAACCCACTTCATCTGCTGCTCCAGCCAAAACAACAACCAAGGCAAAAGATGCTATATCATCATCAGTATCTTCTCAGAGTAAACCAACTTCATCTGCTTCAATTGCAACACTCACTCCTAGCGCTTCCATTCCAACGACTGCCTCCATCTCATCCTCTTTAAAACCATCCTCTCTCAGCAGCGCTATCAGTTCTCCCTCCATCAGCAATTCTGCTGCTTTGGCAAACAAAGCAAACGACGACAGTAGTGGCATGTCGGGTGGCGCTATTGGTGGCATCATTGCTGCAATCTTAATTATTGTGATTGGCGCTTGCTCTTTTATTGCTTTACGCAGAAGACAAGAAAGAAAGAAGCGCCATATGAATGCATCCTCCAAGCCTGATCCTTTTACTATGGGCTTTGGTAGTGATAGTGCCTTCAACGGTGGTTATCAGCCTCCTATGCAACAAGTGGATCAATACCAACATCAATATGGCACACAACCTGCTGCAGCTGAAAACATATCGACCGAACCTCCCGCTCAACAATACCAACAAAATCTCCAGAGCAGTAACGGTGCTTCTCTCAATACGGATGCTGCTATTGCAGGTGCTGCAGTTACTGCTGCTACTGTCGGTTCTGCTGTTGCTTTCAATGAAAACACAACAACTTCACAAACACCTCTTGCGCCTACACAGCCTGACTCATTAGGCGTTTTTTATGTAGCAGCGACATACACGCCAACATTGAGTGACGAGATTGACATTCAAACAGGTGACCAAGTAGAAATTCTTGTTGAGTACGATGACGGTTGGTGCCAAGGTATCAACTTGTCCCGTGGTAATGTGAAGGGCGTATTCCCTAAGCATTGTATTGATTATTCGCCACCAGATCAATTCGATCAATCAGCAACTTCTAATACATTGAACCCTAGCCCTGAAGTAGACAGAACTAAGCGAGTCAGTTCCATGTTCATTGGATAGATAGATTGCTAGTTCAAGCAAATGACATAACTAATAATAAACAATACAATGGCTGTTCATTAGAATTTATGGTACCAAGTACTGAAATGCACTATTACCCGTCTCAGTTTGTTCTATGATTAATAGAATCAGGTTTCATAAAGATACAACACACACATTTATTAATGATTTTGCTGTGTTACCAGTAAATTCCATTCTTTCTATTGTATTTGAACTTCAGATAGAGACGTTTTTCGCATACTCTAGGCAGTGCTAGACAAACGGAAGTATCCAGGCAAGCCATTCTCGTGAATAGCTCAGAAGCTTCGGCAAGGTCACGTAAGCTATGTCCTTGGATCACTATCCAAATTGACTTTTTTTCTTTTCTACTGTGGGAGCCTTTGAAAGAATCCAACTTAACCAAAAATGACAAAGGCATCAAACTGCCTGATTCCTTTAGCTTAGCATCAAGAGCTACACTGTGCTGGTATGTGTCCAACTGTAGATAGGACTATAGAAGAATGTATAGAGATAAGTCTTTTGAGTCAACTCGGCAAAAGCCATATAATTCGTCTAGTCTCAACAAACAGGGCTTTCGATTTCGTTGTCTATAATGCCAAGTGATGGGTTCAACACTAATTCTGAAAATCTTTTATGGAAATTCTTAAGGGTGCACACTTCAGTTTTAGACTTTCTAAAAGAAAAAAGAAAGGCTTCTTGCCTACACACCTTGTCTCATTTTTTTTTAAAAAAAAAGAGTATGCAATTACTCTTATCAAGCTTTAAAATCGTATCAAGGATTCAAGGTTGATACTCTTGGTACTTCCTTTTTTGGGGGCATGTAATTAAATTCAACACAGTCATGCTCTTCAAAGACATGATCTTGAAACTGTTGGTTTATATTTCGATGCAGTGAGTCAATGAAACGCTATATGTCTAAATTTCTAGAAAGGTTGTATTAGTTGATGAAGCAGAATCTCATTCATAGTCAATGAAGATCAAAAAAGTAGTTTGATTGCTGAAAAAAAAATGTGTGCACTCAAAAACATGTTCACACCCGCATTGATGAACGTACTACTTGTTTTGGAGCTCTTTACATTTAGACATAGCTCAGATGGATACTTTGATTGGTCTGAGGATTTGGTGACCAATGCTTGGTTTCATATTGACTTTCTCACAGACGCATAATCTTTTGATATAAATGCAAAGCTATGCTTGACTCCAGATCTCTTTACTGCGTCCATCCTTAATCATAGGACAAGCGAGCTTGCTCTTCCTACTTGGAACAGGTTGTGCACAAGACAGACTCGATTCTTAGTTTCTGAGAAAGAATAGTTCAGAGCTTTTGAATAGGTTTTGTTGCATATCCAAAAATATCATTTTTATTTTGAAATTAACAAAAAAAGCCTTCTGTTGTTGAAGCTGTTTGATTTTATAACAAGTTCACAGCTCTCCTACCTGACGTGTTGAACTAAATAGTATAACAAAAAAAAAAAACTCTCATTCGTATGTTGCTTAAATGTTAGATCTTCTGCACTCGAAATAGCCTTGGCTTTACAATCAGATTCCACATCAAACAGTGCTAACACGAAAAGCGCTAATACGAAATACTTGTATCCTATTGGGCCTCATACCATGCGGACATGCAAAAAACTTAGAGATACAGTTGAAGTATATCAAATAAATAAATCAAAAAAGACAAAATACCTGTACAATGGTGACCTGTTTATTTTGTGAATACCTGATTTTGTAAGCTCAAGTGTATGTACCCTATGGTCGAGTGCATATTTGTTTGTGGCAAACAAAAGAGACAATAGAAAACTAATCCATATAAAGTAGTAACGCCGACTTAACAGTGTACTTTGTGAAACTTTACAGATGATCGATTTGCTTTAGGGTGTACTCAGTAACCGGGTCCTCAACCTTGAGCTTGACCTTCTGCAAAAACTTGAGCTGCCTCCTCAAGAATGCCTAAATTATATTTGTTGTTTCTAATAAACCCTTTAAGCACATAAGGAAGGTTAGATTTTGGTGATGATTGAAGAAAAGGAATCCAAATGACTGTATGCTGATTGACATTCGTGGTTCCCGTATTGTGTGCTTTCTAAAAATGTATTTCAGACTCAGGCTGCCTGTCTTACAAGATAACTTGAAATGTAATTAGCAAGCAAGCGAGATGTTGAAGCTTTGTGCTGCTTTTAAAGAGCTCGCGCAAGAGATCATGCTACTCGTTTAAAAGACAATAGTGGTGATGGTAGAGTATTTTTTTTGACTGAAACGATTTCTGGACAATTCTGGTTCGCTACAATCCAGTAATCAATGGATAAACTATTTAGATAATTGCCTCAGACTCGAGATTTACACGGCTGCAAGTCGGGCTTATCAAATATGGAAGGAGAGCCATAAAAAAAAAGGACCTGGATGAACCTAAATACGTGCACACATGAATCCTCAAGCTAATAATATGAGAGGTGTTTTAGTTGGAAAAAGAGAAAAGACAGATGCTGATTAGTAGCGAGTTAATATGAGGCGGCAACTTTCCTAGTGATGTTTGCTAATTGATACCTCTCAGGTTGAAAGACATTACTTTTCTTATGTTGTTCGCATTTGTACATCTGTATTGTCTCCTTCTATTTTTGGGCAATCAGATAGTATCAATTTGGTGCCAAAACAATAGTGAATATGATTATCTGTAGGATATCTCCAAATACGCAATAAGACCTAATTCATGTCAAGCTGAGAATCAGTAGGATCTACAACACATAACGTAAGCATATGATGGTTTGCCACCAAAACATAATCAATTGTTTGACAACCATTAAGTCATAAATGTCTAGTTAGTTGTACCAGGCGTTGAAAGCACAACAGTTTTAACTTGGTACTATTAACCATGTGATGGTTCTTATGTTGCACTATTTTAGCTTGGTTCAGTTGATTGCTTAGCTAAAATGTATTTTATAAGATATTGCCAATTGCAGTTACAGCATTCAAGCCTAAAAGTTCTTTTGGTAACAGTAAGCCGTTTCTTTTTTTTTTGGCATATAAGATAGTCGTTGCAAATAAAATCAATGTCTCTTATGTCTTGTTTGCTTGTTCTTTTTTGTTTTTCGTAACAAGAAAGCTTTTCTCAGTGTAGTCTTGAGCTCAAGATATTTTTGCGAATATACAGAAAAAGGTTAAACATGATAAACTCTTTTTGATATAATTACTATTTGAATGGTGTGATACAGTATGACAAACACTACAAGACAGGTTTGGCTCTGTAGTTGATGGCACTCAAATGTGGTGCTCTGTTATTAAGCCCTTTAGTCACCAAATGTGAATCGCTTTACAATACTCAGTATTATGCTTTTCTCTGTGCATTTGGCTTGGGTATCATAATGCACTAACTCAAGTTCCAAAAGATGTTCTATACATAACCTTGCTGCGTTGATTGTCCTTGCAGACTCTCAAAGAGTCTGTTCTTGTTTCAAGTCTTCTTACTTCTTCGACTCTCTAATTTCGGATCTACAACACTGTTAATTTGTGCTTTGAAGGCAATACACCATATCTCGTTTTTAACAAAGCCAGAGCTTGAATATACTTTTTCTTTATAGGGGAGGGCATAAGACAGTTTGCTAGCACAGCTTAATCGGAAAAAGTGATGCCACATTAATTTGACAACAAGGCATCATCTAACTTATTACTGACATATGGTCAAGATCAAATTCCAGGTAAAACAAGAAAAGAAAAGCTGTATTGCTTAACAAATCTTAAGCGTAGTTGATCACAAAGAATACATGACCATTGCACTTCCTTTAGCTAGATGTTACAGCTTGTGCCATCCGTAATATTTGTGCTATTGTTGTGGTGACCATCAGTCATTTGCGTAAGTCGCATATTCACTATTGTTGTCCCACGTCGGAGAGATCTTGTATCCAATCTCAAAATAGATTATGTGTCACTATCTATTACTCAATATGTATAGTTTTGTCTGATTCAGTAGAGTGATTACCAAGTTTAGAGAAGCAAGAGGTTAGGCCTGGAGATAGTTATCATTCGGAAGTGTATATGCTTACTATTGGCGTGGGTTTGGTTGCGTCTTGTGGAAGATCTTACTGTATCATTGCTAATGGGCTGCTCTTCTCGGCTAATTTATAAGGTCGGAGAATATAAAGATCAACTAACCAAGGCTTACTGCTAAGCTTGCTTTATATACAGGGATTGAAATGAAGCGTTCTCAGCCTTATCCACCATGAGTTGTGTTCATACAAAAGCTGAAACCAACAGAATTTTCCTAATTCAAAAAACATTTCCAGATTTTATCTAGATGAGCGGTATCGCCAAACAAAAGAGAACAAAAATGAAAAAAAGCTGTGTACCCTCGCTTTCTTCTGTTGTTTTGTCTCGTATTCCCCAAGTTCATAATGGGCAATTCCAAAACTTCAGGATTGTCATTCATGACCATACACAAAACATGTCAAAACAAATGGCTTCATTATGCATACTTGCAGGTTTGTTCACACAAAACCTTCTTTTGTACATCTGTAAATTCTTTTTTCTATCGGATACTGTTACACTTTGTGGCCAGCCAAATGGGTACCACGCGAGTTCATAACAGTTGCAACATGCTTTGTTCTCAACAACACACTGAAAGAGAAGCAGAATGTCATCATTGCACAAACACATAGCTCATCTTGTAAATAGTTTTCATATTATTTTAAGAGCATAGTTTATTAGCTTTGAATAGTATAAACTTTTGTGTAAACTTTTTTTTGTAACAAGTTAGCAGGTCAAGAAACGGCCCGAAAGTTTAATAAATAAGAGTATGTACATATGGCGATTTTGGATAATAGCATGCTAAATGGAGGAATAATGGAGAGGAAAGGGGGGGGGGCAAAGGTAGTTTTTTGTTTTGGTGATATAAAATACTTTTTCTTTTTTAATCGTACATACGGTCTCTTTTTTTTCTGGAGAATGCCAAGTAAATCTAGAAAAAGCTAGAGAACGATGAAGATGAAGACGAAGATACAGAGGGTGTTGGTTCTTCAGTCAATGGAGGAGAAATGGCAGAGAAAAGAGAGGATCCAAATGCTGCCAATGTATGATTCAAGGCAGCCATATGAGAGTGTTCAATATGATATTTCAGGCCGTTTAAATTTTTGTATCGCTTGCCACATTCACCAATAGTGCACTGGTATGGCTTGGATAAGCTTTCGCTTTCATCTGCAGTCATGTTGCAGTGTCCATGTTGATTGTGGTATTTGAGGCCATTGGGGTTTTTATAGGCTTTGTCGCAGCCACCAACAGGACACTTGTAAGGTTTATCGGCGTTAGAATTTGTGTTTGCCGAAGCTAATAGAGCACCAGCCTGAGCAAGGAAATCTTCATCTGTAAACAAAGGTGTAGGCAAGTCACCAGAGGCCAAGGCAATCTTCTTTGCAGCAGACTGAGTTAGCAACTCAAATGCGTCAGGCGTAGAGATCTGGCCATATGCTCTTTTTTTGCCAGTTTTTTTGTTTGCTAAAGGCAAGTTGTCATCTACCTCTTCAGGATGATTTTCCTCAATTGGAGTAGGAGGGCAAGAGACAGAAGAATTGTACAAGTCAGAGAGATAGGCAGCAGCTTTCTTCTTTAATGTAGTGATTTGTTGTTCATCATCAGTATCAGGAAGAGGGCTGCTAGGAGCAGAGGAAGGAACAGACCAACTACCCGAGTCGCTGTCATCATAGAAACTAGCTTCTTCATCTTCGATTCTAACATGGCATTCTTCATAGTGTTGCAATAAATCATGAAGATCCTCCAAGACTAAACCACAACAGGCAAAATCACGACAAAAGGAAGCTTCTAGTTCGCGAGATTCAAATGCGCTTTTAACGTCTGTTTGGGGTTGGCAGAACTGGAAATCATAAGCACTACAATCAGTTAGTTAGGGCAAAGAACAACAACAAAGCTTGGTTTACTCACTCAAAGCTAATATCTTGTTTGGGCACGTTGATTGTGCTCATGCGACGAACAGAGTTATTATATTCAACAGGGACAGGCATTTTTGCAGTTCAATTAGTATCTGTAAACTCAGGTATTGTTGAAACTAGTTAAAAGAAGAGAGAGAAGGTTTGGTAAAAGAGAAAATGAAAAATGCAAAAAAAAAGAGGGTCTTTGAAGGTTAAATGAAGAGTCTTATTTATATCTTACTTGACCCTTCCTTATCCAAAGCCCAACAAGTTACACAAACGGCTCTTAAATATGGAATAAGATCTCCGAGGGAGGTTCCTTCTCTTTTTTTTTACGTTTCACATAGGATCCTAAAAGGTTAATTCAAGCCTATTACACAAAAAATGAGCCGTTATTTTATGTATTCAATGAATTGGTACAACGTTTCACTCTGCCAATGCAATTTCTTCGATTGCAATTTAAAGATCATAGAGAGAAAGGAGTCTAAAGCAAAAAAGCAAAAAAGCAAAAAAGCAAAAAAGCAAAAAAGCAAACAGCAAACAGCCGGTGAGCTTTAGGAATGACAACATGTTTGCTCAATCGACTAAATTAGACGCTCTGACATAAAGAAAAACAAAAGACAGTTGGAGCCTTGTATGCATCCCTCTTTGTTTTGCAACAAGGTATACTCTGTCATATGAAAACCTTCTTTTGTTTATCTCCTAGTTAGGATAGCAAGTATCGAGTGTAACGTTGCAAACGTTTCAAAAAGAGACAAGTTCAGACCATTTGTATATATTTCATTGGACAAGTTTAATTTCTTAAATGACACGAAATCTCCGCTTGTATAGGAACTGTTGTCTTGACAATGAATACCAAAAAAAAAGGAATGGGCTCTATATTTCAAAATAACAAATAGATATATACAATAGGCTAAAGCAAATTAATAAGAATAAACTCTTATTCATTATCGGAGTCTTGTTCAATAAGCTTAGCATAATCTTCATAGGAAGCGAAGGTAGGAAGAGATTCCTTCTTTTGCTTCTTTTGTTTCTTCTTTTGATGTCCTTCCTCTTCTTCGTTATCAGAATCATCTGCTGGTCGTTTCATTTGGCTATCAAACTCTTCCATATCGGAAGCATTCATAAGTTCAAAACCGTCTTCCATCGGCTCACTATCTTCATCCGATCCGATGTCCGCCATGTCTTCAAATTGGGTCTCCTCTTCATCTCCATCTTCATCCATTAACAAGGCTCTCATTGCTTCATCGTCCTCATCATCATCCTCGTCGTCAAGGCCTTCGAGGCCCTCATCATCATCCTCATCGTCTAAACCGCCGGGTATAGAAGACATCATGGCACGCCAGACTTCGTCCTCTTCTTCATCTTCGTCACCAGTCTTTTCTTTCTTAGACTTCTTTGGTGTGGCTAAAGCTTTTTGGTGGAAATATTTATGGAAAAAGACCTAATCAAAATAAGATAGTAAAGTTAAAAAATCAAGGACTTGGAACAAGAAAGTGAGAGAAAGGGAAGGCTACCTCGTCAGCTTCAACGTCGTCTTCTTTCTTTTGCAAGAATTTATCAGAATTTAAAGGAACTGTATCTGCCATAATGTTGGCGCCCTTAGTGAATGTGATTCCACCATCTCTTCTGCTGCCATGAAGAGGTTGCATAATAGATTGGCCTTTAGTGGACATTGCTTTCTTTGCGTTACGATAAACAAATCGATCCAAGAAGTGCATTAATGTAAAATGCTGTAAATCGGCTTGATTCTTTATGGCTTCGCCTGCAAATAATTGCTCTACATACTTTGCAACAGATGGATGATAATGTGATTTGAAAGGAATCTATTTCAAAAAAAAATAAGGGTTAGTTTTAGTATAATAGTTCAAACGGCTTTTGGTATATATGTTTTACCAATTCCCATAAACAGCTCTTCTCGGCATTACTAAATCGAGGATCACGCTTTCTACCATCGTATTCGATCTTTGTAGACTTTGGTTTTTCGACATTCACTTTCTTCTTTTCACTATTGTCATCGTCCTCGTTGTCTTCAGGTGCATCAGAAAAGTGCTCTTCCTCATCATCTTCTTCAGGGGTAGTTAACATGGCTCGAAGGCCAGGTTGTGCTTCCATCAACTGCAATTTAAACAACAAAGTTAGGACCAACAAACAAACAAGAAAAAAAAACAATAATTACCTGACTTAAAAGGAAAAAGATACCAGAGACGAAAGCTGGCTGATTACGAGCGGCAATCTGCACCATACGCTTAACAAATGCTTTCACACGACGAGCATCTGTATCAGCACGAATTGCTTTAAAAAGTAAGTTCAAATACAATGATTGCTTTGACGAGTGGCTGACACGAGAATCAAGCAAGGATTCATACAAGGTACGGTAGAAACGATCTGAAACAGACTGCTTTGTAAGCGAAATAGTAAAAATAAGTGAAAGAGCTTGAACAGCTGCGTTAAAGGTGCTGGTATGAGTGATGGTAAATAAAACTTCTAAATGCTTCTCGACCCTAAAGTAAAACAAATAAACTTAATGTTTTTGGGATATGCATGCATGTGTCTAAATCTCTTACATTTCGTCAGAAACATTGGCAAAGTGAAAAGCACGGTTGACACCAGTCAGGATAGCAGCAATCATCTTGGCTTGTTGGTCTTCAAGCTCGAGACCTTTTTTCTCTTCTAACTTTTCCTTCTTCTTTCTCTTATCACTCTTCTTTTCGGGTTCTTCTTCTACTTCCTGCTCAAACTTCTTCTTCTTTAGTTGGGCTTTCTCATCATCTTCAGAAATCTTCAAAAGCTTTCTAAAGAAGATAAAGTAAATCTCAACAAGCTTGTTGGCAACATTTGTTTCTTTAGAGGTCAGAATAGTTTGGTTGAGCGTGATGATGACATAGTATTGCGCTTTTTCGCTTGTGCTGGGATGAAGTAAAAGTTGCTCCATTTCTCGAATAACGAAAATCTTCATACCGGGATGCTTTACAAGCAACTCAATTAATAACTGGGATGTCTTCGCTGCAACCTTATTGTCAGAGTCACCCAGTTTGTTAACCAGCAACTTGAGTAAGTTCTGTTCCTGTTCTGGCTTGTTAACCAAGAGATCGTACAAACATGTAACCATGTTGTTACGGACATGAATCAACGTGTCACGAGCAAGTTCCTACAATAAAAAACTGTAAATACGTCTTATTTCGAGCTTTCTCTTGTAAAAAAAAATAGCTTACTTCGATCAATTTCAAAAACTCGAGATAAGTTTTCTTGAGATGATCTTCAAATATCCAAAGCAGCAAATGAATGTCTTTAACGTCTTCAGAGGCAAGAGGTCTGTCAGCAAAGTAAATCAATTTACGATCAGGCAATACGGAGCCAATGAATAAATCCTTTACACTAGTGACTGCCATCACAGCTTCGTTTCTGCCTTTCTTTCTGCCCATATTCATCAGTGTGTCTAATGTCTTGATACCATGAAGTGGCGATTCTCGGAACATCAGTGTCAAGGCAGACACTTTATCGTTCAATGTACCAGATGTAATAATGTTGGACATGAAGCTTCGGTTTGATGAAGTCAATAAAGGATGTGTTTCGGCCTTGGTGTTTTCTTCAGCCAAAAGTCCTTTTGCGTATGAATATCGTTCAGCAGTCTCAGTAGGAGGTAGCCTTTTGACGTTTTCAATAGATATTTTAGGAAGCTCTACATTATACCAAAAAGGTGTAGGCTCAACAAGCTATTTGATTGAAAATCAATAAAGACGAGTCGCTATGTGTCATGAGATCAAATAAAAACCTACCACACTCTTGCTTGTAGATTTAGCTGGATGGATTTTTATCTGTTCCTCTTCTTCTTCAACTGTTTCTTCTTCTTCTTCTTCTACTGCTTCTTCTTCTTCTTCTGCTTCTTCTTCATCCTCTTCTTCTACCTCTTCATCCTCGGTGTCAATATCTTCTTCGTACTTATCAGAAGTTAAGCCGATGTTTTGCATAAAAGCTTTCAATTCGTTTTTGATAACATCCTATCAATCATGGTTAATACCAGCATATTGTACACTATACAAATACATACATCAGACTCTGTAGCACCATTAGTAACAATATCTTCTTTGTCTTCTGTATCTATGTTCTCTAAAAACTTGAGATCGCCTTTAGTGCCTCCTAAAGCTAAGACTGCTTCACGAAGCTTGTCATCGTTGGTGCTAGACTTGTTGCCTTGGACTTTGGCATCAGCGCTTTTATTGAAACTTGCGCTTTGCTTCTTCTCAAAGACCTTTTTTTGTCCCCTCTTGTTCTTTTTGTCGGCAGCTGCCATGATTAAGGAATACTGTTTACAAAAACGAAAAGGTTTTTTCTTTTACTTTGATTTTTTCTTTGAATGTTGTTTAGGGCAAAAAAAAAGTAGTCATTTGTGACTGCCTCGATATAAAATGCTTGAGCCTGAAATCAATTAATTGAATGTCGCAAGCCACACAATACTTTAAGGTACACTTTATATAAGTGAATTGTACTACTAGATTTTATTCTAAATGAGAGAAAAAAAAAGAAAAGAAAAAGCAAGATGCGCACGCTAGCTATAGGAGGCTCCAGCACCACGTTTTGATTCATCTTCTTCTCTTAGCATTCCTTTTTGTAGATTGCATGATGGTTATTGACTTGATAGGGATTAATGCTTTAATAAACCGACTTACCTTCCCACAGATCATATGATGCAATATCCTCAATTATATTTTCTGTATTATTTTCGATCCCATAATGATTTTGATTGTTGTCAGCTTCGTCTGCTTCTGAGTCTTTTGTCTCTTCCTCATCGTCACTCGACAAATAATGATCAAAGAAAGAGGTATTGCTAAGACTATATTTCAATGAAATTAGCTACTGTGCAAGTTTAGCAACCAGAAATATGCAATTACCGTCCATTGTCTCTACTATGGGAACTATTGTCATGGAAAGCAATTGATGCTTGTGCAGGAATAGCGTTCTCAATAACAATAGCAGGAACTGGTATTTTCAAGAGATGTTGGTAAAACAGTAGGATAAAAAATTATTGAGCAGGTTACCTTGTGCATTTTTTTTGTCTTTTAGGTGCTTGAGAAATTTCTTCCTTGTAGCAATAGTTTCAATCAAGCCTCTTACTCGATCGATAGATATCAGTGTATCGATAGCTTCTTCATTTTTCTGATTTTCTAAAAGCTCCTCCAACCTAGACAATTCAAAGATATATATATATATATGAAAACTAATTGAGTACTAAAACTAAAATGTACTGTTGTTTGCTTACATGAGAGCATTCTCAGGAACAATAAGTTTGCGCTTTGCCAGCATCAGTAGCATTTGGTTGAACGATACACCTCTGTTACTGGATTCAGACAAAGCAGATTCCTTGAAAAAGAAGATTGTCAAAGAGTTAACTACAAATTTCAACATTATTTTCTCTTTTGCTTAAAACGTACCCAATAAATTTTTTCAAGATCCCGTCTTTTAGCATGAATATCGCGCTTGTCTAGCATATTGAGTTTGTTATTGAGCGCTGCTAAGTCAATATGATGTTGATATGGATCGTTGCTTCCGTTTGTATGATCAGGTTCAAAACTACACTCTTTGACCAAGTTTTTGTATGAGAACTCAGGAGGTATAATACGAACTGTAAAAATACCACTGAGTTTCTATGAACATTTTAGTAAGTCCTTGATGAGTTGCGGCCCAGCATCAAACAACTTACTCTCCAAAAAGTCATGTACTGACTAGGTTTAATGTATCCAGTTCTATCAGTATCTATAGATGCCCAAGTCATCTTAAATGTAACCTAGTAAGTTAAGAATAGCATGTCATGATAAAATGTGGTTAGTGTGTTGATTTTTCTTTCTTTCTTTAAAAAAGGATATTTTCTAATTTCATCTCGATTGACAAGTGAGAAATTTGCTTGGATTTGGTATACATAAGAAAAATTGTCGGCCACAACGGCAACAAAGATTGCAATGAAAATATACATGGAAATGATGTTGAATGACAAAAACAAAAAGTAAGCCCAACTAAGTGAGCCACAGTCGCTATCAAGATAATTTTCAGCAACAACACATTCTGGATACTCAACTGTAAAGTCATGCATTACGGTATTCCAGCCTTCACTGTTGTAAACTTGTTAGTGCTTCATAAGCTTATCATAGAATGTGACTAACTCTTACCCAGTTGAATAGCGGACGAGTGAAATCATTGTGTTTGAAAATGTTCTGAAATTGATATGCTCGGTAGTCGCTTGTGAGCCGTACTTTGTCAATCCAAAAATTTGCATGAACATGATGGCATAAGTTATCATGACCACCAGCCACACAGCAAACACATTCAAAATCTGATACGAAGATGCACTAAAAAAACGTCAACCATGGCGTATACAAAATGAAGGAATGAGAAGCATCACTTACGCCATGGTAGTAAAAAGCTGGTTCAGTCCATCGCTCCTTTGCACAAGCTTGAAACATAGAGCTGTCATAAACAATTTCTGGAACTCGACATTGACTTGTAGACTAGAGTTTCCTAAAGTAATGATAGACGTAACAATGCTACCGGCTACCATCATTAGATCAAACAAATTCCAAAGATTACGACGAAAAGAATTCCAACCGAGTCCAAGTACTTTGACAATAATTTCTATCGAGTAGATTGAAATAAAGCCGAGATAGATATAGACCTTGGTCCGGCTCCATCCTGACGCTCCATTGTCGACAGTGCTGATATTATCATGAGCAGTATCAGCACATAGAAAAGCAATGTTCAATAAAATGATGCCTGTCATAAATTTGTAGAACTTTCCTCTCTTCTCTACTGTAAGATCATAACACAATCGTCGAACAGGGTTTTGAGGTATGGTCTTTGGTCTCTTGGCCGGTCGGATTTGATTTAATAATTTTTTGAGATCAAGCCAGCGACGTTGATCACTTGTCAAAAACGCAGTGCCATTTCGCTTAGTAAAGTTTTCAATCACTACACCAAGAAATAGAGAGATAACAAAGATAGAGCCTGCCAAGTTGTAGAACATGAAGTAAATACCCCATAGCTGACTAGCATCAGATTGAGGAGCCATATCTTTTCCTGTGATGCTCATACTTGTTGCTAATACATCTATCCAGCCTTCTCCACTGGCAATTTCAAACAAAATCAACAAGGAGCTCCAAAATGAATCAAAGCTGTACACATATGGGTTGCCCCAAACTCGAGGCATGTACAGCTTGGTGTCTTCAGGCATCGGTTCTTGAGTACCTATGATACCTTCGTAAGTGCAAATTGCCTTGTCATTATCTTCATCATTGCATAGGTAAAACAAGCCCATGAAAATATTTTGGCCATAAAGAGCAAAAGGAATAATGATACATAAACCAAGTACAGCAGCATCAATGAGTCGGGGCAGCCCAGTAACAAGAATGGATGTAAACGTTTCTTTAGCAGATCCTAGTAAGTTGATTAAGCGTAAGGCCCTCAAAGCCTTGAAGGCACGGAAACCACGCTCCAGGCCTGTGGCAGCAGCAAAATGACCAAAGTTGGACATATACATAGTAATCAAGACAAACAGATCGAGAACATTCCATCCATTTAGCATATAGGCATTTGGAGTCAAAAAGAACCCATCTGCAATCACCTTGATGATAAACTCAATAGTGAAGATAACAGTAAAGGCATAGTCAGCATAGGTGAAAGGCATGATGGCTGAAGGATTGTTACGATGTTCGTGTTGATATACAGGCGAGTTATAAATAGTCAAAACGACATTGGTGACGACGCAGCACGTAATGATAACAAGAAATGTGATGCTCCCCCAAAAAGAAGCAGGTGTACCAAACACACGCTCACCGCGACTAGGAGTTACAACCAACTGACACCATTTTCGAACCTTGTTACTATGCGAAAAGAGATACAGCGACTTGTCATAAGAAGGATGAGATTTGATGAAATCTCTCTTTAGTGCTTTGCGTTCTTCTATGTCCAGATCGGTTGTTTCTTGTTGATATCGACTAGCCATAGTTTCACGTAAAGATGGATCAACTAAATACCGCAAGGAACGAGGTTCATCAGTATTGTACGAGTCACCTTTTCTTTTAAAATCATAAAATGTGCCTGCTTGTTGGTTTATGTTGGCAGGATCAATTACCGTGCTTGCTCTATTGCGCTGATTGACGTGTCGTTCATTTCCTTTCGCATCAATAAAAAGTTTTGTTAAAAAGCTCTGTGCTTTAGAAAGCATTTTTGCCTTTCCTTTATCAGGTGCTAATCTCCTTGCCGACTGAAATACTTCGGGTCGATTGAATTCAACCGCTTCATTCATAAACTCTCGTACAATGCTTTTTTGCACAGACAAGACAAGATTGTTGGGCATGTTCTTCACGTCAAGCCCTGTAGATTTTGGTTTGAAATATCGGTAGATGTTCCATCTGCTAACGACGGTTTTCTTGTCAAGTTCATTTTCTGTTTTCTTCATAAAATTTTCAACTTGATTCTTTCTTTTGTCTTCCTCGGCTATCTCGAAATTTTCCATGAGTACAGCGATAAAAAGATTTACCAAGACAACTACCAAAAAATTAGCAATAATTTTCACTGTTCAAAACCTATCCTTACAGTTAGAGAAAGAAAACCATAATACCAAAAAGAGAGCGTATATAGCACTGTTATGGTTTTCAGCGCCATTTTCCATCACATTATACAAAACAGTTGTCCAATCTTCGCCAGAAAAAAGCTATTTATATCATTGAAATTTATGCGTAAGTTGTTGTCATATTCATCCTACATGTCATACTTTCTTACCTGATTAAGGGCAACAAACGAATTGTATATGGAAAAAAATCTCATTTCTTCATCGCTGTCAGAACCAACAACACCTTCAAATAATTGATACGCAATGATAGCACACAAAACGGTAACAAAGATAATAAAAAATGTCAAGTTTATGAGACCTCGAAGACTTCCCAAAACACGAGACTATAGTACAAATGAGTAAAGCCGATCGTTATATGGTTGAGCAAACCAAGGAACTTACCATCAATCGACGAAGACGAGGTACTGCTGCTACTAATCGGTATATACGCAATACCTGAAATCCGGTAAACCACACATACACATAATTGTAACGTCGAATTGGTGGTATCTGTATAATGCAGGTAACGATAGCAATAAGGAAATCAGCTGAATTCATTCTATTCTTGAAAAATCCTTTAAGGTCTCGCCTTTGGCTAACTATTCGAACTAAAATCTCGAACAAAAAGGCTATAGAGAAAACTCGTTCTAACATATCCAACGTTAAGAGTTCTTCTGGGGACATATTCACATTTTTAGCGGCCATACAAAGTAAATCTACTGCCACCAAAATTGTCCAGAGAGGTTTTGTAAAGGAATACATAGCGGCAAAGAAAGGCCTTTTTTTCTGTGCCTTTCTGATCGGCTCGCCTGCTTGAGTGAAAGTCCAGCCTTCTTCTTCATTTGTATCACCAAGAATCGGCTTTGCACTATGACAAGTGATGAGTTGTGTATTTTTCTTATCTTTTGTTAAATAGTATACTTTGAACTGGTAAACGCTGAATGTTGAGAGTCTTCTCTCACTTTGGCAAACATTTCAGTAATCACAGCAATAAACAGATTGATGAGCCAGAAATTCATAATGATCACAATGAAGATGAAATAAAGACTTGCAACTGAATATTCAGCATCCATCATATCGTACATTCTGTCAGTCCATGATTGTACTGCATGTAATCAATTTTAGAAAGCCGTTTTCGTGAAACAAAACATAAGCCTTACCGCCTGTAATGATAATCACTATGAGCATAGATTCAAATATATTGTCAAAACTGATTGTTCCTCCGTAAGGATTTTCAGTCTCCTGTTTTGAGCAAAAAGGGAAGCGTTAGAGGCGAATGATAAATTTCTACACCTTTCTTTCTCATACTTCGCAAACCAGTCCATTTTCACAGATAAAGCCTTTTGACCATGGCGCAGTACTACCATCTTTAAATTTGTATGGAACTACATGTCCTGTTTCATTCGTGTAACCACCACAGTACTGTTGTGTTTCCTGAAAGTTGGATGAATTACTTGGATCTTTTTTTTAAAGAGATAAGAAAATTGATTCGTTATATCCTAAAAAAGATGATACTTACCATACCATACACAGTGTCTCTTAAAAGAGCCCTTGAATGACTGTACTCCTACAATTCTACGGATTGGATTAAGCAAAGTGTTACGAATAATGCTGTAGTCAACCTACGCTGAAACCACAAAGAAGAAAAGTACAAAGAATAACACATTGACCAACAAAGGTGCAGCTTTCTTTAAACTATTCAAAATCACTCTATTGCCGTCCGTCAAGTTCAATAAACGAAGGAGAATTAAAGCGGAAAGCATCTTGAATACGAGTATTCTTCGAGTATCATCGACTATTTCTACTTGCGCGCATAAGAGTGCAAAGTCGATCCAATATGAGGTGATGGAAACAAAGTCTACACGGTTCCAACTGTGTCTAAAGAATGCAGTCTGCCTATTTGGTGATGAATTGATAAAGAATCCGTGTGCTACTATTCGAAGAATCATAAAAAGTCTTATTTACAAAGCCAATCAGTATTTGAAAAAGATGGATGTGCTTAGCATATAACTTTACGTGTATAGACAAAAAATGACAAGAAGAATAACTTGATCCCATGTTGGAGTCCAATCGTTAGGCGGAACTGGATCTGGATCTGTACCCCAGCCAACTACAAGTAATATGGTACCATGCAACACAATCAATGTCATGATGCATGTTTCAAGCCATCTCAAGAAAAGAAAACAATAAGATAGTGTAAGGTTTTCAATAAATTTGTATCTCTTACTTCCAGCATAATATTCTAGCAAAAAATAGTCGTAAAGGATGCGAAGGTGGAAGTATTCGTAGGCTATTGCCGTTTAGTTCTATAATACGTTTAGATTCTCTAGTCTGATTGGTTTGGTGAAGTGGTATAGGCGAAGGTATGCTTCTTGCACTATTAGTTGAAGATGTTCTAGTTAAGGGTATTGCTTCTGATCTATCAGTGTCATCCTTGGTATATTGTGCTTTTTTGCCCAACAATGTGGCTTGCTCATTTTGTGTTGTTTGATCCGAGTAACTTTCCTTTTGAACTTCAGCAAGTTGGACATCTAAATATGTGTTACTATTCAGATTGTGTATATCAGCTACTCTTCGTGATGATTGTCTGAGTGATCTTGAAATTGATTGTAAAAAGGCATGCTTATCAAAAGAAAACAAACTGCTAAACTTTCTGGACTTGTGATCTGCCTTAGCATCAATATGAGCAGGCTCATAAAGTCTACTTCCAGGTCTACTCTGGAAAGACAATCTGCTGTTGGGTACACTTGTATCAAAAAAAGCATTACTGCCATACATGTTGCCGATACCAGCATCAGGATGGAGACTGTCTTTAGTAACTGATATGTGGTGACGATGACCAGGCATAGCTGATGCGTTGGCAGTTAAGCCAGCTGTATCAGAAAAGTCTTCGTTGTCTTCAAATGATGGTCTGCTATCCATTGTAAATTGCGATTCATATCGTCCTAGCGGAATAGGATCCGGTGTAAGTGAAGAAGGTGGAGAGGCCCTACGCTCCTGTTCAAATTCTGTCATAAACTCTGTCATGCTGGGAGGGCTTCTTTTCTGAGTATACCGGCGATTCAGATCTGGCGAAGTCTTTGGTGCGTGTGACATGAATGAGGTCTCCTCGGTAAGATCATCTCGCTGGAACGAACTGTTTTCCAGATCTTCATCATCCATTTGCTTGAAGGCACTGCTCTTTGTTTGCTTCTTGCCTATTAATATACTTGTGTTTCGTATAAAAGACATATGGACATATTACAACAGAAAGAAAGAAAGAAACCTTAAATTAAAGTGGGCAACTCGTTACTTGCTTCGCCTTAGAAATCAAATTTAACCAACCAATCAGAAAAGATCATCAAAGGTTTATACACTATTTCTGGAAATAACAATTACTCAAGGTAGACATTTAAAAAATCAAAATTGCACAAACTTAAAAAGCAATTGAGTCAGTTAGGTAATCATCAGTCATGATAACCTAAATGAGTCATGCTGTAATGTCTAAATGGGAAAACAATGGCTATAAAGCACCTGAGTCTTTTTATATTTCTACATGAGAAAAAGCGATTGGGAAAAGCTGAAAGACTATTCTTTTAAAAACCCAGAACTTTTCAAGCTCTTTGCTTGTCTCATATCACACTAATCAAGTCGTCTAGTGGCTGCCAGTTCTTTGCTGCTACCAATGCAGATTGATTCCACTTTAACTAGATGAACAGATTGAAAATAACTCAATCTGCTTTTAAATTTACTGATATGCTACCAATCTTGACTTTGCTTGTTTGAGCTTTGACAAAGCTGAAGTGCCTATAGCAATGAGCATATGGATGCCGATCCTTTACTTATTGCAATCGCTTTGCAAGTTAATGCTTTTTTATAAGAACATGCTTGTTTCAACTGAACTTGAGTGTTGCTTGACTCAATTAGCTTTAACTGCAATACAAATGTATTAAATTTTGGTATAGGCAAGATTCTTATGAATGGTAGTATTAGTTGGAAAGGGCTGATGTTTCGTTCAATAAAGCATGGTGATTCAATTCAGTATTGCAAAGGCTTCACTTCATTTTTTTATTATATTTCTCTTAGACTTGCTACAATCGATGCTTTATCGATTTTTCCTGATCAATTTATAACATTTGGATTGTTCAATATACCATCCTATTTTGCAGAAGGGCTGCTGAATTGAGAAAGGTATTTTGCTCAAGCTGTAAATCTTGTTTAAGAAAAACCTGAATATTTTAGTTATCCTACTTTCTATCAACACCATGAAAGAAATTGATCCAAAAAAGAAGCGGAAGTCAAGATAACAAATGCAGCCCTTTTCTTTTCTAACAGAAGAAAGTTTTGTTACTTTTTTTCTGGTAATTTTTTTTTTAAACAAGTGAGATAACTTTAGGAAAAACAAAAAATTATGTATATTTTAAGGGTTTGTTATCTAAAAGAAAGGCTGCACCCCTTCCTCGCCTTTGTTTATTTTGAATTAGGCTGGAAGCTAATATCATAATAAATAGAAGACAAGAGAAGCAAAGCAACTACTAAAAAAAGGGCCAGAAAGATTACGGGAAGCAGAGGATATGTGTAATCGACCATACTTTCCAATTGAATCGTCAGGATAAGGTGCTGTCTGTGTTGCCTTTGTGCTAGTAGATGAGTTTGTAAAATTACGTGATATTGACTTTGAAAAATGGGTATGAGATGAAGGTTGAAAGATAGTAATAGTTGCATACGAGGTAGTATTGTTGGGTATGGTTGATATACTAGAAAATGCAACTGTAGAGTTACTAAAGAACGCTACACTGGTTGCCAAAGTGGGAATCGCATTGAAGCTGCTATTGGAGACAAAAGTACTAAAAGTGCTGTAAGTGCTGTAGGTTGACAGAGATTCAAGGCTTTCGCTAGCCTCTTGTATTTGAATTTGAGCAGAAATAACTAAAATGAAATATGCAGCAAAGACAATGCGCTGAATATACATCCTAATTCTTTAGCAAAAAAAAACAAGAATATAATGTACAAGGTATCAGAAATATTGAAGAAAGAGTAATTAGGAACAAATCAGTTTGAAAAGGAGCCATATATGTATATATATATATAAAGTTAAAAAGGAGCAGGCGGTATAAATAGCAAGAAAAAAAAAGGAGTTATTGAGAAAAATTCTGTTGCTTGATCAAGTTTAGGTTTTGACGTAATAACATCCCTCTTTAGATACTCAACAAACAAATTTATGCGTAGGATGATCGTTGTTACAGTACAAACAAATACTATGTTAATGCAAGAAGAAGCACGGTTATCTATCCTAAATATATTTGAGTTTTGAGAATGGCCATTGATGAATCTCCAGCTGCAAAAGTTATAAAATGGACAAATGTTGTGTAAAGAAAATAAAAAATAATGGAAAGAGCCATAAATACCCGGTTTGCTTATGCATTTATCGTAAGTAGCGAGCTGTAGTTATAGACTTTTAATTGTTATGCACATAGGTTGAGAAAAATCAAATAAATAGGCCACATTATCCCTTGTTTTTCAGTTCTCAGGTAAAGGGATTCTGTCTGATGTAAGCTCTACTCAAACAATCAGCTGCACGGATTGGCTCGGGTATACGATATCTGGGCGAGACGGCAAGAACAACTCTGAGGGCGGTCTGAAGCGAAATTTGATGGCCTTGACTGACAAATACAGGGTTAGAAGCTCCTTCAGATGTCCTGATAGCAGCCCCGTAACAAAATTGACTTGAGCTTCCTATCAAGTTATAAACGTCGCCTTTTTTCAATAGAATCTTTTTACATGCATTTTTGATACAATCTGCATCATCAAGCTCTGATGGAATCACCAACATTTTTTTAGCAACCCCTATAGTAGGTGTATTTGATAACAATCCTAAATGACTAGCGGTGCCAAATCTGCGCGGATGTAACACACCATTTCCTTAAGCAATTGGATAAGTAAAACGGACCGAGAGAATTACGATGCACTCACCATCTACCAAGATAACTTGAGGATATAAGCGAGGCTCTTCTTTTTTTAACTGATCTAAAAGCTTTAATAAAGGATCCACCTCACGGAAGGCCAAGTAGCCGGATATGTAAGGAAGGCGCAGTTTTGTTGGTAGAAAGTTTTTGTACAATATCTATACAACAAATTGTAAGAACTTTTTGGCGTAGCTAAAAAAAACAGGCATTCGCTTAAAATACCTTCATACTCGGAAATTCCATCACAACTAAGCAAGCTATCGCGTCTTCAAAATTATTCAAAGGAAAACTCAAGTCTACACCAGCAACGTATTTGAGATCGTCTAATGTGTTTGGATCAAAGGTGATCATGTCACCTAAGACAAGTTGCTCGCGCAGCTTTTCTTGCTCTCTATCAGATAATAAGTAAAGGTGCAAGACCGTAAGGCTCTCAAAGTTTACTTGCTCCATTCATTTCGCTGTTGTTCAGTAAGATCTGGGTTGCTGTCAGTCATGGGACAAAAAGAATTGATAAAAACGATTAGGAAAAATTTCAAAAATGTCAATTGGTCTTTCAGATTGTAAAGTATTCAGCCATTTATAGAGAGAAAGAAAATCAATTAAGGTAAAACCAATAGTTTTTTCAAACTGACAAGCAGTCTAAGCATACTCTCAAGTCCATACAGGTGTCAGTTTGTCACAAATTCTTTTATTTTCTCATGCTCATTTAATTATAAGCATGATTTGGACTTGATGCATCATCTAAAAATTCGAGTCTATAATTCAATAAAGGAATATTCAGTCAAATAAGAAGGTATTGAATGTATCTTTGCAAGTGAGACAGTAAGTTTAATTAAAGAGTGAGCTTTCTTGATACAAATACATTGGTCAGAAAAAGTCCGCAAAATTAGGAATTTCAAGTGGGACAAGAAAAGACAAATTGCCTTGTACTCCAATTTGAAACATGTCATGTAGTAAAAAATAATACTTTCTTGACAGTTCTGTATTTGGTTGTCATTCCTTTGTAAGGATAAGTACGAATAACTGAATGAAGACGATAAAATTTATATGAGATTTAGGAAAGATTTTCTATTCGATTTTCAAAATAATTGGGATATTATAGGCTTCTGTTTACCTGTTTTAGGTAGATGAGCCTTTTCAGTTTCTACTTGCGCTCAGACATAAACGAACATCATACAATGAGTTTTAGTTGCTTATTAGCTTTTATGGTGACACCAAATATATGTCTTCAAATATCACCTTTAATAGAAGGCTAAAGATCTTTTTCCAAACAGACAAACTACTATTATATTCAAAAGTCTAATCGATTGACTCTGTTTTTGTTTCTTTTAGAGAATAAAGACGATGTTCTGTGTGTAACAGAGCTTAAGAAACAGTTGAAAATAGATAACAATTGTTTGATATTGTTCAATGTGCGATCGGGCAAGGCTTTTTCGAAATTTAGAACAAATGCTGATCAATTTCAGCAAAAGTCTTCTACTGATCCAGACTGAATATGTGTGCTGAACACCCTAGCAACGTATCTAAACATTTCAAGAAAATTTGTTTAACAAGCTTTGTATTTGGTCACAAGAAAAAAACATTGGTCTATTGAAGCAACACAACATAAATAACGATAAAATCCAAAATAAGATATAACCTTTTTTTTTTTTTGAGAATGTCGTTAGATTAGGAACTATCAGATAAAATAGCTAATACGGACACTGCAATAACCATCGTTAATTCAAAATTCAATGCTTTTAAATTTCGATAAAAACAACGATGGCTTTATTGTTCTTTTAATAATTACAAGCTTAACTACGTCCATCTTTTTCGGCATGAAATAGATTGAAAAATGCTTAGCAATAAGACACAATGAGTTAGCAGATAGTTTTTTTTTCGAGTTCGTTACGTTAAGATAGCAGCATTAACTCCAAAGTTTGTGAATAAGTTTAAATGACAGAAAATAAATGTATAACAATTACTGATTAAACATTTGCTTGAATGACATGAACGATGGCTAACTGTATTCAGTTCCAACAATTTGTTTGGGACTGGGCATATTTTTAATAAACGTCGGAAGAGCAATATAGTTAAACTATCACACTTTAATCCAGTCTCAACACTTTGAACACTGTGTTGCATGCAGAATTCGATTTAATTTAAACTTGAGGTTTTTCATGAAAACATGTGTTAAGCTCTAAACCTATTTTTGTCATTGGATGCTAATACTTTGACGATACAAATGAAAAAGTCAACTATTAAATACTTGAGAATAAACAGTAGCTGTTCAACCCCGCTTAATAAGATCTCGATAAATTTAGTAGCTTTTTTTTTATATATATCTGACTGTACTACATCAATTATTAATAACTTGCTGGTACCTTTGCTTTGAAATATGGCCTACAACAAAAAAAAAAAATGGCACAGACAGCTTCTTCAGTTGTGTTTTCCTGATGTTTTGTGTTGCACAGATCATAGTCGCTAATATAAAAGAAAAATCTACCTAATTAGATGTATCTAATTCGTGCCTCTAAAAGTCGTACATTGAATTTGCTCGTTAAGCCTTCAGATGAAAACAGTAACTTTGTGATTCTATCATAAATCAACTGTGTTTCTTTCCTTTTTGAAACGTATTGTAACGCCTTCTTATTTGCTCCCTTTCTCTTTCTCTCTCTCTTTCTCTCTTTTTTTTTTCTGTGCGTGTGTTTTCCTTTCATTTCTTTTTGAAAGTTTAATTGTCTGCGTATACCTTTTCTTCTTTTCTATAGCACATTACATCTGCCACCTTCTATTCAACTAGAGAAATACGTTTGACTTGAAGCCAAATGAGAACAAGTGCAAAGCTCATTGGGAATCTTGTTCATCGAGTTTCTGTTCGAGTAAGTCTCGCCATGAGCAAGTGCTTACTATAAATTGACACTATATTCTATATAGCTACCATACAAAAGTGGAAGAAAACTCGATGCCGTAGAGCAAGACCCAATTGTAAAGCAGACAGGTAATATCGAAATTTGATTTTACTCGACAAGTCTTTAATTTTTTTTTGTATAAAATTTAGTGGCTGCAATTGTCGAATTATCCCAATATAAACTAGCAACTATCGCTAATTCCTTGGGTTATGTCCTAGAAAACATGTCAAAGGTAGAGAGAGAGAGAGAGAGAGAGAGAGAGAGAGAGAGAGTAAAGCAAGCCTTTAAATGATGACTAACATAGCACATAAACAGGGTCACCAGTTGTATGAGCAGAGCGTCCCTATCGATATCATGCAATCTGAATTATTTGTACTTCGCCTATTATCTGCCTGCACACAACACCATTGGCAACATTGTCGAGAATTGGAGAAGAAAAAGAATCCTAATGCACCATCCAATCTGTCACAAAATGCTCTTCCTCCTCTAGATGCTGCTCTAGTTTCATTTCTCCTGATTCTGCTAGGAAGATATATATCGCAATATCATGCAATGGCGCATTCCATCAACGATTCTGCCAAAAACAGACCACCACCTTTCATTGATTATGGCGAAAGCGAGAGTGGATATACGCCTGAGCAAATTAAGTACAGCTTGCTCTCAGATATCTATAAGGAAACTTCAAAAGTCTTGTATTATATCAGTGCTAGTAACTGGGAAGCATGTTATGCAAAGATCAAAAACGCGATTATTAATTTGGACTCAATCAATGCATCCTCAGACGAGGTTCCTTCAGAAATCCGAATGCTGGGAAGTAGTTGTCTGACAAGAGAGAGACTATTTACTATATTTACAGGTAAGCTACAATTTAAGCCAGGCTGAATAACGAGCTAACCTGTTTTTGCTATGCATTATATTGATAGAATTAAGTCCATATTATCTTCATATGAGGCATGAAGGAAAGCTTTTATTTTCAGAGATGATCCGCAACGCTATCTGGAAATGGATTGAGGAATTTCCTGCAGAATATGCAGAAGTTTGTGCTGGTGCCGGACGCTCTCTTTCGGGTTCAGAAGTTTTATTTGATATGTGTAATTCGACAGCTGACAATTCAAAGAAGAAAGCTATTTTGTGGCCTCTTCAAACGATTTTGCTTTCCTTATCACCTGAGTTATTAATGCAGGCATTTTTGGATACAGCACCCACTCACAATAGAAGAGCCAACTTTCTCAGCTTACTTCGAAAGTCACTTCAAACTACAAGAAATGTAGATATAGCCGCTGTCTGCTATGTAGACCTTTGCAGAGCAGCTACCTTTGTTCCTCCTGATAATGATAGTGTACTTCGATCTATTGCAGCTGATGTACAAGCAGAGTTGAAAGACAAGGTTTGGGATTTTGTGAAATCTTCAAGTTCCGATTCCACTCTAAACATGTCGGGTTACACGATCGATCACCAAAAATTGACCACAGATTTTTTACTTTCTCGTCTTCGTCTCCGTCCTGAAGACACTTTGAAGAACATAATACCTCCATGCGTTCATAGCAAAGTACATATTAGATTCAAGTTAGCACTTGTCAAGGCATGCTTGAGTATTGTGCAAGACGAAAATCATCTATCTTGGAATCCGATGATTTCATCCATGTACAATGGTCTATGTACACCCCTTCGCACATTGTTCCTTCAAGCGGTCAGCAACGAATTGACTAACGGAGCAATTAGCAAACGAAAGGATATGTCTGTTGGCTACCTGAGCAGGGCTGAATTGTTACTCGACATGCTGAAATTGTTTAGTTTAGATCCATCTTTAGCACTGCTTGGTGATGATGATGATCGCCTTGATCAAAACATAGCTTTTATGTCCGCACTTGCTTCATTAATTCAACATCCAATACAGCGTATTCGACAAGAGTCTTTAGATTTATTGCTCAAGTTGCATCATGCGGGCACTATTCCTCATTGGGGCCCAGGTGACAATGATCTGTTTAATTTTGGAAAAGTTGGCGCACCTGTTATCCTTAATATCTCTAAACAGATTTTGGATGCTAAGACAAACGAAGACTATCACAAAGCTTTGCTACAGTTTACAGTTAAGCTTTTCAAAGTTCGATATATATTTTTAAAGTCCAAAAAGGTAATCACAGGCTTATTTATGGTGGTTTAATTAGTATCAACCTAAAACACGTTTGATTGATAGGAAATTTTACCACACAGTGTTTATAATTTGCGAGAAAGACTGCAGGCAGCCATCGCAATTGAAATTGCTGTGCTAATCTCACTATGTTCTCCTAATAAGGAGGTATGCGATGAAGCGCTAAAATGTATCGGCTCTATCTGTAAAGAGGCTAGAATGATTAACCTCAGTGATGAAGAGCAGGCTTATTCATTATCAATGTACAGCAACATCAAGGTATACGAAGGCTTAAGTGCTGATGACTCTCGATTTATTGGTCGCAAGGCTCAACAAAAGAGAATCAGAAAGTTTATTCGAATGTTCCCTGAGCAAACCCCAGGAAACATGGCTGCTTGGGAAGAAGCATGGCAACGCTGGAAACAACTGACTGTTCTAATCAATCGACTCTCTGACGAGACAAATGAAGACAACCATCTGGAGAACGGATCTGTCCAGACGAGCGCATCAACCAGTCCTCATGGAGGCATGGTAACAATAACCAATAGCAACTCAGCTAATCTCAACAGCAGCAGCAGCAGCAGCAGCAAGAAGCTTCCTTTGAATCGTGCCGGAGGTGACAAAATGATTCGAAATGGTAGTAGTAATTCTACTTTAATCATCAGTTCTCCAAAGCCTCAACCAAGTCCTGAGTTTTTCGAAGAAAAGGCAACAGAATGGCAAAACTATACTGGTTTTCTGGCCGCTCTTGGTGGATGCTGTTTGTTAGAATCAAATGGCTCAAAGAAGACCAATTCAGTTATGGAACATTCACGCAGGGTATCTTCTCCAAGTGAACCTGCTATGATGGTAGATCGCTTTGTGAGTGATATGGTAGATATGCTTGTATGCGACAACGTGCGATTACGTGAGGGCATCAAGGATATTATTGGTAACGATCTCAGCCCTGCACTCTATGTCAGCTTGTTTCGACATTTTGAAATACATATGGGAGGATGCTTCGACTCTAGTGGTGAAGTTATCCGCAGTGCTCAAAGCAAACTGTTTGTCGAGCAAGCTGTTCTTTCTTTGAGATTGATTTTAGACAGACTTGTCAGCCCCAGTGATTGCCTCTTAAACATTGATTTTGGCGTTCTCATGAACAAAGCAGCGGATTATCTCAATGGCCTTCCCAACACTTACATTACTATGCGTATCAAGATAAAAATGTGCTTTCTAATTGAAGCAATCATGCAAAAAAAGGAGCAAATTATTATTCAAGATGAGATGCGCCTTCGAAACAAGCTATTAGAAATCATTGTTGAATGGACAAGTGACTTTATGATGGTAAGTGTTTTAAATTATTCAATTGTTTTTCATAACTAATTCGAAGCTTTTGATTTTATAAAAAAAAATCAAAGCCTGCCGAAGTAGGTCAGCATGTTGACAGACTTCAAAAAGATCTTGATCAAGCTTGCTTGAAGGCAATTGTCAGCTTATTACAGCAGCTTCCTTTGCAACCACCTGAAGCAGTGCGACCAGAAGAGATTGTCCGGATCAAAAGCAAGATGTTTCTCAAATACTTTTCTTTCTTCCGCAAGCTGCTGGATCGATACAAGCAAAGTGAGCGAGATATTAATAAGCTTCCGGCCAGCGGATCTTCTAGCTCGCAACTTTTAAGTCCTAGGGATTCATCCTTCAAGCCTGCAGCTTCTGGTAGTTCAAACGGATCAACTTCAGATTCTTATGCTGACATCGGCCATCTGAAAGAATTGACCATCCTTGCTATGTCACATTTGCTTAGCGCAAATGTGGATGCAGGCCTAAAATATTCCTTATCCATGGGTTATGACGAAGATCATGAAACTCGTAAGGCTTTCATGCAAGTATTAACCAACATTTTGGATCATGGCACCGAATTCGAGACTCTAGCAGAAGATGTCATGATTGATCGATATGAAAAACTCATTGATGTAAAATTCTTATACTTCCTTTTCCTAAAAGAGTGTCACTAATTTGGTCATTCTTTTCTTTTTAGATGCTTGTGGATTCGGATATGGATATTGTACTATCTTTGTGTGAAGTGTGTCCATCTCCCGATACTACTGATGTCGCAGAAATTCTGTTGATTTGCTTTGAATCGCGCTCTAAAGTTATGCCTCTATTAAAAGCTGTTGTCCAAAGAGAAATCACAATGACAGGCAAGTACAATAAAAACAAAAACAGAAAAGCTTCTTAATGATACAAGCTGTACTTGAAATCGATGTTTAACAACAAATTTACCATGTAGAACAAGAAGCAACCTTATTTAGAGGTACCACGATGGCAACTCGTATTCTGTCTATTTTTGCCAAGTTGTCATGTTTAGATTATATTCGTATCACCTTGCAACCTGCGATGGAAGCAATCAACGCATTGCCTGATGACCAACTGACATGGGAGTTGGATCCCACTAAAATCAACCCAAATGAGGAAATTTCAACAAACAAGAAGAACGTTGTCAGAGCAACAGAAATTTTCTTGGATGCAATCTGTAACTCTGTCGATAATGCTCCTAAGTAAGAAGAAAAAAGAGATGACTAAGAGAAAAGATTGTTGGTGACTAACGCAATTTGATAGAGTTTTTCGGGAAGAATTATCCTTAATTACCGAGGCTGTCTCTTCCCGTTTCCCTGAAGCTAAATCGACAGCTGTAGGAGGCTTTGTGTTCCTTAGATTGTTTGGTCCTGCTATCTTGACTCCTGAGCAAGCAGGCTTCTCGAAGCAAGCTCTGCCTAGAAATGCCAACGTCCGAAAAATTCTTTTGCAAGCAACACGTATTATGCAAAACTTGGCAAACAATGTCCTGTTTGGTTCAAAGGAAACCCATATGATTGTGCTAAACGATTTCTTGACAAGCAATATTTACAAAGTTACTAGTTTCTTAAGAGCCATGTCGGCTGTGCCAGCCGACATGGTCGACAGCACTACAGCTACCTTCCGTATGGATCAATCTGGCTATGTACGCCTTCACAAATATCTTTACGATAATTTGGAGCGCATGTCTCGCGACTTGACTACCCGACGATTGATCAAGAGTTCTTCAGACGATCAGACGCAATCATTGTTAAATTGGAAGCGTACACTTGATCGCCTCTCAAGCTTACTAGCACAATTGGGTACACCTGCTGAAATCACTTCCTCTAATCTATCATACACTCGTAATTACACTGTTGCAAACAGTAGTCATGTCTACAATGAGCTTATGAAACGTAACGGGCATCGTGATGTCTCATCTATTAACGGATCCAACATGTTCTATCTTGGCGGCCCATCGAAAGGCGGTAGACCTGTATTTTACATGGTGTGTCGTGACCTTGATGTGGAAGAAACTGATTTCGAATTGCTCACCTATTATATGTTGCGTGTAAGTATATTTGAATGATGATCTCTCTTGCTTTTTTTCTTACTCATGAAACCTTCTTTTACTATTTACAATTATGGTTATTTAAAGATTATGGAGCCCTACCTTAATCAACCATTCGAATTCTTGTTTGATCTTACCGAATTTACCTCAAGCCGATCCATTCCTATCAATTTCTTAACTCAATTCTTCCAGCTTGTTCTAAGTGAAATGAACGACTATCTTGTTACACTTCATCTGTATAATCCAACCGTATTTATGGCTAAGCGAATCCGCCAATTGCCTCGTGACATTGTTAACAAGCTTGTAAAACGAGCTAAATTCCATACATCATTGACTGAACTTTCCGAAGTAATTGCACCTAATCAAATCAAGTTGCCTAAGCAAACATGTAAGTTGTTTTTGTGATAGAGAAAAAACAGGATAGAGTTTATCTGATACAACGCATATGCTTAGTGGATATGGAACGAGAGAATTACACCACAATCACTTCAGTCTCAAGAATTTCAAATCTTAAATCTTCGTTGCCTGTCACAGTCAAGATTGGTGAAGAACATATTCAAATTGTCACAGTAAGAGCTAATGCTTGATTGCTGTTGTGAATAGAAGATAGCTAACACGAACAACTGTTTTGCTTTTGTAATATAGGTTAAGAAGCAAGAAATTATCAGTAATTTGATTACTGTTTATCGTGATGTTCTTCACATTTCAGATATCTCTGATATCATCCCATTGCCTTCTTCTAAACCTGAGAATGGAGGAGAGGTGTCTATCAAGTACGATAAAGGAAAATCAATCATGATCTTGTCTACTGCCAAGCGTGATTTGTTAGTGCAGGTAAAAAAAAAACAAAAAAGCATGCTTACAGAAAAAGTATTTACATTTTCCCTTCCAAGCTCTTGCGTCAAAGCAAGCAACGTTATGAAATCTCGCAGCCTTCATGTGTAGGCGAACGTGTAATTCGACCGAACGATGTTCCAGGTAGACTGCTTAATATGGCTCTTATCAATATTGGTAGTGAACATCCTGGTCTTCGATTGACTGCTTATAACTTGCTTTATTCCCTGAGTTTGTCTTTCAGATTCGATATAGGAAATCAGTTGTTGAGATCAAAAGGTAAGCTTCATCATTTTGGATATTGTGTACTTGACTGATGGATGCCATCTGGATGCAGATCTTTGCATTCCTGCCAATAGTTCAAGTTTTGTGGTCAATATCAGTGAAAGCCTTGCACAGTCTGAGATGCATTTGACGCTTGAATTCTTGAATGAAGCACTCACAGGCTTACTTAAATGTGACGACTCCATGCGCCAGCTTTGCCTTGATTATATGGCGCCATGGCTGAACAATTTGGCTGTCTATGCTCGTCATTCACCTGATGATCATAAAAAGAATCTTGCAAAAACAAAAGATGTCATCAAGTTATTGATTGATCTGACTGTACAGCGCTCAGAGGTAAAGATGGTGAAGAAGGAATATTGGGAAAAAGCATGGTGACTCATCAGTTTTGCTTTATTCTTTCTTTTTTTTTTAGATGTATAAACATATTCAAACAAAGGTGTGGAAAACACTTGGTCAAATGGACGAAATCACCAACCTCATTATTGATTGCTTTGTTCAATACTCTGTTGAAAACGGTGTTGGTTCTCCACAAGCAGAAGTAATTGCTGATACACTTGTTACCATGTCCAACATTTCCATCAGAGGCAAAGTTATCAGTCGGATGCGAAGAGTGATTGAACAGACCTCTGTTCAACCTTGCCGTCATCTTATCGAGCACGCTTCATGGAACGAGATTGCTGTCCTTCTTCGTTTTATCCTGATGCTTTCCTTTAATAGTGCTGGCCCTGTTGTACCTCATATTCCAGAAATTTTCCAAATTGTCTCTCTTCTTGTAGTAACAGGTCCTACTTTGATTCGTTCTTCTGTTCATGAACTAGTAGTGAATACCATTCATAACCTCTGTACTATTGGGGTACCTTTGGTCGAGGATAATATCAAGAAACTCCATTTTGTACTAAATGATGTTTGTGACAGCAAAAACAGAGTATCATTCGGTCTGACTAAACAACACGCCAATGCATTCACTATCACCAAAGAAACCACGACTGATTTTGCAGATGCAATTGATTTGACTTCACTACAACATATTGTTCGTCTTTTATTAGATGCTTTGAATTTCGGTGCACCAACCATTGATATTGCAAACATGTGGAGGGCTAGATGGATGGGTTTAGTGACAAGCACGGCTTTCTATTTCAATCCTGCCATTCAACCAAGATCGTTTGTTACGTTGGGTTGTCTAGCTCAAGATGAAGTAGATGATGATCTGATTTATCAAATTTTGGTTGCACTCAAGGGTGCCTTGGCTATTTTTAATGAGACAGATTCAAGTTTGATTGTCAGTATTATTATGTGTCTAAGTAACATTATTGATCATCTTCCTGCCAATTCGCAATATCTATTGCAGCTGTTCTGGCTAGCTATTGCACTTGTACAAGTGGGTCATTCATCCATATTCCAGACAGCTGTTCAATTCTTGCAGGCCGTGCTCCGTGCTTTGGATTCAAGAAAGCTGTTTGTGCGTCGCTCCATAGAAGATGTCTTACTAGAAGCTAGAGCTGAATTGGGTGATGTGGCCCGTGAATTAGATGAAGTCTGTGGTGTGAACTTTAACAACTATTTCTCTTTTGCAATTGCAGTTCTCTTGCTCAAGGGATTTAAATATTCAGAAAACAAGGATATCATATTCCAATGTATGACTGCATTTTTGGAGATTGATTGCAAGCAACCTGTAGAACAAAGCTTTATTGAAGCGAGAACCCTGGGCTATCTTGCTGGGTTGCTACCCTTTGCAGCCAAGCATGATACATTACGTGAACTTCTGCGCTTAGCTGGTATAAATGACGCAGAACTGGGTAGTATTGATCTTGGTGTCTCAAGTGCAGGGTTATTTGGACTTTTAGAAATTCCTGATAACAGCACAGCTCTCTTGTTGGTCTCACTCCTGGTGACCTTGTTAAACTCTACTGATAATGAAACAGAAAAGCTGTTCCTCTATTCGCTTTTAGCCGATGCTGCAGTCACTGTTCCGGAAGTATTTGCTCTTGTGTAAGTCACTTTTTTTTTATCGATAGCATATACTTATCACTCTACAAACATCAATTAGATATGAATCTCTATTACCCAAAATGAATCAAATGGTTGCTACTAGTCAAAACCAAGAAGTGGTTGAAGCTATTAAATGCATTTTGATCACAGCCTGTTCAGAACCTGCTTTTGATGCTGTAGGACAAACCTCTAGCACAAGCAAGCGAACTCAGAAATGGGGACTTGAAAGTCTAAAGTTCTCTGCACTTTGTGATCCTAACTTTGGTGCATTCAAAACCAATATCGGACTCAATTCCAAATTGGCCAGCAAATTGCTCGGTGCTATTACAGATCAACAATAAGATCTATTTCATAACCCATATACATGCTACCCCTCTTATAGACTATTGATTAAAAAAAACAACATACACTCATTCTTTCTTTATTTCCCCCTCCCCTCTCCCTAACAAAAGAAAAAAACTCTTTTACCGTTTATTGTTGTTGTTTCCCCCCCCCCCTCTCTCTCTTCTTTAAGCTTGATGCTCACATATTACTTGTCAAATAAATCTTCTCATATTGTATGCACAGAAATGTGACTATTTCAACAATCTGATTTTCTCTTTTTTTCTTCTTTACGCGTTTATTAACACATGGACAAGAAAGGTAAATCAGCTTTGATGGTCTTGCATATCATACCAACTTGTCTTTCTTTTTAGGTACCCAAGTAGAAAGACCCATCGTCTTCTTTGATATCTCTATTGGTGATGTGCCAGTGGGTAGAATGAAGATGGAGCTCTTCTCTGACATTGTACCTAAGACAGCCGAGAATTTTAGGTAAGAGAGAGCGAGAGAGAAACCCTCTCCTTTTTTTTTTATATTTGCAGAAAAAGAGACAGCAATCTAACAGTTGATCAAGACAATTATGTACAGGCGAACACAGGTATATGTCCAAATGGATAATGAGTGTATAGCACTGTGTTGATCGTATGGCTTTATAGGAGAAATGGTCAGCCTCAGGGCTTCAAAAACTGTTTGTTTCATAGGTAAGATAAATGCGATGGTTGTGATAATTCCCATTTACCAAACACAATCCAGAGTAATCAAGGATTTCATGGTTCAAGGCGGTGATTTTCTTAAAGGGGATGGTACAGGATCCATGAGTATCTATGGTGACAAGTTTCCTGATGAAAACTTCATTGAGAAGCACAGTGGTGCTGGATTACTTTCCATGGTAAAGTACAACCATTAGACTAGGAAATACTAGACAAGCTAACTTTTATACGCAGGCTAACTCTGGTCCTAACACAAATGGCTGTCAATTCTTTATTACCTGTGATGCTTGTGATTTCTTGGATGGCAAGCATGTTGTCTTTGGTCGTCTTGTAGATGGTCTCTTAACGTTACGTAAAATTGAAAATGTCTCTACTGGCCCTAACAACCGACCCAAATTACCTGTCAAGATCACAGGTAAACAAAAAAACTAATTACCCTATTTACACACACACGCTAACATGGAAGTTTCTTTTTTTTTAGAATGTGGTCAAATGTAAGTGTAGAAATAATGATAATATTAATAACAAAAAGTGTTGTGTATTCTTTTTTATTGTTATTATGATTACATTCCTGGAGGATGTTGTTGCTGCTGCTGTTGTTGTTGTTGTTGTTGTTGTTGTTGTTGTTGTTGTTGTTGTTGTTGTTGTTGTTGTTGTTGTTGTTGTTGTTGTTGTTGTTGTTGTTGTTGTTGTTGTTGTTGTTGTTGTTGTTGTTGTTGTTGTTGTTGTTGTTGTTGTTGTTGTTGTTGTTGTTGTTGTTGTTGTTGTTGTTGTTGTCGAGCCAAGAACAATCTCTGTTGTATGTCTCGAACAGCACTAGGTTGTAGATTGCTGAGATTAGCAAGATTAGCTAAATTAATGTTGTTCATATTCAGCAAGTTGTTGGTATTGAGGGTGTTCATCGGATTATTGTTGCTTAGATTGATATTGGATAGTAATAAGCTATTTGGATTTAAGCCTATTCATAAGTGATGTTAGTGTTAGTATAGTCTACATGGTTAATGAGCATATGTTATACCATTCATGTTTTGTGGAACTGATTGATTCACTGCTGACTGATTTGGACTACCACTAGCCATACCCATCATCTGTTGTTGTTGTTGTTGTCGCAAAGCATTCTGTAGATGTTGGATGTTTGGATTGTTAGTCGAATTGAGTAAGGCCATATTTGCTGTGTTTTGCAAGTTAGCCAACATAGCCGGATTGATACCACCATTGACTGAGACAGATGCATTGTTACCCCCTTGAAGATTTGTGTGATTCATGGCAACACCACCGTTACCACCTCCGCCAGCTCCACCCCCAAGTGATGCAGCAGCGGCAGTAGCAGCAGCAGCCGATGATGGTGTTGCATTTGTTATAGCCAAACCTAAATTTGGATCTGGTAAAGGTACTCTAGAAAACACAATACCAATCAGTTTGCCATTTGTATGAGACAACACAACACCATGATGAGGCTCCACTGCTTGGTTAGCACTCAAGTTGAATACAACAGTGGCAATCTTTGATTCAATGTCAATATACCATCTCTTTTCTTTTTTCCTTTGAACTTACATATTTCTTTTGTTCCAAATTTCGAACCAAAAGATTAAAATTGTTTTGATCTTGTTGACTACTTGTACTTAGAGGCCTAAATTGACAGAACGGAAGCTTGTTCTCTATCGCTTGTTTCTGCAAGATTTGTGCTCTAGCTAAGGGAGATCGTCCAGCAATCTGAATACGTGAAGGCCAAATCTCTGGCCGACTTTTTTTTTGTTAAACCGAAAGAAACATGTCCTATCTCTTTGATCACTTACTATTCTTCTAAGCTTACACTGTTGCCTTTCAATGTAATGGCAAATGCACCGCAATGACAGTTAAATTCTTGTAATTGTCCTTCGGGTGTTTTTATGTGCCATACAATTTGTCCTGTCCAGATAGGCTGAGTAGGTAGAGTATTTGATTGTGGTACTTGAGATGATAGATCGGATGCGGCTTGTGGTTGCTGAGGTTGAGTTTGCTGATGAGATGGTTGCGATGAGTCTTGTTGTTGAGCTTGTTGTTGAGCTTGCTGAGCTTGTTGCTGAGTTCTTTGAGCGAGTTGGGCAGCAATCAGCATGCGTTGATGCTGAGTTAAATTAGCGGGTATATTAGTAAGGTTAAGTGGTGCTTGCAAAGAATTCTGCAACATGTTCAAGTTGCCATTGTTGTTTTCTGGGCGAACTTGCATTCCGGTAGCTGATGCAGCTGATACATCAGGAACGCCAGTGGCAGATGACTGTGGCGGCGGTACACCCGTAGTAGGGTTAGCTGCAAATCCTGCAGGTGATGAAATATTTGGGCTGTTGCCTTGTTGTGCTGGATTGGTGCTACTTCCATTGCTGGCACGCCTTAATTGTTCGCCTAACTTGTTCAGGGCAGCTTGGATGTTCTGCAACTGGCTTTGTTGCTGAGGTGTTAGATTGTTGCCTTGGGCAATTAGGCTATTACGTTGCTGCATTAAATACTGTTGTAATTGTAATGGATTTTGGGCCATACGACTCGCCATTAGCTGTGTCATTTGGGGTCTGCCAGCAGTTGCTGCTGCTGCTGCTGCTACAGCTGCAGTAGCTTGTGCGGCTTGCTGCTGTTGTTGCTGTTGTTGCTGTTGTTGTTGTTGTTGCTGTTGTTGCTGTTGTTGCTGTTGCTGTTGTTGCTGTTGTTGCTGTTGTTGCTGTTGTTGCTGTTGTTGCTGTTGCTGTTGCTGTTGTTGTTGCTGCTGTGGCTGCTGTGGCTGCTGTTGTTGCTGCTGTTGTTGCTGCTGTTGTTGAGCCTGGGCCTGTGCTTGTGCCTGAGCCTGAGCTTGAGCCTGAGCCTGAGCTTGAGCCTGAGCCTGAGCTTGAGCCTGAGCTTGAGCCTGAGCTTGAGCCTGAGCTTGAGCTTGTTGTAATTGCTGCAGCTGCATTTGTTGCTGCTGCTGTTGTTGTTGCTGAAGTTGAGGTGATTGATGCTGTAGTGATTGAGGTACATTTGCTTGAGCTTGAGTAATAGCAGCATGTTTTTGTTGCTGCTGTGTCGCAGTGGATGGCTTACCAACAGCTGGATTTGGCACGGAAGTGAGCTGCTCATTAGCATGCATAGTACTATCAACTGTTTCGCTTTGCTTGTCTCTTATTGGCTGTTTCTTGACCTGAGTGCGGTTGGCTAATGCTGGATCCACAAACTGTCTACCATCAAAGGCAGGTTTAGGCAAGCTGATTTGACCAGGTACATTTTCTCTCTTTCTCTTCTTTCCAGGGTCTATGTTGGCCGATTGTGGTGATCCAGATGTTACAGTAAGCTGTGATGTATTCTTATCTATTCAACACAATAAATAAAGGGAGGAAAGCAATCATTTAGTACTTATCGGCTTACCTGTTATTTGAGAAGGTGTTGATGGTGGTGTAGGTAACTTGAGACCAGCAAGGATGATACGATGTGTAGCAAAGGCTGTAGCTGAGTTTAGTTCAATCTTGGGATTGTTTACTTCTTTCACTATCTGTTCTAATTCTTTGCAGTTATTTTGAGGCGAAATAAGTGAAAGGTGAATATTAGACTTAATAAAAACGAAAGTATTAGCCTATTATTGTTTGAGAAAATAACAGAGATCTTTACTTTCTTCATTTCTTGAGCAATGCCATCAAGTTGCAGTCCATCGTATTTTTCCATTAGATTGTACCGAGTACCCATTTTGTAAGGTACACTATTTGACAGCACAATACAATGTTGAACTAAATCCTTTCCTCCCGATCCCTCTTTATAATCGTCAAATAGCTAAGTTTGCTTTTGTCTGTTAGAACGTATCGTTTGTAGCATATCTTGCCTTTTTTCTTTCTTACCTCTAGTGCTGCCACCATGCCTTCTTCTACTGCATTTTTGATAATCCCACCTTGTTCGCATGAAATACTTTGAAAGATGTCTTGAAATAGAATTGGATCTGAAGTGAAATGTTTCTTGTCAACTGTGTTGACAGACAAGGGCTCATAGTCCCCGAATATAACAAGACCATATCTTAGCATTGGCTAGAAAGAAAGAGATTGAGTCGAGGTATTGTTGTCGTTATTGTCATTGTTATGTACCGTTATCTTTGTCTTTGTTTGATTATCTTCAGATTCTTGTACAATAGGTGAACGTAATTGTCTTTTCTTGGTTTTTTAGAAAAGGGAAAAAATACACTCAATTCCTTTCAGATAACTTACTTGAGAATAGGCTCTACATAAGTATCATAAAGTGTCTTGAAATAAGGTCTCATGCGTGCTGTACCATCGACAACGAAAACCACAGCTACTTCTTTTCTCTGATGGTGTGCATGAACTTGTGGTGACTGATGGGCTGGTGCAGGTGAGGTATGAGACCCCAGATTAGCTACAGGGTTTCCTGTGTTGGATGGATCTCCTACAGGTGTAGACATAATAAGATGATAGTCAATTTATTATGCGTCTCTAGAAGAGGAACAAAAAAATATACGCGTTGAAATTCTCGCTCGCTCTCTTTCTCTTTCTCTCTCCCACTGCCTCAGAGGTTTTTTTTTATTGATTGTGACTTTAAAAAATCAATGTAAATTGCTTGCTAGAAGAGCAGGGTTTTCTATGAAATGCTTCCATGTATTGCTGAATTGAGCAATAGTAGCACCATCTACCACTCGATGATCGGCAGACCAACTTATGGGCAGTATTTGTTTGGCAGTGACTGCACCTGTCTTGGCATCTATGAAGGGCAATCGCTTGGCAGAACCAATGGCTACAATGGCCATTTCATTACTAACTACAATTGGATTGGCATAGGTGCCACCAATAGATCCTATATTGGATAGACTGATAGTACCTCCCCTTAGATCTTCCAAGGGAATAGCATTCTTTTTGGCCAACTCAGTCAATCGATGGATTTCATTGGCTATCTGGAGAATAGTCTTTTGCTCCACATGCTTGATGTTAGGCACAATCAGGCCCTGAGGAGAATCAACAGCGATACCTATGTTATGTGTATCTCTATACTGCAGCTGTTGTTCATTGATCAGTTGAGCATTCATGATAGGGTAATGGGTTAGGGCAAGTGATAGAGACTTAAGGAGTAGAGGTAGGTAGGATATCTTCCTAAAAGGATATTTCTCTGGATGTTGTGCAAGGTATCTGTTAAGTGCTTGGCGATATTCTGTAGCTGCATTCAACTCAACCTCATCTTTATAGCCCAGCTGGGGTATTGAAAGTGATTTGGTCATGGATTTAAACATGGCTTTTTGAATAGGAGTCAGAGGTACACTCTTTCCTTTCTTCAGTTGCTGTTCTTGTTGCTGTTGAGGAGAAGGCACATCGATTTTAGGTGGCTTCTTTGACAGATTGTTTTGCTGAATATACTTTAGTACATCGCTCTTTAGCACCATGCCATGTTTTCCAGATCCCATCAGAAGATTGTGTTCAATTCCATACATGTCCAACAATCGACGTACAGAAGGTAGACACCAATTTCTTTGATAGGGAATCAACTCTTTTTCTGGCTGGTAATTTTCAATGACTTCTATCACTGACTCAGCTACTGTCTGTTTTTGTTGCTGTTGTTCTCCTTCCTCTGTCTCAATGTCCACTAAGGGACGACCTACCAAAGCAACTTCATTGGGCTGATAGTGCAGTTTAAGAATATTGCCCGCATACCGAGATGAGATTTCAACAGATGCTTTGTCTGATTGTACTTCACAGATCTTATCAAACTCAGCTACACGAGTACCTGGCTTGACAAACCATTGAACAATTTCACATTCAGTAATGCCTTCACCAATGTCAGCCAACAAAAACGGTTGAACTGCCAATCGATGGACAGAAGTATGAAACGATCGAATGAAGCGTGGCTAAATTATACTCACTATGAATGATCTATAACTTATTTTTATTGTATTGAATTTGATGTTACCTTGACTCTACCTAATGAATAAGCTAACATTTTTTAGAAAGAGAAAAGAAAAGAGGGGAGGAGAAAAAAAGAAGAAAGAAACTTTAACTGACTCAACTCCGGCCTTGTATTGCTTATGTTCCCATAAGTTAAATCCTTTTTCTTTCCTGTACACTTTGAAGCCGATTACCGTGGGAAAATTAATGATGATGGCTAACTTTGTTACAGATGAGCACAAACAAAAAAAACTGCCTTCTGCTTGTTGAAGAGGGAACCGGAATGTAGTAGCAGGACAGGATATCTTTCCTCCTTGTCTCGTACCCTCCTCTCACTATTGCTGTTATTCTGATGAAGTGAATTATGTCAAAGTTAATTTCAAAATATCCTATAAGTCATTCTTTTTGATACCAAGATTGGTACAATAGCCAAATAAGTAAAGAATTGAAATAACTTTGAAGCCAACATGCATATCAAAACTTTAGCCAAATAGACATTATAAGCCAAAGTAATGGTCGATCAAAAGAGAACAATGCTTGATTTTATTTATGATTAGTTATAAGCTTTAGAATGATACAAACAGATAGCAGAGTTATGTTTGGTTAAATAGTTTATGCAAGTTATAGAGATGTTTGTATTTGCTTTTTTTTTTTCTTTAAATAGAAAGAATAGAGTTGTTTTTTGTTACTGTTTCAGAGAGATAAGGGTAAGCAGATGATACCAGTAAAGCGAGTGATTTCCGTAAAGTAGATTGAACCCAATTCAGTGTAGCGCGTAAAGAGACAGAAAGAGCAAAGGAGACCAAATAGTAAGATGGACCAAAGAGTAAGATAGACCAAGTAGTGAGATAGACCAAGAGATAGAGATACAGCTTTTTTTTTTTGGTTTGGCTTGAGGTCTTTTTTCTTTGGTATACGCGTAGCAAGAGTGGCAGTAATAGTGCATGAATCGGGTTCAAAATAATAATAGTGATAATATTTTACAAAATAAAAGACTAAGCACCGCTCAAACGCATTCGCCGGATGAGCTAAGTGCTGGAATGCGAGCTTCAAGAAGCTCATTTTCATTTTCATTCTTTTCACTACTGACAACCATCAAGACACACTTCAAGCCAAAAGATGAATTTCAGCGAGCGCGTCAAACATACATTGTTCAAGCAGAGAAGTAGTTTATAAAGCGCGTGCCTTATGAAGGCACACTAACACATATATATATACCAGAAGATAAAGAAAAAAGAAAAACTACTTACCTTGAGATTGCCTTGGCCATAGCCTGAGAACCCTTGGAAAAATGAGAGACAGAAAAGAGAGAAAAAAAAACAGATGGAGGGGAAAAAGTGCCCTTTTTTATAACCTTTTGTTTGTTTATAAAGTGAAAAGACACTAAAAAGTTCAGAACCAGCCAATCAAATGCAAGAGGAATGAGCCATTGTTTATTTTTCACATGATATTCCCAATCACTGTAACAATGTATTTTTTTCTCTCTCTCTGTATCTCTCTCTTAATAGCTAGCGCTTACCATGAACAGCATAAAAAGTGTGTTTTCTGACATTCAATTTGCGAATTTGCATGAAATAGATTTTAACCATATAAACACTTTATTAACAATGAATTTACTTTCGAGATTTTTGTCTATAAAAGAAGAAATGAATAAGAAATAATAGCTAGATGCTTATCAAATATACCTTGCTACTTTGTCTTCATCCAACACTTTCTTGATCAACTCATCAATCTCTGTCACCTTGATAATAGCAATCTGTGAACATCTCAAAACTTGGTCCATTTCTAGAGGGATACCGCCTGCTTTTGATAGCGCGCAGATTTCTTTATGAATGTTCATTGTGACGGTCATATCGCCTTCCTTTGTCTGTCCCTCTAAATAGTTTGGATCGACCACCAATCGCTCACTAGAAGAAAACCACCTTAAATCACTCTATATCTTTTCTGTTCTCTAATTTTTGCTTACCCTTTGTCATAAAATGCAAATGTAATGCAGATAGGAATATGGTGAATACTTAAAGGTACGGGATTTCTCTGATCTATAGGATGCTAAACAATAAGGTAAATAGCTTTGTTCTAAAAAAAAAAAAAAGAGATATCTTATTCAACTTACAATAGTCACATCTTCTCCCGAGACTGTCACATCAGGTCTTCTGAAATGTAACAAGGCTGTAATGGCTGCAATAGAGGCACAATCGATCAAGTTACCATCATGGTCGAGAAACAAAAGGTCAACGCGAATCTGCCATACTTTTTCACCAGCAACGATACAGAGACCTTCTGTATCAATGGCTCTACTTCTACGCAATGCTTTTTCAATCAGTCGACTGATCAACACTTCTTCTTCAGAGCGTCTATGAGCAAAATAAAACAAAACAAAAAAAATGAATATCTGGATTTTATAGAAATGAACTTGCATTTACGATCCAGTTTCGAAAATAGGTGCTGCCATGGGTGAGATCTCTGTATTAAAGACAAGCTGTCCTTCGGTAGGTTTATCAGGGAAAGGACGGATCACTTCGGCAGACACGCTGGCTGCTACTCGAGTACGACCCAATTGCACTTCCACATAACCATAATCAGATCCTAATGTGATTTCAATAGAACGCATGTCGTATATTTCGCGTCCATCAACTCTTCTGCCTTGACGAAGCGCTTCCAATAGAAACGCAGTTTCGTTCACACTAGGTGGTAACTCTTTTACCATGATGGTATAATCTAAAAAAGAGAAAAAAAGATAAAAAAAAATGTTCCAGTTTATGCTTGGTGACGGTTTAATTTTTTTAATTTATATGCTAGTTTTTTTTTTGGGTTATTCTTGTCTTCATTATATAAATATACATTTTGCATAATGTCTTCTACTGATTTACTTGCTGTTACAGGAAAAGACAAGAAGCCAGGTAAATTTCGATTCCTCTTTTTCATCTGCTTATAGACTAATCTCCATGTCAGATTTGATTAGTCCCAACAAGAAAGAAGATCAAGAGAAAAAGACGATCCTCGACATTCCTTCTCTTTTAGCAGCTAATGAAAAGACAACGCCTCTTTCTGGATCAAGTGACAGTAAGTAACCAAGCAACATAAGAGTAAAGAGCAAGCCACTTATTTTAGTCAACATTGAAGTTTTGTCTAGAGTACAAGCATTTTTACCTCAGATGAAAGAAGCCAACGAACAGTTAAGGAATGCCGATCCCTCAAAGTTAGACATTGAGAATGTAGATGAAGATCAACAATATATTGAGATGGTGAGATTTGCTTCATGCTGTCTTTATTATAGGCTAACTTTTTCTTTTCTCAAGAATCTCGGTCTCGGTGTATTTGAAGAAAAGAAAGACGACAGCGACTCTGAAGAAGAAGAAGAAGAAGAAGAAGAAATCAAGATACCCAAACAAGCAAGCTCATCTGGAAAGATTGAAGAGATCTAGATCACTAAAAAAAATAATTAAAAAAAAATTAAAATCCTGAAAACCTTTTTTTTTAGAGCGTGGGATTTCCTCTCTCTTTTTTTTATGTTGTTTTACTAGAATGGTATTGAAACCTTTTTCTTTTCGATCTTTTCATTTTTTAATTACACGCAAAATGTCTGTCAAAACACTTTCGGAAACTGAAAGAAAAGAGCTTTTGTCTCCTTTGCTCTCCTCTGGCTGGAACATGGTTGATAACCGAGACGCTATCATTAAAAAGTATGCTTTTAAGGACTTTAACCAAGCATTTGGCTTTATGACGCGTGTAGCCTTAAAAGCAGACAAAATGGATCATCATCCTGAATGGTTTAATGTAAGTTAAAAAGACATTGAAAAAAGGGGGAAGGAAAACTAAATATAAACTTCAATAAATAAAGGTCTATAATCGTGTCGAAGTAACATTATCAACACATGATTGTCAGGGTTTATCTTCTCGAGATGTTGAATTAGCTAGTTTCTGTGATACTGTTGCAAAATAAAAAAAATATTTAAAAGAATAATAAAAAAAAATGTAATTTTTCTCTCCTTTCTCTTTTTTTTTTATTTTCAATTAAAAAATATTCATTCTTCAAGGCATGAAATGGCTGGCAAACTGTATCAATAGCCTTTATTCTTCATCATGTACAAGCGAATTAGCTTCAAACACAACAACATTACCTCCCATTGATCGACAAGAACTATCTCCAGTGGTGCCTATCGACTGTCGAGGCTGTACTAAACCATGCGCTCACCCACCCTTACCACCCAATTTAAATATCGATCAATCAAAGCCCTTACAGAATACAGTACCACCTTATGCCATTCATGTTCTCATCATGACAGGCAAATCAAACTGGCCTTCTCATATTGAAGAAGAAGGATTGGCCCATGCGTTGATAGAAGCAACCAGAAGAAGGAAGGGAACCGATAAACGACCATTTGAAAATCGATATCATCCAGCTTTTGTAGCAGAGGAAAATGAGGAGCAGCTGAATCAACGCGTGATAATCACCAATTGCTCACTACCTAGTCAATACTCTACCAGAGGAAGTGATATCTTGTTGTTACCTGATAATGTCATTATCTCCAATATCACACCAAGAAGGGTAGATGCTCTTTTGGATTATATCTTTGGAAAGCCTTGTTTTCAAGCATTTTCCACTTTTCCTTTTCCTTTTTCAAATTTGATCTTGATTTGCGGTCATGGTAACAAAGACAAACGCTGTGGTACCATTGGACCTATTTTACTACAAAGTCTTGAACAGGCTTCAGCTTTAGCAGAAGAAACAACTCAACTTGCTCTTGTCAGTCATTTAGGTGGTAAGATCAACCTCTTTTTATAAAAATAGAGAAAAAGAAAGGTTTACTTGTTTTTTTTCTCTCTCTTTTTTTTTCTCTTCTTTTCTTTGGTTTTAGGTCATGCATTTGCTGGTAATTTAGTAGTTTATACCTATCATGGATATCGTGCTATTTGGTATGGTAGAGTCACACCATGTTATTGTAAGGATATTGTTGAAAACACACTAGAGGATGATAAGGTTATTGAAGAACTTGTGCGGGGTATTTTCGAGGTGAAATCAAAGCCAAATAAATGTCAAGAACCATTGGAGTGGTAAACAAATCAAAGGTTTTACATTTTGCATAAAGTAACACAAACAGTTTATTGAGGTACACAAGTGAATTCATGGCCTTGTATTTTTTTTTTAAGAAAGCGAAAAGTGTTTACAAACCAGCGACATGAATTACCATTTTACCAAAAACAGTACTTTTAAAAGCACTACAAAGGGCCTCAGAGACCTTATCAATACCACAAACAATATTTTTGTGATACCTGATTTTGCCCTCCAGCAGCATAAAATTGACATTTTCGAAAAATGCCATGTTATTTTTTGTGTTTATGAGATGAATCACAAAAAAAAGAACGAAAAAAAAAAAGAATTCATTTTGCTTGTTTGTAAGTGTTTAATTTCTCTCTCTTTTGTGTGCTCTTTGTGAGTTAATAGAGATATACTTAAAAGGGAGTATAAGCCATTCTTTTTTTTGTTCTTGTAAGCAAAATGACAATTCATTTATTGAATAGAAACAGTATAGAGTGTTGTCTTCTTTTAATCTCCATTCAGATGAAAGAATGTTCTATGTTTATATAAGGCGCAAACAGAGACTTTCATCATTCTAATCTCGAGATCCACATACAAAAGGGTCATTTGATATTGCACAGATAATCGCTTTTTACTCTCTTTCTCTCTCTCTCTCTTTTTTTTGTCTATCTCGAACGCACACATGTCAATCTTAGACATTTCCGTTATATGGAATAAATAAGCTCTGTCAAGACAAGTTGATGTTCAATCTTGAGCTTTGGTCTTACACAGCAGTCTGTCAATTCGTTTGTTGGAACGGTAAAAACGTTTTTCTTGGAAGGTGATAAAAGGAAATGAATAAAGAACATTCGCCAAAATCATGCCATTCAAATCTTTTTTTTGTGTGTGTTCAGGCTATTCCTGTCCTAAAATGGGAATATTTTTATTCTATGAGTAGATGTTAAGCTATTATAATGCTACTGAAAATATTTGATAGAAAAAAAAAGGAGAAAAGAACCCTTTCTACTAAGCCTGTTTATTCTTCAAAGAAGAAAACCTTGAAATAGCTACAAAATCCTTGAATTAAGAAAAAAACTCAAAAATGGGTTGTGTGTTCTGAGTTTCGATTGCTTCTGTCTTTTGGCTGCATGAATTCAAATTCATAACGAGATAAATTGGAAAGCATCGCTTTTATACTCTTTGCGACAGAAAAAAAAAAGGACAAGAAAGAGTCGAAAAAAATAGATTGCCTCGTTAACAAAAACCAGTTGCTTTATCATGATTGGTTGATAATTCCGTCTTTTATGAAAAAGAAAGAAAGAAAGAAAAAAAGGACCATTGACATAAGAAGAGATTGGAGCCAGAAGATCCTTGACAAAAACTGACTAGAATCAAACAGAAACAAAAGTCCAAATGTTCCTGAAATTAATAATCCAAAAACCTTCTCGAAACTTTTACCGGTCACGTGCCTGGATTTATTATTCTTTGTCTTTTTTTTTTTTGAAGGCACCTTTCCTTTTTGTTTTTTCTAAAAATTCGAATATATCACTTTAGTCATCTCGACTACATCTTAAGCTGACAGAATCAAGAAAAGAGAGTTACGGCCCGGGAGGAGTGTTTGCCATTCCTAAACTGAAGCCCTTTAACGATGCAAGAAGCTGCCTAGAGTGTGGTGCACAGTTCAATTTATTCAAGCAAAAATACCATTGTCGAAACTGTGGCAAGTGATACTACAGAAGCAAGAGACCCAAATTGAAAAGATGACTAACCAATCTTTTTGTTTGGATTATGATAGGATATGTTGTTTGTTCGAATTGTTCTGACAACCGAAACTCATTAAAGAAATTTGGTTATGACAAGTAAGTTTTAAGCAACCAATCCCTCCTGAGAATCTAATGCAATTATCCTCCTTTTCATAGCCTTGTAAGATGCTGCAATACCTGTGATAAATTGATTCGAATGCAAAATATGAGTTCAAATGAGCTTTCTCAATTGAGCTTGAAGGAATTAAAGGAATACATTCAGGCATACAATTTAAACTCCAAGAGTGCGATTGAAAAGAATGACTTGGTTCGAATCATCTTTAACACGAAACCGATATCTAATGAGAGCGAATGTCATTACAGAAAGAAGCGCTTTAAACAACAAGTTCAGGCTCAGCAGCAGACAAATGGGTTCTCTTTTTCTAGTTTGGTTCAGGATCTTTTTACGGCAAATGATGATGGAGGGAAAGCGGAACAACAAGAGCAGGATCGGAGAAGACAGAGGGAGGAGGCCTTACGCCGACAACAGGCATATCAGAGGCAGCAACAGATAGAACGAGAAAACCAAAGGCAATATCAACAGCAACAACAGCAACAACAGCAACAACAGCAACAACAGCAACAACAACAACAACAACAGCAACAACAACAGCAGCAGCAACAACAAAGAGAATCAGAGAGCCAAAGAAGACAACAACAACACCGAAAAAACGATGACAAGCTGCTATCATTGAATGATATGGTGAAGGCGAACATAGACCCTGCATCTTTATCTGTAAAGACTCTTAAATCAATATTGAAAGCCAACTTTGTTGAACAATCGCATGTTATTGAGAAATCCGAGCTCATAAAACTAGTAGTGCGGCTGGTTGATCAATATAAAGCAGAAAACGATCAGAACAGTATCTCAGGGGATGAAAGTAACATGTGCCGAATCTGCTTTGATGCTCAACAAAACTGCGTCTTCCTCGATTGTGGGCATATGGTGACATGTATGGAATGTGCTAAGAAGGTAAGACATATCACTCAAATCAATAGGAGATGTTCTAAATAATAGTGTAGCTTATTGAGACTAAAAATGAATGTCCAATCTGTCGTGAGCCTATCCTTAAACTTGTCCATGTATTCCGGTCTTAGAAAAAGGAAAATACCAGTCTTGTCTTTCACTTTTATGCTTTCATTATATAAGAAAAAGAGTCTTTTTGTTCTTTTTTGTTTTCTTGTACCATCTTTTTTTTAAAACCCCCCCCCCCAAATTAAACCGATACCTTTTACACTCCTAAATCTCATAATATGTGAAGTGTCTTTTTGTTGTCAACCTGTAATACAGATAAAAAAAACTATCTTGAGCTAATACAGAGATTAGTGTATTCCACAAACTACATCAAATGGTTGTCTTTTGTCTTATCTTGCTTTGAGACTAACGTGTTACAAGTGTGTAGCACAAGCCATGTGTCATGCATTTTGATTTTCTTAGTCAATGCAATGATGATAAACTTAGAGGCTCCATTTTTTCTCTCGCTCTTTAGATTATCATTCTTTAAGTTGTGAGAAGTGGACTGTACAGAATAAGAATCTACACATCTCTTTTTTTAAGCGACATAATGGACAGATACAAAGAAAACAATCATAACAATGATGCTATTGTTATTTGCTCAAGCGTTTTGATAGAGCCCAAAACTACACGAAATGATAGAACAATTGCTTGGGACCTGTGTGTGGCAAGACTATATCTCGAAGAGAAAAGACAAAGACTTTAGGAGGCTTACATGAGTTGTGTCATTGCTCTACCTCTCATAGCTGGTTTACTTGAGCCAAGAGTTTTAGAACAATCAACCTCGTATAGAAAATATTTCATTCCAAGATTGATTTCTTTGGTGATTTGTTCAGCTTTAGTTTCCAAAGATAAATGCAACAATCATTAGATACAATGTTTACAAGAGAGAGAGAGAGAGAGAGAGAGAGAGAGAGAGAGAGAGAGAGAGAGAGAGAGAGAGAGAGAAAGCAATCAGCTCAATATGCTTGTAAAGATCTTTTGGTTTTCTTACGGTTATTGATGACTCTTTGTATAAGAATCAAATAACCAGTATACACATGATCCCTTTGTCTAGCCCAAAAAGCTTCAGATTAGTTTAGCTCTTCCAAGGCAACATGTATCACTTTTATCGCTTTGTTATATGAAAATGCAAATATTTTTGTAATGCTAAAATGTATAGCCATATTGAATTGGCATCGTTTATATGCCAGAGCCTCTGTATTATTTCAAGAAGGCTATAGATAGTGTATAATATTCTTGTCATATAAAGAACCAACAGTATAACAACCATAAAAAAAAGTTTACAAAAGACTTGTGTTGATTGAATTTGATCTTCTTGTATTGCAAGCTCTAGTCGTACCAGTTCATCAAGTCTTACTTTTGTGTTGCTGTGTTTGCTATTTGAATCAACTGAAAGAACTATTGCTATTTAGGTTAACTAGCCAACCTAAATTCGATTTTGAACACAATGATTCCCAGATAATCTTATCTTGAGAGAGAGCTTTCTCAGCTTGTACTTTGCGTTCTTTGCAGTTTATTGATGATTGTTTTTATGCTTGAATTATAAAAAGCTTCTTCCTTTGCCTTTCCTGGCCACTCTCTCTCTCTCCCTCATCCAATCTAGATGATATACTTTTATCCTCTTTGATGCCTTTTTTTAATGAAATCTGCTTCGTTCTAACAAGCAGACTTACTCAAGTCTAGATCTTACCTGTTTTGATCTTGATCTATAGGCTAGAAGCTTTTTCAGATATAGAGTGTGTGTGTATGGAAATAGTTATTCTGGTGCTGCAATTTATTTGTATTTCTAAGAAAAAGGGTACTGAGAAGATTTGAACTTTATTTGGAAAGATCACTCAAGCTCAGAACTCTAAATGTAGCATCTAGTCATCTTTTTTCTTTTGCTGCAGGATTCCTAAACTCAAATGATTCGGTAAAACATCTCTTAATGGATTGCCAAAATCCTATAGAGTATTCCTATTTCATAGTTCTGCTTTCTTCTCGAATATAGCAAGTGTTCTTGTTAAAACATGATTTACAAATTTACCTGAAGAAAGCCTTGCTTGTTCTGTTAAAGAAGTTACACTTTAATCTGATTCATCCATATGTTACCTACTAAGAGAATTCAAACATTTCGGGATGATAGGGAACTACGAACCATTTCAAGCCTGAGTTTAGATGATCCATCTAAATATGGTTTATGGAATTTATGTCTGTTTTGAGTTCTTGTGTAGCAAACATGTCTCAAAGAGAGAGAAGACGATGGTCTGATTACTATTCGTATTTCTCAATGTTCACACGGTGATGTATAACAGAAGGAGTATAAGAAACTATTTTTCTTTTGTTGTATGATCTTGCATCGACATTGGTTTAGCATTGCTCTATGGTCTTGATGGTAGTAAACAAAGATGCCCTAATTCTATTTGGTCTATTCAGATATTGAAAGTAATGCATTACTAGTACTTGCGGAGAATGACCAATTAAGGATTTTAATGCTAGGAAGTAACACAGAGTGAGACAGACCTTGATTGTGTCACCTTCTGATGCTTCTGGTAGTCTTAGCAACCAAGTTGTTGTCCTATCAGGAAAACAATCTCTGTATGACATTTCATTGCTAGAGACAATTCAGTATCGATTATCATAATTTAGCAGGGAAACTCAACCATTTGATCTCTCACCTTCCTTCCTTCTTCTTCTTTTTTTCTCTTCTTTTGATATGAAATGATGTCTCATTGCCATTATGTTGGTATTTATATATATGTGGCAAAAGCAATGAGCGATTACACAAGTAGATAACGAGGTTAAGATCGACAATTTTTTTCTTAAATCAGAAAGACTAAGCTTAGGCATAAGGCAATCACTTTCCTTAGATCAAAAGATCAGGCAAGATATGAATCTGATTTCTCTATTTGAACTATACAGTGTTTGACCACTGGTTTTAGGCTGTGATTCATTTTTTTTTGCATTTCTTGGAAGAGTGTTTTATTTATTTATTTTTGCTGTCGCTTGATCTTGTGTAGTTGACATTTCAATCTGTCTTTAATGACACAAGCATGAGAGATGTATAAGTTTCAATTAACACAATAACGCTAGTGTCTATCAAGACAAATCCTACATAAACGGTAATTGTTGAGATGAGTGTTTTTTTTTTCAAAAAAGAAAAGAATGCTGTCTGTCTATAGAAAATGCGCAAGTAAAGCACTGAATTGATTAATGCATGGCTTCAAGTCAGCTTACATCCCAACCCAATGAAGCTATTTCTGTTTGTCGTGTCAAATGAAGTCTCTTGCCTAAAGAATACGGCACTCTGCTCTCCTGAAAAATGGTAGTTGCTGAAAAAACTACTTGTTCATTTCTCAAAGATGTTTGCAACCCTTTATCATGAAGCACCCCTTATGACTGCATTATAAGTCATCCTGTCTAATGAGCAGTGATGATCTTTGATCAAGTGGATCTTGCCAACTTGATCTGTTGAGTTTGAACCTTTGATCAATAGTTATCAGTGAACTGACCAATTGAGAATGAAAGTACCGTATTTAGGCTTTTTCTTTTCTCTTTACTTTATTTGAGCAAATCAAGAGTTACACAGATAGACCCTTGTGTCATCTTTCTGAAAATTCGAATCACAGAATACTTCTTGATCTTAAAAAGGCATTATGTAGCATATTTAGTAATTTGTCAAGCTTAGACACACATGTGATAAGTTATCTTTTTCTCCTGCTATCAATGGGGTTTCTTTCTTGGAAAGAATAGCCAAATTTGATTCGATATTATTTTCATCTTTTTACCTTGTCCGGAATACTGCTTCTAGTATGAACCAATGTTTTGGAATCCCAAATTTACACATCTATTACCTTTTTGGCAAGAAGAAGCAATCATCCCTTCCTATGCAGATTTCGTGAATGTATTTTAATCGAAACAAAAGCAGTGTTTTTTTTACAAGTAACAAATGTGTCTGAGTGAACAAATGATAATATAAACAAAATAGTAATTTTGATACGATTCGTTAATTGCCTTTAGTGGAGCGAAAATGATATCTATTGTTGTACATTGTTCTCACCAATTATTAAATAGGCATAATTGTCATTTTAAGATGAATATACTACATCAACCCAGTCTATATCATATCAGTGGTTATCATCATCTGATGTGTTCTTGTTGCTTAAACAGTATGACAAAATCAAAAAATAATATATATACCAGATGTGTAATTCTGAATTTCGATCTTCTTCGTTCTTTCCTTGCACTTCTCTCTTTCTTCACTTTTTTTCTTCTTTAGTCGAGAATCATAATACAAACATCTTTAGTATTTTGATTTTTTTTATTCTGAGAGATGGCAACTAAAGCAAGCATCCATTCATCTCATTCCTCTAACGAGGCTCGAAATGATTATCACGAAACGCACTTTGACGAAAAGAAGCCTGCTTCTTACTATGACGAAGAAGTAGATGGTGTCAAGACTGCAACTTATATCGAAGAAGATTCTCCTATTGAAGAAGTCAGAGCTGTTGTCCCAAAGTGAGTACAAACTAAACAAAAACAAAAACAAAAACATAACGATACTGACCAAACATTGAACTATAGTACCGATGACCCTACTTTGCCTGTTTATACCTTCCGTATGTGGTTCTTGGGTATCATCTTCAGTTGTTTGCTGTCGTTTGTCAACCAATTCTTCTGGTACAGACGTAATGCCATGACATTGTCTCCTTTAGTCGTACAATTGATCTCCTTCCCTATTGGTAAATTCTTGGAAAAGGTCATCCCTAAATCTCGCTTCTTCAACCCTGGACCCTTCAACATGAAAGAACATGTCTTGATTACTGCTATGGCCAATTGTTGTTACAGTACTGCTTATGCTATTGATATTATTACTATTCAAAACCTTTGGTACGACCAAGACATGGGTTGGGGTGGTGATATCCTTCTTATCTGGACTACCCAACTTATTGGTTTTGGTATGGCCGGTGTTCTCCGTCCATTCCTTGTATACCCCTCTTCTATGATCTGGCCTGCTAACTTGGCCAACATCTCTCTCTTCCGTTCCTTCCACATTCCAGATGGTGATTGGTCTGGTACCCCTCGTTTCAAGTACTTCCTTTACTGTTTCGGTGGTATGTTTGTCTACTACTGGCTTCCTGGTTACTTCTTCCAAACCTTGACTTTCTTCTCCTGGGCTTGTTGGATTAAGCCTTCCAACAAGGTTCTTTCTCAATTGACCGGTGGTTCTGAAGGTCTTGGTATGCTCGCTGTATCCTTCGATTGGTCTACCATTGTCTCTTTCCTCAGCAGTCCCTTGGTTGTCCCCTGGTGGGCCACTGCCAACATCGCTGCTGGTTTCGTCTTGGTCAGTTGGGTTATTGTTCCCGCTATCTACTACACTAACACTTGGGATGCTCAAAAGTTCCCTATCCTTACCTCTCAACTTTTCACTAAGGATGGTGCTAAATGGGATAACGCTATCGTATTGAACCCCGATAAGACATTGAACGAAGAAGCTTACGCTGCCTACGGTCCTTTGTACATGTCTAGTTTCTTTGCTTTTACTTATGGTATCATGTTTGCTGGTGTTACCAGTATCATCTCTCACACTGCTTTGCACCATGGCAAGGAGATTGTAAACCAATTCAGACAATCCCGTACCGAAGACGAAGATATTCACAGAAAGTTGATGCGTGCTTACCCTGAAGTACCTACTTGGTGGTACATTGCTATCTTTGTCTGCTCTTTCGGTGTCTCCTTTGGTGTAATTTACGGCTGGCCCGAGATTAAGTTGCCCTGGTGGGGTCTTATTTTGGCCATCCTTATTCCAGTCATTTTTACCTTGCCTATTGGTATTATTCAAGCTGTTACTAATCAACAACCTGGTCTTAACATCATTACTGAACTTATCATTGGTTATGCTTTGCCCGGTCACCCTATTGCTAACGTCACTTTCAAGACTTACGGCTACATCTCCATGGCTCAATGTCTTACTTTCGTAAGTGATTTGAAGTTGGGTCATTATACCAAGGTTCCTCCTAAGGCTATGTTCTGGGCCCAAACTGTTGGTACCGTCATTGGTAAGTACATTAACTTCATCCATTTTAATGGTGACAATTCTAACATTTTATACTTTAGCTGGTCTTATCAACTTATCTACTGCTAAATGGCTCATGAGCTCAGTTAAAAACATCTGTACAACTGAGGCTTATCCTTTCACATGTCCTAGTGCTCACACATTCTACTCTGCTTCTATCATCTGGGGTACAATCGGTCCTGGAAAGATGTTTGGTGGTAACTCTCCCTATGCTGTTGTCAACTGGTTCTTCTTGATCGGTTTCATCTTGCCCATTCCTTTCTACTTCTTGGCTAAGAGATACCCCAACACTCCCTTGAAGTATGTCCATATTCCTTTGATCTTCAACGCTACTGGTATGATGCCTCCTGCTGTAAGTATACATACAATTTATTTTAAAGATAGCTTTGATCTCTAAATATCTTTCTTTTGTAGGTTCCCATGAACTTCTCTATGTGGTGTGCTGTTGGTTTCATCTCCATGTACTGGTTGCGTAAATATCGCCGTAACTGGTGGATCAAGTACAATTACCTTACTTCCGCTGCCTTTGACTCTGGCTGCGCTATTGCAGCTTTGGTTATTTGGGGTGTCAGTCAAGGTACCAATAACTACACTATTGATTGGTGGGGTAACGGTGGATCAGATTCAATCGATCACTGTCCTCTCGCTGGAGCCCCTCTTGTCGAACCTGTAGCTTAAATAATTATTATTCTATTCTATATTTTTAATTTTTGTGTATACTTTCTATAATTTACTTTTTGCATTGAATGTAAAGAGCTCTAATAAACAATAATATCCGCATATTATCGTAATTTCAATACTAATCATGTTTTTGCGCTTGAATATGAAGCTCCTATATCTTGTCTTCGATGTCGCTGAGCCATTGGTTACATCCTCAAAGATCCTCTGATACTTGATATTTATAAAGATGTCAGAACGGTGGTAGCCAAAGAAATGCACTTCGTGACACCTTGGTTCTCAAGAGTAATTGCAAAAAGATCGAAAAATTGAAGGCTGAGAGCAGTTTGGCTTCTGCAAAGCATTGCATGGCTGATCAAGAAGCAAAGTCGATCGCGAGAGCCGTTGATGTCATTCTTGTGATTGATAAAGTACTGGCTGATCTTCATCAATTCATCTTTCGTATATCCATCATTCAAGGTGTTCTTGCCTCTGTCTTCGAAGTTTTCTCTTTTTTGTCTGACTTTGGTCTTCTCCAAGTTGTCCAAGAAAGTACGAACCAAAGGACCTCTGGCAGCTTCGTTTGAGTTGATCTTCAAGGCCTTTTGCGTGTTATAAAGATTAGATACAGCCTTGGCATAGGCCAAGATAGATTCTTTGCCCAAAGGAATAGTGTTGCCATCTTCAGCTCTTTGCTTTTTTCTACCACGTGCCATGACAAAGTCATCCAAGAAGAAACTGAGCTTGCTGTCAGATACAATTTCGCCATCTGCAAAAGCCTTTTCCTGGCACCATTGCTATTTACAAAGTGTGAATAATGGATCTACTTTATCACATCCCAATTTGTTTTACTTACCTTCCAATCTCTTTGCTTGCTAACATTTGCCTTGATAGTGTTTACAGGACGGCTTGCCTTACCCTCAGCTAAAACCATTTGTTTGCTATGGTATATAGCTGTATTAACATTGATCATTGATTGGATATCATCATTGACGTGGGATTGTTGAGTTAATTGTGAGCTCGTTTTTAAGAGCAATTTTTTTTTACTTTAACAAACCATCGAAATAAGAAGGCTTTATACACTATGAAGAACAGTTCATCACTCAGTCTATTCACTTATTACTCTTAATAACAATAATCATGTCAAAGCGCATTTTGAGCTACTCATCGTATTCATACATTAGTTTCACAAACAAACTTTCAATAAAAATGTCAAACATCTACTGTGCTGCTTATAAAAGAATAAAGAAAGAGTAACGAAATGAAGCAAAAGAGAAAAGTGCATCTGCGTTGCGAAATAGTTATGTTTATTGTAGAGCATTTGATTGTTTTAGTGTCTTTATTAATGGACTGATTGAACACCTTACTTCTGTTGAGCAAGATATAATCTAGTGAATTGCATTAAAATCCCAACACTTTATTGTCTTAATACAATATAGTATTGCTGAACATAGTCATGAATTATACTTCTTGCATTAACATCATGTACTCAAAGGAAACAGTCTTCTTTAAATATCAGGAAATGAGTCAAAATATTCAGCAAACTAAGCTCAGATCGTCACCAATTCTGCCTAGAAGTGTTCTTATAATTATCAAATGAGATTATTGCGTTTCTGTATTGGTTTTTATTGCTTTTACAGTCAAATATCCCAACGTAAATGTAAATTGCTTTAGGGCTGATATCTGATTGCTCAGAAATTTCAGATAGCGAAGGGCAATGAATTTTAAATTAAACTCTCAAGCTACATTCAACAACTCTCAACTCACTGCTGCTAAGTCTCAAACTAGACAAGCTAACGAAGCTTTTGATTGGAACAGCTACGATGTCGAAGAGTACTTGTCTTCTGACGAGGAAATTATTGTTGAAGATAACGAAATCGACTTTAATCAGTCTTCTCGCAACATGAATGAGGAGTTGAGCAAGGCATTTTTTGTAGGTGCCAAGTTTAAGAGCATGAAAGAACTCAGGGAAAAGGCTCAGGAGATTAGCAAGCAGTTTAACTGTCCCATCACTACTGGCAAGAGCGTCAAAGATCGTTTTATCACTTTGCAATGTAGACATGGTGGCGTTTACAGAAAAGCCATGAAGCCTCAAGTCGAAGAAGAAAAAGACGAACCTGAAAAAGATGCCAATAGTAAGATGTTATCAAAAAAGTATAACGAAATTAGCAGAGGAACTGAACTTTGAACGGGAAACACTCTATTAGCCAACCAAAAGAGCACCAAAGCTCACAATTCTGGCAGAAAGGAATGTCCTTTGTGTATCTACGCCAGTAAGGTATGTGATGTTGAAAATCCTTGGGAGGTTCGGCAAGTCACCATCGAGCATAACCATGCCTTGAACAATGACTTGTCGACCTATGCTGTGCACAGAAATCTTGCTCCTGAAGACGTTGAGTTTGCATGCAGTATGATAAGAAAAGGAGAAACACCTAGTGTTGTCTTGGAGGTAAGCCGAATGGTTATTTATGTCTGTCTTTTTAGTGCAATCCGCTATCGTTTCAATGATACAATTTTTGATGATGTGTTTGAGATATGAATAATTGGTTGGGCAAATGTCTAATGCATACAAAAATAGAGAGCAAAGATAAACTATCGTTGTGAGAAGTCGATGACTATATCGTCGTATTTATGCTTCTGTTCCTTACTTCTCCTCTCCTTCTTCCACCCTTCCAATCCTTCTTCAGCTGCACAACAGCCATTTTTGCATCATTGAAATCAAGCCAAGATCAATACCAAGATGGTCACGTACTTTTGTCTGCCATTTTTTCAACTGCAAGAGATTCTCTTAGGTATGAACAATAATTATATGCTCTTTATGCCTCAATTTAAATATGAAGGATAGTTTGCATGAATTTTACGGACGCACTAACATTCTTCTTCGGGCTTCAAATTTCCGCTATTTTCATTGGCTGAACTTTAGCCACGTCCGTGAAGGGCCAAAATGTTAGCGTGGGGAACTTTATTTTAAAAAAAAGTTGCCTGGTTCTGATTTAATGTCAAAGTTGATACTACGCAACCAAGAAGTCATTAACATCATAGTGACAGCATTGATTAGTAAGTGACCCTTTGTCTTTCTGCTAAGAGTGAAATAAATATATAGATATATTTACTCAAGTTTTATATAGGACCTGAGGCCCTCCACCTCTACGCTCCACGCCCAACTGAATGGCCAGATGGCACAAAGTCAGATGTTCTCTACGCACCGTCAGTGGTATCTGCTGACTTCCCGCCCATGCTCATAGAAATTGAACGTACCATTGATCAAGCCTTCATTGACCGCCTGCCCAATTATTCATTAAATGTAAAAAACGAATATGAAGCCAAGCCAGTGATACTTGTATTTGGTATTGAAAGAACGTGCAGCTATATCTCGACAGACTCTGAAGAAACGCAGCATTCCTTTGTCAAAGAAATCCCATGCAAGTACTGGGCCAAAAACTGTTTTTTATTGATCATGATACAATCGAAAAAGATCTTATACAACCTTCACTTCACCCATTGTTGGCTATTGGAGTCTTTTTTTGTAGACAAAAACCATCATTGATTTCAATGGAACACAAAAATGATACAACCATGCAGAAACTATACAAAATCGCCAAAGAGCAGACGGAGGAAGAAAACAAAGAAACACTCATCGAAGCGGCTTTGGCTGACGTTTGCAAGCAAACAAGCACACAATTCCAAAAGATAATAAACGTGATAGGAGCTATGCCTGACAGTCTTCTCAAAAAACGCGCAGACGATGGAATTTTGTATGCGGAGACATGTAAACGCAAATATTTCAAGAAGAGCTCCCCATGTATATCTCCAATGCCAGCACCTTTGGAACTGCCCGAGGCAACAATAAAACAAATAAATGTAAATGCAACCGGCTGTGAAAACAAAGATGACATTTTACCTGAGAGCAGTATTCCAAAAAACGATATGGACTATGCCCTTCAGTTCAAAAAGTCAGTAGAAACAATGAATTGGAAGGAATGCTTTGAAACTGACAAGAAAGATGGGTATTTTAGCAATTATGCTACGCCAGCAAGTTTAAAAAGAGCGTTTTTCAAAAAAAGACCCAATGAAGAATAAAGCTGGTCAATAGTACCTACTTCCCCTCATTAGTACTATATTATACTATACCATTTTTACCACCATTTTTTTGTATTGGCACATTTCTCTATTTAGTAGGCGCAAACTGAGCTATTTTACAATGATTTTTATCCAAGTAAATCTTCCATATAACATGAGAAAGCGGCAGAATCCCTCAAGAGCACTATGCAATACGTTATTACCAGCATTGTTTATTTCTGAACTGAGGGTCTCTGTCAAAAGAAGTTTCTCTGATTTTAATTTGCTTTTTACCACTGATTAAAGCTGTTCTATTAGAATAAACAGTGATAGTCTCGCTTCACTACATATCTTGAATTGCATTTGCTGTTGTGAATTGAGCAGCTGTTCATCACGATATAAGAGTTTTTAAATTGTTCTTGCCAATCCAAAATATCAATGATACTAACATTGAAATCAAAGTACAGGATTTTCGTATCACTTTGAACTCAAGCGACAAAAATTTGGCCCAATGTTCACCTATCACTTTATAAATTCTGTTCCATTAAAATGCATTTACCAAAGAAGGAAAGACTATGCCTTATCCAATCTTCACAATTTTTTTTGGTTATTGTATGGCTTCCTTCTTGTATTCTTCCGATAAGACTCTCTCTATCATCTAAAGCATGCTTTTTGACGTGATTCTTGAGCTTTGAAAAGCATTCTTCCAGAGGGTTTAAAAAAAGGAGAGTAAAGAAGAAGGAACTTGAGCTTGTGTTTGTTCCTTGCCTCAATCCACTCACTTAGTTCAGACTTGTAGTAGATTCTGGCATTGCCCATTACCAGATGATATGGCTCAGTGCTGTGCTTGTCCGGATTTTCTATTTCATAAAAAAAAGTGACCACTTTTCTAATTTTTGTGGACATCCAAAATTAGGACACCCTTTCTTTTGGTGTTAAATTTGCAAGCTCGGTTTTTTTCCCTTTAATCATAAAGTATATCTATAAGAATGGATCGCAGACGTGTTAACGGTCCCGAAACAAGTGTTCCACCCATTTACAAAAGAGAAGAAAAAGACGGTTCTGCTTTAGGCAAAGATAAAAAGCGATTGGACAACAGAGGATTTGAAGATCTTCGACCTATCTGTAAAAGCTGCCGAAAAAAAAAAAACTTGGTTCTAACGTTCCTATATACGTTGTTTTTCTTTAGTTTTGAAAACTGGTCTTATTACTCAAGCGAATGGATCAGCATATATTGAGGTTGGCAATACAAAAGTGACTTGTGCTGTGTAAGTTGGAGGGTTTGTAGATTGACAGCAATACTTATCCAAGTCACAATTAGATATGGTCCACGACAGTTGAAGAAGGCTGAATTTTCCAACTTGTGTAAACTTTATTGTGATTTCAGATTCTCAACATTTTCTTGTACAAAACGAAGAGGGCAAACTAGAGTATGTCTCAAATGTGCTTTTTTTATTTGCGTTCTCAATTAATCAGTAGCATGTAGGATGCCGAGGAAAAAGAGTTCTCGCAAATATTAGTAGAAGCATTAACACCTGCTGTTAGAGTGGAACTATTACCCAAGTCAGCTATTGATATCTATGTCACTGTTTTGGAAAATGATGGAACAAGTTCATGTCTTGCTGCTGCTATTGTTGCTTCTAGCGTTGCCTTAGCAGACGCAGGTATTGAAATGTTGGATCAGGTGACAGCTTGCTCTACTGTACTGACAAAGGACCAAGAAATTCTCATGGACGGTACAGACTATGAGGAGACTCACAAAGAGGGATCATTGATGTTATCCTACATGCCATCCTTAAACGAAGTAACCCACATCCTCCAAGCCGGTCAGTCAGACAGTGCTGTCAGTGCAAAGGCTATCGAACAATGTATTGATGGCTGTTCAAAGATCTATAGTGTTATGTCAAACTCTTTATTACGATCTCTATAAATAAAATCATTGTTGTGTGTTGTACATATATCGATAGTTATTGGCAATTTACATTTCAATTTGCAAAGTATCTCTCCAGTTAGCAGTATCAACATGCTTAATTTCTCTGTGTCTCCAAGCCTCTATACGAAGGAAAGCAGTCAAGGTGATTTGACAGACATCCCCATGAGCTACCAAGATCACAGTCTTTCCTTGCATTTGGTTTTCAATCTTGTCAACAATAAATCGAGTTACTCGATCACACACACTGCTAGGCGATTCAACCCCATATTGACTGTTTTCGCCATGATCAGGCTCTGCCTTGTCATCTACCCAAGCATCCTCATAAAGCTTGTCACTTTTCATATCTAATTGAGAGTACCAACGCTCTCTCAACTCCATTTCGTGAATGGGACGAGACACTTTTCCCTTGAGAACAGTGTCATTGAGGACGCCTTGAATAATCTCAGCTGTCTCTACAGTTCTCTTGAAGGGAGAACAAAACATAACAACAGGAGAATCATCATCTGAGAGTGCTTCTTGGGAAAGAAATAAATGCTTGGAAAGAAGTGCAGCAGACTAATTCACATAACAAATGTAACTGCATGAGATTCCTTGTTCTCATACTGCACTATATCAAAATGGTTTCTATACCTCTTTCACCTGAATCTTGCCTTTTTCGTGCAAACCATATCCGGTATTTAATGGGCCACCAGTAGGTGGAATAGCAATATCAGGGTTAGAGCAAATCAGGCCTGCATTATTAGCCAAAGAGAACCCGTGTCTTTGGATAATATAATGATTCTTTAATTTTTCAGGTAAATGATTGTAGGTAGGTTGAGACATATTAGTTAGATAAAGAGAAGAAGGGAAAATAAAAAACAAACTAGTACAGATTCTATTCTTTAAATTCAGACAAAATTAGTTTCCTTTTTTTTTAGACAGGTCATAATTTATCTTCAGACAGTAGCAAGCTGAAGGCCATACACAATGTGTGTCATTTTTGGCGCAATAGGGTTATCTTTGAGACTTGAAATTAGTGCGTCAGACAGGATATGCAGAATCTATGGTTTTGAGAGAAAAGAAACAGCTTTCTACCTATAAGCATTTTCTGTCAATGGCAAATATAGTGATTTGTTTAGCTTGGCTTGGTTTGAAACCTTGCTCTTTCAATTGACAAATCTTTTCATTTGCAGACACAAAAGACAATATGAGTAAAATGAGCTCTTGCTTTTTTTTGTTCTATCCAGTGAACTCAAAATAATCTATGCAAAGAACAATTTTTATGTCTTATATCTGCTTCAAATCAGAAGAAACTTTTAGCATTATCTATATATTGCAATTTTAAAGAGTGCCATTGAAAGGCCTTTATTAAGGTGAAGACAAAAAGTGTCAGACACGATAAAAAACTCTTCTTAACCAGATCGATATCTAAATCATATAAATGAGCTGTGGTGAATACCACAATATGTAACAAAGCTGCTGTGATAGCATTAGTATGGTTGTTTTGACAGGCAGCTTCGTATGTATATCGTTTGATGCATGGCAAACTGATCAAATGCATGAAAATAACTATAACCGAAGCAACAGTAGAGCTATTCGAAACAAGTACATCCAACGCTTCCAAAGTAGAGGAAAATGCATGTATGCGCTCTTGTTAAATCAACTGACAGATCAGTGTCTGTAGCAACAACTTTTTTTTATATACAGAAATGTTACTTTAGGTAGAACAAAAAACTGTAATATGTCCCTTTAGCGTTGAAATGTTATTAAGAGGACGCCCTCAAATGTTGCATAATAAAAGAAAATCGATTCAGGTCAAAGCTTATAAATCGGTAGGCATCACAACACATTCTGTTACAAGTGTACATGCATTATTTTCTTGAAATATAGAGGCATTTTGCAACATGATGCTGAGTAATTTAGATGAGCACGAACTGGCAAGAATAAAATGAAAGAGATGAACAAGCTTATTCAAGGATGCACGTTTTTTAAAACATCAATGAGCGCAGCTAAGCATCAGTTGTAGTCGCCCAAAATATTTGCATCACAATACTTGTCCTCTGTTACACAAGTCGGTATTCACATGAACATACAACAATTGTCTTGATTCAATAGCTTGAATACGCTCATTGAACTGACTTAGTTGATAATGACAGAATCATTAAAAGCCAAGCTAAATTATTTTGGTTTGCCCTGTTTTGGTAGAGTTCTCTTTTTTTTTATCTAAGAATTCTAAACTCAGAGCCATAAGATAGCATAAAAACGCATAAGGTTTGTTTTTTTTTCTTACATTTTCTTTACCTGATACACGTAGCAGATACTTGTTTAAAATGGCTGATACAAATAATATCAAAGTAGTCTCTCCCAGTAACCAAAAGGTTATACTTGAAGTGCCTGTGCTAACACAAGCTCAAGTGGACGAGGCTGTCGAGCGTTCTACAAAGGCTTTTGCTTTATGGAAAAAAGTTCACCTCAAAGAACGTATTGCTATTCTTGAAAAATTCTGTGAACTTTTCGAGAACAAGAAGGATACAGTTGCTGCTTCCATCACATCTCAAATGGGTCGGCCTATTCGATATGGACATGGTGAAGTGAAGGGCGTACTTGAGCGCGCCAACTACATGATATCTGTTGCTGAAGAAGCATTGACAGACGACATTATTGAGTACGTGCCTGGAAAAGTCAAGCGCTTCCAACGTAAAGAGCCTCTTGGTCCTGTATTCATCATCGCCGCTTGGAACTATCCCTACCTGACTACTGTCAATAACATTGTACCTGCTTTGTTATCTGGTAACACCGTTTTACTGAAACAGTCTCCTCAAACACCTCAGTGCGCAGATATCTTTGTTGAAACACTCTTAGAGGCAGGTATTCCAAAGGACGTGGTTCAGGCAATCCATGTTCAAGATAAAGAGGCCGATTATCTTGTTCAGCATCCTCTTGTCAAGTTTGTTAATTTCACTGGTAGTATTGCTGTTGGAAAGAGAATCAGACAGACAATTGGCGATAGCCAACGACTTGTTGGTAAGTAATATTGAGCTATTGTGAAAACAAGACACTCAATTTTCTTTTTAACAAAGGTGCTGGCATGGAACTTGGTGGTAAAGATCCTGCTTATGTTCTGCCTGATACCGATTTGGATTTTGCTGTTGAGAACATTGTTGATGGCGCTTTCTTCAATTCTGGTCAATGTTGCTGTTCCATCGAACGTTGTTATGTTCACGAAAGTATTTACGATGCGTTCGTAGAAAAAGCAGTTGCTTTGACAAAGGCAAGTTGTTATCCTTTAGATCATACACAACAAGAATCATATTGCTTGAAGACTGATTGCAGCTATACACATCATTTATTTTCTAGGGTTATGTGCTTGGTGATCCCAATGACCAAAGTACTACACTTGGACCTATGGCCAATATAAAGTTTGCTGGAAATGTCAGAACGCATATTAAGGATGCTCTGAAAAAAGGAGCTTCTGCACTTATTGATACAAAACAGTTGTTTCCATCTGAAAAGGTATAGATGATAATGTTTATGAAATACATACAAATTAAACTTTGACTTATTTTTTTCTACATAGCCTGATAATGCTTATGTAGCTCCACAAATATTGGTCAATGTGAACCATTCCATGCTTGTGATGAATGAAGAGGTAAACAGTAAAAGAAAAGACAAAAAGCAACACGAACTAAAAGACTGTTTGAAAGACATTTGGTCCTGTACTAGGAATCATGAAAGTCTCTTCTGATGAGCAGGCTATTGAGCTGATGAATGATTCTCGCTATGGTTTGACTGCTAGCATTTGGACTTCAAGTGAAGAAAAAGCGATTGAAATTGGTGATCAAATAGAAACGGGTACTTGGTTTATGAATCGATGTGACTACATTGATCCTGCTTTAGCCTGGGTAGGAGCCAAGGAAAGCGGATTGGGATTCTCAATGAGTAAACAAGGATTCAGTCAGTTTACAAGGTAAGAAACATCCCATTCACTTTTTTACAACCTATTGATTTTTATCCCTTTTCTTTAGACCAAAATCTTATCATCTTAAGCTCTCTCAGAAATAGTAAAGAAAGGAGAAGCTTTTCTATACTTCTCTTCAGATCTAGTTTTTTTCAATGATGTTTTCTTTCTTATTTGTCATGTTTGCCGACATTTCCTGTTGTTCTTTCTCGTTTAGTACATCCTCCCTACTTAAAAAGAGTAATAGACAATATGTAGCAAATACATTTTATATATGCATGTTTGATGGAGACATGATGCTTAATTGCGGGCATCTTCGTTGACACCACAGAAGGGCATGTTTGTATATGAACTGACATGCGAAAACCAAAGCTTCTTTCATATTATCTCTCTGTCTTCACCCCCCCCCCCACTTACCCCATTAAACTTTTTTTCTGATTGGCTGAAGTTTCTGGGATAAGTAATCGTAAATGCTTAAACTAATACAGTGTAGGCTGCATCAGTACTACAAAACACTACTGTTAACCAGTTAGGGTTGTCATGTGGCTACCTATTGATGTTCGTTTGCTTACATAACTTTGGGAACTCATCAATACTTAACTCTTTTTTGTGTATTGAGGAGTTAGTTGATTTAAATGCGATCAATTGATGCTTATTTCAAGACTTTTTTTATCGTGTTAAATTTATTATACAACATGACATTATTCATCGTATATGTACCAATGAAATAACTGGATCAATATGACTGATGCGATCTGCTCAGAAATCAAGGGCTCGGTCATTGACATTCGATTACAAAATGAATTACAGTGGGGCTGGTAAACTCTGTCTGTTCCAGAGCTATCAATTCGTAGTACTTGATTTGTTTTCCTTGATACAATTCCTATACCTCACTGCTAAAAAGAGAGAATAGCTTCAACACAATACGTAGATTCCGATTAGTTTGCCAGGAATTGCAGTTGTTTGTTTACGAAACAAAGAATATGTTTATGTTTCGAACGAGAGCAAAAAAGAAAAGAACGTAGAGAAATCAAACAATTTTAGAAACTATAGCTTTGTTTGCTTGACAGAATCGCCTATTTGAATGACAGATGATGTTTCCAGAAGGCTCTTGATGTATCGCTTCTGTTTAAATGTTCCGTAGCCTTGACACGAACTCCATTTACTATGTGGCTAAATAGGCTCCATTGATCTTCTCGTGTTTAGTGTAACTCAATGATTACTGTTAGGTGTTGAAATATCAAAGGCAAATAATCTTTGCAATGTATTATGGTATCAAGAAAAAGTAAAAAAAAAAAAAAAAAAATGTACAAGTATCACTAGCACTATACGCAGCAATTTGGTATGCCAAAAGAACATCAATCATTCTTGGCACACTCAGGGACATTGAGCCAATGAAATTTGCCGACAAGAGTATCAATACAAGTCTTAGTACTGTCTAATTATGTAATGTCAAGGTAAATTCATTTCTCTATAATCGTCTAAGCCATAAGCGCAACTAACAACATGAGCTATAAGAACAGACCAACTACTGAGACAAACGCATCTACAGATGAATCGCCGTTTGTATGTCATGATTAGTTTACATGTTTTTGCTGATACTAGAGTATCGCCCCTATTCTCCCTTTTACTCCAGAACAATAAATAGTAATTATGGTAAATGATCTATGCCGACTTTTTTCCCTATCCCTGCTAATAATAAGGATTTAGTCTTTTTGTATCATTGGACAAAGAACCAGGGTGTTCATTATATGAAATAAGACTCAGACTGGTCTATACACAGAGAATAAACAAGCAATCAATATATCAGCCAATGAGGACAATTGATAAGTAATGTGGTCAATTTGCTCTGTAAAAACATAGAAAAAAATCTTTGTCATCTTTTCTTTTCTATGATTATCACTGAAATGAATTTTATATATAAAAAGGTAACAAATCTGTTCAGTAGGCTATAATATATTTGCTAATGCTTGCTTAGACCAATAGCCACGCGCTTTTTTACTGTCTAAATGACATACATTTAAGAGACTGTTTAAAAAAAGACATTTATTTCGTTATGAATGTTGTCGCGTACCTATTGATAAAAAAAAATTAGATTTCTTTCCTTAGAGACGTGGTAGGTCATCTATCCAACAGCTAAAAAGATATCTGAGAAGCAGAAGACTAAAACAATGTTTACACTTTAGGCTTTTTATTATTGGAGGTAAGCCATATACTATTTTTAAAAGCGACTGCGAAAAACGGCACACCTGAGTGGCACACCCCTAAAAGTCTTCTAAAAAAGACCTGAGGCTGACGCTTTGAAACTGTGCTTTGAGAATAAGAAACCAAAAATACCAAGATCATCTGTGGCTGCGGTCATGTACTGCAGGTGTAAGTTAAAAAAAAAAGATAATTGATAATGTAATTATGTTGAAGCAGAAGAAGAGGAAGAGGAGGAAGAAAAAGCAGGATAAGATCAGCCGAGTAGTGAAGGATTTGGTGACAAATATGGCCAGCAGCAATATCAGTATCGTTGATTCGTCTAAAGATACATTCACCAGAAGATACCTGAAGCCTGCAATCGATGAGATTCTTATTAAAAAAACAAAACACCACAACAAGTATATGCAGAGTAACTATTTGTTATCGTATATTTGTCGAACTGTATACTGATTATTCTTAAACAGGATTGATACATATTACCATGGTTCCAAGTCAGACATATTGCTTTGAGTCAAAAGAAAGAGAAAGGATTTTTTTCTTTATTATTTTTGTTTTCTCTCTATATCTTTCTATGCTAAGTAAAATCATAGTTGTTTCAGAAAATTGCATAGGGCGGGCCAATTTCCAAACTTCTTAAGGTATTGAGTCCAAGGGTGGGACCATACCACATCTTTTGTCTTCGCTTCCGCAACATGGTTACCGCAAACACTGTATTTCTTTTTTATATTCACGCGGGTCATGGAGTTTGAAATGAACTGAGTTTATCTTGCATTGATGCCATACAAATGACGATAACGAAATTCCCTTTCCTTTTTTCTTGTAAATTTATCTTTTTATCGTAATTATGAAATTATGGTTATGGATTCTCTTATTATGGCCTTGCTTGATCGAGGCTAAGAGCTTTTATCAAACTTTCTTCAATACACTTGAGCATTATAAACTAGAAAGTGAAATGCAAATAGAACTAAATATACTCATTAACCCTGAAGATAACAAAAAGAAGTGCAATGCCTGCATTAATCTACTTAAAGTAACTAAACAATTGTGTCGATTACCTGAGGGAATCCAGTTAGCAGCCATGATCAAAGTATGTAAAGATGCTAATATAGTGGATGACCAAGTAGTAAGTAGTCTCTTCTAGAACTATCCTTGTTTATGAATGACTGATTGACTTTCTAGTGTGAGGGAATGGTAAGAGAACAAGGACCAATTATCAGGAGAGTGTTAAGGGTAAGATAAGAGAGAAACGAAAGCTATTTGATAGAGTCGTTTTGGTTCTCTGAACTTATACAATCATGATAGACCATGGATGTAGGTGGCCGTGATGGTCATCTCGCTTGTGCCTCTGTAATAAATGCATGTCCTCATCCAAAAATCAATCCCTGGACAGTCCCATTCCCCAAACCCAAGCCTAAATACACATATCATCATAAGCGTAATAACAAGACAATCACAGTACTACACCTTAGCGATTGGCATGTGGACCCTCAGTATCAAGTGAGTTGAGAATTCTTGCAAAAGAAAAAAGACCAGATAAACTAAAAAAGATAAGAAAACCTTCTAACAGGAAGGAGCAGAAACTGAATGCAACAAGCCAATCTGTTGTCGGAGAGAATACACGGACTATCAAAACATCTCGAGTAAAGCATCACCCTGGGGTTCTTTTAGTTGTGATTCGCCTATCCACCTTATTCAATCGATGCTTGATTATATTCCTAAAATAAGTCCAAACACTTCATTTGGCATATTGACAGGCGATATACCTCCTCATGAAGTATGGGAGACATTGCCTGTCGAAAAGACACAGGCTATTCAAGAGGACTCATATACATTACTGCATTCCTATTTTGACTCACCTTTGCTTATCAACACCAAGCTCTATCCAGCCATCGGAAATCATGAGGCGGCTCCGACTAATCTTTTCCCGCTCAGGGATTCCAATCTGCCGCGAGATGATCGTCGCCGTTATGACTTGAGTATGGAATGGCTCTATGCTACATTACAGTCAAGTTGGGAAGGCTGGTTGCCTTCTCAGCATCTTCCAAGTGTTCATAGAAATAGTGGAAGCTATGTCAGTCACCCTTATCCAGGTCTTAAGCTTATCAGTATCAACACTAACTTTTGTTACAATCTCAACTGGTGGATGTACGAACAACCTTCCAGAAGAGACCCAAATGGTATTCTCACATGGCTTGTGGCACAGCTACAGAAATCAGAAGATGTCCGTGAAAGAGTATGGATCATCGGACACACTCCTCCTGGTGACGATTCTTGTTTTCAAGACTACTCAAATTACTACTATCAAATTGTTGAACGATACGCTCCTCATGTGATTGCTGGTCAATTCTTTGGTCATACACACAGGTAAGTTGTTTGTTACAAACAGAGAAATAGAAAACTCAAGGGCTATTGTTTTAGGGATGAAATACAGCTTTTCTATAGACACAATGCTACACAAGAAGCCAAAGATGCTATTTCCATAGGCTATCTAGCTCCTTCTATCACTCCATTTCCAGATATGAATCCTGGATTTAGAACATATACAGTAGACACTGGTACTTTTGAAGTGGTAGATTCCCATACTTATATAGCAGATTTAAATCAATCAACAGATTGGGAGCATGAGCCAGTAAGTGAATAAAAAAAAAAAAAAAAAAAAAAAAAAAAAAAAAAAGATCAATACTTAAGCATTTCCCAGAATTGGCACAAAGAATACTCTGCTAGAGAACACTATAGATCTAGCAAGAATCTATTTCCACCTTTGTCTCCTGCTTGGTGGCATCAATTTACAGAAGAAATGGCTCATGACGATAAAAGGTTTGACCTTTACTGGCTCCATCGTTACAAGTCATCCCCTTTAAGCCCTCCGTGTGATCACCAATGCCGTATCAATGCTGTCTGTAACATACGCGCTGGAAAATCTGAATTAAGGTGCGATTATGAGCCTTCTGAATCCACGCCAAGAGCTGTCATTCTTGACCGTAAAGACAAGAATGCATGTGGTTTACAGCTATTGAAGCGTTTAGTTTAAGCGGAGTTGTTGATGCTTTTCTTAACAATAAACTTATGCAACAAAAGAAAAACAATGGTTTAGCTACACTATAACGTTATCACTAGCTCATTTTTTTTTTGAACAAGATCTGAGGAACCCCGCAACTGCCTTAGCTCTTCACCAGGAAGGTTTTATTATTTAGAATAACTTTCATACGCTGTTAAACAAGTCTTCGATAATACAAAAAGAAAACAATAGAAGAACAAAGAGTGGATGTGTGCATAGAAGATCAAACGGCGCAACAATTCTTTTTGTTTTGCTAGAATTACTTTTTGTTTTATATAACGAGATTCAGTGTCGTCTCTATTAGACATTAAAGACAAGAATTATTATAGAATAGTGTGAAAGAAAGCAAGGCAACTTTCTAAGCAGAGAATTTACTCCTTTCAAAAGGAAAGGGCTGCTTGTTAATACTGTGATCGTTTTAACTGTTTCAAAGTACGAAAACAAAGAGTGCACAACTCACAGGGCTTGTGTTACTATCTTTTTTGTGTCTATTGCAGCAATAGTGAAATTGTGTTTACTGTTCAAGAATGTCGGTTTATGATTATGCAATTGCAAAGCATGTATGGAACGGCAAACTTCCTATAAAAATCGTGCTAGATCCCACTGAGGTCATTCTCGGCAAAGAGTGGGATCCTATTTATGTAAAGACATGATCTGAATCGCGCACGAGAGGCAACCCGCTAACTTTATTACATTTCAGCTGGAAGTATCAAGGTGCTCATATCTTCCTCTTGTTACTTGGCACATCAAAAAGCTCATGAAGGATCTTGACATGCAAGTGTCTGAAGAGTCATTTCAGTCGGTTTGGTATGAAGCTGACCAATTACCTCTCAAATGGTAATATTATTTGTTGTTTAGTTTATACATGTATCTTATTGATTTGATTAGGCATTATCCAGTTGGACTCTTGTTTGACTTGCACGCTGACAGCTTACCCTGGACACTAACTATGCGCTTTAAGGATTTACCTGTAGATACTGTCTTGTTGAAGCCTACTCCAGAGACAATGCAAGACATGTTTATGTCTATGATTAAAGAAGTAAGCACAAGATAGTATAGATTTCACGTTTGATACTCATTTATTCTATAGGCTGATTTTCTTCGATTCGGAACAACAAAAAGAGTCATGAACCTCTCTAAGCGTGATTCAACGCAACTGTGGCAATCTTTAGCTTCTGGTAAAGAATATAAAGAAAAAACATTGAGTTTTCACCTGCCTATGTGTACACTAATGTCTTGAGTACGATTAGATCAGTATGATGATTTTCGAGCAGTAAATAAGCAACTTACTGAATATTCAAACAATTTGAGAGATGTTCCCCTGAGGATATATTTACCTGATCAATGCCCTGTCATTCAAGGGCTTGTGCCATTTCAACAAGACTCAGGTAATAACGCCGTTGTTCAATTGGAGAGAGAGACAATTTTAATCAAAGAATTTTTCTTACTCGTAGAAATACTCTTATTAAGTCAAGCAATCACCAGGTTGATTCCCGCCCTAGATGAAGAAGCACTCACACCTGTATTAGTTATGACACACGGTATTGAATTACCTCTAGATATGCCTATTCACTGGGCTTATGAAAACTTGTGCTTTGCAGATAATTTTTTACATTTGGTTATTAAACAGAAAGAAAGTAATAAATAAGGACAGGTTTAAGATGTTTCAAGTTTATTTATCATACACATTGCTTCTCTTTTTATATTACAAGACAGGTGGTGGTGCAGTACTTTCCATCTGAGTTGGCTTACGTTTCCAAACAATTTCCAATTTGTCTCTATGCTGTGAGACACGATCCAGTGTTTCTTGCCACAACTCGATTTCTTTATCTTCTACATTACCACCCATTTCAAGTAATTTGAGATGAGGTACACCTCCCTTAAGCAAAATGTCTGCCATAGCCTCTACATCACGGTGATCAATAGTATTACAGCCTATATCAAGACGAATAATTTTGCTTGACGACAAATCGGGCAACACAACATCATCAGCACCAAATCCCCCCACTCTGTTGTTGAACAGACCTAAATACTCTAGTTGAGTATTCAATAGGGCACCAAATCCTTTGACTGAGATTGTGTTTTCACCCAACTCGAGGTATCTCAAACTGAAAAATGTAGCTAACAATTCAGCACCTTCATCATCAATTCGATTTTGGCGAAGTTTGAGCTCAGTCAATCCACTCTTGTTGATGTGCTGAGCAAGGTTAGAAAGGCTACTGGTCTCAATGGCGTTGTTATCGAGGCAGAGATTAGACAATGTGTTGTTGGTTGAAAGTGCTTGACCTATAGCATCCATCAGTGCATTTCCATGCATACTACGTAGGGGATTCGTCTTCTTTTTGTCATCTGTTTCTTCCAGTTTTCCATCCTGAGGATCCAAAGCAGCAGGCGGTAAGGCTGACAAATCATGTTCAATGTTAGATACTACATCAGTCAACTTCAAGGTACGTAACGTTTGGTTTTTTGCCAATGCTTTTCCTAACAAGCAGGCACCATCCAACAAGGGATTATCTGACAAATCCAGTTCTTGTACATGACTATGAGGTGCCAATACATGTTGTGCAACAGCATGAGCACCCTTTGATTCGATTTGGTTGATAGCCATGTTGATTTTTTGAATACCGGTAAGTGCAGGAGCCAGCAACTCAACAGCATGGCTATCAAGATCATTACGCGCAATGCTCAACTCTTTCAAGTGCTTGTTCTTGGCAAGAGCCTCAGCCAATAAGCATACAGATTCATACTTTTTATCTTCTGCAGCTGTCAATAAACCCTTGTTTTCGAGATCTAGCTTGATGAGGCCTTCATTGGCTGCTAGACCTTCACAAAAGAGACCAAAGACGTCTGAATTGGCGCCAAAATGCGCATTGCCTAGGTTGAGTGACTGTAAGGTATCGTTGATGGTCAAGGCTTCACTTAGGCAATCGACGCAAGTGGCATCAAGTGCATGACCAGAAACGTAGAGATCTTTCAAAACTGTATTTGAACCGATCGCACGAAAGATCCGAGCTAGATCAGCAGTAGTGACGCGTCGAAAACTAAGAATATGCAAAGATACCAGTTTAGCATCATTTTCTTCTAGCTGTTTAACCCAACGATCAACAGCACCATCGTTTCCTCCCCAAGCCATTTTTTTATATATATTTTTCCAAAAAGAAAATCATCTGCTTTCCTGTCAAATTTTTCGAATTATTTAAAGGTAGAAAGCAATAGCCCTACAATAATGAGACAAACTTGATCAAATGATTGGAGACAATTTGGCTAGCTTCTGGGCAAAATTTTCAGGAGAGAATTACCTTTGATTATCTCTTTAAGCGAGCAATAGTAGATCAACCATTCAAGCAAACAAGAGAGAGAGAGAGAGAGAGAGAGAGAGAGAGAGAGAGACCAGTGTCTCTACAGCATAGTGCAAAGTTATATATGTACAAATCAGATATTACGTACCTATTATACTTGATCTCCTAAGCCCAGCGGTGATTCTTGTAGAGCTTCATGTTCAAGCTTTCTCATTCGATTATTTTTATTTTATTATTAGTGGTTGTTCTGTAAACTTGATATTTTATTCTTTTATAAGAAAAGAGATTCAAGCCAGCTTACTTATCATGTAGTCACCGTACCTACAAACATACCATTAAAAAGCCTCAAGTGTACAGGTAGGATTTTACTTGTCTTTTGATTGTACTTATTGTAGTCATCCAAAAAACAAATCATCCTTACGCTAGAAAAGGGGTATCTAGATTAGCGAGAGAAAAGTACCCCAAACTCAGATGTAACTTCCTAGGCTATACTCTGCTATAGAGCATCAAAAGACGATTACTATTCTAAACGCCGCCAATGAATATCTTATTGTTTGAGGAAGATGTTGGAAGCTTTTGCTGCAATGGCATAAAAGACCTACAGTAGTTGCCTTATTCTATTCTTGAGAAACGATACTCTTTTATTAATCATACTCTCGAATTGAATGGCATTTTGGCGCTTGAATTGATTATAAGTCAAAGGATGGCATTCTTGTATTGATAATATTCTTATATCAAACACTCTTCAATCGACCGACTACTGTATCAAGCTCAACAGAATAATCTGAATAGAGCTTTGCATCTCATCTATATACCCAGCCTTGTGTCTAAAATCAAATCAGATTGAAATAAGAAAGAGAGATATTGTGCTACTGTTAGAACAATTGGTGACCAAACTAAGAACACTAAACCAAAGAATTATGTCCTGCGCACTAATACTTATTTGTTTCTGAATAACACTCTTGAGAGTTCTTACAGCATGAATATAGAGTCAAACAAGACTTTTTTTTTTACGTAACTGTTAATTTTCATAGCATGAAAGTACTTTAGGACAAGACTTGGTAAATTGGGCAATCAGCTCAACTGTCCTTTGTTACTGTTGAAAGCTTCAGAAACTGCTTCATTGATTTGCTATACAAAGACAGGGCGATGTTTACACCAACAACAAAAAGGACGTAAAAAAAAAAGAAGGAATGGAAGACAAAGAAAATAATGCAACTGGCGCCAAGAATAAGCGAACATCATTGAAAAGTAATTGATTGAATGACAGAGAGAATTGAACTCTGAAAGAAAGAAAAAAGTTGCATGAATTTTATTAAAATCTCTCGTATCTCATTGGTTGAAGTGAACTGATGACCGCAAAGCCTAAAATTTGTGTTGCCTACTTTTTTAGGTATTCAAACAGACAACAACCTGCACTGAAAAGCAAAAGCTTCGCCACCAGTTCCTCCGTGATGCGCTTGACGCGGAACATGCGGCTCATCATAGCACGGCTCTTTCCTCCTGTCACCCTTCACTTGGTGTTGCTCCCATTATGTGGCTACTTATGACCCTGACCGAACGCAGTCTTCTTGTGAGCTAGCGATTGGGTTGGCTTCCTGGCGAAAAACCGCATCCATGCCTTTGTAGCTTTCGCAACATGACCAGAAAACATATCCCCCCTGCCTCTTTCTCAACCTATGACTACATTGCCCTACTGTATAGAGGGTTCTATCTCCCATGTTCTGAACAAGCTTCATATCGTGCTCTTTTGCTAATTAATTAAAAGGATCTCTTGTAACCATCTGAGCGCTGACAACAAATAAAATAGCGGCTGTAAATATGTTCAGAACTTTTTATTGATTTTATTGTTGACACAATATATTGCATAGTGTTTTTTTTTTTTGATCAACAAAAAAAAAGACAAAAGAAACGTTACGACTCATTATTTTCGTAAAGCAGTATATTAACATGTGTTACTTTTCTGCTTCTACAATGAGCCTTAGGAGGAGATTTTGAAGCGTTCGAGTAATAATTTGCTAGCTCCTGACCATCTGAAACTGTGCTGACAGAGGATTCAGATTCGGTTGATGCAACTGAAGTAAGTGAAGTGTTGGACAAGGAGGATTGTTTGGCTGAACAAGAATAAATTGCTGCATAAGTAGGTATGTCCATATGGCTATTGAAAGAGCATGCCACAGCAGCAGAGTCAGGCTTTACGAAATCAAGCTGAGAAATAGATAGTGGTAAAGTGGCTTTTCTGAATTCATAGTATACAGTTGCCATATCAGAAGGAGAAATAAGTACATGGAAGTTCTGTTGAATTGTATGCAAACATAAATAAAGAATGTAGATTACTAATACAGTCTGTACAAGATCAAATACTGTTGCTATTTACCAACAATGACAATAGTTGCTTCTCCATCAAGTTGATTTCCGATAGTGTGAAATAACTAGCATACCTTGCCCAATGCTTGTTTTTTGGCGAAGTGTCATGTATTGATTTTGATGCGACTATCACAGTAGCTAGAAAAATTCTGTGAGATGTACATGGCATTCCTTTTGCTATATGAGACAATGTTTGTTGCAATCGCTTGAAGAAAACTAGACTAGCAAGTAGGGTTCCTGAAGAAACGTATGCTCTTTTGACTAGGAAGCTGATGAAGGACGATAGTGAAGGAAGAGCACCATACTTTTCTTTTGAAGCAAGCTTGTCTTTGGAATCTTGATAACACGGGATTACCAAAGTTACTTGGCTACACACATGGCGAAGAAGCTCTAAAGTAACAGGTTGCTTTGTTAGTTCCAGGATTTGTTTGTATATGGTTTTATCCATAGTAAACACAAAGTAGGATAAAGTCAAAAAAAAATATGATCTACAAGTAGAAATAAGAATGAGGGAGTGAGAGGAAGTGAAAAGAGAAAGGATAAATATGTACATCGCTTGGTCAAGAAACAGTTTTATGAAACATAATTGAGGCAAGAAATAATACTGCGATACATTTCTTTACAAGTTATTCTGAGCGGAAAGTCAAGATATTACGTTAAACTGTAAGCATAACATATGAACGTATCATACATGTTTACTGATTATCCTCGGTAATGCCTGAAAGATTAGAATCAAGCGAGCTGATTTTTCCCTCTCTCTTTGTCTATGCTACTTTGCACCTTGATTCTTCCTGTTTTTCTTTGACCATCTCAGTCCGCATGCGTTGCACAGTCTTCAGTCTAAATTAGCTCATAGAAGGAAAAAACAAATAGGGCTAGTCTTACGTTTTGGGACCGAGAGGGCCTCTCCTCCATTCTGGCGATGAACTTGTGCCACAATATGTGCAAACAAAGTTATCTTTTACTTTGTGTTTTTTCTGCTAACAAACAAATGATTGAGTATATGTATGTATAAAAGAAAGAAAAATCAAATTAATGAGACAGAATAATCTTATTGAATCTTACTTTTTGCTTTCCTTTGTTTTTGAAATCGATACTTTCTACAAAGTTACTGGATGGTATAACAGATGTCAATGATTTTGAATCATCGTCTAGTTGATGTTTGAATGTAGTCTTTTCGCCCTTCTTTACAGAAGGTATCTTGTACTGATATTCGCTCCAGTGTCTCATATCTGTACTGCTAGTTTCTCTATAGTTTTCTTCTTCAAGCAGTGCTGGTACAACAATATTTGTATTAGGTTGTTGTTGTGGCGACATTGTTTGCGAACTATAAATATCTAGCACTGTTGGTTTGTCTTGTTGTACCTGTGCTTGAGAATCTCTTTTTGGTGAGCCCTCTTGAGATAATAAATCATTTAGACGCTTCCTTAGCCATTCGTTTTCTGCTTTTATCTCAAGAAAAGAATCTAAGAGGCTGCTGGACTGAGAAGAGTATGGTTGCGCAATTGCAAAGAAGCTTTTAGGAAACTGCTCAAACATATCGTGTTTCCATTGTCCTATCGATTCAAACAATAAATAGGCATTGTTTTTACATCTAAAACGAAAATAAGTTGTTGATCTTGACATAGAATAGGAAGTAAACTGAATCATTCTTGTAAATACGTCCAAGTCATCTACATGAACAAAATCAATCCACATCCTACCTGCAAGCTCATGAGGATAATATCCAGTAAGTTCTACACATGAATTAGAACAGTACAAAATTGTACCAAATGGGGACAAAACATGAAGCAAGCCAGTTATGTTTTGAAGGATTTCCTCGGACCATAGCTTCCTGTCATTTGCGAATTTCAGAGACGCAGGACACAGCATCTTATCATGATTTATGTTTGTATTTGAACTGTCAGAGTCATTTTCGTTGCCTTTACTTGTGCTGTACAATTCAGTGTGCTTCTGATCATCCGACTGTTGTGTTTGAACCCAAGGCTTCATAATAGTAAAGGCTTCTTTATTCTTCCCCCTTTGTCAATTACAGTTGACAAGTAGAAAAGGTAACTGCTTGTGGCCGTTACTTGTAAACGTTTCTTATAAAGTAAGGCAGAAAAACAGAGCAAGCAACGGGAGGATTCGACTATCAAATTGAGTTGATAGAGAAGAAAAACATAAAAAAACAGAGACAGAGAAAGAGAGGAAAAGAAAAGCTAAAATCTCAGCTGCTTTATATCAAAATGTTGCATGGTATAGTTTCTTTTTCAGGAACATTTCCCAATCATTTGGAAGGGAAATCTGGCGACTTCTTTATTAAGTTGGTCATATTTTGATTATAGGTATTGTTTGTCTGAAGTGTCAATAAAGGCTAATGGTATCTTTATTGCTATCAATTGCATTTGGTGTTTCTGTACTTGCTCTAGTTATATCCAACGATGCTCTTAAAAGCTATAAAGAAAGAAAGAACCAAGGTTCATACTACATTTCGAGAATTCATCTCAAGTCGATAATGTAGGTGTTGAATGAAATCAAAACTGCTTCAGGAATCTACATTTAGAAGCTAAACCATTTGCCTGTATCTCTTGTCATTAGCTTATAAATAACTGACATACGAGTAGGTCTTTTTTCCTTCTGCGCCCAATTGCTGGAAAACGAAAAGAATTCCAATTTACCAAAGATGTATTGATCAGATGCTTAGGTATCTAATTTGAATTCTTGATTCACCAGGAATGACAATCACAGAGGACACTGACAGTGCAAATGCCCAACAGTGCCTTTGAGTGTCGAGATATTACTGAGACTCCAGTTCTTAAATCACTTGGAAGAAGATAATTCTATTGACAAAACGACAATGATGCCGTTATTTTCTTTTAATAACTATGCTGAAAACATAAACTATCTTCACAAAAGAATTACTTTTTATTCAAAAAAGGGTTGGCATTTTATTTTGGTACAAGGAATGGGCCATAGAAAGCAAGTTAGCTGGGGCCCGGTAAGAAAAAATTGTTACATGTAAAATAAGATTGAAAAATGAAACAATTAGATTCATTGTCTATCAACAGCTCTTTTCATGAAAATCAAAATAGTCAGAACTACCTTGAGCTGCATGCCCATCCCTAAATTGCTTGCTTTGCATCTCAAGCCATGATAAGAAGCTACAAGTATGTTTGCCATCTTCAAAAGAAAAAGAATACCCACTTGTCTCAAGCTTAGAGTAGATAAGCCATCTCATGGAGCGAAGTACGTGCTTCAGAAGATTACAAAGTTGTTGGGTAAATACGCTTTCTGTTATTGATCAATCTACCACATATTCGCCATTGTATTTCTATTTGTCACTCCTGTTTTTTGGGAAGATACAATGATGTTTTGTCTAAACAACAGTAATTCATTTTAAAGAACATTTGTACGGAAAGCACAGATGCACCAAACTCTTATTGCATTGAATGATTGCTTGATCGCCGATAGCTGATGAAAGAAGAAGGAAAATGCCCTTTCTAATTGATTTGGAATACAAGCAACAACTGTATATTAACTCAGACTTGTTTTTTGCTTCAATGAACAATTGTTGTGAGTTGCTTTGTATACATATGTCTTGATTACAAAAAGTCTAAAAGTTGTTTCAAATTGTGGGGCTGTTGTAATGATTTTTAAGAAGACTAGAAAAAAAAGTAAAGAGGCAAATAAAGTACTTTTAGAATATTTGTAGGTGTTTTATTTAATATAGATATTGGAAAAAGAGTCTCATAAATTATTATCATAACCATTATATATATATTTATCATCATTCCCTTTGTTCTTGTAGAACTTATTAGGGTAAATGCTGTTACTGAATGATTGCATCTGACTTTGTATATTGAAAGCCTCGTTAACTTTACTTCAAATGCTTTGTTTAGTGATAACTTACTGGGGCTGACTTCACTATAAAACGATATCATCTTTATGACTTGCTTTGTTTATATGTAACCTTATTATCATTGTTGAGACTCATATGTGCCTAGATTACCACACAAATTTTTCAGTACCTTTTTGGTTCTGATTAAGCCTTAATTGAGTCTTTTGTATCTTTTTTTTATTCTCTTTATTACAAAACATTTCTTTCACAAGCGAAAAAGAAAGGTAAGTTCACTCTGTCTAGAAACTGTCTGGAACAGAGGCGTAAGACAACAACTTCCCTATTGGCATGCAAAGCAACTGGCTCAAGTACATTCAGAAGATTGCGTGTTTTCTTCTAACACAAACAATGAATACCAATACATGTTTAAAAAGTACACGTTTTAGCATTTGATAGATATTCTTCTAATCACTGTCTTTTTTTTTGCAAACATTTGTAACTAATCATTTCTATTCCTTTTTGAACATTATTATCAAGATATGCGAACGTCTTGTACTATGAGTTGCTAGCTACCCTTTTGATTGTTTGGTGCAAATAATAGTGAGAAAAACTCAACTTTCTGTAATTACACAATCATTGGCATGTTTAGCTTATTTAGAGTGTGAGGCCACAATTCATGCTCAAAAACAAATCTTGTCGTCAAAGAAAAAAAAAAGCGGGGTCTGGGAGAAAGAGACAGCTAATATCAAAGTCAAACACTAACCAGAATATCCCCTTAATCACTGATCTTATAGAATGAATATTAAATAGTTGCGATTTTATAAAGAAAAGAAATAGCCGTACTACTACATAGCGCTTGATATTGACTAAGCAAAATGATGTAGCCAAAGTGAGGCATTTCTTTAATCTATCTGGACATACACCTATGCTTGTATATACAGACACTTTTTTTTTATGATATCTGAAAAAGAAAGGTATGCTTGAAATCCGATTAGCTTTTGTTCATAACCGAAGACAACCTCCAAAAGAAGACAGGTAGTTTTTCTATCTCAAACTCAACCTCTTCTTTAAGAAAGTCAGGCAACACAGCGATAAAGTCATCTCTACGTGGATCTAGAATAGGCGAGTAATTGACCATATGTGTTTTGTCTTTTGATATCTGTAATGTGAATTGAAACGCTGATGATCAAATGTGTGTTAGCATCTTCTCTAACTGTATGTTTCAAGGCAAGAACATACATCCAGTTATACCAGCAATAACGCAGCTATATAAATAACTACCATCCATCTCTTTACAGCTTCTTATTACAGTTGTTGTCAACTCCTCATATAAGCTCAAGATAGGCTTTTCCATTGATGAAAAGTTTCGTTCTCCTGATCTTGGATCCTGCTCAACGCGTTGCGACACTCTAGTAATTTCCTTCTCCAACTCGGCAATCTTGAGTTCTATTGATTCAGTCAGCAAACTAAAAAACATCTTTCTTTTTTTTTCCTACAAGCACCTCACCTGCTGCTTTTAGTTTTTCATAGTCTTGACCATGAGGAGGTCGGTTAAAGCTTGACTTGCCTATTGCTATACCGGACCTCTCGCCTCTCTGTAAGAATTGTTCCACCTCGCTTTTTAAGTTGACAAATGCTTTTGTTTAACGAGAGCAATTTGTTAAATACCGTATTTCATCATTTCTTTTACTGTAATGTCTACCTTGATCTTTGGCTTCAGACCATTCAATATAGTTTCTTAGCTCTGATTCAGCATCTGTATATCTCACGCGCTGTATTTCTTCTAAATGTTTCTGTAGCTCCTTGTTATGTCTTTCGAGCTTCATTTTGGAAAATTAATAACAGACTGGATTGTGGTCATTCTAGTGGGTGATACAATACCAAATCAGCTTTTCTCTTCCAATATTCGGCCTCTTCTCTATACTGCTTCGATTCTATTCCTTCGCTTCCTATCACCTTATCTCGTACTGTCTGCTGATTCATCATATCGGATTGCCGCTCGTCTTCTGCACCACGCAAGATTTCGCTCATCTGAAGGGTTCGTCTTCTACCTCCTGTTGTTGAAAGCCTCTGACTGAACTCGTTATGATCTGGAGGGTACACGGGTATCGTTGGCTTATAGCTCTTTTTGTCCTGTAGCGACTTTTGAGGGTATCTTGCATATTTTCCAGCAAAAGAATGAGGATCGATCGAAGGCCTTTTGGTTGAATCCATGTCTAAGAAAAACAAGAGAAGAAGAGCAAGAAAAACTCAGTTCCGACGGACACTGAATCACGACTTCGCGTGTGTGTTTTTCAAGAAAAAAAAATAAGTAACGCGTTTTTCTTTTTCTTTTTTATTTACGAAAGAATTCGAAAATGACTGTTTCACATGAAGAGTATCAGTACCTTGACTTGATAAAGCGTATCATGGATGAAGGTGAACACAGAGCTGACCGTACTGGCACTGGTACATTGGCTGTGTTTGCACCTCCTCAAATGCGGTTCTCATTAAAAGATAATGTCATTCCTCTTTTGACTACAAAAAGAGTATTCTACAGAGGCGTACTCGAGGAACTACTTTGGTTTATTCGAGGAGATACAAACTCAAAGCACTTGAGTGACCGCAATGTCAAGATCTGGGATGGCAACGGCTCCCGTGAATATCTTGATCGTATTGGTTTAACCGATCGTCGTGAATGTGATCTTGGCCCTGTTTATGGTTTTCAATGGCGTCACTTTGGCGCAAAATACATCGATTGCGATACAGATTATACAGGTCAGGGCATTGACCAGCTTCAACAAGTCATCGACACAATCAAAAACAACCCAACAGATCGCCGTATTATTTTAAGTGCCTGGAATCCTGCTGATATTCCTATCATGGCTTTGCCTCCCTGTCATTCATTCTGCCAATTCTATGTCTCTACACCCAAAAACGGCGAGCGTGCCAAGCTATCTTGCGTGTTGTATCAAAGATCATGTGACATGGGATTAGGTGTTCCGTTCAACATTGCTTCCTACGCTCTTTTAACTCGCATGATAGCTCATGTTACTGATCTGGATCCCGGAGAGTTCATACATACTATGGGTGATACACATGTATACGTAGACCATCTCGAGGGACTCAAGCAGCAGATTCAGAGAGAGCCTAGACCATTCCCTACATTGAAGATCAACCGTAAAATCACAAGTATAGACGACTTTAAGTTTGAAGACTTTGTTCTTGAAAACTATAATCCCCACGGCAAAATTGACATGAAAATGTCTGTTTAATAACAGCAGTAATACATTACAAACCATAGATTTTTCTTTTTCTTTCTTTATCATGTTTTATTATTGATTCGTCAGTTTTCCATATTGGAATTGAGATTTTGCAGTTAGCGGCAATGAGATATAAAAAAAAAGGACTCGGAGGCCATTGTTTTCTCTCTTTTTTATTCACCTAAAAATCAATGTCACGCTCTCCTTGGATTGGCATAATTATGTCAATACTTGTGTTTGGTATCTTGACTTATACTTTCTACCACTACCTACTCTTTCAAAGTAAAGACAAGAACTACTGATCTTGCCTGTTCTATATAAAAAGAAAAAAGAACCTCCTCCCACTAACTCATCTTGGTAAACGTTTTATTTCAGCACTTGCAAACAAAAACTTGAAATGGTATCATAGCCCAAAAACAGGTATTGCTGCCCTACTGAAACACGTATAAGAAAACGAAGGTGATAATTTCTTTTGCCTTTGATATAATAGTATTCGCGATTTATTGCTATATTATGAGCCTAGTTTCTTATGCTACCATTATGATGACACCACAAAGCCCTCTTCTTTTATCTCATAAATCTCTTGTGCCAAAGGGAAAAGGCCCATGGTTGTCAGTGACCAATCAACAAGGCAACCCTTTATATTGCGACCGTTGTAGAGCAATAAAACCTGAGAGAACACATCATTGCAAGGAATGCAATCGATGCACAGCTAA